>CM031372.1:12211637-13411637 GCA_018208015.1 Medicago ruthenica
TTAAAAATTGTGAAGAAGATGAAGAAGAAGATGAAGAAGAAAATATAGAGATGATGAATGAATGATGGAATGTGTAGTGTAGAGTGTGTTATTTATAGAGAAAAAATTCTGTCACGTTTTCCGAGGAATTTCCTAGGAAAAAATTCCTAGGAAAGCTTTTACTTGGTCTTGTATAAAAAAATTTGGTTAAATTTAATAAAATAAAAAATAATGATTTGAGTACACAACGACAATTAATATTCATAAATTACTAGCTATCAACGACAATATTCATAAATTTACCTGACAAAAACATAAAGTACTCGCTATCATCCTCCTCCTCCTCATCGTCGTCCTCGTCATTATCATCATCGTCGTCGTCATGTATTTGATGAGGTGTTGTATAAAAAAAAATTTGGTTAAATTTAATAAAATAAAAAATAATGATTTGAGTACACAACGACAATTAATATTCATAAATTACTCGCTATCAACGACAATATTCATAAATTTACCTGATAAAAACATAAAGTACTCGCTATCATCCTCCTCCTCCCATCGTCGTCCTCGTCATTATAAAAAAAATTGGTTAAATTTTAATAAAATAAAAGATAATGATTTGAGTGCACAACGACAATTAATATTCATAAATTACTCGCTATCAACGACAATATTCATAAATTTACCTGATAAAAACATAAAGTACTCGCTATCATCCTCCTCCTCCTCATCGTCGTCCTCGTCATTATAAAAAAAATTTGGTTAAATTTTAATCAAATAAAAAATAATGATTTGAGTACACAACGACAATTAAGATTCATAAATTACTCGCTATCAACGACAATATTCATAAATTTACCTGATAAAAAACATAAAGTACCTCGCTATCATCCTCCTCCTCATCGTCATCCTCGTCCTTATAAAAAAATTTGGTTAAATTTTAATAAAATAAAAAATAATGATTTGAGTACACAACGACAATTAATATTCATAAATTACTCGCTATCAACGACAATATTCATAAATTTACCTGATAAAAACATAAAGTATCTCGCTATCATCTCTCCTCCTCATCTTCGTCCTCGTCATTATACAAAAAATTTGGTTAAATTTTAATAAAATAAAAAAATAATGATTTGAGTACACAACGACAATTAATATTAATAAATTACTCGCTAGTCAACGACAATATTCATAAATTTACCCGGACAAAAACATAAATTACTCGCTATCATCCTCCTCCTCCTCCTCGTCGTCCTGGTCATTATAAAAAAAAATTTGGTTAAATTTTAATAAATAAAAAATAATGATTTGAGTACACAACGACAATTAATATTCATAAATTACTCGCTATCAACGACAATATTCATAAATTTACCTGACAAAAACATAAATTACCTCGCTATCACCTCCTCCTCCTCCTCCTCGTCCTCGTCATTATAAAATAAAAATTGGTTAAATTTTAATAAAAGTAAAAAATAATGATTTGAGTATACAACGACAAATTAATATTCATAAATTACTCTCGCTATCAACGACAATATTCATAAATTTACCTGACAAAACATAAATTACTCGCTATCATCATCCTCCTCCTCCTCCTCGTCCTCGTCATTATCATCATCGTCGTACGTCATGTATTTGATGAGGTCTTGTCTAAAAAAAAAAAAATTTTGGTTAAATTTAATAAAATAAAAATAATGATTTGAGTACACAACGACAATTAATATTCATAAATTACTCGCTATCAACGACAATATTCATAAATGTACCTGACAAAAAAATAAATTACTCGCTATCATCATCCTCCTCCTCCTCCTCCTCGGCGTCCTCGTCATTATCATCATCGTCGTCGTCATGTATTTGATGAGGTGTCGGTGAAAATTGATTCGACGATGCAGGCGACGATGAATCAGATGTCTTTCTACTCTTTTTCCCACCCATGAACTTCTTTGTCATCATCTTTTGGAATTTTCGAAAGACATTCATTTGTTTCAATAGCTTCTTCTCTGTCTCATTTTTCCTTGCCAACTCCTGCTTCAACTCCTGCTTTTGAGATTCCAACAGCTCATTTTGATTTCGCAACTCCAACTTTTGACTTTGCAACTCCTCGTTCATTCGAGTTATCATTGCTTGAATCTCAGGAGACAACTCTGCAGAACGAGCTGAGCTGGACTCTGGTAGAACAGGAGCACGGAACAAATTTCCATGCATCACGTTGCCGGCTAACGCTCCAAGACCGGCTAACGCTCATTTTGAAGGTATAATAATTTGAGATAATAAGTTTATTGAGAGAAAATAAATTTAATAAATGAAGTTTGGTAATATAAGAATGAAGAAGATTATAATAAGAATGAAGGAGAGAAGAAATGAATTGTATGGAATGATGGAATGAAGAACTAACATGTATATATATACACACTGCCATTCCAAGTTAAAGGGCTATATGCTCCAACGGCTATATGCTCCAACGGTCCTTCAGCTAATTGCTAGCACGTGGCTATGAATCTTACCGAGGAAATACCGAGGAAATACCTTCAGCATTGCTAACACGTGGCGCTTGGATGTTACCGAGGAAATCCTTAAGGATGTTACCGAGGAAAGCCTTAAGCTTTGCTAGCGCGTGCAGCGCAACGGCTATAAGGCTGCTTTCCGACGAATTTTGGCATGTTACCGAGGAAATTTATAAAATGCTGCTTACCGACGAATTACCGACGAATTTTATGCCATGCTGCTTACCGACGAATTACCGACGAATTTTGTCCTTTTCTGCACCCATTTTAACTGAAATGCTTTCCGACGAAATTTTTCGTCGGTAAACATACTGCTTTCCTAGGAATTTAAATTCCTAGGAAAATTTTGTAGGAAAACCACTACTTTCTTGTAGTGAAAGCTAACTCTTTACATGTGATAGAAGACAATGGTCAAGGGAAAGAGGCTATTACTCGGTCGGTTGTGGGTACCGATGGGTACTAAAATCAGGAACCGCAACCGATCTTTGGAAACTGTATGGACTCAATTTTGTTCATTTTTTGGACCCAACAACCGACCCGACCCACCCGTTTAATTAAAATGAGCAGCGGGTTTTGGGCGGGTTCGGTTCTCATGCTCAGCCCTAAAAAATTGTGTTGAAAAACATTTGGGAACCAGTTTTTTTTTTTTTATATTTATGTAACCAAAAACTTATTTATGATATTTATAATAACCATAAACTTATTTAACAAAAAAAAACAAATTTAATAGAATTATAATTTTAACAAAACTTTGGCGGTATTTTTTAGCGCTAAAATAACTTTGGTTGAACACTTCTCTTAGACTCTTGAGTAACCGATACCCATTATCTTCTCATACTCCAACCATGTACTTACCCATTATCGTTTCTTGAGTAAAAGTAAGAAACCCTGCACAATGGAGGTAATGAGAGAGACAGAGCAACGCTGAAAGAATCAGATTATTAGCCTTCAAATCTCACTACAAGAAATTTGTCATTTTGCGACACTTACTTTTTGCGACTGTTATTGCAACTGTTAGACTTAAGGGTCGCAAGTTTTATAGCCTTTTTCAAGCACCCTTTCACAATAAAGCTTTTGGCAAAATATTTTGACACTCCCGCTTTTGCAATTTCAGTCTCCCTCCCATAGCTCCAAAACCCTAAAATCCAATTTTATTCTTCAATTTCACTTTCCCCCCAATCTGAAACCTAAATCCCCACAACTCTCACCCACAATCCACTTTCCCCCCAAATTGAAACCCACAATCTCACTCTCCCCCCCAAAGCATCATGTTCCTCACTCTCCCCCATTCAAACGTGAATCTCAATCTCCAACCCATGGCTCAATCTCACCATCACCCTGGTTCCGCAATCGAAGCTTTCTGTTCCTCACCCTCAATCTCATATCGAAGCTTTTAGTCTCAATTGAAGTTGCTCAGTTCCAATCGAAGCTTTCTATTCCAATCAAAGCTTTCTGCCATTTATCAATCGAAGCTTTCTATTCCAATCGAAGCTTTCTATTCCATCTGCCATTTTCTCGGTTCAGTTCCAGTGAGTATGCATCGTCTTCCTTCATTTTTTTCTTCCGATTTAAAATTTAATTTTACGTTTGAAAGCTTCTTTTTGCTTATCGATTATGATTCTGCTTCTACTTCTATCTATGCTAGTTTTTTCAAGTATTACATTAATTGATTGTCATGGTTATCTAATTACTCCTTTTTCAACAACAGGGTGAGTATGCTTTATTGGTTATAATTTGAGTATCATGGTTATCTAGTGAGTATGCTTTATTGGTTATAATTTCTTTTCTCCTTTTGCTTATTTAAGAATTTTTTTTAAAATTTTCTCGGATTTGACAGTTCCACTCAGTAAGTTTACATCTACATTCCCACAATTTCATATATTATTTTCAATTTTTGAATTTTTTGATGTTATATTTACTGCATGAAATTAAAGTTTGGATTTTTATTGTTTGAAGATCGTTAAAGGCAACAGTTTTGGATTCAAATCTCAATATCATTGCTTCTAAATTGATTCACTTTGATTCGGACTTACCCCATTACAAAACTAAAGATGGGGTATACAGAGACCCTTCTATCAATGGCAGAATTGTTTCACCAACATTGATGTGGGTGGAAGCTCTTGATCTCATTTTTCAAAAGCTTTCTAAATCAAATTTGGATTTTTCCAAAGTTTCAGCGGTTTCTGGTAGTGGACAACAACATGGTAGTGTTTATTGGAAAAATGGTAGTTCTAAAATATTGTCATCATTGGATCATAAGAAACCGTTGTTGGAACAGCTTGAGAATGCTTTTTCCATTAAGGAATCTCCAATTTGGATGGATTGTAGCATTACTAATTAATGGGTGTAGGGCAATAGAGAAAGCTTGTGGTGGTGCTTTGGAGTTGGCTAAAGTGACGGGATCAGGTGCTTATGAACGATTTACGGGCCCTCAGATTAAAAAAATATTTGATCATCAGCCAGATGTTTATAATAACACTATAAGGATCTCGCTCGTTAGCTCGTTTATGGCGTCGCTTTTTATTGGTTCTTATGCTGCTATTGATCATTCTGACGGTGCAACCATGAAATTAATGGACATCAAGAAAAAGGCTTGGTCTAAAGTTGCACTTGAGGTTTTAAATGATTACGAATTGTTTTTTCATGTACTAGCTGGTATTCCTATGTTCATGTTTGATCAATATAGATGAATTTTGATGGTTGTTGCAAGCAACTGCCCCTGGTTTGGAGTCAAAACTTGGAGATTTGGCCCTTGCGTATGCTGTTGCTGGAAAGATTGCCCATATTTTGTAGAGAGGTTTGTTTTTCCTTTGAATGAAAGTAAAAATAAGCGAGTTTATTACATTCCATATGATATATGCTGTCAAAATCTAATGATTTTTATAGTTTACTTATAGAGTCGCAACACATCAATACTCAAGTAACATATCCTAGAGTGCCTAATATTATCTGCTGGAGTTGATGTTTAATTGTACAATGAGAAATTCCACAGCGCGGAACATTTGAAATTTTAAAAAACCATGGATACATTTTGTTAATTAAATATTTACACTCATATAATTGCAATAACTGGCAACTTACTCTTGATTGTGGATATTCTGCATTTTGGCCATTTTTTCAATGACAGGCCTACATGGTACATAGCTATTTGTTTGCAAACTGTCTGCAACAAGTTTGAACAAAATGTTATATAGTAAGGATGTGGAATTGATTCACAGCCCTTTGCTTGCCGAAATGGTCCATGTTGTCTAATGACCGATGACCTATTGAATGTATGGGGAATTCTATGTTTAAAGCTCATGTATGACATCTTTTTTTGATTTGTTAAACATATATAATTGTGATTAATTTTTATTCTAGTTTTAATTTATAATTTACATTTTAAATAGACGAGGGTTGAAGAAGCTTCTTCAGATTACTTAGAACTTGGATATGGGGGCACTGATAAAGATGTGATTACGAATATTGATTTTAAATCAGTTGTAGGAGAGCGATCATAATATTGTCGTGGTTTAGGAGCTGGAATTAAACAACTAAAGGGAAAGTCTGTTACTGGTTTGCATGAACAATTAGAAAAGGTGTGTGAAAAAAGACAAGATATAAAAATGAAGTTAAAAGTAGGGACTCAATTCGAAAAAGAGCGAAACATGAAGGAAGAAATGACTGCAAAATTTGAAGAGAGTCAAAGGCAACTCGGAGAAAAGATGGACAAAAAATTTGAGGGAAAATGGCAAATATGTTTAGTCAAATGGTGAATTTCCAAGTAAGTATATAAATAACCATAGTTGGTACAAACATATAATAAAGTTGGTGGATTGGTGCTTCAACTTGTTATTGATTTTTTTAATTTTACTAATTTGACAGACACATTTGGAACATATGCTAGATGATATTTGTTCTGTTTTTCTTCCATTCATTAATTGTATAGAAAAAGACACATTAAATGTTAATTCGATTATGTTGAAATTGCAGGTCAAGTAAGGATGATTCAACTACTTCACAAAAAAAGATTCAACGAAAAGCTACAAAAAAGAAGAATTAATATTGTTGCTGGCTGGAGCCACAATAAATTAAAATTTTGGAATTTTTAGTTTTTAGTTTTTCTTTTTTATGAGAAGACCATTTATGATTATTAGTTTTTAATGTTAAGAAGGATTATTGATGGCATTTTATATTTTTAATGTTAGAGTACTTTATATGTACGTTAAACTTGTCCATTTTTTTACATAAAAAATATTGTGACTTATATTCTAATGTAATTTACTTTTGAATAGTTATGACAATTTAAATTACAAATGTGATTGATACTAATTTTAGAAAATAAAAGTTAAAAAATAATCATTTTTTATTAAATGACATAAGTTGTTGGAAAATGTGATTTATACCAACTACTATGGTTGTTGCGATTAATAAAAAATAGCAACGTTGACAAAAAATAGCTTATCACAACAACTTGAGTTGTTGATAAAAATATTTTATCACAACAAATATAGTCATTGTGACATGTCACATAAGTCAACAATAATTGTCGTTGTAAAAACATTAGTTTTCACAGCGACATCAAATGTCGTCGCAAAACTTTTTGCAACATCATTTATACTAACGACATGCGACAATATTTTTTTCACTAGAAAAAACACATTTCGCAGCAACTTTGAATTTTTCTCATTGACATATGTCGCTGCCAGAAACCTTTTTTCTGCAAGGAGATAGAAGTTGCTAAGACAATTAAGAGTCAATGTGGAGGAGGATAATGAAGGTCCCAAGGCTAGATTTCTTCATGGCCTAAATCGTGACATAAATGACACAGTGGAGCTGCATCACTATGTAGAGGTAGAGGACTTGGTGCATCAAGCTATCAAGGTGTAACAACAACTCAAAAGAAAGAGTCATGAAAGGAAAAATGCTACTCCTTTCAATTCTCTAACTTGGAAGGACAAACCAAAGAAATATGGTGCTTCGTCATTCAAGGAAGCCACGTTTGAAACAAAAGGTAGTAAATACCACCTTCTCAAAGTGTTGCAACTAAAACGAGTGTTAAGTGTTTTAAGTGGCAAGGCCAAGACCATATTACATCTTAATGATCAACTAAGGCTTTGTTTGGAAGTTTGAAGGGGAGGGAAAGGGAGTGCTTTATGGGGTGGGAAGTATAGGGAAAATGGAGAAATCTTTTAAAAAAATTAAATGAGTGTTTTTTCAAAGAATGATAAGTTAATACTTATGATTAATATATTTTTTTATTTTAACTATATTATAATAACATAGATTAAAATTTGAAGAATTTATGTAAACCCTCCAAAACCTTCCTCCAATACAATTTTGAGCCTCTCAAATGAAGATATTTTTGTATTGTGAAAAAAAATGAACCTCCCAAACCCTCTCTTTCTAATGTTCTCTATTTTTTCCATTTGCTTATTATTTTTTTCCAAAGCTCTCCAATCTCTTCCCCTTCAAACTCGCAAACAAAGCCTAAGAGTGTGTTTGGATGAGATAATTTGGAAATTTTTAAGAATTTAGAATTATTGGAAATTAAAATGATTCAATTAAATTGCTTTTATTTATCAATAGTTTTGTTTGGATGGAGTAGTAAAAAATTTCATTGTCATCATTTTTGGGCAACTTTTATAAATTTTATTTTTTTGGCCAAATTTGAAAATTTAAATTAGGGGTCAATTTGTAAATTTCAAAAATTTTGAGGGGTCAAATTATGATTTTTGAAAAATTGAGGGTCAGTTTGCAATTTTTTGAAAATTTATTGGGGTCAATTTGAAAATTTTGGAAAAATTGAGGACCAAAATGCAAAATTTGAAAAATTATAACAATGAAGAAATTTGAAATTACTAGCTTTTAGGTGTCATTTGAAATTCTCTAAATTTAACTTGAACAAAATACTTCATAAATTTCCATCATTTTGAAAATTCTTCAAATTATTCAAATAATGGAATTCACCTCAAAGTATTTGAATTTCCTCAAAACATTGCATTACCTCAAAACATTCCCTCATCCAAACACACTATAAGGGAATGCTTATGGTAGAATAAGAAGTAAATAAGGTGTGAGAGGAATGATGCGGAGTTTGAAGAGAAAGAAGCAATATATAGGAGAGTTTCTAAGAGAACTACGTTAAGTGTTTCAAATGTCAAGGCAAAGGGATGATGCATGATTCTAAACGAGGAACATTAATAATATACTAGAAGTGAACCCAAATAACCTAATAGGAGTGGCATAATAAACAAACTCATATTCTTGTGCTCTGCCTCGCAATGAAACAAAAATAAAAATAAGGTGGGTTGAAATTAAGAAAGAGGGTCGTATATCTCACCACATCTCATTAGGATTGGTGGGTTGGTATGTATTTTTTTTTTAAAAAAAAAATAGTATAAAAGGCACACAATTATTTAAATAAATAATAAAGCGAGTGTGACATGTCAACCTTCCTTTCCTCTTTGTTTCGTTATGCATCGCGATTCAAGGTGTGCCAAGATAACCAAATAAATACACAGTTAAATAAAAGAGACAACAACAAAAAGAAAAATTACAAAATCAGCAACAAACTAATGGATTAGACAATTAACGATTTAAGTCATACCCAAAAGCATTAGATTTTATCTTTATCCACTTCCAAGTTAAGTATTTTTTTACTCTATCAACGATATTCGCTAAAGAGACTTCCTTTGATGAAAATGCACCTATTACACTTTTTAAAATAGATCAAGTGCACGTCAACAATCAATTGGAAGAAAATCTTTAGTTATTTTACATTCAGAGGTCAACCACAAAAATTTGTGAAGGTTAATTTGAGGAGTATTTGATAAAGCACTTTGAACACACAACCACTAAAGGATAAATCATCAGACTCGACCAAACATGGGAAACTAAAAAAGAAGGTGATTTAAGCTTTCATTTGTATGACATCCACCAGCGCAAACAAGTAACGTGGAAACAAAGCCACCATACTTAAACATATTGTCTTTCGTTAGAGGTCGATTTTGCAACAACTTCCAAGCAAAGACAAAAACTTTTAATGGCACCAATTTGTTCCACAAAATGTCTTTGCTACTAATAAGATCAATCTCTGCAGCTTGGAAAATCTTTAGATAATAACTAGTACATTCATTTGATTGGCCAATGTCCAAATTTCAAAAGACTTGCTTCTTCCCAAGCAAATAATCTTCTCCTTTAACTCTAACTCCCTCTTCCGATCTAAACTTCTCCGAAAAAATAATATTTTTAACATTAGAAACACCATATATACAACAATTCAAACCTCTCGCTAAATTATTCTTTGATTGAGTAAAGTCCAGATTGCTCATTTCTTCCAGATCCATTTTCCAGCTAAATTATCCTACAAAATCACATTAACAAGCAATGCATATATTTCAAAAGATTTTCTTCTTCACAAACAAATAATCTTCTCCTCCAATTATAACCCACTCCTCTAATCTAAACTTATTCACAACAATGATATTATAAACATTAGAAACACTATAAAACCAAGAAAAACCTTCGTTAAGAGAACCACCCTCCAACAAAAATGTCTCTGAAATAGAGTATTTTCACCATTTCCCACTACACACACCAAGTTATTCTTAAACCAACACTACTTCCCAAAGCACTCCCCGTCCATAACAGACATAATTTTCTTCCACCAAATAAAGCACAAATTACCCCTACCTATGGTCATGCATAGGGGTGGGCATGGTTCGGTTCGGGATGAAAACTGAACCGAACCGAACTGAACTGTTTGATAAATTTAAAATAACTGAACCGAACCGAACTGTTTGGATTTTGAACTAAACCGAACTGTTCCAAACCGAACCGAACTGTTTCGAACTGAACCGAACTGTTATTATTGATACCATTGAAAAAATATAAAAAACCAAACAAAATCGAATTTTAGAAGGTAAAACCGAACCGAACTGTTTCGAACCGAACCGAACTGTTTCGAACCGAACCGAACTGTTTTGAACTGAACCGAACTGTTTCAGTTCAGTTCTAGAACTGTTAGTAATGGTTCAGTTTTTTTTTGTTTGGTTCGGTTCAGTTCAGCAGTTCGGTTCGGTTTTTTGGTTTTTTTGCCCACCCCTAGTCATGCCTCCATCAAAATAATATATATTTTTATATCCAAAACCATACAGCACAACCCTTTTCCATCCACCATTAACCTCCAACACCATTTACCAAGTAACACTAAATTATTTTTCTTTAAATGCCTAACATTAAGCCCTCCTTTATTCCTATCAAGACAAACATTTTTTTCCAGTTATTCTTATGAATTCTATGAGCTTCCTCAGCCCCCACCTACCCACAACAAAAAGATTTAAAAAGAGACTCAATTTGAGAAATTGTACCTACTCGAGCCTAAGGAAATATAGTAAATCGGTAATGCGGATAATGATGCTTTTAATAGGACTAGATGACCGGCCAAAGACAGATTATGAGATTTTCAGATAGACAATATTTTACGCATTTTCTCAACATTAGAGGAGTCTAAGATACTTATATAAAGTTAACCAAATTTACAGGTCAACACCCAAGCTGCTTCCTCAATCTATGGATTATTGACATTAACACCAGCAAACAAACTCTTATAGAAGTCCACTTTAAGACATGATACAAGCTCGAAATTAGCAAATTGTGTTTGATCGCTCGAATGTTGGCCCAAATTTCCTTTCAAAATTAAAGCGTCATCGACGAATTGCAAATGAATTATGCGAAAATCACTATATGGACCACTTGAAATCCTTTAAATAAACCGGCATTAACCGAAGCACTTAACATAACATTCAACCCCTTTGCAGCAATAAAAAATAACAAAGGTGATGTTGGGTCACCTTCGGCTACTAGTTTTGAAACAATTTTGTTAGAGATTTTTTTTTTCCAAAGGGATGTTTGGGTTAGTCCAAAGGCAGTTTGTATGTTAATAAACAAGAATTCCATGATAAGAGTCGGGACCGACCCAACGATAAGGCTACTGAAGTCTTTGATTTAGGCTCACAAACACAAATAATATTTCTCAGTAGATTTTATTAACAAAAATGTCTCATATGCAGACAAAAAAGATATAATATATTAAAATTTGCTTTAGGTCTCTTATACTATTAAAAATTATTGGTATGATCAGCTAAGAGGGAAAATACATTTCAAATACTACTCATGTCTCATAAAAGATTTTTCCTTGTTGAGTTGGTCATTATACTTTGAGAATGAGTAACTGATTGATGTTCACATAGACGATAACATATGAACTCAACCAGAGCATATGAAGGTGGATTGTAACATGAGTTAAAAGGTGATCACAAAGGTCCTTTTTAAGAGCATTTGGGTTGATGGATAACCGCCTTGGGTTGGGCTTTGGGTTTATGGATGACAATTTATGATGAAATTTGTTTTTCCCACTTCAAACAATGTTAAGAAACATCATAAAATTACCTAAAAGACCCCCACAACAGCTAACTACCGCTGAGACCTATGCAATGACAATTAGCTACCGCATGTTTAGTTTCCAACGGTAGTTAACTAACGTTGCCATCTTCTTTGCCAAAACACCACATTTTTTCATTTGAATGTGCTGCAAAATCAAACGATCAACCAATGCATGTAGAAAAACCATAAATGAGTGAACGAAATTGATAAAATGAAAGGTGATAAAAGAGAAAAAGTTAATGTTGTCAAAGTGGAATTGGAGGATATTGGAGGAAATTTGGAAAGATTTTGGGAGTTTTGAACTTATGAAGTTACTGCAGTTGTTGTTATGTTAAACTTCATATCGCAACGGCAGTTAACTCGATGATAAGTAACCGGCGGCAACAAACTATCGATGGGGTCATTTAGGTCATTTTATGGTGTTTCTTAGCATTGTTTGAAGTGGGAAAAACAATTTTCGTTTATGATGATGGCTGCTCTTTAAGGTCTTAATTTATCAAAATAGGTAAAATAAACTATCATGAGATATCTTCCAAAAGACAAAAAGAGTAAAAAAAATATATCATGAGAAAATATCTTACAATAAATTGGGCTCATATGATGCGGTGTTGTTGGTTGAAGAAAACAAGAACTCAAGTTACCCCGATATTTATCTAATGTCCTACTATAAAAGTTATGTAAACCATGTTTTCCCTTTGGTGTCTAGCATGATTTGTTCCTCCTTTCATATAATAATATAAAAGAAGTTAAATTCAAGATTAATTAACGCACAAGTTTGCTGACTGATGGGTCAAAAGAGGAGTTCTGGGTAGGGACGGAACCAGGAGAAATATACTGGGGTGGCGAGAATATAATAGGTAATAAGTCAAATCAATATCTTTCAAAAAATAAGTAAAATCAATAATAATTTATTTTTATGATTAATATTTATATAAAACCTAGTTTATTAAAAATGGAAAATCATATATTATACGACAAAGTTAATTAAATACATACAACATATTGACTGACATAGCCCTCAATCACATCTCATAGTCCATCTGGTCATAATTATAAGCAAAAATTTACTTTTTAAATTCATTCGATTATTAATGTATTTCGTTTATAATACTGATCAAATACATTATTTATTAAATAAATTTAAGAAGTAGATTTTTGTTTATAATTGAGACCGAATATAACATGTCTTTTGTTTTTATAAAAGTTTTATTAATAAAAAAAGAAGACGGCGGTAGATGATTTTTACCAATATAGCAGACAATTCTGAATGTAGAATTCTATCTTTTAATTCAAAATTTTAATAGTATAAACATGTACTCCCTCCATAACAAAATATAAGCAAAATTCAACCATTTCAGTTGTAACTAATTATAAGCAAAATTGATTTTTTTTGTCATATTTAAGGATAATATACCTGAAATACCCTTACTTTAATTTTTTAAATGCACACACGTTTAACAACAACACCTTGAAAATATACTACTGTACACCACAATTAATGAGGGCAAAATAGGTTATTTAACTTAAATTAAATAACACAAACCACATTCCTTAAAAAATGTGAATTGGTCAAATTTGCTTATAAAAAGTTATGGAGGGAGTATTCTACTCTACGTATTGTTTTTAGGGATTTGTTAATCGGTGTCCGAGAACACTAGTTAACAAATTAAAAGTAGGAAAAAAAAGTCAAGTTTTACATTAAAAAGAACACTTTTTTATATTTTAAAAAGTACAATACACAATTTCCAAGATAAGAGGCACTTGTTAACATTTTATTCTTCTAATTATACCCTTCCAATTATTTCCTTCAATGTTTCAATTATCAATAAACTATAACAAACTATAACAATATATAAAATATATAAAGAGATCAACACAAATCTAATTTCTATGCAGTTTTATAATGTGATCATGGTTAGACAGAACTTTTGGTTCAAACGCAAATGCCCAACACAAATCTAATTTCTATGTAGTTGTATACCGCGATCATAAATGACCACCGAGTCAGTTTCCCTTGATGGTAGTATTTTTGTACTAGCACTAGCACTTTAGCACACCATTTCACCATGAATTAAATCAAAACGCTAATCTTTTTATTTTTAAGACAAGGTAAAAAAATCAACTGCGTTTTACAAAACTTAGAAATTCATAGTCAAACTATAATTCTCATATTTTCAAACAATTGCTTCTTACATTTATTTATCAGATAAACACAGGTTGCAAACAAAAAGGTACTAGATGATTATCAACCGCAATCTATCAATGAAAAAGACTGTCGTACCAAATAAATTCATTCAAACATGCATTGTTGGGTCGTTCCAGATACAAAGAAATAACGAGGAGTTGTTACTAAGACATTCACAACACATTTCTCCTATGCTGAAATGTTTCAAATCTGTCAAAAGTAATAATGGTTATCATCAAAAAAATCAATCCCACATGAGAATTCATAATACTCATAATCATCGTCAGACAAAAAATCTTGGTCCACAAACCAATCTGGGTCTTCAGCAGGTGAACCATAATCAAATGCCGCTTGAAATGGATAATCATCAGTGGCATCATATGGAAGCCGTAAATACTTGACTTGTTCTATACATCTCTTCCCCAAACTTGCTACCAAATTAAAATTAACGTTGAAACATTGGCGTATGTCGAGAGATTCAAGGTGAAGACAACCATCAAGAATAGCAAGCAAACCATGATTAGTCATCTTGTTTCCAAAAAGCTGGAGATGGCGTAACCCAGGCATGGTTTGCGCAATAGCAAATACATCATCATCATCATCTTCAACGTGTGGATATTTGTATGCTTGAATGTTGAATTTAAAGGTTTTCAATCGAGGGCAACGTCGGCCAATGGCTTCAAAAGAGCGATGAGATAGGTTGCTGAGTGATATATCAAGTTCCTCTAATTGAGGAAGCTTTTTAACAGTTTCACAAAATTCTTCATCCGTTACGCTATAGCAACAAGCAAGACGAAGGCATTGTAGATGACTTGCACTGTAAAATGCCAAGACAGCAAGATGAGATACTGTCACATGATAGATATGCTACCAAAATCCACCATACATTGATAAACTAACTAGTGCTACTAAAATATATGTGGTGACTTTAGTTATCTATCTAAAAATGTCAAATTTCGTATTTATAAATCACAGATTGACATTTTATAATATAAACAGAAGAACTACAAACTAATTTGTATTACAAACACGTGCAAGTTTTCGCTTTCGGCGATAACTATATCACACACATAAAAATCATTTCTATATGATAGACAATATCTCAAATCTGAAATAAAAGACAATTGTCACTTATCCTTTAAACAAAGTCTACTAGTATTGTTATCACTAATAATAGAAGATAGATAAAAGGACAAATAGAAATGTAAATTTGGCTTTTAACAATGAGAGATAAACAAACTTTGTATGTCTAACTGCAGACAACCCACCGGACAAGTGACAAAATTTATGAAACCTAAATGTAAATAAACATCGTAGCTCTTGAGGTTTGGGGTGATTACATTTGATATTTCCTTTGTGAAACTTAGGCCTTGTCAATGACTAGAATGAATTGAATTGATGAATTTTGTAACTATTTCTTCCAATCATTTTTTAAAAATACACTTCCGACATCCTTCTTATTTAATATATCAGCTCCAACTAAACAGAGTCTTCGTACATTTCTAGTCAAAATCCCATATACTAATTTAAGAGTTGGGCAATATATATTACTTTCAAAGTAAATATTATTTGTAGTCAAACTCCAATCAAATCCAAACAAGCCACCATGCATTAGCTACACAGAGTTCTATCCTATAAATCTATTTCATATTCAAAATGCTTTCAGTTTTAAAGAAGAACACGAGTTTATTACTTTCATGATCAAAACCAGCTACGCCAAAAAAATCTTCTTTTGGAAATATACCTTTTATGCCAAAAACCATCTAGGTTTAAAATGAAATTTGAGACTTTGAAAATATTCTAATTATTACTTGTCGTCTTAGCCTACAAACAAATTAATAGGTTTCACTATATTATGTTTTACAAGTTCATGCCAAGCAATAGGCTCTCCCTTCAACAAGGAGTCACTCGAGTTTGCCCTTTGTTTCCAAACTGGTAGTGAAAATTAGGAAGAAGGATACAAGGGGAACAAATTTTTTGTCCTTTCTTTTAAACACTAACACTATTATTGGGAGAAATCCCATATAGACACAGTTAAATAAACAGTTAAGGAATAAACCATCAATTTAGTCCCTAAAGTATCACTCTCATTTCCCAAAAAAAGTATCACTAATTTGTTTTTGATAAATCGACGAAGTGACAATAATTATTGAAAACTCTCACACACAATTGACGGCGTCCGGCCTAATAATTTTGGCATTGTAGAACACAAAAACTTGTTTAATGCCTTAAAGTTTAATGATGCGTGTTCAATTATTGTTGAAAAACAAGTGTAAGTATATAACTAAAACTAAGGGAATCAAACAAAAGAGCCTATGGTTGCTTAGTTGGATAGTACGATAATTTACATGCAAATACAAAAATGAAATATACGATTGTGAATTAAAAGTAAAAAAAGAAAAAGAAAATGGAACATACGAATTAGCGATATGGTGGAGAAGAGCATCGGTAGCAAAATACTCGATGTTGATATCAGTTATGTGGCCGCAGCTGTAATCAACTGCGCGGTAGCATAGAGTCGCTAACTCCCAGTTAGTGTTAGGAACGCCTGAATTGGGCATGTTGAGGGAAGGGTCCTTTGAGATTTCGCGCCATGTGGTGCAAACATTGTGAGGGCAAATGAGAATATTGATTGTGTCAAGCTTCCAGAAAATTGATAAGACTGCATCTCGTGGAAGATCTAGCCAGTTTCGTTCTCCGGAATAAGTTACAGGTTTTGACGAGGAAGCAGCAGAAGATGATGATGATGGTGGTGGTAAGGATTCCATTTCCATTGAATTGAACAATTAGGGCATGAGAATTTAAAGATGCAATATATAATGCAAAATGGGTATAAGTTTTTATGTGGCCCGTTTCGTCGTAAGTTCATCCAACAATTGAGCATGCTCGTTATCTGGCCCGTTTATCATCTATATCCAACCTCCTCGCGCATCTTAATTGGATTATAAAATCCAAAAGAAATAGAGGATTTTCGAGCGTTTTGGGTTATATAATCTGAAATTCGTAAGACGCGTGAGAAATTCGTAGGGTAGAAAAAGTAACACCCTAACAAAATATAAAATACAATTGAACTAAATGCATGCACTTTCAATTCAATGTGTTTTACTGCCTTAAAAAAAATCAATGTGTTTTTATAGAATAGTCCATGTGTTAGAATTGATTTGTCCCCGATATAAAAATAGTAAGGACTATTTTAGAATTTATTTTTGTAAGTGATTAAATTGATCCGCATGGAAATTATGAAGAAACAAAGTTAGTATTCACTCAAAATCAAAATAGCGTCGGTAGTGATTCAATTGTCTCAAACAATTGAAATTGGGACGAAATCGCTAATAATCAGTTGAAAAATTAATCGAAAAAAAAAACTTTGTTATTTTTTTAATTTATTATCTTTTACATAGTTAGTAATATTCAAATTTTAATTTTTCATAATATATTGACAGCCCCTTTGCTATAGTTTTTTTTTTAAAAAAATCATTTTTCTTAAAAAAAAAAATCACTTTTAAGAGTATTGCATGCATACACTACAAGAAATCAGTGTTTTTTCCTACAAAATTTTCCTAGGAATTTAAATTCCTAGGAAAGCAAGATGTTTACCGACGAAAAATTTCGTCGGAAAGCAATTTCAGTAAAAATGGGTCCCACTTGTACAGAAAGCTGCGCGTGGCAGCATTTTATTAGAGGAATTTACCGAGGAAATTTTTCCTCGGAAAACCCAGGGCCCCACACCATCAAATACGGCTGAAAAGCATGCGTGGCAGCTTCTTATTAGTGATGTTTTCCGACGAAATGCTTTCCTCGGAAAGCACATGGTCCCACACCTAATAACGGCCTAAAACGCGTGCGTGGCAGCTTGTGAATGGTGATGGTTTCCGACGAAATGCTTTCCTCGGAAAGCACATGGTCCCACACACCATATAACGGACAAAAACGAGTGCACATGGTCCACATTTCCTAGGAATTTCGTCGGTAAGCTTTCATATCCCTTTCCTAGGATTTTTTTCCTCGCAAAGCCATCTAGCCGTTGATTTATGTGACCGTTGCTGGAATATGTGTGCATATGGCTTGCAATATAAATACAACATCCTCTTACAAAATTTCTTCACTCCAAATCTCTCAAACTTTCTTCCCAATATTTTCTCAAACTTTCATTCATATATTCTCTCAAACTTTCATCCTTATATTCTCAAATATCTACACTATTTTCCATCATTTTATTCTCAATCACTTACTAAATTTTCTCACTTTAATTTCTTTAATATCAAAATTCTATAAAAAAAATTTCTCAATCTTTCTCACTCTAATTTCTCTACTATCAAAATTCTTTCAATTTTTTTTTCTCAATTATTCTCACTCAAATTCTGTACCATCAATTCAATATCATTCTCACTCAATTATTCAAGGTAAGTTATTTTGGTTATTAAAAATGTTTTATTTTTTAAAAAAAATATTGATATTGATTTTATTAATTATGTTGTATTATTTTTTGTAGTTTCTTGCTTCGGATCCATTTTAAGGTTGGTGTTGTTGCTGCAGCTGCTGCTTGGTTTTTTTCATCCAGTTTGTTCATCGTCTAATTATTTGAGGTTGGTATATATCTTCTACTTATTTTAATTTGCTACATTAGTTGTTGTAATTAATTTTGTCGGTGGCGCGCGAAATTCTTATCCGCGCGTAACTTTTATTTGTGGCTCGTAACTTTTATATGCACGTAATGTTGAATTCATACAAATTTTAGAAAATGTGACATAGATTAATTAGAAAATGTTATATATGTTAGTTGTAAAATATTAAATAATTTTTATGCAATTCATTTGAGATATTATATAATAAATATGTTTTAGTTAATAAAAATGCAAGTAAAAAATGTGGTTAATTAGTAAAAATGTTATTGTACGTAGTTATTTTAAAAAAAGAGGGTTTAATTAAGTTAGTAAAATATGTATAAAAATTAGTTAATTAGTAAAAATAATTTATGTAATAAATTATATATATGTTTTAGTTAATAAAAATGCAAGTAAAAAATGTGGTTAATTAGTAAAAATGTTATTGTACGTAGTTATTTTAAAAAAAGAGGGTTAATCAAGTTAGTAAATAAATATGTATAAAAATTAGTTAATTAGTAAAACTAATTTATGTAATAAATTATATATATGTTTTAGTTAATAAAAATGCAAGTAAAAATGTGGTTAATTAGTAAAAATGTTATTGTACGTAGTTATTTTAAAAAAAAGAGGGTTAATTAAGTTAGTAAATAAATATGTATAAAAATTAGTTAATTAGTAAAAATATTTATGTAATTAATGAATATGTTTTAATTAGTTAAGAAATATGTTTTAATGTGTTTAAAAAGTTTGTTAGAAAAAGAAGATAAATTAGTAAAGAATTATGAAGTTAATTTATATGAATTATGAAGTTAATTATTGTACAAATTTCTAAATATTTAGGTTTTTAGAAATAAAAAAATTGTTATTTATATTTAGGTTGTACGTAGTCATTAACTTTTGTTGGCAACACGAGAATTTATTAATTATTCGCGCGTTATTGTAACGAATAAATACAAACTAATAATTGAGTTAATATTAGTGACGCGGAAGATGGATCAATATATTTTACATCGTAGTTGGATGTACGATAGAAAATATCCGGGGAAAAGAACACTTAAAGCGGCTTTTGTGGATGGAGTTCGTGAATTTGTTGCTTACCCCATGTTGCAACGTGCGTTTACATTGGAGGGAGGGATAAGATGTCCGTGTATTAAATGTACGTGTAGGCTGCTTCAGAGCCCAAAAGATGTTCTAAATCATTTAAAGGACCTTGGTTTTATGGAGAATTATTACGTGTGGAAATATCATGGTGAACAAGAGCCGACAAATGATGTTAATATGCGCGCTTCAAGCAGTGGGGTGTGTACGGAGAGTGAAAACTTTGGCATGATGGAAGATATGGTTGGTGATGCTCTTGGGGTGAACCTGTCTTACAACGAGGACGAGGACGCTGAAGAGGAAAGAATTCCGAACGAGAAAGCGTTGAAGTTTTACAAAATGATGATGGAAGTAAACAAGCTGTTGTTTGAAGGGTCGTCTGATTCTAAGTTATCCATGAGTGTGAGGCTTTTAGCTGCCAAGTCAGATTGGAGTGTGGCCGAAGAAGGCGCAGAATGTTATACAAAAATGATGAGGGACGCAACTCCTATAAAGGACAATTTGCCATTGAGTTTTTATGCGGCTAAGAAGTTGGTGTCGAAGTTGGGATTGCAAGTTAAAACTATTGATTGTTGCGTTAAAGGGTGCATGCTGTTTTACGACAACGAATTCGGTAAAAATGATGGGTCGTTGGTGGAGTGTAAATTTTGCAATGCACCGAGGTATCAAGTACGTGGTAATGCCAGTTCTCGGAAGCAGAAGCTAGTCTCAGTCAAGTCAATGTTTTATCTGCCAATAATACCAAGATTGCAGAGATTGTATGCATCAACTCACACAGCCGATAAAATGACGTGGCATTATTACAATAGAACAAATACAGGTGTGATGCGACATCCCTGTGACGGGGTGGCATGGAAGCACTTTGACAAAGTACATCCTGATTTTGCAGAAGATCCACGTAATGTGAGGCTTGGATTATGCTCTGATGGATTTGTCCCGTATATCCAAAAGTCGGCAACGCCTTATTCTTGTTGGCCAATTCTTCTTACCCCGTATAATCTTCCTCCTGACATGTGCATTGAAATTCCTGGCAACTTGACTGAAATATGCTGTGCACAATGATGGCACAACTGTCCGAGCGCGTGTCTACTCAGAACAATAATTAAAATAGCGCAACGTAACAAAGCACAATTTAAAAGGAACACAGCGGAAAAATAAAGTACACAGTGAGTTTGTTAACCCAGTTCGGAGCAACTCTCCTACTCTGGGGGATACCAATCCAGGAATGATTCCACTATTATAGTTCTAGTGAAAAGACCAACGCAGACCCACTACTTGACTTTGCACCTAGACCCTACCAGTGGCAACTCTATCTAGGAACTCCTAGATATGAGACCCCGTCTCAATTCCTACGAACAACACACACAGTATTGTTATCAAACACACAAAACACAAAACTCAACCAAGAGAAACACACGCTAATAACACATACTCACTCCGTACTTAAAAGCTTAGGAGCAGCTTACAAATTACAACTCAAAACAAACTCAGTCCTTAGCTTGAATCAGGATGATACAAGCAAGGCTCACAATTAACAAACAAAAACCTAAAAACCTTAAAACACACGCTTTGCTAACACACACGGTTTTTAGTTACCCTACTAGGGTTTGCCTTCATGAATATATAGCACTGAGATACCACGGGTCTGGGCTTCAAAATAGAGCATGAACATTGACCGGTCCAGCTGAAAACAATCTTCTAGAAATAATAAAAAGCTTCCAAATATAGAACAATATCTTGTGGAACAAATAGCAAGGCAAATAAAACTTCAATCAAATCTTCAATCAGATACACGCGCCTTGATCAGCAAGCTAGAGGAAAATAAATCTTCAGGCAAATCTTTGGAAGATTGCGTACATAAATATAAAGCGCTAGCTGGCGCGAAAAACACAAGATACGAAAAGCTGTTCCATATGCTACCGCATCTGTCCCAGCATCTGGCTAGTAGATGTTTTTGCAAAATGTAGCCAATCTACAAAAACCCAACAATCTCCCCCTTTGGCAAAATTTTGGCTAAAACACTCTAGAGCCAGTTCTTTGGGAGATACACAGAAAAGTTTCCTTCACGTCAACATAGGCACACAACAAGGAAAGAAAATATCGTAGCATATAACGAGAATACTTCCAAGCGAGAAATAGTGAAAGATGGCTTGCAAGTAGAATCATAGGCATGCACCAGATAACACAAACATCTAGCCTCATAGGAACAACTAGAGAGAAATAAACTCTCATATAGTGGAATCACATAGATAAGGGAAAAAATAAATTTCCACACACAAAGAAAACTTAAGAGAGCTCCCCCTCAAAACATGCATGTACCAGTACTCCCCCTCAACATATACTACACTCCCCCTCAACACATGTAACCATACATAATACAAGCTTCAAATATCAAATCACGCACACAACCAACAGATAGGGCATAAATCTAATTCATTCTACTCCCCCTTTTTAGCCATAAATTCTGACAAACAACAGATAGGGCATACTCATAGAAAGTGCATAGAGCCATAAAGAGTGCATAGAAACCACAGAGAGTGCATATTACAGACCAGAAGCACTCAAGGTGCGTAAGAAATCCAGGGTCTTGGCCAACCAACCAAAACAAACACAAAGAATACAGCAACTGAGAACAGGGAAAACATCAGAATCAGAATTCATCAGAGTCAGCGGAGAACTCCTCAGTATCACCAGCAGAAGCATTATTATTCCCTCCTTCTTCTTCATCCTGCTCACCCTCAGCTTCAGATTCAGCCTTCAAGGCTGCAATTATCCTGTCAATTTTCATCTTCCTAGCTCCAAGAGCCACACTAGTCTCAGTTAGATCTGCAATTATTTGTTTTCTAGTGAGCACACCAGACGTCCGGACAGAAGTACCAGCTAAGTCAGCAGCATGTTTCTCAGACAGCAAACTACAATCCAAGGCCATAGGGCCAGACCTCTTACAGGGCTCATCAGTACTGATCAAAATATCTGGGTGTTGCTGAAGCACAATACCACACAGGAGGGTAGGAAAAACAATTGGAAACTTAATAGCAAACGACTTGGCATGTTCCAGAACTTGATAATAGATGTAGGCTCCATAATCAAAGGGAGACTTGGTCCCCACAGCATAAATGAACTTAGCCAACCCAGATGCAACAGAATTTGAGTGAGTGGTGGGAGTCCAATTTTGAGCACAGATCCTATTCAAAGCAGCATACAAAGGAGACAGTTGAGCAGAAGACAAATGCTTTGGCCAATGTCTAATCTTGTTATCAGTGATTGTCTTGCAGATTGTGTCATCAGTGACCTCAAGCTCAGGGGGCTCTTCAGTAGACCTCTCAAGGTATGCATTGATCACCATTGGAGAAAAATTCACACACTTACCACGAACAAAAACCTTCCTATACTCAGGGTTTCTTGTGTCATCACACTCATCAGAAACATTCACCAAAAACTCCCTGACCAGCTTATCATAACAAGGACCCAAGTTTCTCACAGTCTTCATAAGACCAGCAAACTCCAACACATCAACCAGCTTTTGACACTTGAACACATCTTCTTTAAGATTTCTTTCAAGACCCAGTCTTCTGTGGTATATGAACTTCCACCTAGAGGAACCATTTTCCAAATGAAAGGAAACATTATCAAGAGGGGCAGGAGGAATAGTCAGAGGTATCTTCATACCCTTCATTGTTTTTCTGGAAGCCCCACCAGATGTAGCAGCTTCATGCTCAGCAATCTCAAACTCAGAGTCACTAGAGGGAGGGTCTTTTCTTTTTAAGCTCTTCTTCTTGTGACCACTTTGAGCCACCTTCTTGCTTCCAGCTTTGGGGGGACCATACACAGGTCTCTTCCCAGCCTTTACAGTTTTCTTCTTCCTATCCTTTTCTCCTTCACTAACAACAGTAGCAGATTTTTCAGATTTGCTCCTTGTCCTGCGAGCAACACCAATAGCACCAGTTTCTGCCTGAGGTCTTTCTTCAGGCACAGCTTCCTCAACAACAATAGTATCAGCACAGTCTAAACTAGCAGTCTCAGTATCATCTACAACATCTTGAGTCTCAGTCCCTTCATCTTCAGACTCTGAGGACTCACTCTCAGGGACACTCACAGAACCAGAAATATTAGGAACTACCACATCAGGCTCCTCTCGAGCTTGTGACAAAGATGCGGGAGCATCTGTCACAGCATTCTTTGTTGTGGCAGGGGAATCAGCAGGTGTCTCAGACACAGCCGTATCAACATCATCCTTTTCACCAGAACCAGTAGTAACATCTTTCTCGATAGGAGAATTCGAAGAATCACCAGCTAATTTTTCATCTACCTTAGGATTATCAGAACCTAGGGTTTCGGGCATGGCTACAGTACTCTCAACAGCGACATTTTCAGATTCAGTGACAGAAGGTTCAGCATGTGGTTCAACAACAGTCGATACAAAAGGGTTGTCCTTAAGGTACAGATCACCCATACTAAGTCCTACTTTTGGAGCAGCAGGAGTGGTAGAAGATTTACCTTTTGATTTTGATCTGGTGTTCACAGCGGTGGAGGAGGCAGCTTTGCTAGATTTGGCAGGTGTCTTCCTTCGTGGTGCAGATGCCCTAGTTCGACGTTTCTTTGTAGGAGCGCTAGGGATAGTGGTGAGGGGTTGCGCATCAGTGATGACGGCTTCAGCAGCTTGATCATGTGTAGTTGGATGAGAAGATGAATCAGCCATGGCGATGATTTGGAATGTGAGGGTATGAGAAGTGAATGAATTTTGAATGAAGGTGTGCGCGGTAAGAGAGGCAATGAGAGGTTGAGAGAAGTTAAGACAAAGATAATGATGATAACGTGCAAGAGTTTTGAAAAAAGCAAGTGTGCAATAACCTCCTTGAGTGACGTGCAATAAGCGGTTGACAAGGGAAAGAATAATAGCTGCACGCCCCTTGCACATTAATTGCTACAATTCTTCAACTAAGCATATCCCCAACTTCCGTCTTAATTTTTCAAATTGATTAGCATCAAGGGCTTTGGTAAAAATATCTGCTAATTGCTCTTCAGTTGAAACATGTTCAAGAGTAACAATTTTGTCTTCAACAAGATCCCTTATAAAATGATGTCTAATGTCAATGTGTTTGGTCCTGCTATGTTGAATAGGATTTTTGGAGATATTAATTGCACTCAGATTGTCACAATATAATGTCATAGCATCTGTCTTGACATTGTACTCACTCAGCATCTGTCTCATCCACAACAATTGAGAACAACTACTACCAGCTGCTATGTACTCAGCTTCAGCTGTAGACAAAGAAATGCAATTTTGCTTCTTACTGAACCAGGATATAAGGTTGTTGCCTAGGAAGAAGCATCCACCAGAGGTACTCTTTCTATCATCTGCACTTCCAGCCCAGTCAGCATCACAATATCCAAACAACACAGTGCTTTCCCCATGAGAATACAACATTCCATAATCACTAGTACCATTCACATACTTCAGAATTCTCTTTACTTGAGTTAGATGACTTATTTTTGGTTCAGCTTGGTACCTGGCACACACTCCAACTGCAAATGTAATATCTGGCCTACTTGCTGTAAGATATAGAAGACTTCCTATCATACTCCTATACATGCTTTGGTCAACATCCACACCTTTCTCATCCTTTGATAATTTTACATGTGTGGGAGCAGGAGTTCTTTTATGAGCAGCATTTTCCATCCCAAATTTCTTGACTATATTTTTAGCATACTTACTTTGAGAGATAAATATAGTATCTTCCATTTGTTTCACTTGAAGACCAAGAAAGAACTTTAGCTCACCTACAAGACTCATCTCAAATTCAGATTGCATTTGCTGAACAAAATGCTCTATCATCTGGTCAGACATTCCTCCAAAGACTATGTCATCAACATATATTTGAGCAATCATCAGCTGTCCATTTTCATCTTTCACAAACAGGGTCTTGTCATTTCCTCCCTTCCTATAGCCATGGTTGATTAGAAACTCAGCAAGTCTCTCATACCAAGCTCTAGGAGCTTGCTTCAGGCCATATAAAGCTTTCTTCAATTTGTAAACATGGTTTGGAAAACTTGGATCAATGAAACCTTTAGGCTGTTCCACATAGACCTCTTCATTTAAGTACCCATTCAGAAAGGCACTCTTGACATCCATCTGATACAACTTGAATTTTAGTATGCATGCAATTCCAAGTAACAGTCTAATTGATTCCAACCTAGCTACAGGAGCAAAAGTCTCATCAAAGTCTACACCTTCAATTTGAGAATATCCTTGTGCAACCAATCTGGCTTTGTTTCTAGTGATAGTACCATTTTCATCAGACTTGTTTTTATAAACCCACTTGGTACCTATAACATTCACATTATCTGGTCTAGGAACTAGGTCCCACACATTGCTTCTCTTGAACTGAGTTAATTCTTCTTGCATAGCATTTATCCAGAACTCATCAGTTAGAGCTTCCTTAACATTCTTTGGTTCAAGTTTAGATATAAAGCAAGAATTAGATACCTCATCATAGTTCCTTCTAGTTGTGATCCCTTGGTTAGGGTCCCCAATGACTTGATCTATGGGATGATTTTTCTGAACTCTGATAGATGGTCCTTTGTTGGGAGCAGTCTTCTCTGGGTCAGTTACTTCAGAATCTTGCTTATCACTTGCTTCATCTGCTTTCTTTGCTTCCTGTAGATCAGATGCTGCGTCAAATGTAGCATCCTCTGGCATAGCATTATTTCCTTCATCATCTACAACAACATTTATGGATTCCATCACTGTCTTGGTTCTGGAGTTGTATACTCTATAGGCTCTGCTGTTTGTAGAATAGCCTAGAAAGATTCCCTCTTCACTTTTAGCATCCATCTTTCTTCTTGGTTCCCTGTCAGCTAGAATATAACACTTACTACCAAACACATGAAAGTGCTTCACTGTTGGCTTCCTGTCCTTCCATAGCTCGTACAAGGTTGTAGATGTACCTTTTCTCAAAGTCACTCTATTATGAATATAGCAGGCTGTGTTCATGGCTTCAGCCCAAAAGAAAAATGGCAGCTTCTTTGCATGTAGCATAACCCTGGCAGATTCTTGCAAGGTCCTGTTCTTCCTCTCTACTATCCCATTTTGTTGAGGAGTAATGGGTGCAGAGAACTCATGAAATATTCCTTCAGAAATACAGAAATCAGAGAACTTACCATTCTCAAACTCCTTCCCATGGTCACTTCTGATTCTAACAATTCCACAATCCTTTTCTCTCTGAAGTTGTAAGCAAAGATCCTTGAATTTTTCAAAAGTGTCTGATTTCTCCTTAATGAAATTTATCCAAGTATATCTAGAAAAATCATCAACAACAACAAAAGCATACTTCTTACCACCTAAGCTTTCGACTTGCATTGGTCCCATTAAGTCCATGTGCAATAGCTCAAGAACTCTGGATGTGGACAGATGTTGCAGCTTCTGGTGAGGCATCTTGGTTTGTTTTCCTATCTGGCATTCTCCACATATACTTCCTTCCTGAATTTGGAGTTTTGGTAAACCTCTGATGGCTCCTTCAGCAATAGCTTTCTTCATGCTTCTGAGATTCAGATGTCCAAGCTTTTGGTGCCATAGCTTAACTTCATCTTCTTTGGTTATTAGACAATTAGATAACTTTGCTTTATCTTGAGAGACCCACAAGTAGCAATTGTCCTTTGATCTAACACCTTTCATCAGGATGTCCCCTTCACTGTTAGCCACTAAGCATTCACTCTTAGTAAAGTTGACCTTCATTCCTTGATCACATAGTTGACTAATACTAATTAAGTTTGCAGTTAATCCTTTCACAAGAAGCACCTTATCAAGTTTGGGTAGACCCTCTTCCACAAGATTTCCTACACCCTTTATTTCTCCTTTGGCTCCATCTCCAAAAGTCACAAAGCTTGTAGCATAAGGCTTAACATCAGTCAAGTAATTTTTATCACCAGTCATATGCCTGGAACATCCACTGTCAAAGTACCAATCATTTCTGGATGACACTCTCAGAGAAGTATGAGCAATTTGAGCAATCTCATCAGCTTCTGGTTCCATTTTTCTAGGATTCATAGTGTTGCTTGTGACATTATCATTTTTCTGCTTCCACTGCTTCTTGGTGATCTTTACTGTGGGATCAGGTCTTGGTGAATAGGTCCTGTCTGGGTAACCATGTAATTTGAAACAGAAAGGTCTGATATGTCCTTTTCTTCCACAGTAGTGACATACCCAACTATAATTCCTTCCTTTTGATCTGGGTCTATATCCTGATGCCTGTTGTCTCACCTGATGCTGGGGCATCTGTCTTGACATAGTATGATCATGAGTATTAACAGGTGGCACAAATTGTCTTGCTGGTAATTGTTTCTGCTGAGGCATGGAACTGTAGTCAAACCCAATACCTTTAGAATCTCCAGGTTTCTGTCCTATTTCCAAAATTTCGTCTAAAGCATCAGTACCTTTGTTCATCATCCGCAGTTGCTTGTTCATATTGCCAATCTTGGAAGTAAGTAAGGTAACCTCATCATTGAGGTCTGAGTTTATTTTCAGAAGTTTGTCTTTCTCAGCTTGCAAGAGAGTAATGGTCCTCTTTTGTTTTTCTAAAGTTCTACAAACTTCCTCACTTTTGAGATATAGCTCCTTATAAGAATCAGCCAATTCATCATATGTTACCTCTTCATCACTAGATTCATGGTCAGATGTGCACACTCCAGTCAAGGCATTCACATGTTTTGCAGTTTCAGATTCTTCTTCTGATTCATCCTCATCCGTCCAAGATACAGTCATCACCTTCTTTTGTTTCTTCAGATACGTTGCACACTCAGTTCTGATGTGACCAAAACCTTCGCATTCATGACATTGCACCCCTTTGCTTTGATTGATTTTGTCATCAGTTCTAGGTTTCCTCTGATTGTTGACATTTTTAAAGATGCTGCGACTGTTGTCCGGAGCATTTGTCCTAGGGCGTCTGTCCATCCTCTTCACAACTTTATTAAATTGTTTGCCCAACAACACAATATCTTCAGAGATGCTCTCATCAGTATCTAAATTACTCTCCACATCATCTTCATCAGTGTTGGAGATGAAAGCAATGTTCTTGTCTTTCTTTTCAGATCTTTCATTAACCTTTAGTTCAAAAGTTTGAAGAGATCCAATCAACTCATCAACCTTCATATCTCCAATATCTTGGGCCTCCTCGATAGCACATACTTTCATATCAAATTTCTTAGGCAGGGACCTGAGAATTTTGCTTACCAGTTTTTCATCGGATATCTTTTCCCCCAAGGATTCAAAAGTGTTAGCATATTCTAGTACATTCATGTGAAAGTCATGAACACTCTCTCCTTCTTTCATTCTCAAATTCTCAAACTGTGTTGTTAGCAGTTGTAGCCTTGACTTCTTGACCTTTTGAGTACCTTCATGAGCTGTTCTTAGGATATCCCAAGCTTCCTTGGCAATAGTACATTGTTTAATCAACCTGAACATGTTTTTGTCAACACCATTAAACAAAGCATTCAGAGCTTTAGAGTTTCCAATAGCTGCAGTGTCTTCTTCTGTAGACCACTCCTCTTCTGGTTTCAACTCATCAGTATCAACATTATTCGCATCTTTTATTTTAGGAGGGACCCATGCCTTGATCACAGCCTTCCAAGCTCTGCTGTCTAGAGATTTCAAGAAAGCTGTCATGCGTGATTTCCAAATGTCATAGTTCGACCCATCTAACAAGGGTGGTCTGTTCACCAGTCCTCCTTCTTTATCCATTGAGCCAGAAACTTCTTTCCCTGGAGCTCACCCACACAGAACAGGGTGCCTGCTCTGATGCCAATTGAAATTCCTGGCAACCTGACTGAAATATGCTGTGCACAATGATGGCACAACTGTCCGAGCGCGTGTCTACTCAGAACAATAATTAAAATAGCGCAACGTAACAAAGCACAATTTAAAAGGAACACAGCGGAAAAATAAAGTACACAGTGAGTTTGTTAACCCAGTTCGGAGCAACTCTCCTACTCTGGGGGATACCAATCCAGGAATGATTCCACTATTATAGTTCTAGTGAAAAGACCAACGCAGACCCACTACTTGACTTTGCACCTAGACCCTACCAGTGGCAACTCTATCTAGGAACTCCTAGATATGAGACCCCGTCTCAATTCCTACGAACAACACACACAGTATTGTTATCAAACACACAAAACACAAAACTCAACCAAGAGAAACACACGCTAATAACACATACTCACTCCGTACTTAAAAGCTTAGGAGCAGCTTACAAATTACAACTCAAAACAAACTCAGTCCTTAGCTTGAATCAGGATGATACAAGCAAGGCTCACAATTAACAAACAAAAACCTAAAAACCTTAAAACACACGCTTTGCTAACACACACGGTTTTTAGTTACCCTACTAGGGTTTGCCTTCATGAATATATAGCACTGAGATACCACGGGTCTGGGCTTCAAAATAGAGCATGAACATTGACCGGTCCAGCTGAAAACAATCTTCTAGAAATAATAAAAAGCTTCCAAATATAGAACAATATCTTGTGGAACAAATAGCAAGGCAAATAAAACTTCAATCAAATCTTCAATCAGATACACGCGCCTTGATCAGCAAGCTAGAGGAAAATAAATCTTCAGGCAAATCTTTGGAAGATTGCGTACATAAATATAAAGCGCTAGCTGGCGCGAAAAACACAAGATACGAAAAGCTGTTCCATATGCTACCGCATCTGTCCCAGCATCTGGCTAGTAGATGTTTTTGCAAAATGTAGCCAATCTACAAAAACCCAACATGCATGTCAAAACCTTATTTGTTTTTGACTTGTGTTATACCAGGACCTAATAGCCCATTAGATGGTATAGATGTGTATTTACAACCCTTAATTGATGATTTGAAGAGATTGTGGATCGGGGAATCAACATATGATATTGCAAGGAAGGAGAATTTTAGGATGAGGGCAGCTTTGATGTGGACTATTAACGACTTTCCTGCATATGGAATGTTGTCTGGATGGTCGACTCATGGTAGATTGGCTTGTCCACATTGCATGGAAGAAACAAAGGCGTTTAATTTGCATCACGGAAGAAAGAGTTCGTGGTTTGACTGCCACCGTAGGTTTTTACCAGCAACACATGAATTTCGTAAGAAGAGGAATTTGTTTCGTAAAGGAGAAACAGAAAAAGATGGCCCGCCTCCTAGGACAACATCAGAGGAAGTATTCCGTAGAGTCAGTGCATTAGGACTTTTGAAATTCCCAGATGTTGGCAAAAGAGTCAGACACCCGCAATACGGTGACACCCACCATTGGACGAAAAGAAGTATCTTCTGGGACCTCCCTTACTGGAAAGACAATTTACTTAGACATAATCTTGATGTTATGCACATTGAGAAGAATTTTTGTGACAATATAATTCACACGGTGATGAATGTCCCTGGTAAAACAAAAGATAATGAGAAGGCTAGAATGGACTTGCCATTGATTTGTAAGAGACCAGATATGGAGCTACAACTTCTTCCAAATGGAAAATATCTAAAACCTAAGGCTATTTATAGTCTAACTGCTGATGAAGCAAAATCTGTTTGTCAATGGTTGAAAGAATTGATGATGTCAGACGGGTATTGTTCTAACTTGTCAAGGTGTGCCGACGTCAACTCCGGAAGACTGCGTGGAATGAAAAGTCATGATTCCCACGTTTTCATGGAACGCTTACTTCCAATTGCATTTAGTTCATTGCCAAAAAATGTTATAAACCCGTTGACTGAAATTAGCCAATTTTTTAAAGACTTATGTGCTTCAACCTTGAGGATGGATGAACTTGTTAAAATGGATCAGAATATTCCAATCACTCTTTGTAAGTTGGAGCAAGTTTTTCCCCCGGGTTTCTTTGATTCTATGGAACATCTTCTGGTGCATCTCGCATATGAAGCTTGGCTTGGTGGACCTGTTCATTATCGGTGGATGTATCCTTTTGAAAGGTTCATGGGTTATGCAAAGCGAATGGTTAGAAATAAAGCAAGGGTTGAGGGATCAATAGCTGCAGCTTACGTGGTTCGGGAAACAAACTATTTCATCTCTCACTACTTCGACAACTTGATGTTGATCCCAAGAAATACACGAAATGAAGTTATTGTTGATAGTGAAGAGTGTCAGTCAGCCTTATCAGTTTTTCGTCACCACGGACGTCTTTGTCATCCAGAGAAAGATTATTGGATGAACGATGCTGAGTTGCAGTCAGCGGCCATTCATGTGATGATTAATTGCATCGAAGTTGGACCATACATTGAGATGTTTCAAGGATTAAATATTGGTAACATATATACAACTTTTCAAGGATGGTTTAAACATCAGTTGCTAAATGATCATCCGACTACACAGATATATAAGTTGAGGGGGTTAGCCGAAGGTCCGGGAAGAAAAGTCAAACAATATCACACTTACTTTGTCAACGGACATAAATTTCATACTCAATCACGGTCGGTGGGCAAAAAAACAATTAACAGCGGTGTTTACGTCAAAGGAATCAGTGATGGAGGTGAAGATGACTTCTATGGTGTGATCAAACACATATTTGAAGTAACTTTCCTATATGTAGATGAACCCAACAAAGTTGTATTGTTTTACTGTGACTGGTTTGACCCAGCACATGGGATGAGAATTGACCCAAAGTATAAAACAGTTGATGTACGAATGGACAGAAGGTATAATGCATTTGACCCTTTCATCTTGGCAAGTAAAGTTAGTCAAGTGTATTATGTACCTTATCCTTCTCACCACCGACGCAAACATAGATGGTGTGCTGCTATCAAGTGTAAACCAAGAGGTCAAATTGAGACAGAAGGTCAAGATAAAGAAGTACCTTACCAAGATGATGAAATATCACATGTTCCAGAAGTGATTGAAGTCGATCCTGCTACGGATTTGGTTGACAGAGATGTTGACGGTCAGCAAGTTGATGCCGACATGTTAGCTGAAATGTTACTTGTTGACACTGACAGTGGGGATGAGTCTAGCAACTCTACAGACAATGGGGAAGATGCAATTAACCCCGAAGACAATGTGGATGATTTTTATTAATTATGACGATGTTTAATGTTCGATTTTATCATATGAATTATTTTAATGTTTAATGTACGATTTTATCATATGAATTATATTAATTATTGTTTATTGTATTATGACAGGGATGTCTGGGCAAGACAAAGATAGGGGTAAGGCTAGAGTTGTAGAGACCACGAAGAAGAAGAAGAAGAAAAACAAGTATCAAAACATAATAGATATTACCTCAGAGGAGACCAGATCATGGCGCCGTCTACCAGGGGTTTCCTTCCGTAACATTGATGAAAGGACTGGTACTCCTATTCCTACCACTACTACTACTACTCCACCACCTTACCCCACTCCATTCACAACTATTCCTCCCACATCATTCCCGACCATTCCCCCCACATCATTCTCGACCATTCCTCCGACATACACTACACCTGGATATGTTATGCCTGGATTCACCCCATCACATTCGCCTGGTTTCAATACCACCCCATTTACTATCCGACAAGGCCTTAACGTACATGTTCCCCCCGTTGATCCCAGAAGACATTCATCAGCGGAACTCATGCAAGATTTTATGCATGATTCAACTTTCTTACGGTTATTGAATGTAACTGAACATCAGCCTCAACAGCACGAGCAGCACCAACATGAAGAGCCACAAGCATCAGCAGCAGCAACAGCAGCAGCAGCAGGATCAGCAGCATCAGCAGCACCAGCAGGACCACGACGAGGACGACGTCGCTACGTTGAAGACTTGCATTATGCTGATGGGCTGCTTAAGATTACACCGACACCTGGATCGTAAGTATTAAAAGTAGTTTAATTTTTATTTGTTTTTTAAATGCATAATTTAATTAACACTTCAATTTGTAGGTTTGAGCCATCCAAGAGAGTGGCAGAATTTATTCGAGGAGTCATCCAGATGTTTTACCCGAAAGATAGGTGTTGGGCCGTCTATAAACATCTTACTAAAGACGACAGGGCGGCACTTTTTAAATACTTTTCGGTAAACACAATTTATTAAATATTAAATAATTGTAATTACTTTATAACATGCTACATTTTTAAAAATTTTAATGTCTAATAATTTTTTTGTTTATTGCAGGAGCATTGTACCTGGACTAGAGATGTCCATCTTCTTGTAGAGAAGCTCTTTCACAAGTTAGCTTCCAAACGTTTATCAGATTTGTTATATGATGAACGGGAGGAATGGAAAAAACATAAGGGCAACTACCGTACACATTGGATCGGGGAAATAGCGTGGGATCACTTGACCAAGTATTGGCTAGAAGATCCAAAATTTAAGAACCGTTCAAGAGCTAACAAGCAAAATATAGCATCTCTTGTAGGAGGACATGAACACGCACAAGGATGTGTCAGTGTCCCTACCCATGCTAGACATCTGGTAAAAAATATTTCACTATTTCTATTTCTATACATGTATATATTAAATAAACTCAAATGTTCTAATTGCTTATACAACTTTTCGTGTACAATTAGGCAAAATCTTTGGAGAGGGATCCTTATCCAAATGAGCTCCATAGAGAGACTCATTTCAGCCAGCGTACTGGTCAGTATGTCGATGCTCGGGCACGCAATACCCAGGTAAATTTGCAAATATTCGTAATTTATTTTAATTAGAAAAAGAAAGTGAATTATTAAAGAATTATGTTATTAACTAATATGAAATATGTTAATTTCATTTATTATTATTATTATATAATTTTTATTTGACTTTATTTGTAAACAATTATTATTATCTAATTTTCTTTACTTTTCTTTATAGGCAACTTATGACGAGTACGTAGCACGGTTTTTGGAGCAGAATCCCGAGATTCAATCGCATGAAGAAATTCCCGACTCCATAAAAATTGAATTATGGGCAAAGGCTGCAGGAGGACAACAAAGACCAGATAGAGTATACGGTCTTGGAGCGTTAGCCGGCAACGTGGTGCATGGAAATTTGTTCCGTGCTCCTGTTCTACCAGAGTCCAGCTCAGCTCGTTCTGCAGAGTTGTCTCCTGAGATTCAAGCAATGATAACTCGAATGAACGAGGAGTTGCAAAGTCAAAAGTTGGAGTTGCGAAATCAAAATGAGGAGTTGGCAAGGAAAAATGAGACAGAGAAGAAGCTATTGAAACAAATGAATGTCTTTCGAAAATTCCAAAAGATGATGACAAAGAAGTTCATGGGTGGGAAAAAGAGTACAAAGACATCTGATTCATCGTCGCCTGCATCGTCGAATCAATTTTCACCGACACCTCAACAAATACATGACGACGACGACGATGATAATGACGAGGACGCCGAGGAGGAGGAGGAGGAGGAAGATGATGATGATAGCGAGTAATTTATGTTTTTGTCAGGTACATTTATGAATATTGTCGTTGATAGCGAGTAATTTATGAATATTATTAATTGTCGTTGTGTACTCAAATCATTATTTTTATTTTATTAAATTTAACCAAATTTTTTTTTTAGACAAGACCTCATTAAATACATAACGACGACGATGATGATAATGACAAGGACGACGAGGAGGAGGAGGAGGATGATAGCGAGTAATTTATGTTTTTGTCAGGTAAATTTATGAATATTGTCATTGATAGCGAGTAATTTATGAATATTAATTGTCGTTGTGTACTCAAATCATTATTTTTTATTTTATTAAATTTAACCAAATTTTTTTATAATGACGAGGACGACGATGAGAAGGAGGAGGATGATAGCGAGTACTTTATGTTTTTATCAGGTAAATTTATGAATATTGTCGTTGATAGCGAGTAATTTATGAATATTAATTGTCGTTGTGTACTCAAATCATTATTTTTTATTTTATTAAATTTAACCAAAAATTTTTTTATAATGACGAGGACGACGTTGAGGAGGAGGAGGATGATAGCGAGTACTTTATGTTTTTATCAGGTACATTTATGAATATTGTCGTTGATAGCGAGTAATTTATGAATATTAATTGTCGTTGTGTACTCAAATCATTATTTTTTATTTTAAGTGTTTTAATCAAATTTTTTTTTATAATGACGAGGACGACAATGAGGAGGAGGAGGATGATAGCGAGTACTTTATGTTTTTATCAGGAAAATTTATGAATATTGTCGTTGATAGCGAGTAATTTATGAATATTAATTGTCGTTGTGTACTCAAATCATTATTTTTTATTTTATTAAATTTAACCAATTTTTTTTTTATAATGACGAGGATGACGATGAGGAGGAGGAGGATGATAGCGAGTACTTTATGTTTTTATCAGGTAAATTTATGAATATTGTCGTTGATAGCGAGTAATTTATGAATATTAATTGTCGTTGTGTACTCAAATCATTATTTTTTATTTTATTAAATTTAACCAATTTTTTTTTAATACAACACCTCATCAAATACATGACGACGACGATGATGATAATGACGAGGACGACGATGAGGAGGAGGAGGATGATAGCGAGTACTTTATGTTTTTGTCAGGTAAATTTATGAATATTGTCGTTGATAGCGAGTAATTTATGAATATTAATTGTCGTACTCAAATCATTATTTTTTATTTTATTAAATTTAACCAAATTTTTTTTTATACAAGACCAAGTAAAATATTTATAATGTATTTTTTCAAAAATAATCGATTTTTTAAAATAACTGTTTTTTTTTTAAAAAAAATGGAATCTTTTCCTAGGAAAAATTAAGGGGGGAAATGAAAATTGCAGAGGGAAACGAAAAATTTAAAATTTTTAGGAGAAGCTTTCCTAGGAATTTTTTCCTAGGAAATTCCTCGGAAAACGTGACAGAATTTTTTTCTCTATAAATAACACACTCTACACTACACATTTCATCATTCATTCATTAATCTCTACTCAAACAAATATTCATCTATCTCTATATTTTCTTCTTCATCTTCTTCAACAATTTTTAAACACATATAATTTTTTATCTTCTTCAACAATAAACTTTATCATTCTTCCTATTCTCCTCTTCTCTTCTTCTTCCTATTTTCATCATCATCATCTTCTTCTTCTTCTTCTTCTTCGTCTTCTTCTTCATCTTCTTCTTCTTCTTTTTTTTTTTCAACAACTCATCCACAACAATTTTCTATCTTCATTAACACTAATTTCTTCAACAATAATCTTTTAACATTTTTTTAACATTAATTTTCTTCTTCCTAATTTCTTCTTCTTCTTCTTCCTTTTTCAACAACTCTACCATAACAATTTTTCATCTTCATTAACACAAATTTTTCATCTTCTTCAACCATAAAATCTATTTATTTCTTTCAAAAATAATTTCATCAAAATAATTCATTCCTACATTTTTTTTTATCCAAAACACTTTTACTTCATATATTTCTTTTTTAAAAATCGTTTTTTAATATATATTTTTTCGAATTTTTTTTCAAAATTTGAATTTCGCGCAATTTTTTCGAATTTTTTTTCAAAACTTGAATTTCACGCAATTTTTTTAAAAAAATTCAAATTCTTTTGGCGCAATTTTTCAAAATTCAAATTTTTGGCGCAATTTTTGAAATTATTTTGAAATTTAAAAATTAATTTTTTTTAAAAAATTAATTATTTTCCTCGGAAATTCCTCGGAAAAAATTTTAAAAATTTTTCAAATTTTTTTGGCGCAAAATTTTAAAATTTTGGCGCAATTTTGAAATTCGAAAAATTTAATTTTTTTTTAAATATTAATTATTTTCCTCGGAAATTCCTCGGAAAAAATTTTAAAAAATTTTTAAATTTTTTTGGCGCAAATTTTTTTAAATTTTGGCGCTTTTTTAAAATCCCAATTTTTTTTTTAATAATTAATTATTTTCCTCGGAAATTCCTCGGAAACTGACCATTAAAATATAATAAATTTTCCTCGGAAACTAACCATTAAAATATTAATAAATTTTCGTCGGAAATTCGTCGGAAAACATGTGTCAGACGTAGCAGTTTTGCAGGAAAGCTTTCCTAGGAAATTTTCCTCGGAAATTCCTAGGAAAGCTTCTGACTAAAAATTCCTGGGAAATTCCTCGGAAAATCCTAGGAATAGATCGAAAATTTCCTAGGAATTTTTTCGTCGGTAATTTCCTCGGAAAACACTGTTTCCGAGGAAATTAGGCTGTTTTCCTAGGAAAATTTGTTATTTCTTGTAGTGATATCATGCAAATTTTATTAAAAAATCATAATCTAAAAAAAAAATTAAAACATCTTCAAATGAAAAGTTGTTAAGAGTAGCTTTTCAGAAAATAGTTTTTTTTTGTAGCGAAAAGAAAAAATAAGTGTCAAAATATTGATGTTATTTTATAACAAAAATCTCTTTTATATAGTTGTATCAAAAAGAAATTAAATTATTATTTTTTAAAAAATGATTTATATTACAATATACAAGCGCAAAATATATTCTGATTTTTTTTTATAAAATCTCTAAAAAATAATCTCTAAATTATTCAATGTAAAAATTACTTTTATTTTAATAGGTAACAAACTAACCATAATATTTATCTAGTAACTAGTAATCATGACAAAAACGAAGTCAAAAACATGAATATAGAAGAAACCAAATCATACTTCCAAGAAAAAGGGTGACAATATGCGGGGGTGGGGCTTGTTCAAAATATTAGGGAGACGATAAATACTAACTAAAATATTATAATTGAAAACATAAGACTCATATATATAATTTAATCAAAGATTCAAAATGACAACCGCACACAATATATATATATATATATATATATAAGGTGATATGTATGCAAAAAAAAAATTAAAGTGTTTTCAACTGTTCTTTTAAAGACTTGAAATCATCAATAACTAAATCAAGTTAAAGAGTTCAAGTATTTATTTTTCAATATAAAGCATCATATTATCAACAAAAAATTCATCTTCCATTTTTGTTGTGCAATCTTATCTTAATTATATTTATTCTTGAAAATGATATTTTTGTGTTAACTCTAGAAGTTGGAAGAGTTAAGATAAAACAAATTATCCTAACAATCAAGTAATATGTACATGTATTCCGAAAGATGACCAACAAGTTATTCAAATTTGGATGACTAACAACCTTAAGATTAAACCTCTCTAAAAGAAAAACCTTAAGATTAAAGCGTCGAATGTGAAATCTCAAATGAATTTTCTTCTTCTCATTACAATCGTGATGATATATTTTGTTTACAAGAGCTCAAATATTATATGTATCAAATAATTTACAAATATCCTCTGGAACAAAATTATTTCTTAGATTTAAAAGCTTCAATGTTTGCACATTAAACTTGTGATTCAATCCTTGCAATTGATGTTCAATTGTAACATAAAAGTGATTTATTCTAAAATGTTGAATCACTATGATGTTATCCTTTTGATGACAAGTGCAACCTTCATACTCTATATAAACAACATTACCATTAGAAGAATCAATATCATGTTGTTCACAAAATAAAATCAAATTTTTCAATAGATCATTCCAACCACCATCTCTCAACTTATGAAGCGATATTTTTGTAGTGTTGACTAAATTCCTAACATTAAGCGTATCTTGAGATATTTGTTGTAAATTTTGACAAAGACGATATGTAATTCTCATAATCTCTTTCATCATGTGCAAAATCAATAAGAACTTAAATGAATTACTAATATTATAAGCAGCATTAGCCAGTGGTGGAGCCAAAAAATTTTTTATAGAGGTGCCATATTTTCAAGATATAAATATATATTGTGACAAAAATAATTAAATTTAAAGTTGTCAGTGATTCGTTTGTTTTTATGATTGATACTTGCATTTTACAATGTTTTTATCGCATTTTTCGTTTAAAAAATACAAAAAATACGAGTCAAAGCTAAAAATGAACAAAAAAAGAATCAAACACAGGACCGGTCATTGAAAGGTGAGGCACTTAACCGCTTTACTAGAGTGTAAAGACATGATTTGTAATGCAAACATTATTATATATAACATAATTTAATTAAAAATATGTATATATACTTATTAAAAATGTATTTTTTTTTAACTTTGGGTGTGTCATGGCAACCCCCTGCACCCCTGGCTCCGCCAGTGGCATTAGCACCACCACATTGAGATATAATCCCGCCATTTTTCCTAAATTTTTGAAGAACCACACAAGTTACATCATGCATATTTATCATACAACATATAGAAGAAAAATATGAGCTCCAACGAGTATCTATGCCTTGTTTCAAAATGACAATATATTTTGTCTTTTACAACTATCAAGTTCACCAATCTCTGGTAAAAGCGACAACTCCTCTAATTTGGCAACTTGTAAGTCCTTGCGATACTTATTAGAGGAACATACAATATTTACAACAAAAGACAAGTGCGAAAAGAAATCATGAATATCGAAAACTTCTCTAGAAGTAGCAAACAAGGCAAGTTGTAATTTATGTGCAAAACAATGTGTGTAATAAGCATAAGGAAAATATTTAGAAATAATGTTTGTAGTCCATCCCACTCCCCTTTCAAATTACTAGCAGCATCATACCCTTGTCCACTGATATTTGACAAGTTGACACATCAAAATCACGTCGAGAAAGAATATCACAAATTGCTTTACAATTTTCAATGTCAGTGTTGATGTTATACAATTTTCATCTTGTTCGAAAACTTTCCTTTTGAAAAAATGCATCATATATCTTATATTTAACCATTGTATCACTCATAAAAAATGCACAAATCAATTACTATTAACATTAAGCAGTAAAAATTATTGCTAAAAAAAATAGCAAAAAATTAATTAAAAATGTACAAAACAATTATTAATTCTATAATTTCTCTTTTTAATGTCAACAACAAAAACTTAATTAAAATTTCGCAATAAGTTATAAACCTATTGACAAGAAAATTAAAACAAGAAATGGATAAAAGGAAATCCAATTTTGTGTTAAAAAACAATTGTACTTAATGTTCTATTGAAGCAGATAAGGAACACACAACTAAGGGACAAAGTCCATTTTTCAACGTCAGTTGCTTGAAGAAATAAAATCACAATTGAGGATATTAGCCGACGCCTCGACTAAATTCTAGCTTCATCAACATCTTCATTTCTTGTTGCAGTGTAATTTCATCGATTTCAAAGATTCTAATGAACAGCAACAACATCATAAACATTCTTTATGTCAGCCACCCTTTTATGCGTGGAAAAAGAGAATAGGACATCAAAAGGTTTCTTTTGGTCCTCAATCCTCAATTTTTCAGGAGAAAAAGAAAATTCAATAAAAAAAATGAAGTCTAATCTCCATTGTTTCGAACACATGTTCTTTTTTGATTAAATTTTAAAATAGTCAAGATCTTTTTATTTTAAAAAACAGTCTCTTGAAATTAGGGGTGGCAAAACGGGCCCAACCCGTCGGGCCAGCCCGTTTAGCTCGTTTTTTTTTGCGGGCTGAGTCAAAATTTTGAACTCGCTTCCTATAGTTGGTTCGCCCCGCTTAACTCGTTGGAAAAACGGGGCAGACATGGTGCGGGGCGGGCCGGCCCGCTTAACTCGTTTTTCTTTTAATTTTAAGCTTATTTAATCCTTTTGGATTTATTTTGGTTGTTGAATTTATTTTAGGAATTGTTTTATGTTGCAGATTTGTTTTACGTTTGCGGATTTTCCTTATTTTTCCATGAAGTATGATGTTGAGTTTGACAATTTGTTAATTATCTTGTTTTTACCACAAATTTATTCGATGTGTTATTTTTTTATAATAAAAGCAACATAGTTTTTTTTGTAACAATTAAGTTGTAAAAAATGCATTAAAAAATTTGTTTTTTTTTTCTTTCAAAAAAAAGTTTTTTGTTTGGCGGGCCGACCCGCCAACTCATCTGTCTGCCACTAAACGGGGCGGGGTGAGATTTTGGACTCGGTCACCTAATTTGACTCGGCTCGTCTCGTTCCATTTTATGCGGACTTAAATGGGGCGAGCCTAAATAGGGCGGGCCAGCCCACTTTGCCATCCCTACTTGAAATCTCAATTGAATACACCTCCCTAAAATTTAGTTTCCATTTGAGCATAAGTAGTTTTTTTTATTTTTTTACAGTCAAACCATTTCATTCATAGAGAAAATAAAAGATATAACCAAGTTGGAAACAAATGTGTTGGGACATACCCCCATCCACACACTAAAGTTAGTCATAAAAACTAAGTCAACCAAGATTTGATACACATAACACAAATACAAGGAGGCAGATCCTATCCCAACCTTAGATCCAAACAACCATGACAAATTCCTCCACACATATGAGCATAAGTAGTTGGTAAGGACATCAAATGATCAAAATGTATAATCCTTAAAAGGACACACAGAAAACGAATAACACATTCATTAACTATTGCTGGAATCACGGAAGCTTTAATTTACACTCAGAAGAACATTTAATTTGTTGCAATGCAATAGTATAATCAATCCAATTTTCACTTTAAAACGACATATGAGAGCAACTTTAGCTTAGTAAAAGGAATAAAAGGAAAAGTCCATAGATATGGTTGGAGCAATTTTTCTTTACAAAGTTCAGTGTCATTCTCAAAAAAGTTAAGGCAGATATTATAATTAACAAATCTTAAAGCACACGATAGTAATGTCAACTCCAAGATCTTCTAGCTCATACATGAATAGATGATGCATGCTAAGAAATTGAAGAACCAAAAGTCCTTATTTAAAGCAACAATTAGCCCTCTTGTTATTGACTTGCCAACGAAATCAACAATAATTTAAGCCTTTAAAGTGTAAATAAATATAATAGGAATATATATACATCCAATTATTGCTTCAATTTGTTTTTATAACCCAAGCTAATAATTTAAAATTTACTTTAATTGATTGCTTCATATATACACAATAAACTACAATATATAGTAGAAGTGTGCTAGTATCTTGATTGGTATAGTTTTTATTTTTCTTAGCTTGGTTGTTATGGGTTAGCCTAATTGGTGTGATCCAAATTTGTTTTGTCTCAAGTTGTATGAGTAATTTCTCTATAGCCCATAGGTGGTATGTTTGCGACTTTTTGGTGCACCCTTTTTGTCTAGCTCAAGCTCCTCACTAAGTGGTATCTTGAACCCCTAGTGTTGATGCTAAATATACTTTGAATAAAACTTCAATCTATTTATCGGAAGAAAAACAAAAAAGCAAACTACACCAATTGCTTCAATTTGTTTCTACTTTGAAGGAGGCAACATTGATTTTAGATGTGTATGATCTTGGCATATTTGAAAGTTTTTTTTTAGTAGAATTGATTTTATCACCAAAATTAATTATAACTTAAAATCATAATTTAAATTTTTTTGCGTTTAAGGTTAATTTTTTTCTCTCTAATTTATCGTTCAATCCATTTTTATATAAATATATAGACAGAATTAAATTTGCAAAATTAATTCATTAAAAAATAATTTTTATCATCTCATGATCAAAGCATATATATATATTTTTTTTTTACGAGGGGACCAAAGGCATATACCTATTAACCAAAAAAGTTGACAAGTTTCAACTTCAGTCATTTTAGAAAGGTTTGAAAATTGCAAGTGCCACTTGAAAATGCTCGACAAATCACAATGTATAGTATGATAATGCAAAGTACAATTATTAGATAATCAAAATGACCCATGTACACATAACATAATTTTTTCCTTTTCATTATCTCCTTTATTATTTTTTGTTGAGTGGTTTAATTCCCTTTTTGTCACAAACTCTGCCGGCATAAAGATTAGCATGTGGGGGCTTGTTAACCATTTGATTTGTTCTATATTATTCTTATTCCCCAACTTGGAATCATTTACTCACGTAGGGAAGTTTTGTTTAAATAAATATAGGGTAGAATTAAATAGAAGGCGACACCTTCAATTATAATAATATAAGATATGATTGTATATAAAATCAGCAATATATGTGATAAGAAAACAAATAATAGAGAGTCAGTGGAGCATTATAGGAAAATAAAGGGTAAGGTGACTAAGCTAAGTTAAGGTGTGACATAGCTTGTGTTTGATTTAAGTCACAAAGTTTATAAATCATTTCACGTGGATTGTAAGTGTACAAAGCTAAGGTACCTCTGATCATGTGACATACAGATAGAGTTAGAAGCAGAAACAACTAATTACCTAATAAATTAATATGTGAATTATTGTTAGAGAATGAGACGCAGAAGGAAATATAGATCAGGTCGGTTCTTGGAAACACCCTTGCCCTGTCATCACAACTGCAATGCCTGCAATTTCTGTTATCCTTCAAAATAATCAATCAAATAAAAATAACATGAGTTTTTTTACTTATTTTTTAGGAATAAAAGGATAAATCAATCAAATAAAAATGATGCAAGGTATAAGGTGGGACCACTTTCATAGTTGGCTCACTATGGACCTCTGTACTTGAAAATTGTCTAAAATTATAATAAGGAGAAGTTTATCGACTTTCTTATTGTAACGTCTGAGATCGTGACATATTTAATGATAGTTTGACAAAAACAAGAGAAGCAAACATGCATAATTCCGCTCAATTTTTTGTTTGTTATGAACGTAAAATAACTTTTTCTTGCAAGTCAAGGAGAGAGTTTTTATCTCTATTTCAGGTGATATTTTTTAAAATTGAAATAAGAGTTCTGATTTTTAATTTTCGTGGTTGTTATTGAATTCTTACAGCTAAGTGGCTCCTAAGAAATACCAAGAGTTAAAATTTGTACTGAAAACTATTTATAAAGAATAAAAAAAAATGTGGATTATGTATCTCAACTTTCAAGAACTGTCTTCGTCTCTCTAGAACCTGGATGTAAATGCAAACAACTAGATAAATGATTGAAAGAAAGAAAAGGTATTGACTAGTGAAATATTTATTATACACGGTTGGAATTAATACATACACTACCTAATTGATCAAACATAACTATGATACCCACCTCTTCTTGCCCCGTTATGTAATTATGTAATATATAGTGGAATGGAAACTTGTATGTGTAGACAATGACTAAATTCAATTTTGTAAACAAAATTCAACTTGTTAAGTAATACAGGCCTCAAAATATAGCTCACCCTCTTTGAACTTCAGTTACTTTTTCAATTTATTTGCTCCACCAGCCTTATCTGATACTGAGTGCGACATATGCTTGCTAGTTGCCTCTTATCTTCAAATGCTTTCTTTTGTTAAGTAGTATGTTATTGGTACGCGAAATATATCCACTAACTTTGTTGATGATTTATCTCTGTCGGAAAACTTGACTAGTTAGTTTTAGCGATAGCGAGATTTAAAGTTGGAAATGAGTCGAGTCGAATCCGCCTGAACTCGACACGAGTTCATAAGAACATTTCTTTTAGCCCAAGTTCACCTCGTTTAAAGTTCACGAACAACTCAGTTCAATTCGTTTGCTCGAATCATAAAATTTAAAAATCAATTTTTTTTTTGTCAAAATAAGTATAAATTTTTAGATCTTAGACCTTTTAATTTTTTTAAAGGCAAATATTGAAATAAAATAAAATTTATCTCAATCATAAAATGTTTGAAGAAAAGACACAAATTTAAAGTTCAGATTAGCATAAATATGTATATAAATATAGAAAACTAAAATTTTAAAATACAAAACCACACCAAAGGTAACAAAGACAAAAGCAATCAAAATTCCACATTTGGATTGAGAATACACTCAAAATATTCTTTCACTTCCAAACCCTAATATCTAACTCATTAACCGAACAAATCGAATTATGTATAATTTAAGTTCAGTTCATTTAGTTAATGACCTTAGTTTTTAGCTCAAATTTGAATCATTTGGTTCATGAATCAAATTTAACGAATTAATTGCTGAATCGAATTTTAAATTATGTTTAAATTAATTCGTAGTGAAATCTCCTCGCTCAATCTACAATACTTAGAGTAAAGATTTTAGTTTTAAATAATTCTAGTCCAATTCATGTTTTTTTTTTTTTTAAATATAGTCCAATTCATGTTGGTGCTTCAAAATCCCCTTTTTATATTTCCTACTAATTTTATTAATACCTTCAAACATAAATTAGTGATATACACATACACACTTATTATGGTGAGACCCATTTGTAGATTAAGACATGGTATGTGCACTGCACACTGACTCCAGCGATTTAGCCATTTCAAAAAAGGAAGAAGAAAAAACAGAAATAATCAATTATAAAATATATTATAAAAATAATCAATTATTATTACAATATGTATATAATGATAAACTTTTAATACATCTCATCAATTATAAAATAGGGTGTGGTGTGGTCTATGATTTGTTTGAAACAGAGAGGGGAAAACCACACAAAATCAATATATTACCTATAATTTTATCAAAATCTAGGGTGTATTGTAGACCCAAATTAAAATGCATGTAGGTCCACCATTGGTTACAAGCAAAAAAGAACAATTTTGTAGACAAAGAAAAGTTTGATTGTTGTCCCTTTACACAAATCATGTCGATTTCAATTATGAACGTCATGTTTTGAAAACAAGAAAGAAAGCAATCAGACTACTTTTGTGGTAAATTCAAGAGATGGGGTTTATCTTGGGGGGAGGCTGTTGTGTTTTGTGATTAGAAACAGAGTTGTTACTAATAAATCCACTTTTTTTTAAAAATTTTTTACTTATACTCCATTGACATGAGAAACAAAAGGGAATATACTATAAGGCTGTTATAATATAAGTGAAAAAACGTTGTTACATTTCACAATAAAATATTGATTTCTCTAATCATATAATAACATCATTATTAATAAAACCTTCTTTCGCATCGTTGTTAATAAAATCATGGACAACATAGATGGTAATAAGAGAGGTTCTTTTGAATTTGCTAAAAGATGTCATTACACAAATTTATCTTCGTCAGAGGAGAAATACTGAGGTTTTGGTGAACTTAATTCAGTTGATAGAAATATGAGTGAATCATCAAATTCGTCTCCCAATTTTGCGAAATATCTCATTCGTCTCTGGATTTTGCAGAGGTCCATCAAATTGGTCCCTCCGTCCAAACCGTCTGTTAGTGATGTTGAGGTGTCCTGCTGCATGTCGTGCAGGATTATGTACACGTGTCATCTAGCTTCCACGTGTACAGGGACCAATTTGATGGATTTTGTACAAAATTCATTTTTACCTTTTTCAGTTTTATTTTTTATTGGTTTTCCCGTTTTACCCCTTTGTTACACATACTTTATCATCACTTTTCACTCACATCCATCAAACTCGTCCCTGACTCTTCTCCTTCCCGCTAAAAACTTCACAATCTTCATCATCTCCAAACGCAAAGGCAACATGATCGAATCAAGGTGGAAATCGATTTGAAGAACGATTTCGTCGTGAAGGTAAGATTTCTCCTGTTCTTTTGTGTTTTCGTTTTGATTTTGCTGGAAAAAAAAGGAAATGTTGCTGATGAGGTACAAGGAAATGAAAATGTTGCTGCTGATGAGGTGCAAGGAAATGAAAATGTCATCAATGTTGCTCAAATGAAGTAGTGCTTGGACAGGTATCGATTTGATAGTTAGTTACATAATTCAGGGACTGATTTGATTGAAAATTTTATAACTTGGGGATTGATTTGATTGAAAATGTTATTGTAGGGTGTTGTTACAAGGAGATATGGCATGGGAGGACCAGTTATTTCAACTGATATGTCTAAGCAAATACCAGTGAGGAGTCCTGCTGCATCACATCCAACTGCTTTGGATTTATTAGAGTACCATTTCCTGGTTATGGCCCATCCGGTTCTACTCAACCCCAATTCATGGAGTTTATCCCAACCCCAGGATTTCCAAAGAAGTGATGTTTAATCAACCGTTTACAAGTGCTTTTGGACTATGTAATATTTAGGCTTGTTTAAATTATGCCCCCTAGTTGGGTTTCTTTTTCGGCTATGTACTATGACTTACGACTTATTAATAATACCCCAAAGTTGGGTTGCTTTTTACTATGTATCATTCCTGCACTTGCAGTGAAATTAATTAATTATGACTTATTAATGTTGATCTTATTGTGTTTTTAACTTTGTTCTGAATATATATGTATGAAGGATCAAATTGATATCTGGTTATAAAATTCAGGGACCATTTTGATGGTTATTTACATAATAAATGGACCGATTTGATGGATAGTTAAGTAATTCAGGGACTAATTAGATGGTAATATTATGACAGAAGGGTTACATTCAATCATCTGCAACCTCTTTTTATTGAGGGTATTACACACTCCTATTACAATACAATAACATGTTAAAAAACTCAAACAAGCAAACTATGACTATCAAATACTTAATCAACCTAAGCTCACTTCCTACATAATCAATTTTGTCCATGAACCTTGCCTTCCAAACCTCTTCATTGCCACTTTCCTTAGCCTTAACCATAGACTGAACCTTCTCCTTCAATCTTGCCTTTCTTCCTTAACCACCACCAATTCCATTGTTTTTAAAGTATCCTAGTTCTTCAGCTTCATCAACCTAGACAAAAAATTCACAATTATCTTCATCATCCTGTACAAAGGAAATTCAAATTCAATCACCATTAAACAAACCATTATGACATCACATAACTGTTGTTAAACATACATTTGGCAAAGGGCAAGCAAAGAATGGCTTCCTGGGTTTTTGAGAGTATTGACTTTTCTTACAACACAAATTATGGGACACCAACATTCAAGCACTTTGACATCACCATTAAACATAGAGCTAGAAGATGAAGCTCGAGTTTGATAATTGTTTTTGCGCATATGCCAACCACCTATGATTTCAGATTCAGGATGAACAATTTTGCTTGAAGATGAAGCACCTATGATTTTTTATTTCGAATTGAATCAAAACAAATTAGGGTTTTACGTTTTTAGAATTGGGGAAGAACTTTGTAATAGATTAATTGAAGAAATTTTGGGGATTTTGGACTGTATATGAGAGATTGACAGAATTAGGGTTCCAATTTTATGGATTTGAGGGAGAAAAAGCCGTTGGAAAACGGTCAAGACACATGCCACAAATTTTCTGCAAATCAATCAAATTTGTCCCTAGAAATTATGTACAGATTCCATCATATTAGTCCCTGCTTGCGTGGCATATGACATGGCAACTCGTGTGTGGTTAACATCCCACGTCAACACCGTTAACACCACAAATGGACGGAGGGACGAAATTGATTGACATTTGACAAATTCAGGGATTAAATTGATATTTTGCAAAATTGGGGGACGAATTTAATTGATGGGTGCAAATTCAGGGACGAATTTGGGTATTCACTCATAAAAATATTGCATTATATATCTAACAACTGAGATTCGAACTTGAATTTTTCACGTATTTATTTTAAGATGTGAATTTCTTACCATTATATTAGAGATACATTTTGAACCAAAAAAAAAAAGGAAAGAGATAAGAAAAAGAAACTCATAATTTTGTGTTGTACTCTCTCTGTTCCTTTTTAATTGTCATTTTTTTAACATTTTACACAAACCAAGACAATCAATAAATGTTATTACTTTTGATACAGTAATTTATACTTTTACTATAATAGCCTTATTCATTTAATATATCATTTCATATTTCTCTCTCTCTGCAATAAATAACTAAGAATAATATTGGTAAAACAACATTTAATGTTGTATTGAACTTTGAAAGTGACAGTTAAATTGAAACAAAAATTTTCTCCAAAAAGACACTTAAAAAGGAACGGAGAGAATAATCTCTTATCTCTTTTGGTTAGAACCGTTGTGGGTTGGTAGTAATTGACCAGTTGATGGACGGTTAAATTGAGTTTATTATAAATGGTTGGTTCATAGAACAACAGTCTCAATCATGTTACCAAACTATTTGCTTTTATTTGTCTGACGCATTCGCTAAATAATATTTTCAATAATTAATTCACAAGTACTAGTATGTGATATTTTATTTCATATTAAAAAAAAGTTACTAGTACGAGTTAAGAAAATCTAAAATTACTCTTCTTGCATAATGATATTGATGGGAATCAAACAACAACCTACTCTAGTGAAATTGTTTAATACTAGCATACTCTTTAGATAAATCTAGTAGTCTATACTTGGCTATAGTACTCCTACAAATTTGCAATTGTAAATGTTGGGAGTTAATGGTACACTACATAAGTAGATTCACTATACAAATCTGACTGGCTAATTATGTTGTATTAAATTCGGCTACCTATCACAGGGGACCATCCTCCACAAAATTAAAGGCAGCCAGTTAGTGGTTTTGACAGACACGGTGTAACAAAAAAATCAAATCCTTGTAGTACGAAGACACCATGTGAGCTTTAAAGGAAGCCAATTTATATCTATACTGCATGCATGTAATATAAGTTATCAACTAGCAATATAGCTGGCTAACTTTTGCATTCACAGGACTTAAGATGTATGTTGCGTAATAGCAACTGTTTTCAATTATTATGGTTATTCCGAATTGATAATTTCATATACAATCTTGCGATGCTTTTTAAATATCTTATGACAGCTAAGCTAGATCAAACTTTAGCTTAAATTTCACTGGCTTTTCAATAATTAGGCTTATTTTCTTCAATACTCTCGTGCCAATAATTAACACGTCAATGTCATGTTATGAAACATATAAAAATAAATTAATACTACAAGAGATTCCAAATCTAAAAACTGTGCGTGGGTTAAATATTTATACCGACAATTACATCTTTACATATCAATAAAATATGTATCATTTGTTTTTGTTTTTATTATTATTTTTTTGAAAGAATAGGGACGATTTTTCTTTCGTTAAATAATAATTAACCTAATATCCATTTTTATATACAAGTGGACGTGCGTGTGAGAGAGATCAAAATCAGCTTATAAGTAAAAATTATGAAAAGTTCAATCTCATCTCATTTAACAAAGGGTATATTTAAGCTTCATGCTCAGCCCTTACCTTGTAGATCAATTTTCCGAACAAACCTAAAAACACAGTTCAGCATTTAATCAGTTCATGAGCTGAATACGATTGAATATTTCAATCTCGGTGCAGCATTTAATTCACTGGCCAACAAGATTTTCAGCACAAGTTGAATTCAACTCCTTGGCATGAATCATATGATTTATTGAACTGTTTACAAATTCACTCATAAGCAGGAACAAGTATTGCACCGTATGATTGACTCATCCGGAAGTTATTTAAAATTACAGAAGCAAAAGTACATTGCTCATTTAACTTGAGAACAATATATCACAAATGCAAACAAACGGATAAACAACCTAGAATATTCACAGATGGTGACCTGAAAAGGGCATATGACTACAAACTCAAAGACCTTACAACAAGATCATCCTAGTTACAGGTATTATAAAAGCATTGCCATAAATTTTAAAAACCAGCAGATGCATTCAGTATCTCAGTTCAAGCAAGATAGGTAAATGATTTGCAGCTCTTTTCATAATAATAACTACTGCTCATATGGGGGCTGCAGTTGATCAGAAGCTGGAAAGAGCAAGATTCAGGTGGCTGGGCTGCTTCCAAACAAATTGTGTTTTATGATTCCATCTATATCAGGAACTTCATGTTCCCCTGTTCTTAAATGATTCTACATTCCCTGAAATTTCATTCCAAACAAATAAATAAGAGTATTCTTAAACATACATTGAAGTAATAGTAAGAGATCGCAAAATAAGCACTAGAAAGTGATAAAAATTGTAAGCAAAAGGCCTTTTGTGCATACTTTTTCCAAATAGAGCTATCAAGAACAGAACCCAAGTTGTATTTTGTCATTCAACCACTTCTAAAACAATCAGAAGACAGATATAGCATATAGAATTAGGTTATCACTAAAAGCACTTAGCATTAAAGTGAAACAATGAAAAGCTCTTGAGTTGAAAACTAGCATCTCATAGACAAGAAATTAGATCCAACAAACCAAACCTAACCTGAGAGAATTCTTTGAAACAAGCATAATTAAAAGGAGACACAGGCAGATTCAGATTGTAGGCAAACACAAGGTTAAAAAAGTCCATGATTGCAATCTGAGCTGCGACATTAAGGTTTTTGATGTATCCACAACTGCAATTGAGGCCACATTAGCCACCACATTTGACCGCAATTATCCACAATATAAAGGATCACACTTATGACCAAAAATAAAACGCTTGCACACAAACACACACGCGCACGCGCACACACACACTAAGCTCGAGTAGCAATCCATTAACCTATCACAAAATCATTCTTAACAGATTGTTTAGCAAAAAACAAGAAAACAATTTCATATTTATATTGACCTAAAGTCTGAATTAAATGATAGATAAAAAAACAGAGCAAGATAAAAAAAAAATAGAGCAAAGTATGGTAGGCACCTTATATGGGAGCAAAGTATCAAAAGGAATTCATCTCAAGGCAATAAGTCCTCCTCTTAATAAGCATCGCAGCAGCGGACCTATAAGGCTCTTCAAACGCCGTTGAAACCCAAGACAAATCAGATCCTTCCTTCTTACCAGAGGTAGGTGACAATTCACTAGGCCTAATAGCAACAAGAGTAGCCCCTTTCAAAACAACCCCATCAGGTAACTCCAAATGAGGCGCATACCAAAGCCTCATATTAAGAGCAGGTACAAGTGTCCTCTTCGAAGCCGAGGAAGCCGAAAGTGGCTTCACCCTCAACTCCTCAAGCTGATCCCTGTTCATATACAACACACCTTGACCATCTGCATCAGTTAACACCAAATTATCCAATGTCTTGTGCTCCGAAATTATCGGTTGCAATAAGTAATGCCTTGCAGATGCAGCAATCAATGAACTAATTGTCCAAACTACCCTCAATTTCAATCCACCGTTCGTGTAAAAGGAATCTGGTATACTTCCATTATCATCACCACCACCACCAACAATACTACCATTGTTATTTGCACCACCACCATCAACAGCAACACCCCCATCTTGAGATTTCGGTTGAAAAACCGAAGAAGCACCTAAAATCACACAATTATCAAGAGTTGATCCAAAATCAGCTCTCCATTTCAACAAAACCCCATCTTCAATACCTAATTCACCACTAGGAAGCTCAATCCTTAACAAACGAATCTCGTTAAAATTCTTCAAAACCTGAGTAGGTGAATGATGTGTAACACCACCATCACCATCCTCCTCACTCCCAACAGCAAGCGGCGAAGATCCAGAACCCGAATTCACGGACGAATTCGATCCCCTTTTCGGACCCAAAAATTGACCTAAAGTTTGAATCGGTTTAGCAATTCCACCAAAAACCAACCTCAACAAATTCCAAAACGGACCACGAGATTTATCACTCGAATTCGCCGATGAATTGGAATCATCATCGGAAATTACACAATCAACACGAACGACGACGTTTTCAACTTGTGGGACTAAAGAGTGAAAACGACGCGAAACGACACAGCATCGACCAAGAGCTTTAACATCACCGATCTTGTTGAAGACAAGAAGGAGAAGAGAATCGGGGATTCGATCAAAGTGATCGATTTGAGAGAAATAGGGTTCTGGGTAGATCCGATTAGGTTGTTGATCTGCGCGAATTGAACACATGGTGGTGTAGATCGAGAAAAGGGGGTGCGATTTGGGGGTAGATCTGAAGAATTGAGAATTGAATCTGGTGAAGGAGAAGAATTGAGAACTGATGAGACAAATCTACCGTTATGGTTTTGTCTTTACATATAGAGAGAGAGAGATAGATAGAGATATTATGATTTATTATGGTATGGTATGGTATGCGCGTCGAGGAAAAATGTGAATCAGTGGTATAGGGTGTGATTGATTGTGTTTGTGTGGCAAGCTATGCCTGCTGCTTCTATATTTTATTTTTATTTATTATTTTACTTTGTCAAGAACAAAAATATATTTTTCTAATAAAAAAGTTGGATATTGTTATTATTATTAATTTACACCTAAAAATAAATGGATAAATTACACTTTTGGTCCCTTAAATATTTTTCAGGTTTCACTTTTGGAACCTGAAAAATATTTAAGGGACCAAAAGTGAACGTTTTTTAACACAAACTAACGGAAGGGACCAAAGTGACTAACAGAGAAGGATTTAAGGGATCAAAACGTTACTTTTATTAATTAGGGGACCAATATGAAACCTGAAAAATATTTAAGGGACCAAAAGTGTAATTTACCCAAAATAAATAGATGATTGGGATTTAAGCGAGAGGAGAACTCTCAGCAAAGTGAAAGTTAGGCAATGGCTATAATTGTCCATCGAGGGGAGTTGTTCTCGAGACCATTGATGCAAACACACAGAACGTGAAGACCTCAGACTGAGTCAAAACGTAGTGGACTTGGATAATGATGCATGAAATTCATGTTTCGTGTTCTTACTCCATCAATGTTTTCATATAGATTCCTTCCATAAGGGGTAATCTTGTTCAACGTCTGACACACATGTGAGTATAACTTTCAATGCTCGAGGGTAAGTTAAAAATATTTTTTTTAAGAGGAAAAATATATTTTTGTATATAGACGAAATAACTATTAATTGAAAAATCACATGCATAAATGAAGAAACTGAAGTTCAAACCCCGATCACAGTGTTCGACCTAACAATTTTGATAATTTTACCAGTTAATTCAGAACTTGAGGGCAGTTAAATATGTTTTTAATCCTCGTAAAATCGACGGATTTTGATTTTGTTGCATTCTTCTATTTTATTTAATTTCCATGCACTATAAAGATAAAAATGTTTATATTGCGAGCTTATCACAATTAACCGTATGTGTGATTTTGATAAAAAATAGGTATGATAGAAATCAAATGTTTCTACTAATTTTACAGTTATGATTAGTTGATCGGGCAAAAACTATTTACGATGACAATTTTTGGGATGTTTTTTTTTTTTAACAAAAGAGGTGCAGATGGTGAATCAACTACAATACCCTATAAATATATAGATAAAAAGAAACAAGAACAAAAGAATAAGGGGGACATAGACTAAAACTTTCTCAAACAAACAAACAAAAATGAAACAAGGAAAACAAAATAAGATGGAAATAAAAAGCAAAGGAAGAAAACCAAGAAAAATAGCAAGGAAAGAAACTTAACCCACAGACAGAACTCAAATCAATCCGGATGTCTGTCCCTAGAACGGGTATTATGAACCTGAAAACCTCTCTGCACGTTCTTTTTCTTATTCTTTGACACCTCAATGAAAGGCTCTTCTATAGTAGCATAACGGTTCTTCAAGTATCTAATAGTTGTCGCACTTTCTTCATCATCGCTATACACTCGAGGCTCACTTGCACATACATCATTGCCTTTTCAACACGACCTTAAAATCTCCAAGTCATGAGCGACGTTTGGATTTAAGACTTCTTTAGAAACAATGGCATTGGGAGAACTCAAACTATACCAAAATGGAGTATCTTGAACATAATCCAAGTATGTACCAACCTTGAGAATGTCAGTGTTAAATCTCTTGAGGGAAAGCTTTACCACTGATTTCATTTGCGGTTCTATGCGCTTAAGGGATTAATCTATGCAGTTACGTACATAGTATATCAGTTTAACAATATCGCCAGAAACCAATCTTGGAGGATTTCAGGAAAGGACCACTTGATTTGTCAAAAAAATCCTCTGAAGAATTCAAATCATCATCAGAAATAATTCAAATCATCCTCTAAAGAGTGAAAACAATGCGAAACAACACAATATCGACCTAGAGATTTAACATCGTCGATCTTGCTGAAAACAAGAAGGAGGATAGAATAAATGATTCAATCGAAATGATCAATTTGTGGAAAATAGGGTTTGGGGTAGATCCAATTTGCTTGATCGGCGCAAATTGAACACATGTAGTGATATCAAGATTGGAGTTCGACCGAAAGATAAATTAAGTCTAACAAACAATTGTTTCACCCATAAATCAAACTCAAATTCTTAAAAACAATTCATCGTAATATTTTTTTAATTTAATGGAACTAAAAATTATTATTATTGTCGTACTGTGCTTCTATTTCTTAGTAGGTTTCCTATTAGTTTCCTTACAGACACCTGCTTTTATTTGTTTTTCCTTCTAAAATAAGTTTTTTTTTTTTTCAGATGTTGACCCTAATATTTTTTCCCTCTCAAATCGTATAGTCCTTATTTCATTTTCCTCTAATTTAGGTTGACACTCAACTTTTATAAGCATTGTGACTTTCCTTAATAAGCATTCGTGGGAGAAATGCTGCAAATAGGGGTGGGAATAGGCCAGGCCAGGCCAGGCTTTGAAAGGCCTGAGCCTGGCCTACGAAAAATTTTACAAGCCTAAGCCTGGCCTGTAGCCTATCATAGGCCGTTTTTCTTGGCCTGGCCTGGCCTATTAAAAAGCCTGGACTAGCCTGAAAGCCTGCTTTCAGGCCTATTTTACATTAAGTCATCAATAGTTCATTTCACCTACTAAATACACTAGACAGGCCTTAAAGCCTACTTAAAAGCCTATTTTACTACAAGAAAATTTTAACAACATTATTTAAAAGCCTATAACAACAAATCATAATGAATTTAGAGCAAATAATAATCTTTCGTTAGTACTCATTAATGTTTATCAACCATTTGAGTACAATTTACCAAAATATATGAAATCATATGATTTCATAACAGAGTTTGATATGAGAGAACAAAAAAAGAAAATGAGTGATATAGTGACACTCATTAGTCATAGTCATATGGTCATAGTAAAAACTCAAAAGTCAGCAACCAGTCCAAAAAACCAAAATGATATCACACAAGTCAGCAGAAGTCATATCACACAAGTCAGCAAATCACTCATAGTCAGCTCCATGTACACAAAACCAGCCCAAAAACCCAGAATGATATCAAATCTTCAAGTTGATTTGTATCTCATCTTTGTCAACCTTCAAAACCAAAAGAAAAATTACATTAGTTATTGGACTAAAAAATACCATATGAATATATGAATAACTATTAGTAAAATATCATGACAAAGAATAACCTTCGATTTGTTCTTCACAACATACTTATGACGGAACCAATCACCACCACAAATGAGAGCTTCCACGGATTCTTCATTTAATCTAGAGCGAAATTCATCGATAACTCTACCTCCAGCACTGAATGTGGACTCGGATGCAACAGTTGAGATTGGAATAGCTAATATATCAGCAGCCATCTTAGACAAGATCTTATACTTCATGTTGTTGTTCCTCCACCAGTCCAAAGCACTAAAGGATTCAGAGTCAGGAACATAAACACCTTGATCAAGATAATCTTGAAATTCTGATTTCATGGGAGAAACAGCTTCGTTTTCTCGAATGACTTTCAAAATTTCATCAAATCCAGTGGCATTTTTAACAATTCTTTGAGAGGATGATGGATTATCACAATCCAAATTAACAGTAGGTGACGAACACTCTTCCAAACACAAGGCTACATACTCATCATATAATAATTCCAAGGAACACCTAACCTTCTCTATATTCCCATCAGAAACTTCTTTGGATTTATATATCTTGGGAAAGCATATACAAACCATGTGCAATTTGCACCTAGGATCCAAAACACTAGCTATAGCCATCAACAAATTACACTCCCCCCAGTATTTGTCAAACTTCATTTTCATTGGACTTGCCATTTCTCTCATAAAGAGATCTTCATGTTCATCCGCCATATCAAGTACCTGCTTCACCTTCCAGACCTCTGACAGATACAAATTTGCAGTCGGATACTCACTACCTACATTCAAAATAATAGTTATATTAAACATTTCTAAGAGTAATAAAGTACAAAAATTAAATAGTTGATAAACTACCTGAGATCACATGAGTGGCAGCATTAAACACTTCTAGCAATTCGCACACTTTCTCAACTTTGTTCCATTCTTCAAGTGAAGGGGCATGATTATAGTGAGGCTCTCTTTCTTTGTAGGCTGCAAATGCAATCTTAAATTTCAAAGCAGTTGACAACATATTGAAGGTTGAATTCCATCTTGTAGGGCAATCAATGACGAGTTTCCTTTCTTTCAAACCTTTTTGCTCAACCACATCACAAAAGTTCTTTAGCCTTGCATCATTGTGGTTAACATATTTGACACTCTCACGAATATTAAAAATGATATCCTTAATTTTACCAAGGTCGTCCTGCACTAACAAATTCAAAATGTGCACGCAGCACCTAACATGAAACAAAGCGCCATCAAGGATTAACTTTCTACTCAACGATAAATTCTCTCTGAGATACTTTAAGCACAAATCATTGTAAGAAGCATTATCAACCGATACTGTAAATATTTTACTTTCAATCCCCCAAGTTTTCAAACATTTATAAATAGCATCAGCCACATCAATACCACGCCTTGGTGCAGGCACTTTAACAAAACTCAAAACTCTTTTCTGAAGATTCCATCTTGCATCAATGAAATGTCCTGTGATAACCATATATTCAACAACTTGATGGCTAGATTTCCACATATCTGTCGTTAAACTAATCTTGCTCACACTTTCCAAATGTTTCTTTAACATTTTCTTCTCATTCTCAAATAGTTTCAAACAATCACTTCTTGTTGTTTTATGGGTAACCTTTCGAAAATCTGGATTTGCATATTCAAATGCCCACATCCAAACATCATCCTCAACAACATTAAAAGGATATTCATGAACCATAACAGCAGTTGCAATTATTTCCCTCATCCTTTCATTTGAGTATCCAACACCAGAAGTAATAAAGGGGTTACCTGAACTCACACGCTTAAATGGAATAGCGGCTTGTCTCTTTTCAGTAGCTTCTTGCAATTTCTTGTGTGTGCAAACTACAAGATGTCGTTTCATTTGATTTGTGCTTGATCCTGCCGTACCAGTAGTATATTTTCTTTTACAATATTTGCAAACAGCTTTTAGCACACCTTTAGTAATTTCAACTTCATCGAAATCTTGCCAAATTGCACTTGTTTTTTTTCCTCTTTCTCCCAACAATTGGTTCTGCTTGAGTTTCTTCTCCTTCAGTTGCATTTGCTTTTGTTTGAGTTGCATTTTCTTCTGCTTGAGTTGGTTCTTCTTCATTTGCTTGAGTAGACATTTGCTGTACATAGTTAAAACAAGCATTAGTTAGTTGCATTACATAATTGTTATACTTGTTAATGTTGTTGAAACCTTACATAATCTAAGTTAGCTACATTAGTTAATACAATAACAGTCACTAACAATTTATTAACAGGGTCTAGCAAAAACTTCATCGCATATTAAAATCTATTGGCAGCATGCCTCTCATGGCGAGTACAAGCATGGTTTATCTCTCAATAACAACTTTAGTATTTTTTTTAAGGTGCTGATTTTTTGGAAAGATACTACACAAACAGACGAAATTACACTTCAAAAAATACCAAACAGCTCCAAGGAATAAAAATCTATTTGGTTAAGATTGTGGTGGACAATGACAGACGTTTCAAAGCAGTTTAATTATCAAAAGGAAAATTTGAGTGGGTTCCTCCTAATGATACCAAACGGGACACAAATTAAAACAACTTCAAATCAAATTAAAGCAAAGTTAAGATAATTTTGTCATTGAAAATAAGTTTATAAGATCGTTTCACACAAAGGTAACATTAAAGTGAATGCTTTATTCCACTAAAACACTGGTTAGTGTTAATCATATCTTAATTAGTGTGTTGTTGCCTATCTATATATATAGTTAGTGGTGCTTTGAAAATGCAATTTAATCTTACACCATATTTATTCTTCTTCCTTTTTTTTAAGAGGCATCATATTTCTTCTAATTAATAAAACTTTTTTCTAAGATCTAATTAATCAAATACATTCATATATGTGAAAGTTCAAAACTTCAGCTATATTTGGTTTTTGCAGAACAAAAAAAATACCCAAAATAATGATTTGCAAAGGAGACCACCATTGGAACCGCATGAAACATTTCATTTACCAAGAGTGAATACAGACACAACAATTGCTATATTTGGTTGAATCGTATATGTTGTTGAATGGTTTATGTTATTGGGTCTTCGAGCAATTATGTTGTTATTTGGTTGAATCGTATACATGTTATTGAATCGTATATGCTGTTATTTGGTTGAATCGTATACATGTAGAGAGAGCGAAACAGAGAGAGAGAGAGAGAGAGAGAGAGAGAGAGAGAGAGAGAGAGAGAGAGAGAGAGCGAAATAGAGAGAAAGAGAGAGAGAGATGGAACCTGAATTGATAGCAGCGGCGGATTGCAGCGGCGGCGTTGTCTCTTCCTCTTCTCTTCACTAGCAGCGCCGGCTGTCTCTAGGGTATAAGTAACCAGGTTTCTATTTTTTTTAAAAGAAGGGTTTGTATAATTGTATGTTTAATGTATTAATTATTTTAATATAAATAAAAAAAAAGCATTTTTTTAATAGGTATGTATTAACAGGCCGGCCTATTAGGCTTAATAGGCTTTTTCGAAAGCCTAAGCCTGGCCTAATTAACTAAACAAACTTTTTAAAAAGCCTAAGCCTAGGTCTCTAAACTAAACAGGCCAGGCCAGGCCAGGCCAGGCCTAAATAGGTCAGGCCGTAGGCCCCTGTAGGCCGGCCTAGCCTATTCCCAACCCTAGCTGCAAATAAGAAGAAAAAAAAACTAATGGATCAGATTCACGAGATAATTAATAACATGGTGTGTATTGGAGCCACGTTCTTTAAGACTAATTCATTTTTATATATTTTGCATGAAACAACTTGCATACAATAGTATGGACCAAGTTTATTTTAGGAGATCACACTATTTTAGAAGATTGAAATTGTTAGCAGTAACGATTAAACTATCAGATCTCTTCTTTGAGTACTCCTTTGACGTCTCTACTCATACTATTGAGATACTCAATGGCTTCACAATATATTTCTATGAGATTCAGTGTTTTGGTTAGCTATAAACAATCGTCCTAAGGGCACTTATTAAGGATTTAAAAAAGAAATATAAATTTTATGTAAAAAAGTTTTTTTTTAAGTTTTAATGTGTTGAATACACAATTTTCAATAAAAAGTTAACTATTAGGGTTTGTTAACGAGTGCCCTCGAGACAAAAAGAAATTATTTTATAAAAAAGTCAAATATTTCGATTTTCAATGCATTGATTACACATATTTTTATAAAATGTTACCATTTAAATGTCTTAAAGAGTACACTGGAAACACTCGTTAACATTTCCCTTACTAGTATTTTGATTTCTAAACGATTGTCATTGAATCACTTGTTATATATATAGTGTATCTATGCTTAAGTACTTAAGTCGCAACTTAAATAAAATCTCTCTCCTTTGACAGAACCACAATTCTTGCCGTGAAACCCCGATTAATCAACTTATCTATATTCATTGGATGACATGAATTAAGTTAAACCACCTACATGTTTGAAGATGTTATACCCAAAAATATTGAAGTGCTGATCGTGATTTCACATAAAAAAAAGAAAAAAGCCTTACGAGTAAAACAACAACTAGCCGTTAATTATTTGATACATATGTTGATTTAATGTTACCCATGTGTGCGGGTATTTGTTAATAAATTAAGTAAATTACTTAATATAAAAGTTAGTCTTTTAAATTTAGGTATCGTTTGACTTGGCTTTTTTACGGTCTAAAAGTTACTTTAAAACAAAGTTAAAATTAAGGACTTTAAGAAATAAGTTAAAGTTGTTTGGTTACTTTATTTTTTTTAGTTTTAAAGCTCCTTCCATTCAATTTTATGCATTCTAAAAAAAGTACTTTTTTTAATAAGTACTTAATAGTTATTGTGTTTGACCTACCTTCTCCTTAAAATCGTAGAGAAGTAGAAAAAAAGTCGGGTCAAACGCTACCTTAGTCATTTTATTTTAATTTTTCATGTTTTTGTTGAATGTGATACTTTTTTTGTTAGAAATGTATTATTATTATTATTGTTATTATTATTATTATTATTATTATTATTATTATTATTATTATTATTATTATTATTATGTCTTGACAAAAAGAAAAAATAAACATGATAAACTTTTGTTGTTAAATTGAGAGTGAAATGTGTGATGAACTTTTTGTTTTTAAATTTTAGGTGATTATAGTTTTTTTTACAAAAACCAATTTATTTTAAAATGATATTCATGGATATTTATAAATACATGCATGTATCTCAAAATTTGTGATTACCCACTAAACAGATACTTACATGTGCATATATGAGACAATTATGAGTATCATATTTATCCAAAAAAATTAGCATGATTATCGTATTATCTGTACCAATAGATACTCATTTACATCCTTCATTTCATTGAGCCCCTTAAACCTTTTATTGGAGTATTTTTACTTAAAAAGTTTAGTTTGAAATTATGATTTTAATTTGGATCATATTCACAAGTATTTATTTACAACAAAGGTTAGTTTAGTCAAATAAAAACAAAACAGTGAAATGTCATAAATGACTGCATTAGTACATTGTCACTGTTGAGAATGTGTGGCTTGATGAAAGAATGTCCTCTTTATTAAGTGGTTGCGGCCGGCTGTCAATGAATGTTGGTTCAGTTGGTACTGTGTCTTATCTGCATGATCGAGAGTTTAACTCCCGCAGTCAGCATAAGGATCTCTTTGATGAGTGATATGTAAGTATCTCTATTAATTCTGATTGAGATAAAATAATTTCTATTAATTCTGAGTGATATGTCAGCATAAGGATCTCCCGTAATCGAACAGGTGAACTGGGCTGTTTTATCCTGGAGGCGGCGCGGTTGTTAGTCTACCTTGCACAAACTCGGGTAGTGCCGCGAAACGTCTTAAAGAGAGCGACCTGGTCGTGACTCAACCCGGTAATATCTTCGGTGGTAAATTCTGATTTTTTACAAGGTACTTTTTCTAAACTCGAAAACAACAATTTTAAGACGTTTCTAAAACACCATGACTACCGAAGAAATTACCGCGTCTGGAACAGCTGTTGACTTTAATAAGCCGTTTCGGTTTCATGGCAGTCACTTCAAACGCTGGCAACAAAAGATGTTATTTTTTCTAACTACGAAAAAGGTTGCCAACGTCTTGAATGAGGACATACCATTGATACCGGAGAGTTCGGTTCCAAGTGGATCGAATAATAACGGTAAGAGTCCTATGGATACAGGCACGTCTGCTCCCGCAGATACGACTGATCCTACTGAAAAGGATAAACATGCTGAGATGGTGAAACAGGCCAACATAGACATCGCCCTCTGGAAAGAAAATGATTATCTATGTAAGAATTATATTCTTAATGGACTCGGAGATGATCTGTATGATCTGTACAGGCTCTACGATACTGCTAAACAGGTTTGGGATGCGCTTCAGAAAAAATATGATACTGAAGAGGCTGGATCAAAGAAGTATGCTGTCAGCCGATACCTGAACTACAAGATGACTGATGACAAATCCGTGGAGGCTCAATCTCATGAAATTCAGAAGATAGCTCACGAAATTTTTGCTGAAGGTATGAAGCTACCAGAACAATTTCAAATTGCTGTTGTTATTGATAAATTGCCTCCTGCCTGGAAGGACTTCAAGAATACCCTTAGGCACAAAACTAAGGAGTTTTCTCTTGAAAGTCTGATTACTCGCCTTCGGATTGAAGAAGAAGCGAGGAAACAAGACCTAAAAGAAGAGGTGTTTGCTGTCTCGAACAACAACACTAAAAAGAAATTTGTAGGTGCCGTTCTGAAGCCTAATGGCAAACAATTTAAGAATCAGAACCGCCCTGCAAATAAGAATTCCAATCGGAATAAGAATGGGAACCCCCCAAAGGCCCAAAATCAGCAACCACCAAAGAATGACACGGCTCAACCGTTCAATTGCTACAATTGCGGACAACCAGGTCATATGGCACGCAAGTGCAGGAACAGATCTAACAGACCGGCTCAGGCTCACTTAACAACTGAAGAGCAGCCGTACACCGCTATGATAACTGAAATCAATATGGTGGGTGGATCTGATGGATGGTGGATAGACACTGGCGCCTCTCGCCATGTCTGCTTTGACCGTGCTATGTTTAAAACATACACTACTGCTGAAGATCAGAAGGTGCTGTTGGGAGATTCTCACACCACTGAAGTTGCTGGAATCGGAGACGTGGAGCTGAAGTTTACCTCCGGGAAGACTCTGATATTGAAGGAAGTAATGCACACTCCAAAGATTAGGAAGAATCTTGTTTCTGGGTTTCTTTTAAATAAGGCTGGGTTTGAACAGATTATAGCTGCTGATATGTACTCTATTACTAAAAATGGGGTTTTTATTGGGAAAGGGTACGCCACTGATGGCATGTTTAAATTGAATATTGATATGAATAAAATTTCTTCTTCTGCTTATATGCTGTGTGATTTTAATATTTGGCATGCACGACTCTGTCACGTAAACAAACGAATTATATCTAATATGAGCGGTTTAGGATTAATTCCAAAAATATCTTCTAATGATTTTGAAAAATGTCAGTTTTGTAGTCAAGCAAAAATAACAAAAGACTCGCATAAATCAGTAACAAGAGAAACTGAACCATTTGATTTAATTCATTCTGATATATGCGAACTTGATGGTAACTTGACTAGAAACGGACAAAGATATTTTATTACCTTCATTGATGACTGCTCCGACTACACTTATGTGTATCTAATGAAAAATAAAAGCGATGCGCTTGATATGTTTAAAATACTTGTTAAAGAAATTGAAACTCAATTCAATAAAAGAATCAAGCGTTTTCGTAGTGACAGAGGCACTGAATATTTATCACACACATTCAATGAGTATTATAAAGAGCTCGGAATTATTCATGAAACAACTGCCCCTTACTCTCCTGAAATGAACGGTAAAGCTGAAAGAAAAAATAGAACCTTTACCGAATTAGTAGTTGCGATCATGCTTAATTCCGATGCAGCGCCTCATTGGTGGGGAGAAATTTTATTGACTGTTTGCTATGTGCTAAACAGAGTACCCAAAACTAAGAACAAAGTTTCTCCCTATGAAATTTTGAAGAAAAGACAACCCAACTTGTCTTATTTTCGAACTTGGGGTTGTTTAGCCTATGTTAGGATACCTAACCCCAAGAGAGTTAAACTCGCCAGTAGAGCCTATGAATGTGCATTCATTGGTTATGCCTTAAATAGTAAAGCATATAGGTTTTATGACCTAAAAGCTAAAGTGATCATAGAATCGAATGACGCTGATTTCTATGAAACGAAATTCCCCTTCAAATCAAGAGATAGTGGGGGCAATAGTGGGGGCACAAGTATGAACACTACACCTGATCACACTCCAGTAGTCAGAGATAGTGATGAAAACATCCAACCAGATGTTATAGAACTTCGAAGAAGTAAGAGAGCAAGAACTGCTAAAGAGTATGGACCCGAATATGTGGCCTATACATTAGAAGAGGATCCATCGACTCTAAAGGAAGCCTTGTCTTCCTTAGATGCTGACTTATGGCAAGAAGCCATAAATGATGAAATGGATTCTCTACAGTCTAACGGAACCTGGCACTTGGCTGAACTTCCTCCAGGCTGCAAACCAATAGGTTGTAAATGGGTTTTGAAAAGGAAACTGAAACCTGATGGATCTATTGATAAATACAAGGCTCGCCTTGTAGCCAAAGGTTTCAAACAAAGAGAAAATATAGATTTTTTCGATACCTACTCACCAGTTACTCGAATCACATCCATAAGGGTACTAATTTCCTTAGCTGCCATTTATAACTTAATTGTACACCAAATGGATGTGAAAACTGCCTTTTTAAATGGTGAGCTGGAAGAAGAAATCTATATGGAACAACCTGAAGGTTTTGTAATCCCTGGACAGGAAAACAAGGTCTGTAAGTTAGACAAATCTCTGTACGGTCTAAAACAAGCCCCTAAGCAATGGCATGAAAAGTTTGACAACTTAATGACTTCGAATGAGTACAAAGTGAATGAAAGTGACAAATGTATTTATTACAAGTATGAAAATAACATTTGCACAATCATATGTCTCTATGTAGACGACTTACTCATATTTGGATCAAACATTCCTGCCATAAATTCTGTGAAATCACTGTTGAGCAAAAACTTTGATATGAAAGACCTAGGAGAAGCTGATGTAATTCTTGGCATTAAGATTACAAGGTCAGAAAAAGGAATTTCCTTGGATCAGTCTCACTACATTGAGAAGATCCTGAGGAAATATAACTACTTTGACTGTAAACCTGCAAGCACACCCTATGATCCAAGTGTAAAACTCTTTAAGAACACTGGAGATGGTGTTAGACAAACTGAATATGTGAGCATCATTGGCAGTCTCAGATATGCCACTGACTGTACTAGACCCGACATAGCCTATGTCGTGGGACTCTTATGCAGATTTACAAGTCGGCCAAGCAATGAGCATTGGCAGGCGATTGAGAGAGTCATGAGATACCTAAAAAGGACTATGACTTTAGGACTGCATTACCAAAGATATCCTGCAGTACTTGAAGGGTATAGTGATGCAGATTGGAACACCTTATCAGATGATTCCAAAGCGACCAGTGGCTATATATTTAGCATAGCTGGAGGAGCTGTTTCTTGGAAATCTAAGAAACAAACCATTCTGGCTCAGTCCACAATGGAATCTGAGATGATAGCACTAGCTACTGCTAGTGAAGAAGCAAGTTGGCTAAGATGCTTGCTAGCTGAGATCCCTTTATGGGAAAAACCGTTACCAGCTGTGTTAATTCATAGTGATAGTACCGCGGCTATCGCTAAGATTAAGAATCGTTATTACAATGGTAAGAAACGACAGATAAGGCGAAAACACAGCACGATTAGAGAATTTCTCTCTAATGGAGCGGTTATAGTTGATTTTGTACGTACGACTGAAAACTTAGCTGATCCTTTGACGAAAGGACTAACCAGAGAGAAAGTCCAAAGTACATCCAGTAGGATGGGACTAATGCCTATAGATCACTAAATGATGGTAACCCGACCTACATGACTGGAGATCCCAAGACTTAGGTTCAATGGGTAATAACAAGTCATGAAGTGATAGAACATGCTATGATAAGACAAAGGAAGCATGATCCTGCAGTGAAAGAAGGATGAGATAATAGAAACTCTTAATGAGATCTATACTCTATATTGAGTGGGGTACATAGCTACAGGAGTACCCTTGATAGACTCACCTATACGGATGTGGAACTGAGGCCGGTTCCTATGGAATTTCGAGGCAGAATTCCTAGAGCGTTCGTTAAAACCGGGATAGACGTGCAGGGCCATAAACGCACGGGCTTTAGAATACACCTTATGAAAAGGTTTGTGTGTGGGTTCTATGTCTGAGATAGAGTTCAATGCTGTAGGCAACTCTTGTTAAATCGGAATAGTATCCGCTATGCAAAGGTTCAAGTTGTAGGCGACACCTTTGTTTACTAGCAACCTTACTGAGACGTCTTTGGCGTTATTTCTCGAAACCATTTTTAAATTCAAGTGGGGGATTGTTGGAACACTAGTGAATTTGAGTGGAAGTTGGAAAGAATAAACACATGTCCCTTGGGAAAGAACTAGTGTTGGTATGAATTGAAAAATGTCCCACATTGGATAGGACATACCCACTAGTAGTGTTTATATAAGTGGGGGGTGACCTCCAAGGGTGTGCCCTTGGGGTACCCACTTTTGCGAACGGGTGAGCGCTTACGAAAATATATATATATCACACGCGCGACGACGACGACGCCGCCGCCGTCCGTCCGGCCGGGCTGGGCTGGGCTTGGGCTTGGGTCCGGGTCCGGGTCAAAAAAGAAAATATTTTTTTGTCACCTGAAATTGTTAAATTAATTTTTTATTAATTTAATAATTATCTGAAAGCGCTCTACGGATAATGATAAACTTCATTCCGACCCTACGGATAATGATAAACTTCATTCCGATCCGATCCAACAGAATATCCGGAAGTCCTCTCGGATATATCCATTCGTTGATCCAATCCGCGTGCTTAAAGATTAAGTTAATCCATTTAACTTAATCCCAAAAATCACGTCGGATTTGTTACGAACTCTCCCTATAAAAGGAGAGCTCGGGCCTCACTTGTTCCTCACCCCGAAAATCACAGTTGATGCTTCCTGTGCTTTTCTTCTCTTCTCCCTCCTTCGACTTGTGACGAGTCCTTCTTCTTCTTCTACTCCTTTCTGTCCCTTCGGTTTCGAGTGGTCTTCGTACCATATAGAGTGGTTTAATACCATATTGAGGGTGTAAATTCTCGAACGATTACTTACGGTGCAGTACGTAATCGAACAGGTGAACTGGGCTGTTTTATCCTGGAGGCGGCGCGGTTGTTAGTCTACCTTGCACAAACTCGGGTAGTGCCGCGAAACGTCTTAAAGAGAGCGACCTGGTCGTGACTCAACCCGGTAATATCTTCGGTGGTAAATTCTGATTTTTTACAAGGTACTTTTTCTAAACTCGAAAACAACAGATTTAAAACCTCTCAATCCAACTTTGAAAGGCTTTCCGTTGACCCCCTCTTGAAGAAGAAGAAATTAAGAGTATGTATGCACTATTACATGTGAGTCAATATCAAACTCCACCCTCTAATACCCAAGAGAACGAGTAAACTTCAAACCTTCAACTCTCCAAAGCTTCGGTATATAAACACTTCGAGAAACCACTAATTCACTCACCACTAACTCCGCTACAAATCACAAATATTACCCTTCGATGCACTATCCATATTAAGACCGATCCAACCCAAGCTAGGTGGCTGCCATATCGTACTTTCAACGACCTTGCCAACATGAAGCAAATTAAACCAATGTGAATGCTAGTCTTGACATCATAGACGTGAATCTTCCCTATAAAAAAAGAAAATCATAGAGCTGGATCAAGGGAATAACTTCCCTCCAAGGTCTAACATGCATCATTCCTTCACTTTCATGAATCAATTTGTTTCTCCAATACCACAAAGAACACAAACTCTTTAGGGGGAGAACAATTTTGCCAATAAATTTAAGCGTAATTTAGCTAAAATATACAAATTCTAGACAACTCGAATACTTTTGACTAAATTAATTGATTTCCTTGATGTGATTGAATTATTTTAAAAAAATATAAATTTTGTGCTGGATGAAGTGTTATGCAAACACCTGATTTAATTGATTAATTTATCTCTTAGTCTACAAGCAGACGTGCGAATAATCATAAGCTTCCTGCAAATAAAAACCATACAAAATGAATTGTACTATCCTATAATCTATGGATCACATGCCATGTGCAATTAACATTGTTCTTGTAGTTTAATTTGGACCAAAGAAATTACTAGTACTAACTAAAAAAGAAAACAAGAACACAGGACGCACACGTTGTGGCATGTGTTCATTCATGACATATTGAGATTGCAATTTCCGTACTCATATGGAATGGAATTAAGTACAAACACAAAACACGCAAGTTATGTAGTACTTTACCACTTTCAACTCTCGAATGAAAATATGGTCAACCCCTTTAGGCGAGTTACTCACAAATAGTCAAATAGAGAATCATCAAGATCATAGTAGGTCTTATGGTTATCCAAGAGGTTTAAATGAAATGACGCTGTTCTCTTCTAGTTTAAGCGAGGTCAATGGTTCGAATCCAACCTTAGACGTGCAGCTGCGTTAAAGCGTTTAGAGAGAGTTTGCCACTCATTTGAGTCTCACAACTCACAAAGCTTGAGGGATTAATCTCCGCAGTTGCACGTGGATGATACCTAGTTTACGCAAAAAAAAAAAAAGAGTAGGCCTTATGGTTTAAAGATGAAATGTACTTCCTCCTCCCAATTCCCAAACTATTAGTAACTTTGACAATTTCACATAAATTAAGAAATGTGGTTAGTTTTATATAGAAAACAAATTTTTGAGTAATTTCACAAAAATACTGGTAGTATTCATTAATAACATTGAAAAAAGAAATTAAAATAAATGAAGAAATATAGAATGATAGAAAAAGAAACATTAATGTTTCATTGGTTTTTAAATTGACTTATATAATTTGTGATAATTTTTCTTTTTTGCAAAGTGACTTATAATTTGAGATGGATAAAATTAGGTGCAGACATACACAATTTTTTATTGATCTACTTTGTATTATAATTTGATCTACGACCTACACATAATTTTATTTGTGAAGAATCAAATACACAATAGTACAAGAAATAAATTATTGAATGATTGTTTGATCATATACTCAGATAAAGACATATTTGACGATGTCAAAATTTTCGGTAAAAAAGATAAGGACTATCATTGTTGTTTCTAAATATTCAAATGGATGCGAAATATTTACTTAATTAGGCACAACCCAGACCAAAATAATTATCTGGATACATGTAAATAAAACAAATTAAAAGAGAATACTTAAATGATGTGTGAGTCCTTAAAAAAAAAAACTTAAATGACTTGACTAAATTATTTTTCTTTTAATATTTTTCATTTGTGTATATATGTGCCAAAAGCAAATTGATATGAGGTTGTGCCTAAGGAAAACTTGTTCTCAAAGAGGGTGATCGATAAGATTATAAAATTTGAGATAAAAAATTATGTACTAATACGGATTTGGACAAGAACTTCGATAAAAAGATAAAATGTGATATGCTCAAACTATATTGGATAGATATATGGTATTTTTCGTAAACATAATAAACCAACTTATAGTTGATAACTAATAATGTATAAACTCATATGACTAAAAAAAATACTTGTTTGACAACTGCTATTCTCTCACAAATTTATAGCGTATTTATACTGGTTTATAGCGTTTTTTTGATAAAGTATTTCAAATAGTTTATATCTTATCATTTTTTTTCCATAATTTTACCCATGTTCTCTTAATATAAAGAAACTAAATATTAATTAAATATACTTTATTATGCCATTTCATATTTATAAATTAGTTCAACAACTAACTTTATCAAACACTTGTAAAAAAACGAATACTAATTTTATCAAACACTACATATTTAATCAATTATTTTATCTACCATCAGTTAAACTTATCGCTATCTACTACAAACCAGCTTATTATTAACATGTAATTATTTTTAACAAACAAAGTCATAGTAAACAACACATGGTATTTTGTTGCCTAAAAACACACACTTATTTTTGTATGATTAATCATTTAAAATAAATCAATGCAAAAACCGGTTAAAATATTATAGTTTTGTTTTCTTGGTAACTTTACATATAATCCATATTAGGCTTTTTAAAGTGATTAGTTCAGTGGGTAGAGACATTACAATATATATTAGTTAGAGTTTGAATCCAAGATTCACCGGTTATTCGCTTAAAGGCTGCTGCAATTCTTGACCACGTGACCGGAAAAAAAAAAAAGGTGACTTTTAGTTGAGTTAGTTTATAATTTAGCTGGAATATGTAGTCCAATTCACAAGTCACAACCACATCCTTGATCCTTTCACAAATGGATTTTAAAGACAATAAAGAAAAAATACCAAATAAGTAGTTATGATCCGTTAATTAAAGTAGTCAATATATATGGGTGGGTTATTATTTATTTTTAAGTAATATATGGGTGGGTTATATTACTTATGTCTTCTCATGATTAACAAAATGATTTCTAGTATACTTTGTTTGTGATACATGCAATATATATCGCAATTTTGTCGTGAAAGATACATTTTTAGGTTATCACATGGGTTATCACATCATTCACATGTGATAAATTAATTAGCATATCGATAACATAAAACAACAACAACTTCAAAAATAAAAAGTGAAATTAACATGAAACTTTAAGTTAAAAACAACTATTACGAGTTACGACAAACCAACCGGGACTTCAACGAAATTAGGGGATAAAAAATAGACCATTACATCTATAGTCATTTGCTTTATCATTATATCGAAGCCATCCTTAACTTTTATAAATTAAAGACATGGATCTTATCTTAAATAGTTTCTTGTGTTGCACCAAAATAAATATAAAATTTTAAATTGTGATGCTAAATTCGTGAAAAAGATTAAATATCTAAGTTTTAAGAGAGTTTTTTTAACAACCTTTCAAAAAATATAGTGACAATTATATTACTTTTTAATTGAAAACAGTAGGAACAATCTCTACGAAACGGTATCTAAGTTTTGTCCATTGACAAATATTCTTTAATATAGTATATTAAATTGTTTTTTCAAAAATTTAAGAGACAAATCTACCACCCTTTACAATTTCAAATACTAAATACTAGTTTACTCTTTTTAGAAATTTATAACTCTTGATTGGTGAATTGATGGATGTTATATTTTACTCCCAGAAAATACAAATATCTTAGTACATAGTTATAACTAAATTTTTATCTATGCTACGAACTAATTCTTTCCCGGTAAAACATTGTTAAATGCAAATCGACTTAGACGGTCAATTTTGCATTGCTGAACAAAAAAAATCTAGTTGATTTTTTTTTTTTTTATAGAAAAAGTAATTCCAAAAGTGAAACAATGTGTACTATCTTCTGAAAAAAAAAAGTTTTATTTCCACTTAAAACATGACAAACGCACTTCAAAAAGACTTTCTCAGTTGCCACTTAAAAAAAGTGGGAATAATAATTGTCCAGCCTCCTGTTGAAATATCCCAAATCCTTGAATTCCATTACATGACTAGAAGCACAATGATGAAAAAACTGTATGGTTGTGGTACTAAATACACTTTAATGTTTGCGGTGTGGTCCAAGTCCCTGTGGATTGTGTAGTGTAACAAGTTGTCGTTCAAAAAAGGCATTCTTATTCAAGTAGTCAATTTTAGACCCATGAAAATGATAATGATACAGTATAGTACGTAAATGCATGTTTGAAAATGTGAATCTTGCCACATCGATCTAACTACACTCTGAGAGTATGTTTGGCAAGGCCAAGCTATTCGCTTACAACATAGTATAACTTGTAACACAAGCTTATATGATCAAAGAAGAGTTGTTTGACAAGAATTTTATCTCACAAGTTTATATAATTTTTTTTATAAGCTAGTTCAACCATTAATTTTATCAAAATTTTACATTGAATCAGTTAGTTTATCTGCAATATACTTTATCCGTAATTTTCAGCAAATAGAATCTTAAACTTATCTCAATGTTTTTTCACCTGTTACTGTTGGGTTACGTGATGTAAGAAAACACTACTCTATCTATCCCTCCCTAGAAGCTTCTCAGAATGTCTGCGGACTTCTCACTCTTTAAGTGTTCATGGATTTTTATCACAAAACAAAATGTTTCAATTCGTACAACTCCAAAAATTATAATCTCCCCATCGTGGGTAAAATGGCAATAAATTCATATTCATACCATTACATAGGTTCAAATTAATTGACAGTTTATTATATTATATTTTTTTATTTTATTCGACAGACTTTTTAAAATACAAGTACATAACTAATTTTTTCCTAAAAAAAAGTACATACCTAACTTTAAATGACATTTTTGAATGTCTAATTTGTCTAAAATTTTGTATGTATAATCAATAATAGTATGAATTACCAAATAAATGAATTCAATTTGATACCTGACGTGTCTTTATATATATGGTTGATTGGAACGTCATCATCGCAAAATAAGTATAAAGATCATTATTGTAAATATTAGGAAAAACGAATATGGCGTAGATACAGAAATCATTCCTTAGGGATTTTACATACATGTAATGATATACTGTATACAAATATAAACATGAAGACAGTATTCCACAATTTTCATATAGAAATCAAAGGAATATACTAAACTGTACGTACAGGTACAATAAATATCTATTTCAACTTATGTAACAAAAAAACAAATTCATATTAACAAGCTTTAGTATTCTAACCCCCAATGAATCATACACCTTAACATGGAACCAAATATCTCCGGGACACACCAAATATCTAGGGCACATGACATCATCGACATATTAAACTAAGGATTGAAGTGAGACTGTAGAGACTACCACACTAGAAAGAACACCCAAGAGACTATGACTACCAAAATTAGAAAGGAAAGGTAAATTTTCAACATAAACCCAAGAGACTGGCATTTATCATAGTCCTTCCATGTTTTCCTCGTGATGGTTGTTCTCAAATTAAAATATGCAAATTCAATGACCACGAGACATCTTGTCCAGGTAGATTTTAGCTTTTCTATCATTTTATGAAACTCGGAGTTAGAACAATGGATTACAAGCTTCAAATAAGAGAAAATTCCTTTATTTTGAACGGTGGCTATTGAATCTTGGCCATGTTAGGGTTAGACAAGAAAACTCCACCTCAAACATTGACACTTCCCTCTGTGAATGAATGCAAAACAAGGCTCCCAATAGTAGCAAGATGGAAACTCATCATCGATGATGAAACAAATTGTCAAGAAAAAGCTGATCACAGGCACCAAACAACTTGAATCTAGGTTTGATTATTTTGAAGCTAGACTATGACACAAAAGCATTAGATGATGACTTGGATAAGACCTTGGATTATGCTATTCGGGACTCCTGAGTTATTAAAGAGTGTTCATGTTTCCATGTAGGCGTTCACGAGTCATTCTGTGTGTGAGATTTGGGGGTGACAATGTGGAATGTAAAGTGGGATTGGCGAGTGCTTGAGACCTTGTTCAAGGAGATCAATGAGAAGAGGTGCTTCATGATCAGGTCAAATTTGCAACTGTGGAATAAATAAAGGATTAAACCATTTATGCAATTGGGAGTGAGGGTGAAGTTGTGATTGAGCAACGTTTGAGGTTTATAACAACGAGAGATCTAATGATACGAGAAGATCCGACAAAGAACATAGTAAGTGGACATTGTTATCCTTCAAACGTTAATGCAAGAACCCTAATGTCATGCTTACATTTTTAGTCTATAAAAATTTATGATTTACTATTTGACCTCTCATAAATTCTCGTTTTGATGTGGATGTGACAACAATTGCCATGTAATCAATGCCACATGGCGTATAACAAATGTAGATTAAGAGAGGAGACTAAAGTGAGACATTCTGAATTTGTTATGGGGTCAAACAGATTTTTTTTTTTATAGAGAATAAAACATTTAAGCCTACAAAGAAAGCTAGAGAGGGATCAGTAACATGGTAGTGGAAGAAAGTTTTGGCACATTGGTGCAGTAAGTATGATGTTTAACAGATAGGAGTACAGCTATGAGGCAAGTGCTGATGAAATATGCCGACTTAATCTTATTGCACTCTGCGATTATTCTCAGTAGTTAAAAGAGAAAAATCTGAAGAGCTGATGCCTAACGTATTAGTAACCAGTTATTACCAACAACTTCAATTTTGATTTGGGAAAAATTACTAAAATTGGATCAATTTAATATCTTTTTCCACAATTCAGTTAAAAATGATACAAGTTCGATTGAAATAAGTTCTGAATAGTACAACAGATAAGCCGCAGAGAGCAGAGATAGAGATCAACAGAAGAGCCCCAATTGATTGAATTTAACATGAACTTAACTTGATAGAATTTAAGAGATCCAATAAAATCATTTTGAACCACAATGGAAGAGGGGGAAGGACCGCTACAATAAAATGCAGCAGCAAGCATTTCCTTGTGAATGGTATCCATCATAAGACAACCAAGAAGTGAAAAGCAAGAACACATATTTCACAAAATACATTCCAATGATTTTTCAGATTACAGGCATATAATAAAGTGCCATTGAGTGTGGTAACAAAATGACCAGAGGCCTGGAAATCAAACAGTACATAAATGGTCATATTTTCAACTGCCCTCACTTACACTGAATTACTAGATATACAGAAAATAGCACGGAGAAGGAAAATGATCTGCAAATTTTCAATTTCGCAAGGCAACTACTGCACTTTTGACCGAAGAACTCAAAAGGCATGGTTACTGGAAAGAGGAAATTGCTAGATAATCTTGCATTTTATATGCATCATTAGAACACATAATTTCAGCAAGAGAGGAGAATAAGAAGTTAGTGCCAGAAGAAACAAGTCAACCACATAAACACCGCTTCATGGTTCCTCCGAGAATTATTCATTATTCATGGAGATAAAGATGATTCCACACTAATTAATGGAAAAACAGCATGAATGGACAGAAAGATCCTACATTTCTAAGAGAAGTCATAGATGAAGAGTAGATTAAGAAAAGGCGGAGAAAGGAACTACAAATCCTAAATACAAAACCAGCAATGGAAGCTCTGTCATAATCTTGCTAGTCACTTATGGGAGAAGCACGAGTACAGTCAAAGAACCCTAGAGGATATTCTCTCGAAACCAACCTAGACGGAGTAAGAAGAGGAATGAGCAGATGCATTGAGAATTAAATTTTCACCTCCAAAACATCTGGAAATAGCTCTGAAAGCTTATGTAGCCATTATGAATGCCTGGATCAAGTTTTCAGCTGCACGCTTTTCCTCAGATGTGCCAGAAATAAGAGCAACGCGATCACCCCGGTAAGATTTAGACTCAGAAATCTCTACTGTTGCTCCTGAAATCTGAATTGAAACAACCCGGCATAAAATACGCATTTAATGAACTACATGTGTAATGAGCATGGAATGTCAAAAATTATTAGTCCATGATGCTATGTCAAATGTGTATAAACGTGAGTATGCCTGAAACTTGGGCCATTGACATTTAAAAGAGCAAGTCTCCCTATCTCTCTCCCCCTCCCCCTCCCCCTCCCTTTGTGTGTGTATTTTTATAATTTTTTTGGCGGAAGTTACATTAATGGTTGTCATTAGATGACATCTGAAAGATAACACTTAAAATTTGATGGTCTGTCACTCAAAAAGTAAAAAACAGAAAACAACACTGACAAAAAGCAGGGAACACCCTTAGGCTTTGTTTGCGAGTTTGGAGGGGAAGGGAGGGGAGGGTTTTAGAAAAAAGGAAGGAGCAAGTGGAAGAAATAGAGGACATTGGGAGGGGAGGGGAGGGCTTTGGCGGGTTAATTTTTCTTCATGATACAAAACCCTCCTCATTTGGGGGAACTAAAAAGTTGTATTGGAGGAGGGCTTTGGGGTTTTTTGAAGGGTTTATATGAATTCTTCAAATTTAATCTATGTTGTTATAATATTCTAATGTTAAAAATATATGAATCATATGCATTAGTTTATCATTCTCTAAAAAAATACTCTTTCAAAAAAATGTGAAAGATTTCTCCATTTTCCTCTATATTTCTCATCCTCCAAAACCCTCCCTTCCCCTCCTCTCCAAACTCTCAAACAAAGCCTTAGGGTCCATTCGATGGTCAAGATAGGATGAGGGATGTGGATAAGGATATGATAGGATAAGCTTTTATCCTATCATGTGTATGATGCACACCAAATAGCAAAACTAAATAGCATTATATTACCATGTCATGTATTTGAGATTATTGATAATAGTATAATACGATATAGAAAAATGCCTTTCAAACCGTGAATTATTTCCCTCTTCCATAGAATAAAAGAAACGTAAATAGGAATGTGTGAACTAACCTTCCTGATATTAGCTAGATTTGCTCCACCTTTACCCATCACTTTGCCAACAGCATTAGCAGGAACAACCATCTCCAATGTTGAAAGGGGAGGCAAGCGATGTCTAATAAAGGCAAGAAACATGAGTTGAAAATACCTAATCAGTTTAACATAAGACTGAAGGAATAGACAGAAAGAAAAGGGACCAAATCAATTGTAAATTATACATGCACATATAACTTTAATTAATAACAATATACACTAACCCTTCATACAGATTGGTGGCATATGAAGACATAGATCCATAGCCATTGTCTTCCATCTTTTACAAAGAAGCAAAGAAGAGTGAAAATATCAGTTCCATATAATCAAGAGTTGAAAATAAAAATGAATTATGTTACAACAAAAAGAAAATAAAGACAGGAAAAGGCAAGTATCCATTTTCTATTGTACTCGAAAAAACAGACTTCAGACAGTGCTGGAAGAATTGACAAAGAAAAGAAAGCAAAAAATGATGAAGAAAAGACAGCTAAAATCCATCAGCATTCACTACTTTAACTACATTATATTTTTAGCAGTACTCATAACTTCATAACAACTATATTCCAACCCAAATGACTAAAACTAGAAGATATACTTTCGATTGCTAATATAACTAATAACTTCTAACAACTATATTCCAACCCAAATGACTAAAACTAGAAGATATACTTTCCATTGCTAATATAACTTCAATTTGCATTACTACAAGATTTTCTCGTTTTAAATTAGTGTACAGTCGTGAAAACATCCTTATCCATATGATGAAGAAAGTTAAGTTATTTGCGGCACCTAAACTCAATGAAATTGTCTATAATTAGAACTAGTCTCAAAGAATAATATCATTGAGCATAATCATTGGGCACAAGATATTCCAAGCAACTAATATTTACATAAGAGTGTGATATTTACCAACAACAAACAAGACCAAGTATATTAACACTTAATAGTCATACGAATTTCACCCAAACATATACTTGAGGAGAAATGTGGAACTTCACAGTGAATAAAATATTCTGTCTAATGTTTGAACTTTGAAGTAAACCTTTTTTGATGAAAAGGAATACACTATCATACCGAGTAAGAATCATATCCATAATGGCTTCTAGAAGAATGCATGCCCAGTCCAGTTCCGCTTCCAGTCCTCTGATCATAAGCTAGTGCAGGAGCAGGAGCAGTAGCAGGAACTGAAGAAAGTATAGGTGGTGCTGAAAGAACAGAACTGCCAGCGTACAAGGATTCAGAACCTATGTGGCGATTATGGTCAATGTCCTTATTTTTCAATACATCCTCCCTTAGTCTCAAGACTATCTGAATTAGTGCATCTCTCACACAATCAACTTCACCAACCAACTAAATCATAAATTGAAAAAGCAGATTGAATGAATTTGCTACACAAATTAAACAAAAAAAATGAAATGAAAAATAATTCAAACCTCAACGAGTTCATCATTGTCATCTGCATATTTAGGCTTATTACTTCTTGAGATTTGAATATCAGCCTTAGTTCTCTTCCGAATTTCATTTATGATTGCACCACTTCTTCCTATAATACACCCTATCACTTTAGATGGAACTAGAAGCCGGATTGAAACCGGGGCATCATCTTCATCATTTATCTTCTCTTGCAGCAGTAGAACAGCTTCAACAGCTTCGGATTTCAGGTCACTTGAAGACTACAAAAAAAACACATACTACATGAAAATTCAATTCTATGATACCAGAACAGCTCATTCAAAACAAAATAGGAAAAGGCTACTACATGCAGAATATAGAATATTGAAAAAAAAAATGAGGCACCAAAATCCACCAAAAGTAAACCAAGCATAAAGTTGATCATGAAATTTACTGAGTTGAAGAAGCTAGCAAGTTAAACAAAGGCAAGGCACCAAGTTTATCTGCAGTTATGTACGCTTTTGCTTTAATGCTCTCTTATTTTCTTTCGATGACCATGAACTTGTTTTTTTTTAACCGACTCGTACATTTCATTCATATCCTTGAAGCTCCATTTAAGTTTAAAGCACATCAAATCCATAAATGAAGGAAATATTTTTATAGTTGATACAAGTTAATTACTGTGGAGTCGTTAAATGATTCTGTGCCACCCCTCATAACAAGGAGAATTGATGCTTATTTGGAGATCAGTGCTAACCGACTCCATATGTTAACTGCAATATGGTATTCTTGTAGATCAGAATTTTAAATCTTTTAGGGTGAGGGACATGGTGATTCTGTAATGTTACTCACGTAAAGAAAATATTTTAACTTCATTATGTCAGAATGTCAATAAGGTACATGTCAGGAATAAGTTTCCATATGTTTTCACACTAGGAAGCAGGTATTTATTTGTTGCTTTATTTATAAGGTGGTTAATCTATAGTGATCCAGCCAAAAAATATTTAAGATAAATCAACAATATATAAAAGTAATAATAGATGAAACACAAATAATCACGATGACCCTAAACCCTACTCTAAGAACAAGTGTGATTAGATGTGAACAAATGGAAGAAGCGCAGATAATCACCTCTGTTGCAGTTATAGTGATTAAGCATCCATCATGACGAGCCTTGGAATCATCAACCTCAATCCGAGCACCACTAGCCTGCCTCATACGTTTAATAGTACCCCCTCCCTTCCCAATGAGTTGTCCGATTTTGTCAGAGGGGCACAACATTCTTACAATTAATTCTTCAGATTGGGAAGCACCAAGACTGGAAACTACCGGAAGGGGAGACGAGTACAGAGGCCATGTATTTCCTGTATCTGCATAACCGCCATGCAGATCTTGCATAGTTGTGGCACCTATAAGTTGAGGAAAAGATCTAGGTTGAATAATAGGATCTGAAGCTGGATATAGTCCACCAGGTGGGTAAATAGGAAGTTCAGAAGGAATGATGATGCTATGAGGGGTTTCTGGTACAGTTGTGTCAAGAGGAATGTCCTCCTTGGGGGAGAATTTGTACATGATAGTTGAAACTGCAAATAATGCTCTTTTTACAGCTTCCGATTCACCTGTAATCTATTCAATGAAAACAAACAGATAATAAGATAGAAGCTAGCTGCAAAAGAATTGTTCCAGCAACCAGAAAATATCCAAGTATAAAACTATTTAAAATATAAAATTTTATAAGATTTTCTCCAAAACTAGATCAACACCTGAATAATACACACATTACAGAATGGAGATTCATACATTGTAATCATGTTATCAGTCAGATCATTATTTCAATGGCAAGTTAAGATGTTTGATTATAGTAAAAATACCTACCAACACAAAATTGTCGAATTCCATAGCACACGAGTGCTCAGGGTCAGCTGCATCCTTCGGGACGACCTTGATATTTGTCCTTGTCTTAACTCTCAGTTGTTTGATGGTAGCCCCAGCCTTGCCAATCAAAATGGCAGACTGGCTAGACGGAACAAGGATTTGACATTCATCCTTATTCTTTCGTTTCTTCTCAGAATCTCCAGCAGTTTCGATGGAATTTGAAATGGCAGAATGAACCTTGATAAGAGCATCTTGGGCAGCACATAAAGGCTTCTCATTGTCGAATTCATCTTCGATCTCAATTTCCTCCTTGTCCTTAAGGTAACAAAAAATTGTTATAACTCGATGCTTGGCACCGGGAAATGGATCCACAACCTTGACTTTTGCCCTAGTCTCTTGCCTTATTGAATTTATAACTTTTCCATTCTTACCAATAACACTCCCAATAACTTCATTCGGGCATAGTATCCTATATGCAATCAATTCACCCTTGTCCCTTTCATCTCTGTCATTCACACGCCTCTTCTGATTTTTGTTGTCCCCATTACGGCCTCCACGGTCACCATGGTCTCTCTGCTGACGATTTCTTTTACCGTTTTCACCCATTCTACAAATCACAGCTGCAGTTCCTGAAAACAAAACATACTTTCAAATACACGCATAATAACCCGTGATAAAATATTGTTTTATTTTCACCATACAGTAAAAAAAACATCAAAGAAACACAAAAATCTAAATTTAACCACTTTTTTGCTAAATTCAGTTAAATTATTACAGATCTACATACTCCAACTTTTTAATAATCATGAACATGAACACATCCCAATTAAAATACATATACTCTTATACGGATAAGATTTCACAGAATTATAAGGCAAAAACATTATAGAATCACAGATCATAATTCAACATTAACTTTGGCATAGTAAAATTCGAAAACACAATTCAATAAAATTTCAATTAAAAAATTAAGCTTAACAAATATTCTATATTCTTAAGATACGGAATTGTATTGCAAGGTACCTAAGAAAGCTTGAAAAGGATAATTGACGAATAAAAATCGGCAATTCCAAAATCTTTATTATAAAAATAAAATAAAATTGAAGTTTGTTAAATTTAAGAAGCGTATGTTGATGCGAATGAGAAGAAAAAGAATATAGATGTGAATTGGCGAAAAAAAGTGAAACTTCGTAGTGACATAACATACCTGATTGATTATAATTGGAATTGGATAGAAGAGGAAGAGGAAGTTAAAACCCTAACGTGAGAATCAGAGAGAGAATCGATTCTGATCCCAGTCCAAGTGTTTTTATTTATTTATTTTTGGCGTGATTATTATTTTTAATTAATAATGGGTAAAGTGTAATTTTAGGTTGATTTTTTTTTTTTCTCACATGCACAATCGGATGTCGAGGTTCCAACCTCAATCACAATGTCCGATTTAATGATTTCGATATTTTTGTCGGTTCACCTCGAACTTGTGGATTTTTTATGTCATTAATTATTATAGAAAAGATCAAGTTCCTTATTTAGTTGGCTTGTAATAATTTCTCCCCTTTGGGTCCTTGTTACACAAACGAAATCGGACTTTTAATGGTTTATGTCCTTGATGTAATGAGCATGACGAGATATTCCTTCATTGTATTAGAGACTATTCAACTTCTAGAAATCTCTAGCATCTTCTTCGTTTCTCCAATGGTGACTTCTTTTCCGACTTTGATACGATTAGCTGGCTCAAGGCGGGCCTATATTCGATCAACTTCAATACTTTTGCCGCATGTATATATATGGTAGTCTTTGAGTGATTACAGTTCTTTTTGCTTATCCAATTCAATTATCCTTGTCTACCATCTTACTATGGAAGCTTGTAATATGACTTCTAACTTCTTCTCTTACTTCTCTAGCTCGAGTCACTTGCACACCATGAAATATGGGTTAAACGAGGCTTTTCAAATCAAGCTTGTATTATTCTTAATGTTGATGATAAATGTCTAGACAACCCCACTAGATATCAAGTTTCTTTTGGGATCCTCTCAGACTCCTCCAAAAATTGTATGGGAATTGTCATTCTTATGAGATTTTGATATCAAGTTTCCCGAAGCTCCTCTCAGTCTCCTCCAAAAAAATTCATGTTGAGTTCACGTTATTCATCAAGTGTTATTTTTAGCTAAACACCTGAATTATCATGACATGACATGCTTCACAAACTTTCTTCTTATGTTAATATAAATTGTGATCCTACACAAATATTCCACAAGTTTGCTACTTTGATTCAAGACATCAAAGATTCACTTTATCAAGATTGAAGTGTTCGCATTGTCCACACTCTCCAAGAAGAAAACATTGCATTGATTTTCTTATTAAGCTTGGCTTATCAGACATCCTCATTTCAAACTTCATGAAAACTTTGATTCCATACGACGTACATTACCTGATCATTACTATAAGAAAAAATCGACTTTTTAAATTCATTCAATTAATGATGTATATGATTTCTATCATAAAACATATACGTCATTTATTGAATGAATATAAATGTGAATTTTTGTCTATAACAACGACATGATGTATTTTTATGTTTTTCTTTCTTTAGTTTTGTAACAAAAAAATAGTTTATTTTTTTTCAAACAAATAAAAAAGTTTAAATTACTAGTTGCTTGACTTTATTTTAATTTAATGGAGACAAAACAACGTCGTTCTGTCGTTAAAAAAAAAAAAAACATAACGAAGTTAGACAGAGTCTCTCTCTCTCTCTCTCCATCCTTCCTTCCTTGCCGTCCGTCCTGCCTTCTTCCGGCCTCTGTCCTTCCCTCGCGTTTCCTTCGTTTCTCTGTTGTCAGGCATGTTCTTTTGTTTCTTCCCTCACTCTTCAATTTCAAAATAGCTTATTTCCATAAGTTCTCCAAAATAGCTTATGAAAACAGCTTATAGCTTAAGCGAAAACAATTTAACTTTATTTTATTTTGTAATCGTAATACCTTTTTCATGCGAGCTTATACGATAAGCACTTATGCTATAACCCGCAAATTAAGTTGTTTATCCAAACTGGGTCGTTATAGAGAATTGTGTTTAAGTGATGCTTTAATCGCTCTTGCTTTATGTAGAGAAGATCCTGCAGAGTTATTTCTATTGAGTTTTAGATGTATTTTTCTGGGGGAGAAGTGTTCACAATGAGGATACGAAGCTCCCTCTTCTGATATTGAGTTAAGGAAAATTGCTGTCAGAATTAAACCTAAATAAATCTAGGCATTAACGAGTGAAATCCCCATCTAAATCTGTTTGTTTTTTTCCTGCTGCAATGAACGTTTAATGTAGTTCTTTTTGTGATTCTTTTAATGTACTGTGATTTTTATAAAGGTAAGGTCAGTGATGTGTGTTTAATTTGCCTACATTGGTTGATCATCTTTTCTAGATTATGACGTGTTTAAATAATCCGAGACCTCTTTATAAGCTTATTGATGCGTGCAAACTTCACGTATTTTGCACGATTTGTTGTGTGTGATTGAATTTGATTCACAATGATAATATTTTCATAAACCGTCTCTCTCTTTTAATAATATATTCTCAAGTTGCATTTACACTTGTTCAGACTTTGAACTTGTTTAGATGGTATCTGTTGTTCTTTCAGGTGATTGTCAAGTGCTAAGATGGAACAAGAAGCAGAACAACCTGTTCCAGTTCAAGGAGGAAGCTCAGACGGTTTGGAATCGGATCGAGTCAGTCGGGTAAGGAAGCTGCTGTTTCGCCAAATGTTAGTTGGGATCAAAGATGGAAGATTCTTCTTGGGTAACTTCTATTGCATTGACAAGCAAGGGAATATTATTCTTCAGGATACTGTGGAGTATCGTAGCACTCGACGTTCGTCTCCTTCTCCAATGGAACAGAGGTGCATTGGTCTTATTCTTATTCCTTCTTCTTGCCGCACGTCATGTCATGTGGATTGCTCTGTAGATGAACAATTGTCACTTCTATCACTTCACAAAACATAAGTACTTTTGGGGGTTTCATTTGTTCCATTGATGAATTATCAATGGAATTCGAGATTTTAGTATGTTGTGTTAGAATATAGGATTGGCACACTTGCTTAGGTTTTCAATCATGAAGAAAAGATTATGGTTTACCATGAGTGTAAAATGTTCTGGTTCATTTGAGTGGAGATAAAAATAAAACTATGTTCGAATGGTGACATTACATGGCTTCTATATGTTTTTGCTGATGGCATTTAGCCTACACAAAGCATAAATTTGTGCACCATACACAAATTAGAGAAGGTTTTTTTTAAACCATTAGATGAATGAGGAACATTGATCTTTATTATGGTCTACCCACACTATACCTCTCTCACTTTGTTTCATCCTCCATACCATCTCCTTCTTTTCACCACCATCACCAAACTCAGCACCACCGGTGGTCACCTCCGCCACCACAAACGGTGACGTAACCTCAACCACTTCTGGCTATCACTAACGGGAACAACCTCTAATAATCCCCCCTCCTCCGCTCCAACAATCCTCCCTTCCTCTGCCGGTGCCGCAACTGTTGGAAATAATTTGCACACATTTTCTGTTCAGCCCCAATATTGTGGATATCAGTTACCTCAAGCTTTGCAACGTTTACCGCTTACATAGCAGCAAATTTTCCATCTTTTTCAATTTATTTAGTCATCCATTATTCTAAAATAATTCATATAAATTTGTTATAATCTTCTTTGATTGCTGGCACAACTAAACCCCAATGAAATCCATGGTCATCGTTCAAATCAAGAGTTTTGTTTTCAGATCTGAATGCATTTAAGTGTCTAAGTCTAAGCTTTACATGTTTTGATAATTTCTTTGTAAAATTGGTAAAAAAAATCAAGACAGTTGGTCCCAAATACATGTGTTCTAAAGAAATGGATTTTGCGTTCCGTAACTACCGTTTTCAATTTATTTAGCTCACTTTGCTTCCTCCAACAATACATCTAGCACAATAGCAGTTGGTCCCAAATACTTTGCTTCCTCCTGTAATTCAATTCTTGGATGGGGGTTTTGATAAAATGGATTTTGCGTTTTGTAGCAGAGGAACTTTGCTTCCTCCTGTAATTCAATTCTTGGATGGGGGTTTTGATAAAATGGATTTTGCGTTTTGTAGCAGAGGATCTGAAGGAAGAAAATGAATTTCTTTTTCTCAAATATAAAATAAAATAAAACAAAATATAATTAATACAGAGAATGAATCCAAGTGATTGAAGGTCTTGTAGTTTTTCCTTCTCAGAACATGTCACTGTATTAATGCTTTTTAACATGGTGGTGGTAGTGGTGAAAAGAGGGAGATGGTAGAGAGATTGAAGACAAAATGATAAAGATACAGCGTAGACAGACTATAATAAAGATTATAGTCAATGTTCCTCTTTAATCTAATGGTTAAAAATAATTTCTTTTAACTTGTGCATGATGCACAAATTTGTGTCTTGTGCATACTAAATGCCACCTGCAAACTTAACTAGTTGTTTTTACAAGTTCTCCTAAACAATCTCACAAGTGATTATTGCTGAAATAAGTCAGTCCAAACATGTCAAAGTTTATTGTCTCTTGAGCATACCTGCTAGTGTTACAAGTACAGTTTCCTGTACAAGTAGATGTGTACATTTTATATTACCAAGACAAGAAAACATGAGTTGATTCACCCTTTCTTCATTATTTCATTATTTATACTATATATAAAAAAAAATAGGGGATTTTTGGAGGATTTTGGGTTGGATTTTTGTTATTTCAATTATACCCTTAAACAAATTTTCTTATAATATGTTATATTGTTGATGTTATTAAAAAAGATAAAATTTATTATATTATTGTCATTAAAACAGATAAATATGTTTTTTTTTTACAAAAATAAATATGATTTGTTATATTTGAAAGTCACAAATATCTATACTTATAATTTGAATATATATTAAAAAATTTATATAAAATATCGTTTGTAATTTACACACAAATTTTTTATAAAATATCATTGATAATCTACATGCGTTAGCGCAATAAAAAGAGCGGAAAGACGGCCGCTAGTTTCTCATAAAGGAAATGCAACTTTTCGTTATTTCGAGGATACAAATTTTCATCACAATCACATTGGAATGAATTTAGTTGTTACTTGATGAGATATCAAACTCAGCATCTCAATCTCAACTCTCAATTACAATGCAGGCCACATGAAGTTTAGGATGCTTACAAATTTACAATAAAAAAAAAGATTTGAAGGGAAAGAAAAGAAGGCATTAGAAAGAATATAGCAGCAAAAACGGTGGCATTTAGTATGCACAAGACACAAATTTGTGCATCATGCCACTACAAGAAAACTTAAATTTTCCTAGGAAAAAATTCCTAGGAAAACAGCCTAATTTCCTCGGAAACAGTGTTTTCCGAGGAAATTACCGACGAAAAAATTCCTAGGAAATTTTCAATCTATTCCTAGGATTTTCCGAGGAATTTCCTAGGAATTTTTAGTCAGAAGCTTTCCTAGGAATTTCCGAGGAAAATTTCCTAGGAAAGCTTTCCTGCAAAACTGCTACGTCTGACACATGTTTTCCGACGAATTTCCGACGAAAATTTATTAATATTTTAATGGTTAGTTTCCGAGGAAAATTTATTATATTTTAATGGTTAGTTTCCGAGGAAAATAATTAATTATTAAAAAAAAAAAATTTGGGATTTTAAAAAAGCGCCAAAAAAATTTTAAAATTTTTTCCGAGGAATTTCCGAGGAAAATAATTAATTTTTAAAAAAAAATTAAATTTTTCGAATTTCAAAATTGCGCCAAAATTTTAAAATTTTGCGCCAAAAAAATTTGAAAAATTTTTAAAATTTTTTCCGAGGAAAATAATTAATTTTTTTAAAAAAAATTAATTTTTAAATTTCAAAAAAATTTCAAAAATTGTGCCAAAAATTTGAATTTTGAAAAATTGCGCCAAAAGAATTTGAATTTTTTTTTAAAAAATTGCTCGAAATTCAAATTTTGAAAAAAAATTCGAAAAAATTGCGCGAAATTCAAATTTTGAAAAAAAATTCGAAAAAATTTATATTAAAAAATGATTTTAAAAAGAATATATGAAGTAAAAGTGATTTGAATTAAAAAAATGTAGGAATGAATTATTTGATGGACTTAGTTTTGAAAGAATAAAATAGATTTTATGGTGAAGAAGATGAAAAATTTGTGTTAATGAAGATGAAAAATTGTTGTGGTAGAGTTGTTGAAAAAGGAAGAAGAAATTAGGAAGAAGAAAATTAATGTTAAAAAATGTTAAAGATTATTGTTGAAGAAATTAGTGTTAATGAAGATAGAAAATTGTTGTGGATGAGTTGTTGAAAAAAAAGAAGAAGAAGAAGAAGAAGAGAAGATGATGATGATGATGATGAAAATAGAAAGAAGAAGAGAAGATGAGAATAGGAAGAATGATAAAGTTTATTGTTGAAGAAGATAAAAAATTATATGTGTTTAAAAATTGTTGAAGAAGAAGAAGAAGATGAAGAAGAAAATGTAGAGATAGATGAATATTTGTTTGAGTAGAGATGAATGAATGAATGATGAAATGTGTAGTGTAGAGTGTGTTATTTATAGAGAAAAAAATTCTGTGACGTTTTCCGAGGAATTTCTTTCCTAGGAAAACTTCCCCTAAAAATTTTAAATTTTCGTTTCCCTCTCTGCAATTTTCATTTCCCCCCTTAATCTTTCCTAGGAAAAATTCCTAGGAAATTCCTAGGAAAAGATTCCATTTTTTTTAAAAAAAAACAGTTATTTTAAAAAATCGATTATTTTTGAAAAAATACATTATAAATATTTTACTTGGTCTTGTATAAAAAAAATTTTAGTTAAATTTAATAAAATAAAAAATAATGATTTGAGTACAACATGACAATTAATATTCATAAATTACTCGCTATCAACGACAATATTCATAAATTTACCTGACAAAAACAAAAAGTGCTCGCTATCATCCTCCTCCTCCTCATCGTCGTCCTCGTCATTATAAAAAAAAAAATTGGTTAAAACACTTAAAATAAAAAATAATGATTTGAGTACACAACGACAATTAATTTTCATAAATTACTCGCTATCAACGATAATATTCATAAATGTACCTGATAAAAACATAAAGTACTCGCTATCATCCTCCTCCTCCTCATCGTCGTCCTCGTCATTATAAAAAAAAATTTGGTTAAAACACTTAAAATAAAAAATAATGATTTGAGTACACAACGACAATTAATATTCATAAATTACTCGTTATCAACGACAATATTCATAAATTTACCTGATAAAAACATAAAGTACTAGCTATCATCCTCCTCCTCCTCATCGTCGTCCTCGTCATTATAAAAAAAAAATTGGTTAAAACACTTAAAATAAAAAATAATGATTTGAGTACACAACGACAATTAATATTCATAAATTACTCGCTATCAACGACAATATTCATAAATGTACCTGATAAAAACATAAAGTACTCGCTATCATCCTCCTCCTCCTCATCGTCGTCCTCGTCATTATAAAAAAAAATTTGGTTAAAACACTTAAAATAAAAAATAATGATTTGAGTACACAACGACAATTAATATTCATAAATTACTCGCTATCAACGACAATATTCATAAATGTACCTGATAAAAACATAAAGTACTCGCTATCATCCTCCTGCTCCTCATCGTCGTCCTCGTCATTATAAAAAAAGAATTTGGTTAAATTTAATAAAATAAAAAATAATGATTTGAGTACACAACGACAATTAATATTCATAAATTACTCGCTATCAACGACAATATTCATAAATTTACCTGATAAAAACATAAAGTACCCGCTATCATCCTCCTCCTCCTCATCGTCGTCCTCGTCATTATAAAAATAAAAATTTGGTTAAATTTAATAAAATAAAAAATAATGATTTGAGTACACAACGACAATTAATATTCATAAATTACTCGCTATCAACGACAATATTCATAAATTTACCTGACAAAAACATAAATTACTCGCTATCATCCTCCTCCTCCTCCTCCTCGTCGTCCTCGTCATTATCATCATCGTCGTCGTCATGTATTTAATGAGGTCTTGTCTAAAAAAAAATTTGGTTAAATTTAATAAAATAAAAATAATGATTTGAGTACACAACGACAATTAATAATATTCATAAATTACTCGCTATCAACAACAATATTCATAAATGTACCTGACAAAAACATAAATTACTCGCTATCATCCTCCTCCTCCTCGGCGTCCTCGTCATTATCATCGTCGTCGTCGTCATGTATTTGTTGAGGTGTCGGTGAAAATTGATTCGACGATGCAGGCGACGATGAATCAGATGTCTTTCTACTCTTTTTCCCACCCATGAACTTCTTTGTCATCATCTTTTGGAATTTTCGAAAGACATTCATTTGTTTCAATAGCTTCTTCTCTGTCTCATTTTTCCTTGTCAACTCCTCATTTTGATTTCGCAACTCCAACTTTTGACTTTGCAACTCCTCGTTCATTCGAGTTATCATTGCTTGAATCTCAGGAGACAACTCTGCAGAACGAGATGAGCTGGACTCTGGTAGAACAGGAGCACGGTACAAATTTCCATGCACCACGTTGCCGGCTAACGCTCCAAGACCGTATACTCTATCCGGTCTTTGTTGTCCTCCTGCAGCCTTTGCCCATAATTCAATTTTTATGGAGTCGGGAATTTCTTCATGCGATTGAATGTCGGGATTCTGCTCCAAAAACCGTGCTACGTACTCGTCATAAGTTGCCTATAAAGAAAAGTAAAGAAAATTAGATAATAATAATTGTTTACAAATAAAGTCAAATAAAAATTATATAATAATAATAATAAATGAAATTAACATATTTCATATTAGTTAATAACATAATTCTTTAATAATTCACTTTCTTTTTCTAATTAAAATAAATTACGAATATTTGCAAATTTACCTGGGTATTGCGTGCCCGAGCATCGACATACTGACCAGTACGCTGGCTGAAATGAGTCTCTCTATGGAGCTCATTTGGATAAGGATCCCTCTCCAAGGATTTTGCCTAATTGTACACGAAAAGTTGTATAAGCAATTAGAACATTTGAGTTTATTTAATATATACATGTATAGAAATAGAAATAGTGAAATATTTTTTTACCAGATGTCTAGCATGGGTAGGGACACTGACACATCCTTGTGCGTGTTCATGTCCTCCTACAAGAGATGCTCTATTTTGCTTGTTAGCTCTTGAACGGTTCTTAAATTTTGGATCTTCTAGCCAATACTTGGTCAAGTGATCCCACGTTATTTCCCCGATCCAATGTGTACGGTAGTTGCCCTTATGTTTTTTCCATTCCTCCCGTTCATCATATAACAAATCTGATAAACGTTTGGAAGCTAACTTGTGAAAGAGCTTCTCTGCAAGAAGATGGACATCTCTAGTCCAGGTACAATGCTCCTGCAATAAACAAAAAAATTATTAGACATTAAAATTTTTAAAAATATAGCATGTTATAAAGTAATTACAATTATTTAATATTTAATAAATTGTGTTTACCGAAAAGTATTTAAAAAGTGCCGCCCTGTCGTCTTTAGTAAGATGTTTATAGATGGCCCAACACCTATCTTTCGGGTAAAACATCTGGATGGCTCCTCGAATAAATTCTGCCACTCTCTTGGATGGCTCCAACCTACAAATTTGAAGTGTTAATTAAATTATGCATTTAAAAAACAAATAAAAATTAAACTACTTTTAATACTTACGATCCAGGTGTCGGTGTAATCTTAAGCAGCCCATCACCATAATGCAAGTCTTCAACGAAGCGACGTCGTCCTCGTCGTGGTCCTGCTGGTGCTGCTGATGCTGATGCTGCTGATCCTGCTGATGCTGTTGCTGCTGCTGATCCTTGTGGCTCTTCATGTTGGTGCTGCTCGTGCTGTTGAGGCTGATGTTCAGTTACATTCAATAACCCTAAGAAAGTTGAATCATGCATAAAATCTTGCATGAGTTCCGCTGATGAATGTCTTCTGGGATCAACGGGGGGAACATGTACGTTAAAGCCTTGTCGGATAGTAAATGGGGTGGTATTGAAACCAGGCGAATGTGATGGGGTGAATCCAGGCATAACATATCCAGGTGTAATGTATGTCGGAGGAATGGTCGAGGGAATGGTCGAGAATGATGTGGGGGGAATGGTCGGGAATGATGTGGGAGGAATAGTTGTGAATGGAGTGGGGTAAGGTGGTGGAGTAGTAGTAGTAGTGGTAGGAATAGGAGTACCAGTCCTTTCATCAATGTTACGGAAGGAAACCCCTGGTAGACGGCGCCATGATCTGGTCTCCTCTGAGGTAATATCTATTATGTTTTGATACTTGTTTTTCTTCTTCTTCTTCGTGGTCTCTACAACTTTAGCCTTACCCCTATCTTTGTCTTGCCCAGACATCCCTGTCATAATACAATAAACAATAATTAATATAATGAATAAAATATTGTCACATTATATATGCAAGATTAAAATAATTCATATGATAAAATCGTACATTAAACATCGTCATAATTAATAAAAATCATCCACATTGTCTTCGGGGTTCATTGCATCTTCCCCATTGTCTGTAGAGTTGCTAGACTCATCCCCACTGTCAATGTCAACAAGTAACATTTGAGCTAACATTTCAGCATCAACTTGCTGACCGTCTGTGCGCACCTCGTTTTTTCCTCGGGGAAAAGACGCGCAGATTCCTCCGAGGACGTCCTCGAACGCTCGGAGGGTGCCTTTGTGAAGCCGCCACCAAAGTTTTTGTGTAAAGGGAACGTTGATAAACCCTTAAGTTTTTTTTTGTAAAGGGAAACGATAATAAAACCCTTTTGACGATGAGGATAAGGATTAGGTCATCGCAACCATTGTCGGGTTCGGGAGTCGGTTACGCGAGGGGAAGGTATTAGCACCCCTCACGTCCGTTGTACTCAACGGGAACCTTCTATTTGGTTAAAACTTGAATTGCTTTTTAATACTTTGCGTTCTTGTTCATTTATGCTAAAAATATAATAAAAGGGGGGAAAAGAGATAAAAACAAATGAAAAAGAAAAAGTTTTTTTTTATTATTGTGCTTGACAAGATGTCGATCTTGCTCCTACGTATCTCCCGGTAGTCGGAGAATTCAAAGCATACGTAGTTCTTTGGTAGAAAAACGTATGTGTGTTGGTTGATTTTAATTGGACGATGTTTTAAACCGAATTCTTACGATTAAAACGTAGCTTGTATGCTCGCGCTTTTGAGACTTATTAAGCGTATAGCTTGTATGCTCGCGCTTTTGAGACTTATTAAGCGTTTGTTCACGAATCGTATTAGAATTGTTAAAAGTTACGTCCGTTAGGGTAGAGGGTTGAAATGGTCGCTATGGGACCGAGAGAGGTACAATGGACTCATATAAGTCAAACATTGACCGAGTGGACTCCGAAGAGTCGGGCGATTGTTCGATTGATCCACTGAGATCAAGAACGGGTACAATGATCTACTCTAGGTACTGCTTCTAGAGGTCGAACATTGACCGAGTGGACTCCGAAGAGTCGGGCGATTGTTCGATTGATCCACTGAGATCAAGAACGGGTACAATGATCTACTCTAGGTACTGCTTCTAGAGGTCGAACATTGACCGAGTGGACTCCGAAGAGTCGGGCGATTGTTCGATTGATCCACTGAGATCAAGAACGGGTACAATGGACTCGGACGAGTCGAACATTGACCGAGTGGACTCTAACGAGTCGAGGGATCGAGTCTAATGGCCAACGGGGGACCAAAAGGCTTGGATTGACCACAAGGGGCCAAGATTTGGTTTGGTTAGGGTTGTACATATTAAAAAGGGGAATGACGATTGTCCGAGCGACGAGACATACGTCACGCATTCGTACAATCGGGGCAATGGAGAGACATACGTCACACCATCCCTTTTTCATTCATGTTTTTGGATTGTATTCTTTAGAAATCCCAAGGTAAGTCAAAACATTTGGTTTGAAAACCCAAAATGGGAAGGTTTAGCAAATTTGCTAGAAAACGCGCAAGTTCGTCTCATTTTGCGAAAATGCGCACATTACCGGTGTATGTTCATTTTTTGAGTTTTGAACATCATGAACAATATTTATTGCTCAAGTTTAGATTGAAAAGCTGAACATGGCTTGTTGGTTCATGTGGTTTTGAAAGTTTGGGAACATAACTTGCTTTGCAAGTTATCCACAAAATGGTTATACGAACTTGTGATTTGCCAAAATTATGCAAAAACCTTGTTATGATTTGAAGAACATAGGTTTAAAAACTCTTAGGTTCTGAGCTCTGGGGCTAGAACCTCAAAAATTTGTTGTTTGGACACAAAAACTCAGGTTCTGAGTTCTGTCATGGTCGCACTGCGACCATGACTTCGCACTGCGAAGCATGCGAAATTTTGGGTTCAGAAGCTGTTTCTGAACATTTGTTCAGAAACAACTTCTGAACACACTCAAGACCTTATATATGGGTGAAAAGCTTTGAGTTTTTGGGGTGAAAAAAGTTATACAAACCAATTTTGATGTTTTGAAAACCTTGGGATTTCTTTGAAATTCAAAAGGGGTTTTTTAGGACCAAAAGGTTTTGAGCCAAAATAGCTATGCAAACACAATTAGAAATGCAAGATAAAGAGCTTAGTAACTTACAGAACTCCTTAGCAAAGCTCCAGCTGCACTTGGCTTGATTTGGTTGAAGGCTTTCACAAAGGTTTGAAGATTGGTGATGAACTTGAACTTTTGAAAGCTTTGTGTGGATGGATTGTTTCTGGTTATTTGTGGAGATTTGTAGGTTGAAATGAGTAGAGTTTCTGCTCTTTGAATGTTGTGTTTTCTGTCTAATTGTGTGCGTAATTGTGTGTAATTGTGTGTAATTGTGTAACCTTGGGCATTGCCTTGTATTTATAGGCCAAAATCAAATCTTTGTCATCATTACACAATCCCTTGATTCAGCTGATTTGTGGCCAAGATCAAGCTGAATCCCTTTGCATTAAATGCTAATGGATAGAGGCAACCCTGCCTTGTGCCAAGGGGCAAGTTCCAGCTTGATTTCAGCCACAAATTCAACTTATTCTAGAAGGTAATGATGAAGAACAAAGCTGATTTGCAAATGGCTAATGCTTGGGGATCAATCCTTGCAATCTCAATGGTTGGTCAATAAAAACGTGCACTGTATTGTGCAGAGATTGAGGGATGAAAAGGCTAAAATTGGCTGGTGTGAGAGGGTGAAAAGCTGCTGCAAAACAGAGTAGGCACTCATGACTTTTCAAGTGAGAAAATCCAGCTGGTTTGACTGGTTTTTGGGGCAGCAAGCAGGAGGAAAGTCCTCAAGCAGGTGGCTGGCAACCTTGTGGTGGTTAGCAGGTCACCTGGGAGGGGCTAGAGCTGCCCAAGGGCAAGCCCACTTGCTTGTCACATGCTAGGTTGGAAGAAAAAGCTTCTAACCTTGGCATTAATGGCAAGTCCTTCAACTCTGGCTTTGCTTGGCCCAATTGGCCATGAATGCTACTTAAAATAATTATGGAAGTGATGTGCAACAAAATCTGGAATTAAATCCAAGAAACCAAAAATCTGCAGAAAAATCGCAGACTTCGCAGTGCGAAGTGAGCTTCGCATTGCGAAGTCCTCAATTTTGAAAAGTTGACTTTTCTGTTGACTTTTGTTGACTTTTGACTTTTTCCCCTCTTTGATTTTTTTTGATTTTTTGTTTTAAAATGCGTAGGACAAAATTAGGGTACTACAGCTGCCCCTACTTAATTGTGTCTTCGCATAGAGTGCGTGAGTGCCGAGGGCATCTCATGAACTCTTTGCGGAGATCAATTAAGTAAAAAGAAAAAAGAAGGACCCGAATTTTGTCCTTCGCGAAATGCAAATGAAAGGGTTGGTAGGGTTTGATCGTATCCAGCCGCTAACACTGGAGGTAGATCCACTGGGGAATGAAGGTAATCTTATCTAGGCACTGCTTCTAGAGGTCGATTCCTGAGGATAGTGATTTACTCTAGGCACTGTCACTAGAGGTGGAACGTTGATGGAGGTGATCTACTCTAGGAATTGCTTCTAGAGGTCGATACCTAAGCTAGGTGATCTTATTCAGGAACTGCTTCTGAATATCGATTCCTAACGAGCTGTGATCTTATTCAGCCGCTAACACTGAAGGTCGATACACTGGGGGAGGTGATCTACTCTAGGAATTGCTTCTAGAGGTCGAACAATGAGGTAGGTGATCTATTCTAGGAATTGCTTCTAGAGGTTGATACCTAAGCTAGGTGATCTTATTCAGGAACTGCTTCTGAATATTGATTCCTAACGAGCTGCGGTCTTACCCTAAATAGGTGCCCCTGGTTGAATGTTAATGGATGTTGGTGAATATGTGATACTCACTGGAGGATCCTTGTTGCAGGTTTTATGAAATGAAATGCATGTGTATGAATGGTTTTAAAATATGCATGCATGAATAATGTTAGTTGGGTGCCGAGCAGAGTCGGTCTTTGTTTGTGGGTGTGTTCATGATAATTGGGCTTCTTCTTTTTTGTTTTTTGGTTGGTCGGTTTGGAAGGACAGGGTCCTTTGCCTACATACCCAAATGGGATCAAAACCGGTGTAGTTCGAGCCTAAGCCCGAAAATTTGTGAGTTTGCCAATGATGATTGGTCTTTTTGTTTGTTTTTTTGTTGGTCGGTTTGGAAGGACAAGGTCCTTTGCCTACATACCCAAATGGGATCAAAACCGGTGTAGTTCGAGCCTAAGCCCGAAAATTGTGAGTTTGCCAATGATGATTGGTCTTTTTGTTTGTTTTTTTGTTGGTCGGTTTGGAAGGACAAGGTCCTTTGCCTACATACCCAAATGGGATCAAAACCGGTGTAGTTCGAGCCTAAGCCCGAAAATTGTGAGTTTGCCAATGATGATTGGTCTTTTTGTTTGTTTTTTTGTTGGTCGGTTTGGAAGGACAAGGTCCTTTGCCTACATACCCAAATGGGATCAAAACCGGTGTAGTTCGAGCCTAAGCCCGAAAATTTGTGGTTGGTCGGTTTGGAAGGACGAGGTCCTTTGCCTACATACCCAAATGGGATCAAAACCGGTGTAGTTCGAGCCTAAGCCCGAAGATTTGTGTTTTGTTTGTTTTTGCCAATAATGATTGGACTTTTGTTTGGGGTTGAGACTCCCTGGGGAGTATCAATGAGGTTTGGGCTTTATTGTGGGCCAATGAAAATTGGGCTTTCGTTTGTTGTGCTTGACAAGATGATGATCTTGCTCCTACGTATCTCCTGGTGGGATGGAGAATTCAAAGCTTACGTAGTTCTTTGCTTTGCCAATGAATATTGGACTTTTGGTTCGCCAATGATTATTGGACTTTTTGTTTGGTTGCCGAGCGAGGTCGGGCTTTTGTTTGGTTGCCGAGCGAGGTCGGGCTTTTTGATTTTGGTTGCCGAACGAGGTCGGGCTTTTTGGTTATGGTGGGATCTCACTGGGGATATAAGGATCATTTTGGAAGCATGATCGATATCCGGCCTTAGTGGATGAAAAAGATGTATGGGGGTGAGCTTTATTTGGGAAATTTGTTTCCTCCGACACCCGGGATCTTTGCGTTTTACGCGTCGCGAGCTACGCACTTGTTTCTGCTGAAGAGCATGAGTCTTAAAATGACTGATGCTGAGCTTCAAGTTTTGAGTCCTCTGATGCAATACCGGGGACCAACGAAATTCTTTCGACATTTAACGTCCAAGTAAAAAACACACATTTTTTTGTTTTTTTTATGTTATTCCCATATTTCAATGCATTATCTATCATGAATAAAAGCACATTTTATGAGCAAGTAAGGACGCATAACAATGAAGAGGTTTTTTTTTTTTTTTTTTTTTTTAAAAAATGATTTTGATTCAACGAAACTTAGTCCCTTGTATGGGTAACTATTCGTGAAAATGTAATCCCTATAAGAGGTGATTACTGAGATAGAGAAAAAGGAAGAAACAAAAAGGCAAATGAAGATTTGCTTGGGTTTCACGTGCTACTTTCCCTATGACTTCGAAATAACTCGTTTTTGAAAGATGATAATGAGGTTGATTCTTTCCCTCTCGAATTCTGTCCGGACCTCACGTGCCGCAGTCTTTTGCCTTTTTTTTTTTTGAAACCCCTAACTTTTACCTGGACCGCTCTTTCGAGTTTTCAGTCCACTGGGGTATATTTCCTTTTTTGATGTCCTTAATTTTTGCCTAGACCGCCTTTTCAGGTTTTCGATCTACCAGGACGCTCTCTATTGCCTAAACCGCCCTTTTCGGGTTTTCGATTTAGCGAGCTCTTTTTTCTTTTTGGCATATATTTTTTGACTGCGCCGGAGTTTATTGATAGGGGGATCCTTGTGGATGGGTAATACCTTTTTCAAGCATTAAGTCTTCTTCTCTAAATTCTTGAGAATGAACTTTCTTGTCGAGCTGTCCATGCCCCAATGCTGTGAGGTGTTTCTCTTTTATGGGGTTTAGTTGGTCGAACCTTGTTTGTGTTTGAATGCCAATGGAAATTGGGTCTTGGGTGTTTGGATGCCGAGCAAGGTCGGACTTTTTGTTTTTGGTTGCCGAGCGAGGTCGGGCTTTTTGTGATTGGAGTGGAGATGCCAATGAAAATTGGGCTTTATGTGTGATTGTGTTTGTAAGGGCCAATGAAAATTGGGCTTTTATTGGAAATGGTATTTGGGAATATGTTTGTGAATGCCAATGAAAATTGGGCTTTTGGGTGTTTGGATGCCGAGCGAGGTCGGGCTTTTATTGTGGGATCCCGAGCAAGGTCGGGCTTTTGTTTTTTTTTATGGGAATGGCTTCCGAGCAAGGTTGGGCTTTTGTGATTGGCTTCCGAGCAAGGTCGGTTTTTTGTGATTTTGGCTTCCGAGCAAGGTCGGGCTTTTGGATGGGAATGCCAATGAAAATTGGGCTTTTATTGGAAATGGGGTTTGTGAGCGCCAATGGAAATTGGGCTTTTTGTTTGAAAATTGTGTGTGCCAATGAAAATTGGTCTTTTGTTGGAGATGTGAGGAATGCCAGTGACGACTTGGCTTTTTGTGTTTGGGGATGCCAATAAAAATTGGGCTTTGTTTGTTTGGGAATGGGTGAATGCCAATGACGACTTGGCTTTTGGTGGGAAATTATGGGGAGTGCCGTAACGGCTTGGCTTTTTGTGGGAAATTGTGGGGAGTGCCGTAACGGCTTGGCTTTTTGTGGGAAATTGTGGGGAGTGCCGTAACGGCTTGGCTTTTTGTGGGAAATTGTGGGGAGTGCCGTAACGGCAAATGGTTTCTTTTCTTGATGAGTTGGGCGACCACTTGTTTGGTCATGTTTGCATACGAAGCTGCTTCGACCCATTTGGTGAAACAGTCGATGGCAACTAGTATGAACTGGTGCCCTTTTGAAGCCTTTGGCTCAATCATTCCGAATATGTTTATGCCCCACATAGAAAAAGGTTAGGGTGATGTCATGACATCCAGAGATGTTTGTGGTATGTGCCCCTTGTTGGCATAATTTTGTCACTTGTGACATGTCTTGGCATGGGTTTGGAAGGACTCCTCATGGATTTCTTCGGTGAGCATGACTGCTTCACGTTTATCCGCACATCTGAGTAAGACCTAATTTCTCTTGTAGAGTGTGCCCCGGCAGAGGGAAAACTGTAGTGCCATTCTTTTGAGGGCTCTCTTGGTGAGGTTGTATTACCCTATCCCCTTGATCCCCAAGTCGGGACAATCCTTCAGGAGGTTCAAAATCGTCCTTATTATCATCTTCCGTTTGGTTAATTCGAAGATTGCAGTCAAAAGGGATTGTAGCAGTGTTATTTTTGGTGGTGTATTTATGATGATTTTTTTTGTAGGGTTTATGAAAATTTTTTTTGAGAACAAAAGAAAAACGAACTCTTTGACCATAAACTGCAAATTTATTAATGATAGAAGTGATTTGAAATATGGGGGTCCCATAAAATTAATCATTTGCCTTGGGAAGAGCAAAATGATTTTTTTTTGAAAAACAAGATAAATTACTTGGACAAAGAAAAAATTTCTGGAATTTCGATGGCCTTCCGGTTGCTCGGATCTCATCAGAAACGCCATGGTACACCGGGTTGGGTACTTTTTGGCGAGGGAATGATGTGAGGGTTTTTTTTTTTTTTAATGCATGAAAATGCATGTAAATGTATGAATGCAATGAGTATGCAAAAATATGTCCCTCTTTTTTTTTGTTTATGCAAAAAGTTTTATGAATGGAAATGTTATGACATGCAGGGGTTTGGTATATGAAGGTTCGGAACTTCCCCCCATCCTCACGTGTAGGCTCTAAAGGTGAAATCTCCTAAGAAGAGGTCCTTAGAGTCATAGACCTCACATGGAATTAGGGTTGTCTATGGACATACGTCGACATGACTTCAATTAATTCCACGTGAAAATCTCATCTAAGCGGGGTTGGACATCCTACCTCACGGACATACGTCAACGCGGGCTTCCGCACACAACCTCCTTCTAACTTAGTTTTTCTCAAGCTCGGGTAGAGAGCCTCACACGTCCGGCATTAACCCGAACAATGTGGAGTAACATCACTCAAGTAACCCCCACATTTGATATATATAATATGAATATAAAGCAAATAAAGCAAATATAAACATAAAGCATAAATATAACATGCATGAATAAAATAAATAAACATGGCACGCAAAGAAAATAAAGCAATTGTTTTTAACCCAAATAGGTTAGGCTTGACTCGCTAGTGGGAACAGGTCCCCAGTGAAGTCGCCAGCTGTGCGCACCTCGTTTTTTCCTCGGGGAAAAGACGCGCAGATTCCTCCGAGGACGTCCTCGAACGCTCGGAGGGTGCCTTTGTGAAGCCGCCACCAAAGTTTTTGTGTAAAGGGAACGTTGATAAACCCTTAAGTTTTTTTTTGTAAAGGGAAACGATAATAAAACCCTTTTGACGATGAGGATAAGGATTAGGTCATCGCAACCATTGTCGGGTTCGGGAGTCGGTTACGCGAGGGGAAGGTATTAGCACCCCTCACGTCCGTTGTACTCAACGGGAACCTTCTATTTGGTTAAAACTTGAATTGCTTTTTAATACTTTGCGTTCTTGTTCATTTATGCTAAAAATATAATAAAAGGGGGGAAAAGAGATAAAAACAAATGAAAAAGAAAAAGTTTTTTTTTATTATTGTGCTTGACAAGATGTCGATCTTGCTCCTACGTATCTCCCGGTAGTCGGAGAATTCAAAGCATACGTAGTTCTTTGGTAGAAAAACGTATGTGTGTTGGTTGATTTTAATTGGACGATGTTTTAAACCGAATTCTTACGATTAAAACGTAGCTTGTATGCTCGCGCTTTTGAGACTTATTAAGCGTATAGCTTGTATGCTCGCGCTTTTGAGACTTATTAAGCGTTTGTTCACGAATCGTATTAGAATTGTTAAAAGTTACGTCCGTTAGGGTAGAGGGTTGAAATGGTCGCTATGGGACCGAGAGAGGTACAATGGACTCATATAAGTCAAACATTGACCGAGTGGACTCCGAAGAGTCGGGCGATTGTTCGATTGATCCACTGAGATCAAGAACGGGTACAATGATCTACTCTAGGTACTGCTTCTAGAGGTCGAACATTGACCGAGTGGACTCCGAAGAGTCGGGCGATTGTTCGATTGATCCACTGAGATCAAGAACGGGTACAATGATCTACTCTAGGTACTGCTTCTAGAGGTCGAACATTGACCGAGTGGACTCCGAAGAGTCGGGCGATTGTTCGATTGATCCACTGAGATCAAGAACGGGTACAATGGACTCGGACGAGTCGAACATTGACCGAGTGGACTCTAACGAGTCGAGGGATCGAGTCTAATGGCCAACGGGGGACCAAAAGGCTTGGATTGACCACAAGGGGCCAAGATTTGGTTTGGTTAGGGTTGTACATATTAAAAAGGGGAATGACGATTGTCCGAGCGACGAGACATACGTCACGCATTCGTACAATCGGGGCAATGGAGAGACATACGTCACACCATCCCTTTTTCATTCATGTTTTTGGATTGTATTCTTTAGAAATCCCAAGGTAAGTCAAAACATTTGGTTTGAAAACCCAAAATGGGAAGGTTTAGCAAATTTGCTAGAAAACGCGCAAGTTCGTCTCATTTTGCGAAAATGCGCACATTACCGGTGTATGTTCATTTTTTGAGTTTTGAACATCATGAACAATATTTATTGCTCAAGTTTAGATTGAAAAGCTGAACATGGCTTGTTGGTTCATGTGGTTTTGAAAGTTTGGGAACATAACTTGCTTTGCAAGTTATCCACAAAATGGTTATACGAACTTGTGATTTGCCAAAATTATGCAAAAACCTTGTTATGATTTGAAGAACATAGGTTTAAAAACTCTTAGGTTCTGAGCTCTGGGGCTAGAACCTCAAAAATTTGTTGTTTGGACACAAAAACTCAGGTTCTGAGTTCTGTCATGGTCGCACTGCGACCATGACTTCGCACTGCGAAGCATGCGAAATTTTGGGTTCAGAAGCTGTTTCTGAACATTTGTTCAGAAACAACTTCTGAACACACTCAAGACCTTATATATGGGTGAAAAGCTTTGAGTTTTTGGGGTGAAAAAAGTTATACAAACCAATTTTGATGTTTTGAAAACCTTGGGATTTCTTTGAAATTCAAAAGGGGTTTTTTAGGACCAAAAGGTTTTGAGCCAAAATAGCTATGCAAACACAATTAGAAATGCAAGATAAAGAGCTTAGTAACTTACAGAACTCCTTAGCAAAGCTCCAGCTGCACTTGGCTTGATTTGGTTGAAGGCTTTCACAAAGGTTTGAAGATTGGTGATGAACTTGAACTTTTGAAAGCTTTGTGTGGATGGATTGTTTCTGGTTATTTGTGGAGATTTGTAGGTTGAAATGAGTAGAGTTTCTGCTCTTTGAATGTTGTGTTTTCTGTCTAATTGTGTGCGTAATTGTGTGTAATTGTGTGTAATTGTGTAACCTTGGGCATTGCCTTGTATTTATAGGCCAAAATCAAATCTTTGTCATCATTACACAATCCCTTGATTCAGCTGATTTGTGGCCAAGATCAAGCTGAATCCCTTTGCATTAAATGCTAATGGATAGAGGCAACCCTGCCTTGTGCCAAGGGGCAAGTTCCAGCTTGATTTCAGCCACAAATTCAACTTATTCTAGAAGGTAATGATGAAGAACAAAGCTGATTTGCAAATGGCTAATGCTTGGGGATCAATCCTTGCAATCTCAATGGTTGGTCAATAAAAACGTGCACTGTATTGTGCAGAGATTGAGGGATGAAAAGGCTAAAATTGGCTGGTGTGAGAGGGTGAAAAGCTGCTGCAAAACAGAGTAGGCACTCATGACTTTTCAAGTGAGAAAATCCAGCTGGTTTGACTGGTTTTTGGGGCAGCAAGCAGGAGGAAAGTCCTCAAGCAGGTGGCTGGCAACCTTGTGGTGGTTAGCAGGTCACCTGGGAGGGGCTAGAGCTGCCCAAGGGCAAGCCCACTTGCTTGTCACATGCTAGGTTGGAAGAAAAAGCTTCTAACCTTGGCATTAATGGCAAGTCCTTCAACTCTGGCTTTGCTTGGCCCAATTGGCCATGAATGCTACTTAAAATAATTATGGAAGTGATGTGCAACAAAATCTGGAATTAAATCCAAGAAACCAAAAATCTGCAGAAAAATCGCAGACTTCGCAGTGCGAAGTGAGCTTCGCATTGCGAAGTCCTCAATTTTGAAAAGTTGACTTTTCTGTTGACTTTTGTTGACTTTTGACTTTTTCCCCTCTTTGATTTTTTTTGATTTTTTGTTTTAAAATGCGTAGGACAAAATTAGGGTACTACACCGTCAACATCTCTGTCAACCAAATCCGTAGCAGGATCGACTTCAATCACTTCTGGAACATGCAATATTTCATCATCTTGGTAAGGTACTTCTTTATCTTGACCTTCTGTCTCAATTTGACCTCTTGGTTTACACTTGATAGCAGCACACCATCCATGTTTGCGTCGGTGGTGAGAAGGATAAGGTACATAATACACTTGACTAACTTTACTTGCCAAGATGAAAGGGTCAAATGCATTATACCTTCTGTCCATTCGTACATCAACTGTTTTATACTTTGGGTCAATTCTCATCCCATGTGCAGGGTCAAACCAGTCACAGTAAAACAATACAACTTTGTTGGGTTCATCTACATATAGGAAAGTTACTTCAAATATGTGTTTGATCACACCATAGAAGTCATCTTCACCTCCATCACTGATTCCTTTGACGTAAACACCGCTGTTAATTGTTTTTTTGCCCACCGACCGTGATTGAGTATGAAATTTATATCCGTTGACAAAGTAAGTGTGATATTGTTTGACTTTTCTTCCCGAACCTTCGGCTAACCCCCTCAACTTATATATCTGTGTAGTCGGATGATCATTTAGCAACTGATGTTTAAACCATCCTTGAAAAGTTGTATATATGTTACCAATATTTAATCCTTAAAACATCTCAATGTATGGTCCAACTTCGATGCAATTAATCATCACATGAATGGCCGCTGACTGCAACTCAGCATCGTTCATCCAATAATCTTTCTCTGGATGACAAAGACGTCCGTGGTGACGAAAAACTGATAAGGCTGACTGACACTCTTCACTTTCAACAATAACTTCATTTCGTGTATTTCTTGGGATCAACATCAAGTTGTCGAAGTAGTGAGAGATGAAATAGTTTGTTTCCCGAACCACGTAAGCTGCAGCTATTGATCCCTCAACCCTTGCTTTATTTCTAACCATTCGCTTTGCATAACCCATGAACCTTTCAAAAGGATACATCCACCGATAATGAACAGGTCCACCAAGCCAAGCTTCATATGCGAGATGCACCGGAAGATGTTCCATAGAATCAAAGAAACCCGGGGGAAAAACTTGCTCCAACTTACAAAGAGTGATTGGAATATTCTGATCCATTTTAACAAGTTCATCCATCCTCAAGGTTGAAGCACATAAGTCTTTAAAAAATTGGCTAATTTCAGTCAACGGGTTTATAACATTTTTTGGCAATGAACTAAATGCAATTGGAAGTAAGCGTTCCATGAAAACGTGGGAATCATGACTTTTCATTCCACGCAGTCTTCCGGAGTTGACGTCGGCACACCTTGACAAGTTAGAACAATATCCGTCTGGCATCCTCAATTCTTTCAACCATTGACAAACAGATTTTGCTTCATCAGCAGTTAGACTATAAATAGCCTTAGGTTTTAGATATTTTCCATTTGGAAGAAGTTGTAGCTCCATATCTGATCTCTTACAAATCAATGGCAAGTCCATTCTAGCCTTCTCATTATCTTTTGTTTTACCAGGGACATTCATCACCGTGTGAATTATATTGTCACAAAAATTCTTCTCAATGTGCATAACATCAAGATTATGTCTAAGTAAATTGTCTTTCCAGTAAGGGAGGTCCCAGAAGATACTTCTTTTCGTCCAATGGTGGGTGTCACCGTATTGCGGGTGTCTGACTCTTTTGCCAACATCTGGGAATTTCAAAAGTCCTAATGCACTGACTCTACGGAATACTTCATCTGATGTTGTCCTAGGAGGCGGGCCATCTTTTTCTGTTTCTCCTTTACGAAACAAATTCCTCTTCTTACGAAATTCATGTGTTGCTGGTAAAAACCTACGGTGGCAGTCAAACCACGAACTCTTTCTTCCGTGATGCAAGTTAAACGCCTTTGTTTCTTCCATGCAATGTGGACAAGCCAATCTACCATGAGTCGACCATCCAGACAACATTCCATATGCAGGAAAGTCGTTAATAGTTCACATCAAAGCTGCCCTCATCCTAAATTCTCCTTCCTTGCAATATCATATGTTGATTCCCCGATCCACAATCTCTTCAAATCATCAATTAAGGGTTGTAAATACACATCTATACCATCTAATGGGCTATTAGGTCCTGGTATAACACAAGTCAAAAACAAATAAGGTTTTGACATGCACATGTCAGGAGGAAGATTATACGGGGTAAGAAGAATTGGCCAACAAGAATAAGGTGTTGCCGACTTTTGGATATACGGGACAAATCCATCAGAGCATAATCCAAGCCTCACATTACATGGATCTTCTGCAAAATCAGGATGTACTTCGTCAAAGTGCTTCCATGCCACCCCGTCACAGGGATGTCGCATCACACCTGTATTTGTTCTATTGTAATAATGCCACGTCATTTTATCGGCTGTGTGAGTTGATGCATACAATCTCTGCAATCTTGGTATTATTGGCAGATAAAACATTGACTTGACTGAGACTAGCTTCTGCTTCCGAGAACTGGCATTACCACGTACTTGATACCTCAGTGCATTGCAAAATTTACACTCCACCAACGACCCATCATTTTTACCGAATTCGTTGTCGTAAAACAGCATGCACCCTTTAACGCAACAATCAATAGTTTTAACTTGCAATCCCAACTTCGACACCAACTTCTTAGCCTCATAAAAACTCAATGGCAAATTGTCCTTTATAGGAGTTGCGTCCCTCATCATTTTTGTATAACATTCTGCGCCTTCTTCGGCCACACTCCAACTTGGCAGCTAAAAGCCTCACACTCATGGATAACTTAGAATCAGACGACCCTTCAAACAACGGCTTGTTTACTTCCATCATCATTTTGTAAAACTTCAACGCTTTCTCGTTCGGAATTCTTTCCTCTTCATGATCAGCGCCCTCGTCCTCGTTGTAAGACAGGTTCACCCCAAGAGCATCACCAACCATATCTTCCATCATGCCAAAGTTTTCACTCTGCGTACGCGCCCCACTGCTTGAAGCGCGCATATTAACATCATTTGTCGGCTCTTGTTCACCATGATATTTCCACACGTAATAATTCTCCATAAAACCAAGGTCCTTTAAATGATTTAGAACATCTTTTGGGCTCTGAAGCAGCCTACACGTACATTTCATACACTGACATCTTATCCCTCCCTCCAATGTAAACGCACGTTGCGACATGGCGTAAGCAACAAATTCACGAACTCCATCCACAAAAGCCGCTTTAAGTGTTCTTTTCCCCGGATATTTTCTATCGTACATCCAACTACGATGTAAAATATATTGATCCATCTTCCGCGTCACTAATAGTAACTCAATTATTAGTTTGTATTTATTCGTTACAATAACGCGCGAATAATTAATAAATTCTCGCGTTGCCGACAAAAGTTAATGACTACGTACAACCTAAATATAAATAACAATTTTTTTTATTTCTAAAAACCTAAATATTTAGAAATTCGTACAATTATTAACTTCATAATTTATATAAATTCACTTCATAATTCTTAACTAATTAAAACATATTCATTAATTATATAAATTATTTTTACTAATTAACTAATTTTTAAACATATTTCTTTACTAACTTAACCTTCTTTTTTTAAAATAACTACAACAACATTTTTATTAATTAACCACATTTTTTACTTGCATTTTTATTAACTACAATATATAATTTATTACATAAATTAGTTTTACTAATTAACTAATTTTTATACATATTTATTTACTAAATTAACCCTCTTTTTTTAAAATAACTACAATAACATTTTTACTAACCAAATTTTTTACTTGCATTTTTATTAACTAAAACGTATAATTTATTACATAAATTAGTTTTACTAATTAACTAATTTTTATACATATTTATTTACTAACTTAACCCTCTTTTTTTAAAATAACTACAATAACATTTTTACTAACCACATTTTTTACTTGCATTTTTATTAACTAAAACATATAATTTATTACATAAATTAGTTTTACTAATTAACTAATTTTTATACATATTTATTTACTAACTTAACCCTCTTTTTTTAAAATAACTACAATAACATTTTTACTAACCACATTTTTTACTTGCATTTTTATTAACTAAAACATATAATTTATTACATAAATTAATTTTACTAACTAACTAATTTTTATACATATTTATTTACTAACTTAACCCTCTTTTTTTAAAATAACTACAATGAAGAGAATAAGTGATTTTTATTAAATACATTTTTACTAACTACATTTTTTACTTCCATTTTTATTACCTAAAACATATTTAATACACAAATTAGTAAAACTAAGAATTTTATTAAACATATATAATATTTGATCTAACTAACATGTTTTTTACAATTTAATTTTACTAACTATGTTTCTAATAACTAATATTTTTATTATACTCTCTAACATAAACTAATAAGTTGAAATTTAATTTAATCCGGCTAAATGTTTTTTTGAAAAAGTTCATCCTACTAACATTTTTATTTATTACAATTAAATTTAACAAACTACTTTTCTAATGACTAATAATTTAATTACCAATTACATCATTGTAGCAATTTAATTTAAACTAAGTTAAAGATATACCAACCTCAAATAATATATAAGTCGACGAACGGAGGGCAACAACACTAGCAACAACGTCGTCCTCAAAATAGATCGGAACCAACAAAACTATAAAAAAAATAAAGTAACTTATTTTAATAAACTACATTAAAAATATATAAATTCAAACACATATAAAATTGAAATTAATTATTATAAAAAATAACGTTAATAAAATTAAATATATACACAAACCTGATGGAGAATGATGTAACAAATTATAATGGAGAGAATAAGTGATATTGATATAGATTAAGAAAATAAATATATAATATGAGATAATAATTTGAGAAAATAAATTAAAAAAAATGAAAGATAGTAATTTAAGAATGAAGAAGATTAGAAAGAATGTAGGAGAGTGTAAGAGAGTAGGAAGAATTAATGGGATAATGGAAGCAGCACGGTACACACATATATATATACAACATGTCCAACGGCTAGCTAGCAAAGCACAACGGGCAAAAAAAAAACGGCTAGCAAAGCTTTCCGACGAAATGGTTCCTAGGAAAGCATCAGCCACTCACAGCATGCCACGCCTCCCAACGGTCAAATGAAAAAGGCGCAAGTGGGGCCATCGTTTCCGACGAAAAAATTCGTCGCTAAGCACTAGGAAGCTTTCCGACGAATTGGATTCCTAGGAAAGCATCAGCCACTTATAAAGCGCCACGCCTCCCTTCTGTCACATGGAAAAGGCATGTGGGGTCAAGCTTTCAGACGAAACCATTTCGTCGCTAAGCACATCCAACCAGATCGTTCCACGTACACATATCTGTACTGCTGGGACCCATTTCTTATAAAAAGTGGCTTTCCGACGAAAATTTCGTCGGTAACTAGCTTGCTTTCCGACGAAATAAATTCCTAGGAAAATTCCGTAGGAAAATTGTGTATTTTCTTGTAGTGTGCACAAGTTAAAAGAAATTATTTTTAACCATTAGATTAAAGAGGAACATTGATCTTTATTATAATCTGTCTACACTGTATCTGTATCATTTTGTCTTCAATCTCTCTACCATCTCCCTCTTTTTACCACTACTAAAATTGATCGATTGTATGGGGAAAAAAAGTTAGCACTCTCATTTTCAGTTTTAGAATGGAAGTGGTATTTTCATATAACTTGAATGTAAATATGATATCCAGAGTTTATCTAAAGCGTTCCACGAATAATGTTCTAATAAAATAAAATAATGCACCTTTTCAACTAAATTCTACTTATAATTATTAAACAATAAAATATGATTTCACCCTCTCAAAAATAAAAACGATTTTCACAAATTTTAAATTGCAACATATCTTGTGTGCTTTTGAACTGATAAGATCAATAATCTAATATACTCACATCTATCAGGAAATATACTCCCTTTGCTGAATATAAGTATTTTTTTTAACGGCAAAATTTATTAACTAATAACTAAGTTCCTGCACAAGACGAACATGAACCGACAAAAAATTACAAAGCAAAGTATATAGGCAGAGCACCAATAACATCAACACATACATCACCTAAATGGAGGCTACCATCAACACCAATACAAAAAACTAACCCCGAAAACCAAAGTCAACACCTAATTCAAAGTCAAACCCCCAAAACCAAAGTCATCTCCTAAATCAAAATCAAACCCCCACAGTTCCTTGTGAATCACCTATCGTTTGCTCATCACCAAACCTGAGCTCAAATAAACACTCGAAAACGACTAATTCCAACCCGCATTCGAATTCTGCCACCATTCATCTCCCAACCCGCCGGAGAAGACACCGTAACAAGCTTAAAAACTTGAGTCAAGAAATTGACTCTCGATCTCGAAGCAAGAGCGATTGGCCTATCAGACTCCAGAAACAAATCACTTAGGCACCCCACAATTCCCGATCCACAAGAGAAGACACCTTAACCAGCCAAAAAACATGAAACCAGACACCAACTTCAGATCTCGAAACAAAAACGATCAGCCCACCAAAATCTAAAAGACAAATTCCTAAAGCAGACAACAAGTAGAATGGTAGCACAAATAGAACCAAATCAAAAAGGACTCGTCTCGAAAACAACCCAAAATCAAGTATGAGTATAAGTATAATAGAAAGGAATAGACACGAAACTTAAGAACTACAATTTATTGTAAGTTGTACAGGTAATTTACATTTAAACCACGGTATACATATCAAAATCATGCAACAAAGTTTTTAGTCTGAACCAACATTTAATCTGGTTTCAGCTTATTAATTCTCTCAAGGGCACCAGCTTCTTAATTCTCTTTATTCTCCCTAGGGCACCAAGCCAACTTTCATTATCCTTTTCTTTTCCACAGCTATCTACTTGGTTTTTTTCGGATCGTGATTCATTGCAGTTGGAGGAATCACGCAGTCACGCATTCAACTCACTCTCAACCACTTGATGCATCCAATTGTCCAAATTACTTTTTTCTTTGTTGTCCCAATTTCACACAATCTTCTCCCAATTCACTGCCAATACCTCTTCGTCCTCTCTTTTGCAGACATGAAACTTCACCCCTACAATTCGGTGGCATGAAGCTTTACCTCTCCCTCTCTTTCTTAGTCCATGGCTGCACATCAAAGATTATATTCTGACAAAATGATTCATTTTCATCCCCTTAAATAATATACAAATTGCCAACAAATTAGCATTAGTTTCACAATTAAGAACAACCACTAAGCAATATTAATGTTTCTCTATTCATTATTGCAGTGAAATTAGGCTTTACAGAAAGTATGAATGAATTAAAAAGAAGTATTGCAAGAAGATTCTTCGTGTTGAGGGAAAGAGAGCGCAAGAATAGAGTTTTGTTTGATTAAATATAGCCACACAAACACAACTTGCTTGTAAACTGAACGAATCACACAATTTATGAGCACCGACTTTGCTTTCGTTCAGCAGAGGAAGAACGGCTCAACATTATAGGAAAGAGAAGACTGTGTGGAATTGGGAGAAGATTGGGTGAAGTTGGGAAAGCAAAGAAAAAATTAATTTGGACCATTGGATGCATCAAGCGGTTGAGAGTGAGTTGAATGCGTGACTGCGTGATTCCCCCAACTGCAGTGAATCACGATCCGTTTTTTCCATACTCGTCTTTTTTTTTTTTCTATTAAAACCGCCAAAAACACGAGAAGCTACATCTTTTTCTATAATCTTAATATTATCATCAGAGTTATTTTCTTCAGGTAGTTCGATTTCCTCTTCTAGCTTATCTTTAGCTTCATCAATATTCATAGTTTGGTCCTTCTGCATCAGATGCTTGGACAGTGTAAAATGTGCCTGTAGAAATAATAAATCAAGGATATGTTAGGAATGCGAAATTTGAAACATTAAACTAACCTGGTTGTAGCTTGCAGAGACACTCCTTTTAATTCGAAGCATTTCTCGAAAGGTATCTCCATTTCCATGTTGAACTTCAAATTCATGCCACTTATTCCAAAAGTCTCAATCGAGCCGTGGATCAGCAAACTTGGAGGCAAAGACATATATTCCACATGCACGTTCAATTTCACCCAAACTTTTTTCCATCTCAGCATACTTCAAACACATATAGTTTTAACATCCTTATCTGGAAGACCAGATTTCATTGCCTGCTCGTAGATCTCTCGTGTTTTGAGTACACCAAATATCTCAACGACACGAGCAATGTATATTTCATACATGTTTAACTTTTCATTGTTGGGAACAACTTTATTTGCCTGATCATAAACTTTCATGGCTCTTAGCATATTGCAAATACAAGGGTTTCACTTGATCAGCCAGCGCCTGTTTTGGCGAGCATTACCCAAAAAAAAAACAATTTGGTTAGCATTATAATTCTTTACAAGCAATGAATTTCAAGTATTACAAGACACAAACAAACACATTGTCAAACAAGTAAACATCCTCACGTACACCACAATGATTACCCAAAAACACTATCAGAATTGAAATTAAAGTGTTACAAGACACAAGCAAACACATTATCAAACAGTTGAACATCATCATATACCACAACAAACTAAGGGAAATACTTGTCATGGTCATTAGAAATAGGGGGGCCAAATTTGAGGTTTTACCGAAGTAAGGGGACCAAAACCGCATTTAAACTTATTTTATATTACACTGAGGAATTACCAAAAGCAGAAGAGGACACTATTGGTTTCCTACTGCTATAGCTACTGGCAGAGGCAAGTTATTTCACAGTCAATGTAAGTGTTGTTTATGGTTCGGTTTGGAAAGGAAAACCAAACTGAACCGGACTGTCTTTTGTTTTTCAATATACCGGATTCTTATATCCATAGATTGAAATGTTTCTAAGAACTGAACTGTTTCTAATTTTATGAACAGGATAATAAATAAGCCTCCGTATCAGCATTAATCGACAACAACTCACCCAACATGTAATCCACATCAACTTATCCAATCCAATGTTTTGTGTAAAATAACTACTGGTTTACAGGTTCTACTAATTAAGTAGTACAAATTACAACCATGCAAAAGATGCAAATAGAGATATAAACCAGAAAATTGATGGTAGGTAATTTGGAAAATATCACAGGAATAAGATTTGCCTATATTTGACACATTTCAAATATAATTTTGGTATCATTAAAGCAAAATAAAAAATAAAAAAACTTAAAGCATTCATAGAGATGAGGAACCAAAGAAAACAAAAGTACATACCGATTCAACCGCAATTTCAAATAGCTCTCTTGCCCTCTCCAACTTTGTCTTTCCATATCTCTTCATAAATTTAGACAGATATGCATCCCAAATAGCTTTTACATGTGGGTGCTTGAATATCTTGACTCCTCTTTCATAAACCTTAAATGCATCTTCAAAGTATTTATGTTCCTATATAAATCAAAATCAATTAATAATAGGTCCATCAGCCAATACCAGAAAAAGTAAAATCGATACTGTAGTAAAACATGAATGTTGCTCCATACCTCCAGAAAGCATGCATAATTGATCATTATTTGTGGTGTAGCTATTCTCAAATCCAAAATTTGCTCATAAACTGCCCGAGTAGACTCCAAATTACCTACTCTTTCCTCCAAATTAACATAAAAGATCCACAATCTCAAAGATTTATGCAACTTCATCTGAACCGGTTGATTCCCATCAGCAGCCACTAAAAGTAAAGCAGAGTATAAATGCAATTATTAGTAACTCTGCTGACAAACACAAAATAAACTAAAAGTAGAACATTTTGTGAAAAATTAAATGGGATAAAGTCGAACTATGCATACCTTTTCATTTGACCTTGGCTGATGGTTCTGCGGTAGCCCGCCTCATAGCTCGTGTGCTCCATTGATATTCTTATGTTTCAACTCTAATTCAGCCCACTCACACCAGACACCAGCCAGATTATCTACAGTTTTGTAGGCTACCTGCACTGCTTTGTCAAAAATAACCCGAGCATTGGCAAGATCTTTGTGCTGCTCATAAAGCTTCGCTAAGGCCAGCCATAATGTATTAGGTTTTCCCACCGCCTTCAAGGGATCAACAGTCCTCACAGCCTCCGTGTAAGTGAGTATCTGCCTGGTGGGATTACCCTAAAAAAGTTTCACCCTCCGGTGCCACTGTTCGACATTATGAGGATTTTGACGCAAAAGCACGCTGGTGGCCTATTCATGCCTCCTCTCCATGAGGTAGTCAAACCGAGCCAATCTCAAGTCAATGTCATATTTGTCGTGCAGCCAAAACCCACTTAAAATTTTCTTCTCAAAGTCTTCATATTTGAAACAAATATATTCATCTTCCTCCTCTTCTACCCCGTCTTCATCTTCTTCATCACAAAAACATGTATCTTCCATCTTATAAGCAACCATGCTCTCTTCAAATTGGGAGTAGGAATCAAATACCACACTGAAATCCCTCACAGTAACAACAGTACACATACCCTCCTCAAACACATCCCTAACCTTGTCATGCAAACCCCTCCTAATGTAATCCTCAGCAAGAGAAGTCCACAATGGACCAACCTCATCAGAGAATTTCCTAATTCCAGTCCTAATGATTGCATCCACATTCAAACCAGACACATTGTTGTGAATACGTTAAAAATCACACCAATAAAATACTTGATGTGTGGAGAAAATTAATCAAGCAACCAATATCAACGTGGATGACAATTATAAACACAAGCAAAATTTAAAACATCGAGAGAGAGGGAGAGAGAGGAGAGAAAAACACAAGAAAATTTGTTTACCCAGTTCGGTCCAATAATGACCTACTCTGGGGGAGAGAGCAGCTCTATGTTCCACTATAATGATGAGTAACTTTACAAAAGATTCCAAAGGGTATCCTAATAGTGTTTGTTCAAGGTGAAACAATGAAAAAAATTCAATCCCAGCCCTAGTGTTTGTTGCCAAGAGAAATCTCTATAAACCCTAGTTTTGTTGTTGGCTTCTAATCCTTGTTTTTTCTACTTCTCATATTTCATCTGATACATGATTTGTATTTATAGAGAAATATAACTCGTAAATTTAGAACGGATATCACGCTGAAGATACGTTTCCCTTTTTTTCTCCTTCAGCGCAAAATATATTTGTATCAAATATTTCTTTTAAAAAAACTATATTTGCATCAAATCTACCTTCATATGGTACAAAAATATATTTACTGTCCATAAATATATCTTCAGGAACAATCTTACACAAAATATATTTGAAACAAATCTTTTATAATTTTTAGCAACAATCTTCTTTATCCATCAAATTTTGAGTCAATTTCAACACACATCATTTGCATGCCTAGTCAATAATTCACATAACTCTAACCAAAGGTTATGCTTAGTTTTCCCCTTGATGGAATAAAGTTTATCATCGTTCAGCACAGAAGCCAACCTATGATTAGGGTCATACTGCAAGTATCGACGATAAACGCTAAGAGAACTTTGAATCGGAATACCATGTTGAGTAACAAAGGAAAGGTAACACTCCCAAATTCGACCATAATGAGTAACCGGAAGTGCACGCAGTGCTCTATCAAAGGTTCTTCTTGTATGTGTGATGAGTTTATGATGTGTTAGGGTTTGAAGATACATGATCCAAACCCTAGGCATCTTGTGCATAGTAACAAGAGCACGTTCAAAGGTGTTGTTAAGGGTTTCATAGGCGGAGTGTGTGACAGGGATGCTTCGAATGAGTTGGAGGCGTTCACGAAGGTAAGAGTACTAGAGCTTGTAGCTTCCAGGAAGTGCTTCGAGTGCACGCTCGTAGATGACAAAACGCTTTTTGAAAGGATAATTTGAACAAGCTATTAGGTAACGCAACCATAATTTGAGATTGAGAGGGTTACGAAGTAACTCCTCTTCGTAAACCAACTCTTCTTCTGATGGATATAGCTCCTGTGAAATCATCACCTTCAATAAATCTAAAAACTAAAACCCTAGTTCCTAGCTCTTCGTAAACTAAAACCCTAGTTTGATGTTGTTTCTTTGCTTTTGATTTTGATTCAAAGCTGGAGAAAGAGGGAGCGAGATCTTATATCTTATATATATATATATATGAAATTCTGGCGCAGTAGTCTCAACGTTAATGTTTCAACGTTAAGATATAATTAAAACACGTATAAACGCAAAACAATAACAGACAAAAAGAATAAAAAGGCACAAGGAAATTGTTAACCCAGTTCGGTGACAAAACACACCTACTCTGGGGGCTACCAAGCCAGGAGGAAGTCCACTAGTGTAGTCCTAGTTCTAAGTTCTCAGCAAACTCCAAGTTCACAACTTATCACCTAGCTACTACCCGTACTGACTTCAGCCTAGGAACTCCTAGACCTGAGATCCCATCTCACACCCACTCAATCAATCACTGCCCCAGTGATCTTAGACTTAAATAACAAAGAGGAGACACACTCCAATAAACAGTATGATGAAGACACCTTCAAACACAAACTAAGACACAAACTAACACCGTACTTCTAAGCTTAGGTGTAGTATACAATTACAACTCAATAAACACAGTCCTAAGCTTGCATCAAGATGACACAAGAAATGCTCACAATTAACAGACTTGAAACCTAAGAATACTCTTTCAATGATGGCTTCGGTTCATTTCTTCAATAGTGGCATCTTCTATTTATAGTCTTCATCAGCAATATATATTTGAATCAAATATTCTTCTCAGAAATATATTTAAACAAGTGTTGGGTTTTTGTAGATTGGCTACATTTTGCAAAAACATCTACTAGCCAGATGCTGGGACAGATGTGGTAGCATATGGAACAGCATTAAGTCTTGTGATTTTCGCGCCAGCTAGCGCTTTATATTTGTGTACGCAATCTTCCAAAGATTTGCCTGAAGATTTATTTTCCTCTAGCTTGCTGATCAAGGCGCGTGTATCTGACTGAAGATTTGTTTGAAGTTTTATTTGCCTTGCTATTTGTTCCTCAAGATATCATTCTATATTTGGAAGTTTTTTATTATTTCTAGAAGATTGTTTCAGCTGGACCCGTCAACGTCCATGCTCTATTTTGAAGCCCAGACCCGTGGTATCTCAGTGCTATATATTTGTGAAGACAAACCCTAGTTGGGTAACTAAAAACCGTGTGTGTTAGTAAAGCGTGTGTTTTAAGGTTTTTAGGGTTTTGTTTGTTAATTGTGAGCCTTGCTTGTATCTCCCTGATTCAAGCTAAGGACTGAGTTTGTTTTGAGTTGTAATTTGTAAGCTGCTCCTAAGCTTTTAAGTACGGAGTGAGTATGTGTTATTAGCGTGTGTTTCTCTTGGTTGTGTTTTATGTTTTGTGTGTTTGATAACAATACTGAGTGTGTTGTTCGTAGGAATTGAGACGGGGTCTCATATCTAGGAGTTCCTAGATAGAGTTGCCACTGGTAGGGTCTAGGTGCAAAGTCAAGTAGTGTGTCTGCGTTGGTCTTTTCACTAGAACTATAATAGTGGAATCATTCCTGGATTGGTATCCCCCAGAGTAGGAGAGTTGCTCCGAACTGGGTTAACAAACTCTCTGTGTATTTTTTATTTCCGCTGTGTTCCTTTTAATTTGTGCTTTGTTACGTTGTGCTATTTTAATTGTAGTTCTGAGTAGACACGCGCTCGGACAGTTGTGCCAACATTGTGCACAGCATATTTCAGTCAGGTTGCCAGGAATTTCAATTGGCATCAGAGCAGGCACCCTGTTCTGTGTGGGTGAGCTCCAGGGAAAGAAGTTTCTGGCTCAATGGATAAAGAAGGAGGACTGGTGAACAGACCACCCTTGTTGGATGGGTCGAACTATGACATTTGGAAATCACGCATGACAGCTTTCTTGAAATCTCTAGACAGCAGAGCTTGGAAGGCTGTGATCAAGGCATGGGTCCCTCCTAAAATAAAAGATGCGAATAATGTTGATACTGATGAGTTGAAACCAGAAGAGGAGTGGTCTACAGCAGAAGACACTGCAGCTATTGGAAACTCTAAAGCCCTGAATGCTTTGTTTAATGGTGTTGACAAGAACATGTTCAGGTTGATTAAACAATGTACTATTGCCAAGGAAGCTTGGGATATCCTAAGAACAGCTCATGAAGGTACTCAAAAGGTCAAGAAGTCAAGGCTACAACTGCTAACAACACAGTTTGAGAACTTGAGAATGAAAGAAGGAGAGAGTGTTCATGACTTTCACATGAATGTGCTAGAATATGCTAACACTTTTGAATCCTTGGGGGAAAAGATATCCGATGAAAAACTGGTAAGCAAAATTCTCAGGTCCCTGCCTAAGAAATTTGATATGAAAGTATGTGCTATCGAGGAGGCCCAAGATATTGGAGATATGAAAGTTGATAAGTTGATTGGATCTCTTCAAACTTTTGAATTAAAGGTTAATGAAAGATCTGAAAAGAAAGACAAGAACATTGCTTTCATCTCCAACACTGATGAAGATGATGTGGAGAGTAATTTAGATACTGATGAGAGCATCTCTGAAGATATTGTGTTGTTGGGCAAACAATTTAATAAAGTTGTGAAGAGGATGGACAGACGCCCTAGGACAAATGCTCCGGACAACAGTCGCAGCATCTATAAAAATGTCAACAATCAGAGGAAACCTAGAACTGATGACAAAATCAATCAAAGCAAAGGGGTGCAATGCCATGAATGCGAAGGTTTTGGTCACATCAGAACTGAGTGTGCAACGTATCTGAAGAAACAAAAGAAGGTGATGACTGTGTCTTGGACTGATGAGGATGAATCAGAAGAAGAACCTGAAACTGCAAAACATGTGAATGCCTTGACTGGAGTGTGCACATCTGACAATGAATCTAGTGATGAAGAGCTAACATATGATGAATTGGCTGATTCTTACAAGGAGCTATATCTCAAAAGTGAGGAAGTTTGTAAAACTTTAGAAAAACAAAAAGGGACCATCGCTCTCCTGCAAGCTGAGAAAGACAAACTTCTGAAAATAAACTCAGACCTCAATGATGAGGTTATCTTACTTACTTCCAAGATTGGCAATATGAACAAGCAACTGCGGATGATGAACAAAGGTACTGATGCTTTAGACGAAATTCTGGAAATAGGACAGAAACCTGGAGATTCTAAAGGTATTGGGTTTGACTACAGTTCTATGCCTCAGCAGAAACTATTACCAGTGAGACAGTTTGTGGCACCTGTTAATACTCATGATCATACTATGTCAAGACAGATGCCCCAGCATCAGGTGAGACAACAGGCATCAGGATATAGGACCAGATCAAAAGGAAGGAATTATGCTTGGGTATGTCATTACTGTGGAAGAAAAGGACATATCAGACCTTTCTGTTTCAAATTACATGGTTACCCAGACAGGACCTATTCACCAAGACCTGATCCCACAGTAAAGATCACCAAAAAGCAGTGGAAGCAGAAAAATGATAATTTCACAAGCAACACTATGGATCCTAGAAAAATAGAACCAGAAGCTGATGAGATTGCTCAAATTGCTCATACATCTCTGAGAGTGTCATCCAGAAATGATTGGTACTTTGACAGTGGATGTTCCAGACATATGACTGGTGATAAAAATTATTTGACTGATGTTAAGCCTTATGCTACAAGTTTTGTGACTTTTGGGGATGGAGCCAAAGGAGAAATAAAGGGTGTAGGAAATCTTGTGGAAGAGGGTCTACCCAAACTTGATAAGGTGCTTCTTGTGAAAGGATTAACTGCCAACTTAATTAGTATTAGTCAACTGTGCGATCAAGGGATGAAGGTCAACTTTACTAAGAGTGAATGCTTAGTTGCTAACAGTGAAGGGGACATCCTGATGAAAGGTATTAGATCAAAGGACAATTGCTACTTGTGGGTCTCTCAAGAAAAAGCAAAGTTATCTACTTGTCTAATAACCAAAGAAGATGAAGTTAAGCTATGGCACCAAAAGCTTGGACATCTGAATCTCAGAAGCATGAAGAAAGCTATTGCTGAAGGAGCCATCAGAGGTTTACCAAAACTCCAAATTCAGGAAGGAAGTATATGTGGAGAATGCCAGATAGGAAAACAGACCAAGATGCCTCACCAGAAGCTGCAACATCTGTCCACATCCAGAGTTCTTGAGCTATTGCACATGGACTTAATGGGACCCATGCAAGTCGAAAGCTTAGGTGGTAAGAAGTATGCTTTTGTTGTTGTTGATGATTTTTCTAGATATACTTGGATAAATTTCATTAAGGAGAAATCAGACACGTTTGAAAAATTCAAGGATCTTTGCTTACAACTTCAGAGAGAAAAGGATTGTGGAATTGTTAGAATCAGAAGTGACCATGGGAAGGAGTTTGAGAATGGTAAGTTCTCTGATTTCTGTATTTCTGAAGGAATATTTCATGAGTTCTCCGCACCCATTACTCCTCAACAAAATGGGATAGTTGAGAGAAAGAACAGGACTTTGCAAGAATCTGCTAGGGTTATGCTACATGCAAAGAAGCTGCCATTTTTCTTTTGGGCTGAAGCCATGAACACAGCCTGCTATATACATAATAGAGTGACTTTGAGAAAAGGTACATCTACAACTTTGTACGAGCTATGGAAGGACAGGAAGCCAACAGTGAAGCATTTTCATGTGTTTGGTAGTAAGTGTTATATTCTAGCTGACAGGGAACCAAGAAGAAAGATGGATGCTAAAAGTGAAGAGGGAATCTTTCTAGGCTATTCTACAAACAGCAGAGCCTATAGGGTATACAACTCCAGAACCAAGACAGTGATGGAATCCATAAATGTTGTTGTAGATGATGAAGGAAATAATGCGATGCCAGATGATGCTACATTTGACGCAGCATCTGACCTACAGGAAGCGAAGAAAGTAGATGAAGCAAGTGATAAGCAAGATTTTGAAGTAACTGGCCCAGAGAAGACTGCTCCCAACAAAGGACCATCTATCAGAGTTCAGAAAAATCATCCCATAGATCAAGTCATTGGCGATCCTAACCAAGAGATCACAACTAGAAGGAACTATGATGAGGTATCAAATTCTTGCTTTATATCTAAACTTGAACCAAAGAATGTTAAGGAAGCTCTAACTGATGAGTTCTGGATAAATGCTATGCAAGAAGAATTAACTCAGTTCAAGAGAAGTAACGTGTGGGACCTAGTTCCTAGACCAGATAATGTGAATGTTATAGGTACCAAGTGGGTTTATAAAAACAAGTCTGATGAAAATGGTACTATCACTAGAAACAAAGCCAGACTGGTTGCACAAGGATATTCTCAAATTGAAGGTGTAGACTTTGATGAGACTTTTGCTCCTGTAGCTAGGTTGGAATCTATTAGATTGTTACTTGGGATTGCATGCATACTAAAATTCAAGTTGTATCAGATGGATGTCAAGAGTGCCTTTCTCAATGGGTACTTAAATGAAGAGGTTTATGTGGAACAGCCTAAGGGCTTCATTGATCCTAGTTTTCCAAACCATGTGTACAAATTGAAGAAAGCTCTATATGGCCTGAAGCAAGCTCCTAGAGCTTGGTATGAGAGACTTGCTGAGTTTCTAATCAACCATGGCTATAGGAAGGGAGGAAATGACAAGACCCTGTTTGTGAAAGATGAAAATGGACAGTTGATGATTGCTCAAATATATGTAGATGACATAGTCTTTGGAGGAATGTCTGACCAGATGATAGAGCATTTTGTTCAGCAAATGCAATCTGAATTTGAGATGAGTCTTGTAGGTGAGCTAAAGTTCTTTCTTGGTCTTCAAGTGAAACAAATGGAAGATACTATATTTATCTCTCAAAGTAAGTATGCTAAAAATATAGTCAAGAAATTTGGGATGGAAAATGCTGCTCATAAAAGAACTCCTGCTCCCACACATGTAAAATTATCAAAGGATGAGAAAGGTGTGGATGTTGACCAAAGCATGTATAGGAGTATGATAGGAAGTCTTCTATACCTTACAGCAAGTAGGCCAGATATCACATTTGCAGTTGGAGTGTGTGCCAGGTACCAAGCTGAACCAAAAATAAGTCATCTGACTCAGGTAAAGAGAATTCTGAAGTATGTGAATGGTACTAGTGACTATGGTATGTTGTATTCTCATGGGGAAAGCACTGTGTTGTTTGGATATTGTGATGCTGACTGGGCTAGAAGTGCAGATGATAGAAAAAGTACCTCTGGTGGATGTTTCTTTCTAGGCAACAACCTTATATCCTGGTTCAGTAAGAAGCAAAATTGCATTTCTTTGTCTACAGCTGAAGCTGAGTACATAGCAGCTGGTAGTAGTTGTTCTCAATTGTTGTGGATGAGAGAGATGCTGAGTGAATACAATGTCAAGACAGATGCTATGACATTATATTGTGACAATCTGAGTGCGATTAATATCTCCAAAAATCCTATTCAACATAGCAGGACCAAACACATTGACATTAGACATCATTTTATAAGGGATCTTGTTGAAGACAAAATTGTTACTCTTGAACATGTTCCAACTGAAGAGCAATTAGCAGATATTTTTACCAAAGCCCTTGATGCTAATCAATTTGAAAAATTAAGACGAAAGTTGGGGATATGCTTAGTTGAAGAATTGTAGCAATTAATGTGCAAGGGGCGTGCAGCTATTATTTTTTCCCTCGTCAACCGCTTATTGCACGTCACTCAAGGAGGTTATTGCAAACTTGCCTTTTTCAAAACTCTTGCACGCTATCATCATTATCTTTGTCTTAACTTCTCTCAACCTCTCATCTCCTCTCTTACCGCGCACATCATCATTCAAAAATCGTCCACTTCTCATACCTTCACATTCAAAATCATCGCCATGGCTGATTCTTCTTCTCATCAAACTACACATGATCAAGCTGCTGAAGCCGTCATCACTGATGCGCAACCCCTCACCACTATCCTCAGCGCTCCTACAAAGAAGCGTCGAACAAGGGCATCTGCATCACGAAGGAAGACATCTGCCAAATCTAGCAAAGCTGCCTCCTCCACCGCTGTGAACACCAGGTCAAAATCAAAAGGTAAATCTTCTACCACTCCTGCTGCTCAACGAGTAGGACTTAGCATGGATGATTTGTACCTTAAGGACAATCTGTTTATACCTACTGTTGTTGAACCACATGCTGAACCTTCTGTCACTGAATCTGAGAATGTCGCTGTTGAGAGTACTGTAGCCATGCCTGAAACCCTAGGTTCTGATAATCCTAAGGTAGATGAAAAATTAGTTGATGATTCTTCGAATTCCCCCCTTGAGCAAGATGTTACTACTGGTTCTAGTGATAAGAATGTTGTTGATATGGCCGTTTCTGAGACACCTGCTGATCCCCCTGCCACAACGAAGGATGTTGTGACAGATGCTCAAGCATCTTTGTCACAAGCTCATGAGGAGCCTGATGTGGTGGTTCCTAATATCTCTGGTTCTGTGAGTGTCCCTGAGAGTGAGTCCTCAGAGTCTGAAGATGAAGGGACTGAGACTCAAGATGTTGTAGATAATACTGAGACTGCTATTTTAGACCGTACTGACACTATTGTTGTTGAGGAAGCTGTCCCTGAAGAAAGATCTCAGGAAGAAACTGGTGTTATGGGTGTTGCTCGCAGGACAAGGAGCAAATCTGACAAAGCTGCTACTATTGTTGGTGAAGGACAAAAAGATAGGAAGAAGAAAGCTGTTAATGCTGGGAAGAGGCCTGTGTATGGTCCCCCCAAGGCTGGAAGCAAGAAGGTGGCTCAAAGTGGTCACAAGAAGAAGAGCTTAAAAAGAAAAGACCCTCCCTCTAGTGACTCTGAGTTTGAGGTTGCTGAGCCTGAAGCTGCCACATCTGGTGGGGCTTCCAGAAAAACAATGAAGGGTATGAAGATACCTCTAACTATCCCTCCTGCCCCTCTTGATAATGTTTCCTTTCATTTGGAAAATGGTTCCTCTAGGTGGAAGTTCATATACCACAGAAGACTGGGTCTTGAAAGAAATCTTAAAGAAGATGTTTTCAAGTGTCAAAAGCTGGTGGATTTGTTGGAGTTTGCTGGTCTGATGAAGACTGTGAGAAATTTGGGTCCTTGTTATGATAAGCTGGTCAGGGAGTTTTTGGTGAATGTTTCTGATGAGTGTGATGACACAAGAAACCCTGAGTATAGGAAGGTTTTTGTTCGTGGAAAGTGTGTCAATTTTTCTCCTATGGTGGTCAATGCATACCTTGAGAGGTCTGCTGAGGAGACCCCTGAGCTTGAGGTCACTGAGGACACAATCTGCAAGACAATCACTGATAACAAGCTTAGACATTGGCCAAAGCATTTGTCTTCTGCTCAACTGTCTCCTTTGTATGCTGCTTTGAATAGGATCTGTGCCCAAAATTGGACTCCAACCACTCATTCAAATTCTGTTGCATCTGGGTTGGCCAAGTTCATTTATGCTGTGGGGACCAAGTCACCCTTTGATTATGGATCCTACATCTATTATCAAGTTTTGGAGCATGCTAAATCTTTTGCTATTAAGTTCCCAATTGCTTTTCCTACCCTCCTGTGTGGAATTATTCTTCAGCAACACCCTGATATTTTGATCAGTAGTGATGAGCCCTGCAAGAGGCCTAGTCCTATGGCTTTGGATTGCAGTCTGCTGTCTGAGACACATGATGCTGATGTAGCTGGTACTTCTGTCCGGACATCTGGTGTGCTCTCCAGAAAGCAAATGATTGCTGATCTTACTGAGACAAGTGTGGCCCTTGGAGCTAGGAAGGTGAAGATTGACAAGATAATTGCAGCTTTGAAGGCTGAAGTTGATGCTGAGGGTGAGCAGGATGAGGAAGAAGGAGGAGATAAGGCTGTTGCTTCTGCTGGTGACTCTGAAGATGCCTCTGATGATTCTGAGGATTTCTGATTTTCTTGTTTTGTTCTGAACCCTTTTGATGTACTCTTTTTCCTTTTGTTGGTGACTGGGCTATGCCCTGAATTTTTCTGGTCTGTAATATGCACTCTCTGTGGTTTCTATGCACTCTTTATGGTTCTATGCACTTTCTATGAGTTTGCCCTATCTGTTGGTTGTCAGAATTTTTGGCTAAAAAGGGGGAGTAGAATTGATGAATTTGAAATGATGAATTGGATTTATTATCTGTTGCGTGTGTGCATGATTTGAAGCTTATATTATGTATGGTTACATGTGTTGAGGGGGAGTGTAGTATATGTTGAGGGGGAGTACTGGTACATGCATGGTTTGAGGGGGAGCTCTTAAGTTTTTTCTTGGTGTGTGGAAATTTATTTATTTCTTATCTATGTGATTCCACTATATGAGAGTTTATTTCTCTCTGGTTGTTCCTGTGAGGCTAGATGTTTGTGTTATCTGGTGCATGCCTCTGATACTACTTGCAAGCCATCTTGACTATTTCTCGCTTGGAAGTAATCTCATTTTATGCTACGATATTTTCTTTCCTTGTTGTGTGCCTATGTTGACGTGAAGGAAGCTTATCTGTGTATCTCCCAAAGAACTGGCTCTAGAGTGTTTTAGCCAAAATTTTGCCAAAGGGGGAGATTGTTGGGTTTTTGTAGATTGGCTACATTTTGCAAAAACATCTACTAGCCAGATGCTGGGACAGATGTGGTAGCATATGGAACAGCATTAAGTCTTGTGATTTTCGCGCCAGCTAGCGCTTTATATTTGTGTACGCAATCTTCCAAAGATTTGCCTGAAGATTTATTTTCCTCTAGCTTGCTGATCAAGGCGCGTGTATCTGACTGAAGATTTGTTTGAAGTTTTATTTGCCTTGCTATTTGTTCCTCAAGATATCATTCTATATTTGGAAGTTTTTTATTATTTCTAGAAGATTGTTTCAGCTGGACCCGTCAACGTCCATGCTCTATTTTGAAGCCCAGACCCGTGGTATCTCAGTGCTATATATTTGTGAAGACAAACCCTAGTTGGGTAACTAAAAACCGTGTGTGTTAGTAAAGCGTGTGTTTTAAGGTTTTTAGGGTTTTGTTTGTTAATTGTGAGCCTTGCTTGTATCTCCCTGATTCAAGCTAAGGACTGAGTTTGTTTTGAGTTGTAATTTGTAAGCTGCTCCTAAGCTTTTAAGTACGGAGTGAGTATGTGTTATTAGCGTGTGTTTCTCTTGGTTGTGTTTTATGTTTTGTGTGTTTGATAACAATACTGAGTGTGTTGTTCGTAGGAATTGAGACGGGGTCTCATATCTAGGAGTTCCTAGATAGAGTTGCCACTGGTAGGGTCTAGGTGCAAAGTCAAGTAGTGTGTCTGCGTTGGTCTTTTCACTAGAACTATAATAGTGGAATCATTCCTGGATTGGTATCCCCCAGAGTAGGAGAGTTGCTCCGAACTGGGTTAACAAACTCTCTGTGTATTTTTTATTTCCGCTGTGTTCCTTTTAATTTGTGCTTTGTTACGTTGTGCTATTTTAATTGTAGTTCTGAGTAGACACGCGCTCGGACAGTTGTGCCAACATTGTGCACAGCATATTTCAGTCAGGTTGCCAGGAATTTCAACAAGTATTCTTCAGAAATATATTTTCCAAAGATCTCTTTTGAAAATATATTTACACAAATAAAAATATCCAATCTGAAAAAAAAAATATCTCACGAAAATATATTCCTTCTGGAAACACACGCATCTTGGAGAACAAGTAACATGAATTCTTCAATCAAATCTTCAAAAGATCAGGTGAGATAATAAACAGCTCCAAGGCGCGAAATCAAAGGTGCTTCTGACGGTACTTCTGAAGTAAGTGCTTCTGAAGGTTCAGCTTCTGAAGGTTCAGCTTCTGAAGGTTCTGCTTCTGAAGACGTACATCTTGCTTGTATATTTGATTTTAGCAAAAATGAAGGCAACAACCAAATATCCAACAATATATATATATATATATATATATATATATATATATATATATATATATATATATATATATATACATACATATATACACACACACTTATTAGATTTGTTGGCTTGGCCCTCAAGTTTCTAAACAAAATATCTTTTCACATTAAAAGATTGGGTTTCAAAAATACGACCTTTTAAATTTAAAGTAACTAAAATACTATCAACATCCCCTTCAAAAAAAAAATACTATCAACGTTTACTTATTTAGTATAATTTGAAACCCAATCTTTTTCTTAGATCGGGTCTTATTTGATCATTGATAAAAAAAAAGTCTTATTTGATCATAAAATAAATTTATGTCATATACCAAAATTACAAATAAATATAAATTTATTTACTAAAAGTTTTATTTAATAATATTTCAAATATATATAATTTAAATTTATCATCTATAATATCCTAATATCTATCTATGATATGTAATACATATATCAACTAGTAAGAGATTTGAGCCTCTGTATGGGTCACGGGTTGATCCAATGAACAAAGAACAATGCAAAGTTGTCTCACATATCGTAAAACATGAAAATCTTTTTTTTTTGTAATGACAACTTATCTTGTGTATGGTAGTTTAATCTTGTCAGTGACAATTTACCATATGTATGATAGATATTTTGAAATTTTTATCGCTAAAAACTTGTCTCATGTATAATACATATAGGTGGTCTTTTGAAAATTTCGATCTTTAGACAATACTTTATTTAACAAATTCAAAATTGGCATGGGTTTAATGTCTATGCCATAATTAAGAGTCTTCCCTCTTAGTTAAGAGACATTTAGTTCCTATTGATGATACATCATCTAAGTCTAATTAACATGTAGATATTCTCAACACTTATATCTCTCATGTTCAATGAAGCAACCAAGGGAGTTAAAGGTTATTTTGTACTCTTTGTCACATAACTGACTAATACTATGCAAGATGTGTTTAAAACGAAATGTTTTGACGAGATTCAATCAATTTAACCATCCGTTCTAATGTTTGCTAAGGCACTAACAAAAAGTTACCAAAGGCCTTAACAGTGATCATGGAGTCACATTCCAACCATAAATTAAACCAACTTCTATCATAAGCAATCTTAACATAAAGCATACAAACAATAAGTTCAGCATGTAGAGTTGTAAAATTTCTTAAATTATGGGCAAAAACCACTAATAAATATAATCTAAAACGATACCACCACAGGCAACCAAACCAAGACGGCACTTGACTTCTCCATCTGTATTGCACTTGAAACAAAAATTGGGAGGAGGTCTCCCACGAACCTCAATAATAATAGGAGCTGAAGAAGGATGACAACTAACTTCAAAATGCTTCATGATTTTAAATTCACGACTAGAAGGATGCATAGTTCCCTTAGAGAATTTAGCAGATAAAGCAATGGTACTTCTCAGGTTTTTCACAACTTAGGGCTGATTAGTACGACAATCATCAAACCAAATTTTATTTTGGTAAATCCAAATATTTCACAATTGATATTAGTGTTAATTGATGGACGAATTGACATGTGCACCAAAGGAAACAAGTAATAACGTAGTAAGTTATTGTCTCGACAACGATTGTCGTTCAACAAAGAAATTAACGGAATTTATTTAATTAGAAAAACAATTAAAAGAGAATTAGGGTTTTGGTTTGCAAGTTTTGAATTGTCTTGCACAATGTGAGATTATGTTTGTTTAATTCAAAAGATTAACGACGATTAGGGTTTCCTTGAATCCCATTTACCTTCTTTGTTGGAATTAATTCGAGTTACTATTAGTCATGACCTGGCCTTGATAAACAAAAGTTCTTATATGACCCTGTGATGCAATAGTGGGAAGTTCTAGCATTTGTGCCTAGACAGGGGATATACTTTGACTTTCCCTAAAGATGAATCATAACCCTAACAATCATATTCATATACAATTAAAAGATTTAGTTAGAAAATAAGCAATTTACTAATGTTCTTGTTCAGGCAAAGGCATGATAGTCAATCTTATACCTTAACCTAGAGATCTATCAACCACTAGTTTAAAAACATTATAACGTTCAGAACATATACAAATTAAATCAAGTTATACTAATAATCATAAACTGAATAGAAACTTTTATTAATTGAATCCAACAAATAAGTAGAGATTCATCTTGAAACCTAATCAAGAGAGGTTTAGTTACTCACGATAACATACATCATTACAAAAGAAAAGAACATGCCTTAGAGAACAAGAGGAGGAGGAAACCCTGCCTTGAAGCTCTGGATGCTTGACCCTTTCATTGTGCCGCCAACTTTGTGAATGAAAATAAGTGTGTGCAAGGGTCACTATTTATAGGCATCTTATCTTGGAGGTTAAGTTATGATTTCTAGACTTTTTCTTCTGATCCATCTTGAAAAACAAGCAAATAGTGCACTCTGCCCGCAACAAAAACGCATGGGCGTATTACACAGCCCCAAAGCGCAGGTGCACATTACATAGCCCCTTATGGGCAAATTCTGTAGTTTTTAGCGTTCTTCCGTCTTGAGATGCCTCGTAACTTGGGATGAATTTCCCTCAACTTGTATTGTCTTCAAAAACCTTCTAAGAACCATTGATCTTCATTCTTCATATCCCTTGATCCTCCATGTGGTGTCTTGCTTTGCCGAGTTTAGGGATGGCAAAAAACCCATGCCCACTGGTATATATCCACGGATAAAATTTGTCACGAGGATGGGGCAGGTAACTACCCGTTTCTTTATGGACACAAATATAGATTTGATGGTACCCGTGTCTACGGGTATCCATACCCGTTAATAAATTAGATAAATTACTGATATTTATATATTTGTTTTCTAAAATAACCCTAGTTTCTAATTAGTTGAAAATTTGTACAAGTCTTTTTATGTTTAAGGTTTGACTTTTTATACATTTTTTAAGCTTGGAATACATAAGTCTTTTTATACTTTTTTTGAAACGTTGATTAGTTGTAAATTTATATGGATTTTAAGAATTTGTATAGATTATGTAAAGACTATGAAATTTGTATGGATTATGAAATTTGAATGGATTATGTATGACTTATGAGATTAAAATGGATGTTTAAAAATTAAAGTTTTAGATAATTAAAAAAATATATTTTTTCAAAAATCCATGGATATCCGCGAATACTCGTGGGTACCTAAATACCCCGTGGATTACCCGTATTGCGATACCCGCGTGTGTACGGGGACGGGCACGGGTACCATATTTATCCAACGGGTCGGGGACGGATATCATACTACCTGTACTCATGGATACCCATTGACATCCCTAGCCGAGTTACATGATTTTTCACTAAAAAGACTTAAAACACTTATGGAGTTATATGATTAAGGAAGAAGCTGAATTACAACGACTCAAATGAAAACAATACAAAATGTTTCTCAAACCATGGACAACTCCTCTAAATGACCTCTTATTTGTTTTCAAATGCAAAGAAAATAACTAAAAACATAGCCTAAAACATCATATGATGCTCCATCATCACAACCCTAAACTTAAACCATTGTTGTCCTCAAGCAACAAAATAGCAAGAAGTTAAAAACATAATTGTCCCAACTTGAGTTTGCTAGCAAATGAGGGCTTAAGTGATTGGAAACATATTAGCAAAAGACTTAGACACCATAAAAATAATGCCAAACATATGACTAATATGAATACCTCGAATGAATTAATAAAACTAGATAAAAAAACAAACAATTGATAAACTATTGCAAAAAAGAATTTATGAAAGAGAAGAAGCACAAATTTTACATAGAATCGTTTTAGTTGTGGCATGTCTTGCTAAGAATAATATTATCTATGTATCGTTTTATTTAGTTTTGTTGGATTTGGATCCCCAACTTTTTTATTTTGTTATTCTTTTCTATTTTATTAATAATATATGGGATGATATGCATTTAACACACAATGTTTTAAGTGTAATGTCAACGTCATAATTAATACATCTTTTGTTCAATCGTATATAAAAACAAAAAATTACCATGAATTATGTAAAGGTATCATTTTCTCACCATTTTCTTTCAGAAAGCTTCATGACGTATAGCAGTAGAACTGCAACACACTTTTACTTTATTTAATTACCCCGCAATCAATCTTGCCCACAATTGTATAACAAACACAATCAGCAAAAGAAAGGAAAACTAAAAGCAAAAATTATACACGGAAGAGGAAAACAAAAAGAGCTACTAATTGATGAGTCCTGCATGCAAGAAATTCATTAATTTCCCATGTATTTAATATTGGAACTGTAAGCAAAACTTTCCATTCACTCATTTGCTTTTCATTTTCCTCCCCTCCTAAATTCTTTCTTTCTAGTGAGGTTAACATAAACACACATCACTTTTATTTTGCAGTTGTTGATTCTTCAATAAATCAAAACAAAGGGACACTGTCAAGTAGAGAACGGAATAAAACTGATCGAGAGAGCTTGAGCCAAATCATCACCACCTCCATTCTCATCATCTTATTATATACAAATAACTAAAAATAGTAAAAACAAACCTTCTTATATACCAAAAAACAAAGAGACAAAAACAAGCAGTAGCAAAGAAGAAAGAATAAAGTTAATTCCCTCCTTCACCACTGCAAGACCCAAGCACAACCTAGCTAGCTTCCATCGTCTAGCTCCTACTCGTTCAGGTTTCTCTCTCACTCCCACACACTCAGATGCTAATCCAAATGATCAAGAGTTGGCTAAAGGAATGAGAAAGAAATATCCTAACCAAAAATACCGGCAGCTGGAGGATATAAGAATGATTTCAGCAAAGAGAAAGGCAGGAATTAGTCTGTATCAGTTAATTTCCCTTTTGTAATTCCTTCAAATGGATTGAATTTCATAGTACTTTCTTTTTTCACTATTTCATTGAATAATTAACAGAAGAATTATTTTGGCTGGACTGAATATTCACAAACCTTATAGAAGGTTTACTCCGACGCAAAAGTACATACAGAAAATGTAAGTTTTATATGTTTAAAAAAAAATTAAATACAGAGATCAACATGTTTTAATAGTTTATAGGTTAAATTACACCATGAGTCCTTTAAGTTATTTAATTGTAATAAATTAGTCCTTTGAGTTTTTTTCGTACCACTTACGTCCTTTAAGTTATTTAATTGTAACAAGTAGGTCCTTTAAATATTTTTTGTAACGCTTAGGTCCTTTAAGTTATATAATTGTAACTTTTAAGTCCAGAATAACTTACATTTTTAAGATCTAAAATACACCAAATTGTTACAGTTAAATAACTTAAAGGACTTAATTGGTACGGAAAAAACTTAAAGTACCAATTTGATACAATTAATTAACATAAAGGACCTAAGTGGTACGAAAGAAACTTAAAGGACCAATTTGATACAATTAATTAACATAAAGGACCTAAGTGGTACGAAAAAAACTTAAAGGACCAATTTGTTACAATTAAATAACTTAAAAGACCTTTTGTGTAATATAGTCTAGTTAATAATATATAGCATAGGAATTGTTTGTATGAGAGAATATCTCCTGAAAAAAACTATTATATGAGAATATAAAACTTATTTGTCTAATTCTAGCATAATATATGAATTATAAAAATATATCTTTAACTTATTAGTAAAGAATACATGGCTTATCCTAAGACATAAGTAGTGCTCAGAGACCAATCAATAATTGTTACTTCAATATTATTTAACTTTTAAGAAATTTTTTTCAAAATAAAAAATACATGGGTCATGTTAACCGATGTCTCTGAGACACTAGTTGAGAAAATAAAAAAAATAGAAATTGTTTATTGAAAACAACAATTCTTAGAAACGATTATGGCGGAACTCTTAGAAATGATGCAGGTTTTTACTTGTTTGGGTTTTCCGAACATATACACAATTCTTCTGACATTCTTTATGCTGAGTTTATGCCATCTACCAGGGTCTTTCGCTGGCCAAAGATAAGGGTATTGTTGATCTTATCTGCTACCCTGATTCCTTATTATGTACCACCATCATCACCAGCCCTCTTTTGAAGTTCCATGTTTACGCTGTTTTGATTCAAGATATAAAGGAGTTAATTGTTCAGACTCAAGCAACTATTAGCCACACCCTCAGGGAGGGCAATCAGTGTGCGAATTTTTTAGCCAAACTTGGTGCCTAGTCAAACATTGAGTTCATGCGACATTATTCTCCTCCAACGGATCTCTTGCCTCTCCTCCGCAATGATGCTACTGGAGCCTTCTTTTTTAGGCTTTAGCTTTCTTTTTCTTGTTTTTCTTCGGTTTTTTTCCTTCGCTTTTAGCTTTTGTAACAAAAAAAAACAATTATTTTACTTTCAAAAAATTAAATATATTATTTTTCACCACTTTCCCATATAATGTTTCTATTAATTTCCTGAACTAGTACTCAAAGGATACACAAGAAATTACAATATGTAAGGAAGAAATAATAGGATCTTAAAACATATTCCCGACTAAAGATGTATGATAAAGACACTCTTGGAGTAAAGTCTACTAGTGCCACTACCTCATCTTTATCTTTATTATACTAAACATCATACTTAATATAAATGCTATGCAGTCTGATAAACACTTTTGCAACCCTAAAATAGCTAACACTAACCCTAATTTTTGGTTTTGAAAAAATTTTATGAAAAACAATTCCTGCTGAGAGTTGAACCCTAGACCAAGTTCTGGTAGATCACAACCATTACCACTAGATCACTAAAGTTTTTTGTGACTTATAGTTGCTTTCATTTTATTTATCTAGCACAAATGCGAGTTCACTTTAAGTCATTCTCACAACCCTGAATTCAAACATCATTTGAACACGAATTGAACGTCATTCACACACATCATGCGATTCAACTTCATTTTCACCGCCGCCGGTGTAACACCCATAGAGAGATTGCCTAGGATCTCTTACGAGTATTAAAATTTCGTACCGGATACATTAAATACAATACAGAAAAGTTGTTTATTAATATACAAACATATGTCTTTGATACAACTCAAGATCCCATACATAATATTCCTCATAATATACATCATGTACAATAATCTTATACAACATTCACATGGTACAAACATAATACGGCACGATCAATCCGTAGCTTTCTCTTTACCTTTGCGTCGTGCCACCTGAGAAGAACCTGCACCAGAAGGAAAGGGATGAGACATAACGTCTCAGTGAGCTCCTACCCTACCTACTGTTTGGCAACCACAGGGAACCTAGGGTCACCGTGCCTACCTCGGCGATCTGGGGAAAACCTATGATCGCCAAGTCTTATCTTTACTTATTATGCGATCAAGGAAAAGAACTAGGATCGCTCATACTTAGTGATCAGGGAAACATAGCTATGATCACATCTTTTACTAGGAACTAATGGTCCTATCTCTCAATACTTATGTAACTAAATGTATTAATCTTTATATCTTTAAGTTAGAGGTTAGCGTTGAACAAACAATAATTATCTGGGTTCATTTTACGGAGTGCATCCGGGTGGAGTAACCCCGAAGTACATCTCCCTTCTAACCGGTGAAAATTCCTATCATATCAGGCTAACACCGGACTCCTCTTGTCGTCGTGCGGCCATCCTTGCGGAATAACACGTCCCACTAGCGTGAACCTCCTGTGTCCCACTAGCGTGAACAACAGAAGACACGACTTAATAATCTTAACTTATGCGTATACCTCCCATGTCCCACTAGCGTGAACGATGAGAGACGCAATTTAATATATCATAACTTATGCATGAACCTCTCGTGTTCCACTAGCGTGAACAACGGAAGTCATGACTTAGGATTTCATAATGTTCTACTATTGCGTGATCCATTCGTGTCCCACTAGCGTGGACGACGAAGGCCACGACTTATACCTTAATATTCTTAAACTTCTAACCTATAAAAGGTTCTAGTCTTAAGCTTATATCATACTTGGTCTTGCATATATATAGTTGTCTATGAATAAATTGTTTTAATAAGGGATAACCCAAAACTAGCTCATATACTCCTCTAATATAACCTAGAAGTTGGGTAATCATCTTCCATTATAGTACCCCTAACCCATCCTATCTTAAACCTTGCTTAAAATCAAGAAAAACATGAGTTTGGGCCAGAGCAAAATCGGCGGCCGATGGGTATAAATCGGGGCCCGATTTTTGCCGTAAGTTACTTAGAAAATGAGTCTTAAAATCGGGAGCCGAATCCTCCAAATCGGTGGCCGATTTTGACATATGCAGGGTTCAATTTCTTGCTTCCTAGGCTAATCCAAACACTCCCAAACATACAAACAGCTTATGGGAGTAATTACTAAGACATAATAATAGATAAAAACATGCTTGGACATAGGATTAGCAAACTATTAGATTTCATGACAAAATTCCTAAATTCTACTCTTAACTTGTAAAACTTTGCTAGCTTACACAAAATGGGTTCTAAACCCATTGGAGCTCACCTTAAGCTTCAGTTTGGTGCAGATTAAACTTGATTCCAACAACTCTACAACACTCCCAGCTTGACTCTTCTCTAGTTCTTCCTTGTTCTTCTTTTCTTTTCCCTTGTTCAAGCTTTCTACTCAAGTTTGTCTTGCAAGGTCTCTTACTAGAGTTTTAATGGAAGTTTGAGTAAAGGATGGGGGAAGAGATGGGGGCGTGTGGTTTGGAAGAGAAAGGAAAGAAAATGTGTTGATTTGGAATGAGGAATGGAAAGAAGAAAAAGATTGTGAAAATATCTAGTTTTCCCATTTTAAAACCAATCTCCCTTTTGGCTGAAAATTACCATTGTGCCATTACTCATTCTATCAATTGGTCATGCTTCTTAATCACATATAATACTGTTAACTGATACTTAAAAGCGGGATGTTAAATATCTAGTTTTCCCATTTTAAAACCAATCTCCCTTTTGGCTGAAAATTACCATTGTGCCATTACTCATTCTATCAATTGGTCATGCTTCTTAATCACATATAATACTGTTAACTGATACTTAAAAGCGGGATGTTACAATCTACCCCCCTTAAAGAAATTTCGTCCTCGAAATTTAGAATTTACCTGAAAATAGGTGAGGATAGTGCTCTTGCATTTCTGACTCTAGCTCCCACGTCGCTTCGCCGTCGGGAGAACCTTTCCATACAACTTTAACAATAGGGATTTCTTTGTTCCGTAAAGTCTTAACATCACGATCAACTATTTGTTCTGGCTCAGGTTGGAAGGTCAAGTCTGATCTCAAATCGATACTATCCAGCTCCACTGGTTGGAAAGGATCAGGAATGAATTTCCTTAGTTGCGAGACATGGAAGACGTCATGTAATCCTGACATGGCTGGTGGCAGCGCTAACTGATAAGCTGCCGGACCAACACGACGAAGTATCTGAAATGGTCCAACATATCTTGGACAAAGTTTCTTGGTTCTAAACGCTCCTCTTAACCCCAACTTAGGTGTAACCTTAAGGAATACATGATTTCCTTCTTCAAACTCTAATGGTCTTCGCCGCTTATCAGCATAACTCTTCTGACGGCTTTGTGCTGTTCTCATTTTATCCTGAATAGATTTAATCTTTAAGGTCGTCTCTTGTATTATCTCAGGTCCCAATATACTTTTGTCTCCAACCTCAGCCCAGCAAAGTGGGGTTCTACATTTCCTACCATATAAGGCTTCATATGGTGCCATCCCAATACTAGAATGGTAACTGTTATTGTAAGAAAATTCAATCAACGGGAGGTGATCATTCCAACTTCCTCCATCTTCTAGGACGCATGCACGTAACATATCCTCTAACGTCTGAATAGTCCTCTCGGATTGTCCATCTGTCTGAGGATGATGGGACGTGCTCATCTTTAGTCTGGTTCCCAAAGCCTTTTGAAATGCCTTCCAAAAGTGGGATGTGAAAATAGGATCTCTATCTGACACAATACTAGCTGGCACACCATGGAGTTTCACAATCTCTGAAATAAACAACTCGGCATACTGAGAGGCTCGGTAAGTGGTCTTAACCGGCAAGAAATGAGCTGACTTAGTTAACCGGTCCACTATTACCCATATGGAATCATGTCCTCGCTGGGTTCGAGGTAATCCACTCACAAAATCCATGGTTATATCTTCCCATTTCCATTGTGGAATTTCTAGAGGTACCAACATTCCTGCAGGCCTTTGATGCTCAATCTTCACCTGCTGACAAACAATGCATCGCGACACAAACTCCGCAACATCTCTTTTCATGCTAGGCCACCAATAATCTCTTTTCAAGTCTTGATACATCTTGGTGGTTCCTGGATGAATACTAAAACTGCTCTTGTGCGCTTCCTCTAAAATCAATCTTCTCAATTCCGTATCATTCGGTACATAAATCCTTCCTTCAAACAATACCATACCATCTGGTGCCCATGAAAATCCTGCTTGGCCAACTTTCCTCTGAAGGTCCATATCCACAGCTTGAGCTTGTGCAATCCTGAACCGTAGGTCGCACGAAATATCTAACTTGTTCAGCAAGATGCCACCTTCTAACTCTGTAACATGTAGATTAAGGTCTCTAAACTTTTCATACAATCCACATGTATGCATCATCACCTCAGCTTTAACTAAAGCCTTTCTACTCAAGGCATCTGCTACCACATTTGCTTTTCCCGGATGGTATTTCAGATCAAAATCAAAATCCTTCAAATACTCCATCCATCGTCTTTGCCTCATATTCAAATCTCGTTGATCAAACAAATACTTCAAACTCTTATGGTCGCTAAACAAATCAAACTGCGCACCATACAAGTGATGTCTCCATATCTTCAATGCAAAAACTATGGCTGCTAACTCAAGATCATGTGTGGGGTAATTCTCCTCATGAGTCTTGAGCTGTCTAGAGGCATAGGCTATTACATTTTCTCCTTGCATGAGAACACTTCCCAGTCCCTTGGAAGATGCATCGCAGAAAACGGTGTATCTCCTTTCAGGATCTGGTATTGCCAACACAGGGGCCTTAGTCAATCTCTTCTTTAAGACTCTGAAACTTTCTTCGCATTCATCATCCCAAATAAAGGGCACATCTTTTCTGGTAAGGCGTGACAGGGGTAAGGCAATCTGAGAAAACTTCATAATGAATCTTCGATAATAACCTGCCAAGCCTAGAAAGCTCCTGACCTCTGCTACATTCTTTGGTCTTTCCCAATTAAGAACAGCCTCGACTTTAGATGGATCAACAGCTACCCCTCCTTGAGAGATAACATGACCCAAAAACTTAATTTCAGATAACCAGAACTCACACTTACTAAACTTAGCATACAGCTGCTTGTCTCTAAGGACATCCAATACAATTCTCAAATGCTGAGCATGCTCTTGAGGATCCTTAGAATAGATCAAGATGTCATCAATGAAAATTACCACAAATTGATCGAGGTAAGGCTGGAATATCCTGTTCATGTAATCCATAAATACTGCTGGAGCATTAGTTACACCGAAAGGCATAACCAAAAATTCATAGTGCCCATAACGCGTTCGAAACGCTGTCTTAGACACATCTGAAGATTTGATACGGATTTGGTGATAACCCGATCGAAGATCAATCTTGGAAAATACTGTTGCTCCCTTTAGCTGATCTAAAAGATCGTCAATCCTGGGAAGAGGATACTTGTTCTTGATAGTCACCTTATTAAGTTGGCGGTAGTCAATACACAACCTCATACTTCCATCCTTTTTCTTGACTAACAAAACCGGAGCACCCCAAGGCGATACACTGGGTCTGATGAAATGCTTTTGAATTAATTCTTCGAGCTGAGATTTCAGCTCTTTCAGCTCTGCTGGTGACATTCTGTACGGTGCCACAGACACTGGCTCCGCTCCTGGAATCAAATCAATTGAAAACTCCACCTCACGCTCTGGAGGTAAACTCGTGACTTCTGAAGGAAAAACATCTAGGTAGTCATTCACCACAGGAATGTCACTGGGACTTAACTCTGACTCTGAAGCCACAGTGAGCATTACATAAAATCCTTTGTCTTGAGCACAAATAAACTGGATTAACTGATGGGTGCGGTTAATCAATTCTGATAAAGCCACACCTTCTGCCGTATCACTGGTCGGCATATAAATACTTTTCTCTGAACATCCAATATATACATGGTTAGCAGAGAGCCAATCCATGCCTAAAATCACGTCAAGTTGCTCCATCGGGAGACATACTAAATCAACATAATAGGTCTTGCTAGACACAGTGATAGGACAGTTTTCACAAACATAACTTGCCTCAATTCCGCCTTCAGTAGCGGTGGATACTAGCATGGGAGGATTCAACGGAGACAAAGGTAATTGAAGCGTCTCCACACATTTATATGAAATAAAAGAGCATGAAGCGCCACAATCAAAAAGGACTTTTACTGGGTATGAGCCAAGATAACACATACCGGCAATCAGATCTTCATTTGCCAAGGCCTTTGCACCATCAAGGGAATACACTCTTCCTCTACTAGTGGTTGTCCCTTCAGCTGCTCCTTTAATACGCCTATTAGGACACTCTGTGATAAAATGTCCTGGCTGCTTGCATCCATAACAAATACCGGCTCCCATTAAGCACTCTCCTTTATGCATTCTACCACACGTCTTGCAAGTAGGATAAGGCCGTAAAGGATTATGTTGTGGAGAGTATGCCTGTTTCCCTCTTTGCGGAGATCCCTTTGGCTTAAGCTTGTCATGGTACTTATCAGACATTCTACTCTTCTTCTTCTCGTAAGCTGCCGCTCTTTCTTTTGAAGCTTTAGCAAGTCCTGCTTCAACCACCAAGCTATCATGTACTAGTTCATCATAACTTGCCGTTCTTTGGAGACTCACAGCAGTGTCAATCTCGCCTCTTAAACCTCTTTTGTACTGATTCATTTTCCACACCTCATTCTCAGCATATTCATTGTGTGTGGAATAATAGGACAGCTCCTCAAACTTCTTCGTAAACTCAGCAACTGACATACTACCTTGCTTCAATTCCAAGAACTCTTGCTCTTTCTTTACCTTGTAAGACAAAGGTAAATACTTCTCCAACATCACTCCTTTAAAATTCTCCCAATTCACTTCTACACCATTGGCTTCCATCCTGCGCTGAGCAGATTCCCACCAGTCTTCTGCTGCGCCTCTGAGTTGGTTTGTGGCATAGACCACTTTATCTTCTTCCGAACAATCAGCCATTCTAAAAATCTTCTCCATCTGCTTAATCCACTTTCTTGCTTCTTGTGGTTCACCTTCTCCGTTAAACTCCGGAGGGTGATGTCTGTTATACTCCCGGAACACGGGGTTCCCAATTACTGGAGGAGGTGGTGGCTGTGGATGGAAACCTTGTCCTTGTTGCATCATTTCCATCCATTGTTGTTGAGCTTGGGCCTGTTGCTGAGACTGCTGTTGCATCATCAGCATCATTTGCTGATACTGTAACGCATTCTGAGCTTGTTGCTCTTGGTATTGCTGCTGCCAGGCCTGCTGTTGTTGCATCATCTGTTCCCATGAATTCTGACTGGGTCCTCCACTATCATCGCTAGCTTGATTAGTACGAGGTCTACCTCTTCTTCTCCCAGACATCTTATCCTAGCTGTCATATACAAGTCAAAGTGATCAGTTTTAACTGAACATAACATCTAGAATAATGTCCTGGATCCAAGAGGTCCATAAACTTGGATTGTACTTTAATGACCCAAGGCACGGTCTGAATCGACCTGCTCTGATACCAAATTGTAACACCCATAGAGAGATTGCCTAGGATCTCTTACGAGTATTAAAATTTCGTACCGGATACATTAAATACAATACAGAAAAGTTGTTTATTAATATACAAACATATGTCTTTGATACAACTCAAGATCCCATACATAATATTCCTCATAATATACATCATGTACAATAATCTTATACAACATTCACATGGTACAAACATAATACGGCACGATCAATCCGTAGCTTTCTCTTTACCTTTGCGTCGTGCCACCTGAGAAGAACCTGCACCAGAAGGAAAGGGATGAGACATAACGTCTCAGTGAGCTCCTACCCTACCTACTGTTTGGCAACCACAGGGAACCTAGGGTCACCGTGCCTACCTCGGCGATCTGGGGAAAACCTATGATCGCCAAGTCTTATCTTTACTTATTATGCGATCAAGGAAAAGAACTAGGATCGCTCATACTTAGTGATCAGGGAAACATAGCTATGATCACATCTTTTACTAGGAACTAATGGTCCTATCTCTCAATACTTATGTAACTAAATGTATTAATCTTTATATCTTTAAGTTAGAGGTTAGCGTTGAACAAACAATAATTATCTGGGTTCATTTTACGGAGTGCATCCGGGTGGAGTAACCCCGAAGTACATCTCCCTTCTAACCGGTGAAAATTCCTATCATATCAGGCTAACACCGGACTCCTCTTGTCGTCGTGCGGCCATCCTTGCGGAATAACACGTCCCACTAGCGTGAACCTCCTGTGTCCCACTAGCGTGAACAACAGAAGACACGACTTAATAATCTTAACTTATGCGTATACCTCCCATGTCCCACTAGCGTGAACGATGAGAGACGCAATTTAATATATCATAACTTATGCATGAACCTCTCGTGTTCCACTAGCGTGAACAACGGAAGTCATGACTTAGGATTTCATAATGTTCTACTATTGCGTGATCCATTCGTGTCCCACTAGCGTGGACGACGAAGGCCACGACTTATACCTTAATATTCTTAAACTTCTAACCTATAAAAGGTTCTAGTCTTAAGCTTATATCATACTTGGTCTTGCATATATATAGTTGTCTATGAATAAATTGTTTTAATAAGGGATAACCCAAAACTAGCTCATATACTCCTCTAATATAACCTAGAAGTTGGGTAATCATCTTCCATTATAGTACCCCTAACCCATCCTATCTTAAACCTTGCTTAAAATCAAGAAAAACATGAGTTTGGGCCAGAGCAAAATCGGCGGCCGATGGGTATAAATCGGGGCCCGATTTTTGCCGTAAGTTACTTAGAAAATGAGTCTTAAAATCGGGAGCCGAATCCTCCAAATCGGTGGCCGATTTTGACATATGCAGGGTTCAATTTCTTGCTTCCTAGGCTAATCCAAACACTCCCAAACATACAAACAGCTTATGGGAGTAATTACTAAGACATAATAATAGATAAAAACATGCTTGGACATAGGATTAGCAAACTATTAGATTTCATGACAAAATTCCTAAATTCTACTCTTAACTTGTAAAACTTTGCTAGCTTACACAAAATGGGTTCTAAACCCATTGGAGCTCACCTTAAGCTTCAGTTTGGTGCAGATTAAACTTGATTCCAACAACTCTACAACACTCCCAGCTTGACTCTTCTCTAGTTCTTCCTTGTTCTTCTTTTCTTTTCCCTTGTTCAAGCTTTCTACTCAAGTTTGTCTTGCAAGGTCTCTTACTAGAGTTTTAATGGAAGTTTGAGTAAAGGATGGGGGAAGAGATGGGGGCGTGTGGTTTGGAAGAGAAAGGAAAGAAAATGTGTTGATTTGGAATGAGGAATGGAAAGAAGAAAAAGATTGTGAAAATATCTAGTTTTCCCATTTTAAAACCAATCTCCCTTTTGGCTGAAAATTACCATTGTGCCATTACTCATTCTATCAATTGGTCATGCTTCTTAATCACATATAATACTGTTAACTGATACTTAAAAGCGGGATGTTAAATATCTAGTTTTCCCATTTTAAAACCAATCTCCCTTTTGGCTGAAAATTACCATTGTGCCATTACTCATTCTATCAATTGGTCATGCTTCTTAATCACATATAATACTGTTAACTGATACTTAAAAGCGGGATGTTACAGCCGGTGACCTCAATAACAACATCCCGCCACCGTTGCAACTGCCACTTCAACAACACATGCCGTCGTAACTGCCACCGCCGGAAAATCACTTTCTCTCACTGATCCACACACATCACGCCGCCGCCGCAACTGCCACCTCACCAACAACTGACTGACGTAAATGTCATTGCCGATAACTCGCTTTCTCTCACCGATTCACACCATCTTTCATCGAATTGACAAAAAATTATGACCAATGTACCACTTTGATTAGCCCTACTTTTTAGTTATAAAAATTTATGAAAAAAACTTCGGATGGGGATCGAACCAGGTACCACATGCTTTCAATTCACAACTCTTACCACCAAGGTACTGATGTTTTTTATGACATGTGATTGTTTCAATGTTGTGTATTCAACACAAATCTCGGGTCCTCTTTCTTTCAATCTCACAATTCCTAAATCATTTCTCACTCACTTTCATCTCTCACCATCTTGCAATTGAACCTAATAACCATAACACCACCCTTTTTGACGGACCTAATTAATTTTTATGAAAAAAAAAATATGCAAGGAATTGAATCAGATAACACATGAAAATGTCATTTTTTTAAAAGTCACTAACGCCATTGCAATTCCTTTTTTGATAGTAGTTCCTTTTCATTATTAGCGGTTCCTTTTTATTATTATTATTTTTAATTTCAATTACCACGTAACGTTCCTTTTTATTTTTTTTTTCTTTCGGTTACTAAATAACAATTCCTTTTTCTTATTTTTTTCTTTCGATTAATAACTTTTGCGGTTAGGATCAATTTCTTGGTGCTAGCTTTTGTATATATTTTTTCTTTTGATTTGTCATTTTTATTGCAGTCCATCTTTTATTTTTGTTACTTTTTGAGATAGTTTGATAACATAATACTGAATATAACTATAAAAGTAATAATATAGTTATTTGATAGTTATATATGAAGCTATACAAAACTCAGTTATACTAAATGTTAAGTAGTGTTGCCCTAACCCTAATGATTAGCCTTAATTTTTTAGTTCTGAAAAAAATTATGAAAAAGACTCCTGCTGGGGATTGAACCAGGTACCACGTGCTTCCAATTCATAACTCTTACCACCAAGGTACTGAAGTTTTTTATGACATGTGATTGCTTCAATGTTATGTATTCAACACAAATCTCAGGTCCTCTTTCTTTCAATCTCACAATCTCTAAATCATTTCTCACTCACTTTCATCTCTCTCACCATCATGCAATTGAACCTAATAACCATAACCCCGCCCTTTTTGACAGAACTAATTAATTTTAATGAAAAAAAAGGTCTGCAAGGAATTGAATCAAATAGCATATGAAAATGTCATTTTTTTAAAAGTCACTAACGTCATTGCAATTCCCTTTTCGATAACAGTTCCTTTTCATTATCAGCGGTTCCTTTTCATTATTTTTTTTTCAATTACCACATAATAAATCCTTTTTATTATTTTTTTCCTTTCGGTTACCACATTGCAGTTCCTTTTCATTATATTTTTTTCCTTTCGATTACCTCATATAAGTTTCTTTTTCCTTTTCATTTTTATAGATTTAACAGATTTTGCGGTTAGGACCAATTTCTTGGTGCAGACTTTTGTATATATTTTTTCTTTTGATTTGTCCTTTTTTATTGCAGTCCATCTTTTGTTTTTGTTGCTTTTTTTAGGTAGTTTGATAACATAATACTTAATGTAACTATAAAAGTAATAATATAGCCAATTTGATAGTTATATATGAAGCTCTACAAAACTCGTGCATCGCACAATCTGATAGTTATATATGAAGCTCTACAAAACCCGTGCATCGCACGAGTTAGAGTCTAGTAATACTAAATGTTAAGTAGTGTTGCCCTAATCCTAATGATTAGCCCTAATTTTTAGTTCAGAAAAAAATTTATGAAAAAAAACTCCTGGTGGGGATCGAATCAGATACCGCATGCTTCCAATTCACAACTCTTACCACCAAGGTCCTGATGTTTTTTATGACATGCGACTGCTTCAATGTTGTATATTCAACACAAATCTCAGGTCCTCTTTCTTTCAATCTCACAATCCCTAAATCATTTCTCACTCACTTTCATCTCTCTCACCATCATGCAATTGAACCTAATAACCATAACCCCGCCCTTTTTGATAGAACTAATTAATTTTTATGAAAAAAAAAGGTCTGCAAGGAATTGAATCAGATAGCATATGAAAATGTCATTTTTTTAAAAGCCACTAACGTCATTGCAATTCCTTTTTCGATAGCAGTTCCTTTTCATTATCAGCGGTTCCTTTTCATTATTTTTTTTTTCAATTACCACATAATAAATCCTTTTTATTATTATTTTTCCTTTCGGTTACCACATTGCAGTTCCTTTTCATTATATTTTTTTCCTTTCGATTACCGCATAGCAGTTTCTTTTTCCTTTTCATTTTTATAGATTTAACAGATTTTGCGGTTAGGACCAATTTCTTGGTGCAGACTTTTGTATATATTTTTTCTTTTTGATTTGTCCTTTTTTATTGCAGTCCATCTTTTGTTTTTGTTGCTTTTTTTAGGTAGTTTGATAACATAATACTGAATGTAACTATAAAAGTAATAATATTGCCAATTTGATAGTTATATATGAAGCTCTACAAAACCCGTGCATCGCACGTGTTAGAGTCTAGTAATACTAAATGTTAAGTAGTGTTGCCCTAATCCTAATGATTAGCCCTAATTTTAAGTTCAGAAAAAAATTTATGAAAAAAACTCCTGGTGGGGATCGAACGAGATACCGCATACTTCCAATTCACAACTCTTACCACCAAGGTCCTGATGTTTTTTATGACATACGACTGCTTCAATGTTGTATATTCAACACAAATCTCAGGTCCTTTTTCTTTCAATCTCACAATCCCTAAATCATTTCTCACTCACTTTCATGTCTCTCACCATCATGCAATTGAAACTAATAAACATAACCCCACCTTTTTTTACGGACCTAATTAATTTTTATGGAAAAAAAAGGTCTGCAAAGAATTGAATCTGAGAGTTGAACCATGGACCAAGTTCTGGCAGGTCACAACTGTTACCACTAGATCACTGAAGTTTTTTTTGGCATTAGGTTGGTTTCATTTTATTTATCTAACGCATATGGTTGTATCCTTTTAAAAAGAATAAAAATAAATCATGGGAAAATAAAGAGGAAAATAACTACCCACTACATAATCCTACAAGTTCTCTAATCATTCTTTCCCTCCAAATTTTCCCACAAAGTCTCTAATTTTATTTATTAAATATTAAAGGGTTAATATGTCTTTACCCCCTGTAAAAAAAAAGTTTAGATTTCAACCTTGTAAAATTAAGATTCTCCAGTTTACACCCCTGGCCCCATCTGACACATGTCAGGGGCTGATGTGGCACGCCACTGTGTAATTAATTTAATTTTTCATTTTTTTAAAGGATGCCACGCGTGTAATTAATCCACATCATTAATAATTAAAATTAAAAAAACATAAAATAATTAAAATAAATAACCAAAAAATAGAAAAACATTAGAAAAATTAGAAAAAAATATTTTTTTTCAAAAATTTAAAAAATCAGAAAAAAAATTCTGTTTTCAAAAATTAAAAAATTCAGATTTTTTTCGAACTTGAAAAAATTAGAAAATTTTTTTTGAAATTAAAAAGATTTTTTTCTAAAAAAAATCAAAATTCAGGAATTTATTTTTCAAAATAAGAAAAATATTTTAAAATTCTGGAAATTGATTCTGGAATTTTAAAATTTTGGAAATTTCTTAAAAAAATTAAAATTCTGGAATTTATTTTAAAAATGCTGGAAAATATTTTTATTTTTCGTACACGTCTCATTATAATTATTTATGTAAACTCGCTGAAATGTTGCAAAAATTCAGACTCCTCGACGAATCATGTATAATCACGAAAAATATTTTCCAAAAAAATCTGAACTTTTTTTAATTTCGAACTTGTTTTTCTAATTTTTATTTTTTTAATTTTGAAAGTTAAATTCAAGAATTTTTAATTTAAATTTTTTATTTCAAAAAAAATATGATTTTTTTCTATTTTTGAAAATTAATTTTCAGATTTTTTAAATTGTTTTTTATTTTTAAATCAATATATACGAAAATAAAAAAATGAAAAAAACATATTGTTTTCTGATTTTTTCAATTTTGAAAAAAATTTGAATTTTTTTTCGAACTTTTTAAATTTTTGAAAAAAAAATATTTTTTTTTTTCTGATTTTTAAAATTTTTGAAAAAAACATATATTTTTTTTTTCTGATTTTCTAATGTTTTTCTGTTTTTTGGTTATTTATTTTAATTATTAATGACGTGGACTAATTACACACGTGGCATCCTTTAAAAAAAATGAAAAATTAAATTATTGACACAGCGGCATGCCACATCAGCCCCTGGCATGTGTCAGATGGGGCCAGGGGTGTAAACCGGAGAATCTTAATTTTACAAGGTTGGAATCTAAACTTTTTTTTTACAGGAGGTAAACCGGAATTCGCTCAAATTACAGGGGGTAAAGACATATTAACCCAATATTAAATAATTGAAAATTGCATCCTATTAAAAAGACTTAATTACAGTTTTGGCCCCCTAAGTATCACGAACTTGCGATTTTGGCCCTCTATAAAAAGCAATAACAAATCAGCCCTTTAAGTTTATCCCCTTTTGCACTTTTGGCCCCCTGGTCCAATTTTGACCCAGTCGACGCACACGTGGCACCTCACTTAAGTGAGTAGGATGCCACGTGGGTAATTTTTAATTAAAAAAAATAAAAATGCCACGCGTGTATTGCTTTGACTAAAAAAATCAAAAAACAAAAAAGGAAAAGGACGGAAAAGTTTTTAATTCAGTTCTGGTACATTTCAATTCTCTCTTGCTAACCATGTCAGATTCAATAACGCTCATATTCATTCATCATCACTATGGCGTGTCGCATAGCTCTAAGGTCGTTTTTGTACAAACGTTGTTGCCGTCGCCGTTGGTGTCAAAGCCGGTGAAGATGCTCTTCAATTCGTCCATGTCGCCAACGTAAACGGGGGGTTTGGTGGTAGTTTTCTCGGTCTCATTGCCTTTCCTTTTCGTGCGTTTCTGTTGGTTTATGTTGCGTTTCCAAAATTTTCATCAATTGATTTAGTGTCGTGTCTGGGTTTGTTTGTTTGTATTTCAAAGAACCAATTTTGAATATGGATCTGGATGAGTGAAATGGGTAGAGTTTTATGAGCAACAACCAAAGGGGTGGAAATGGGTGGTGAGGAAGACTGTAGGAAGGTGTGGTGCGGTGGATTTCTGATAGAATCTGTGTCTATGTGAGAAAGAAGAAACTAAAAAAAACCTAATTCCCAATTTTGAAGCTGTGAGAGTTTGGGTTTTGATTGTGGAAGTTGGAAAAAGAAATTAACAAAACAGAGGAGGAGGAGGAGGAGGAGGAGGAGGAGGAGGAGAAGTGAGTTTAAGGACACATGGGGGGTGAGGATTATGGGTTTATGAAAGAGCAAACACAAAGGGATGTTGAAGAAGATTGAAGCTAATGATGCGTGTTGTGTTGCTATCATTTTTTATTTCCTTTTTATTTATTTATTTAATACCCAAATGATTATATGGCTTTTTATTTTATTTTTAATTCCAGAATTACCCATGTGGCATCCTACTCACTTAAGTAAGGTGCCACGTGTGCGTTGACTGGGTCAAAATTGGACCATGGGGCCAAAAGTGCAAAAGGGGGTAAACTTAAGGGGCTGATTTGTTAGTTTTTTATAGGGGGCTAAAATCGCAAGTTCATGATACTTAGGGGGCCAAAACTGTAATTAAGCCTATTAAAAAATAAGAATTAAATTAAAAATAAATCATGGAAAAATAAAGAGGAAAATAACTACCCACAACAATTTCTCCTACTAAAATTTCCATCCAAGACTAATTCACATAGTAATAAATAATTAATTATTAAATAAAAAATTAGGTCATGATCCATAATAATAGGAAGTTTTTCCTCCAAAACTATTTCACCTATATTAATAAATAATTAATTAAAATTGAACAATAGGCCATAATCCATAATAACAAGAACTTCTCACGTTAGCTACCCATATTCTATTGCATATGAACTAATTAAATAAATTTAAAAAATTAATTAAATTAAAAAACATAATTTAATTGAATGGTGGATAGAAATAACTTCTCACGTTAGCTACCCACATTCCATTGCACACTATCTAATTAAATAAAGTTTCTTAAAAAAAACTAATTAAATAAACAATTTTCTAAGAAATAACCGTGAAATTCTGGCCAGGCAATAACAAAGAGTAAACAAGTTCTGAACCAAACATGTTCTGAACTAAACTTAGCACAATTAACAACAGATAATCAGCAGAAATTAAAAGTGCAGGAAAGCTAAAGAACACAAGGTTTGTTAACCCAGTTCGGAGTAAACACCTCCTACTCTGGGGGATACCAATCCAGGAAGGAATTCCACTATAGGAATTAATCCTTATGACTCAAGACACTGACTCCCAGTTCCCAGCCTAAGCAATTAACTTCCTCCTAGTCTTGAATTCTACCCAACACGTTGAGTATTAGAGACCACTAACTTCCTATTCAAGTAACACACCTCTTACTGAACCCCTTACACAAAACTACCCTGTTTTGAAGAAATACTTCAATATCTGAACTGCACTCGTACCTACAGGCTTAGAGTGATTACAACTCAATTAAAAACACTAAACTAACTCAATCAATGAGTGGTGCACAAACAAAGCTTAAAGCTTACAAACACTAAGACTCAATTCTCTGAATTTTTCTCTCTAATTCGTGTATCTTGAATAGCAGCAGCACTCCTCCTTTTATAACCTTCAGCAAGTCTCTTAATTATGCACCCAATCTTCAGAATTTGATTTGTTATTGATTTATGAATGGCTAAAATAATTCTGCAATGTATCTTTGAAAGATTACATCAGTAAAATACGTGTTTTCATAAAAACAAACCAAATCTTCATTAAATCTTCTCCAAATCAACCAGCATTCTAGAAGCAATATGCGAGGATAAATCCTTGATAAATCTCGCCAAGATTCATGCAGAAATAACTTGCAAAAATGCAGCTTCTGAAGAAGTCAACAAAAGTCAACTCTGCTACAGTGCGTCTGATGCTTCAGAACCACATTTCAGCTTCTGAAGTAACTTTCAGCTTCTGAAGAGCAAAAGAGCTTCTGAACAGCTTCAAATCAAGTTTCTTGCAACTGAAGACTTGTGCTAAACAAGGAGATGCTTCTATTCAACACATTGGATTTGCCAAAACATGCAGCCAACACCAAAATACTCAACAAACCGCATCTCTCCACTTTGTTTCTTCCATATATATATATATATAACACATCTTCACATATTTGTTCTCTTTCATCTACTCATTTGTTCTCTTCCATCTACTATCAGTTTCTTAAATTTTGGCATTATGATATGATTTATTTTTTATTGGCTTATTCAAGCCACCGGTCCCTTAACTTAATTGTTTGTCTCAAAATAGTCCCCTAACTTTAATTTGTCTCAAATTGGTCCCCTAAGTTTCCCTCTGTTACATGTTTAAGTCATTTATGTTAGTTTCCATGGGAAAACGTTAACTTATGTCCACGCTGGCGTTTGACATGGCATTTCTTTTCATTTCCTGGAAACTTAGAGAGAGAAGCTGAAACATAGAGAGAGAGGGCGAAAGTGAGAAGAAGGTGAAACATTCGTACGAAGAAGACGAAGAAGCATCCTGAATCCAAGCCAAAAACGAAAGTGAAGACGAAATCTTGGATCGAGCTTAGCATCAGGTTCGTATACTTCATCTTCTTTCTTTTTCGCGATTTCTGAAAGTTTTTTTTAGGGTTTCTGTTGTTGCTTTTTCTGGGTTAGGGTTTATCTGTTTTGCTTTCTAAAGTTTAGGGTTTCATACTTTTATGTGCTTTTGTAATTGAAAAAAGTTGTTTTTTGTATGTATGTGAATGTGTTTGATTAGGGTTTTGATTATGATTTTCCGTGGTCCCAAATTTCGTAATTTGTGCAGATTTGCTTGAATAGGGTTTTTTTTGTTGTTTTTGGCTGGATTTGATACAGATGGAGGGTCGATTTGGGTGTGGTTCATCACCAGGGATATTTTAATGAGTTCAAACATTATGGGTACATTGGGTTAGAGGAAACATGGGATTGTGAACTTGATTTTTGGTCCTATTTTGAAGTCTTAGGTAAGTTGAGAGAGTTAGGTTACCCAATGATAAGTAGCCTTTGGTATTATGACCCAACCTTAGTTGATGAGATGATACCATTTAGGGATGATGTTGGTACTAGAAGGATGAAAAACATATCCCTGATGTATGGAGCTGTCCATCTTTATGTTGTGCACCCTTTGTGCAAACCTGATATAGTTGATATGGACCCATTAATAGAATATCCTATCATTGCCCCTTATAATAATGAGAATGAAAATGTTGTGGGTCCCATAGAAGAAGAAAATGTTGTAGACCCACCAGAAGAAAATGTTGTAGACCCACAGAAGAAGAAGGGGAAAGGTTTGAGGGGAAGAAAGAAAAAACAGCCAATAGTTGATAATGTAGAACAACATGTCTTTGAGGATGAAATGTTGGCAGATCTTATGAATAATGTGGAAAAAGAAGGACATCAAGCATATTGAGGGAAAAAGGTTTGAGTGATGTTGAAGACTATAACAGTGATAAGCTGAAGAGTGGTTGTGATAGTGATGACAGTGATGTGGGAAAGAACAAATATCCAGTTTTTAAACAATCAGATAAAATGTTTGATTACAAGTGGGAAGTTGGGACATATTTTGCTTCAAAGTTTGATTTTCAAGAAGGGATTAGAACATATGTTATACACTCAGGGAGGGCCTTAAAGTTTAAAAAAAATGACATGAGGAGAATGAGAGTGATCTGCAAACCTTGTTGTGATTGGGAGTTATACTGTGCAAAAATACCAGATGAAGAAACCTGGCAGCTGAGAAAAATAGGTCCTGATCATAGTTGTAGTAGGGAATACAAGGTTAAAATGCTGAATTCCAAATGGTTGGGGAACAAATTGCATTCAAGGGTTAGGGAGAATCCAGATTACAAAATAACATTTATTATTGATAGGACACAACAGAAGTGGAATGTTGGAATTAACAGGAATAAAGCATACAGGGCTAGGAGTATTGCAATTGATGTTGTTGATGGGTCTTTTAGGGAGCAGTACTGTAACACCCATACTAACGTTAACTAGTATATTAGTATGTGCGTTAATCTGATATCGGATACATTAAAATTTACAATAATTAAAATATACAACCCTCTGAATGAGTACATTTTGCTCGTTTACATAAATGTCCAAATTTCATACATTACATGTTCATATACAAATATAAAATCTGTCAACCTCCTGAGCTGGCCTTGACGAGCATCTGCACTCCATCCAGCGTCTTCCTAAAGATCTTCATCTGAAAACCACTTGGCTGCCTGAAACCTGCACCAGAAGGATAGGGATGAGACATAATGTCTCAGTGAACTCCTACCCTACCTACTGTTGGCAACCACGGGGGAAACCTAGGGTCGCCGTGCCTACCTCGGCAATCTTGGGGAAAACTACGATCGCCAAGTCTTATCTTTACTTATTTCGCGATCAAGGGGAAGAACTAGGATCGCTACATATCTTTATCTTTCTTATACTGTTCATGTTCCTAATCTTACGTGTTTCATACTCTATTCCTATCTTAGTCTTAAGCGTAGTGATCTTGGGGACATCCTATGATCACATCGCGTTCACTAGGAACTAATTTCCATGTCCCGTATTACATATAAAATATACGTATTCATTTCATATTCGTATCATCTTTTCATATCATTAAGTTAGAAGTTAGCGTTGAACAAACAATCATTATCTTGGTTCATTTTACGGAGTGCATCCGGGTGGAGTAACCCCGAAGTACATCTCCCATCATACCGGTGAAATTCCTATCATATCAGGCTAACACCGGACTCCTCTTATCTTTGTGTAGGCAACCCTCTCGGTGAAGCCCCATCCGGCATAATCCGGAGCCTGCTGGACACATCTTGCATGTAGACAACCCTCTCGGAGAAGTCCCATCCGGCGAATCCCGGAGCCTGCTGGACATGCTTAAGTCTTTTAACATACGTGTGGACAATCCTCTCGGAAGAGTCCCATCCGGCGAATCCCGGAGTCTGATGAACACGTTTAATATCGTCTTGTAAATTACGTGTGGATAGCCCTTTCGGAGAAATCCCATCCGGCGTAATCCCGGAGTCTGATGAACACGTTATCATATTCTTTATCTTTGAATTCTTAACTTAAGTTCATAAACATATCTATTACGTTTCATATTTCTTGTGCATATCTAATGCATTCTTTAAATATTCATTCTTAAAACTTAACCTATAAAATAGGCTCTTAACTTTGATCATTAAATCTTTCCTTGTGCATTCTCATCTTAATCGAGTGCATCTTAAGCTTGTTATCCTATGAGCATTCTCATCTTAAGCACTTGTAAGTGCTTCTATTCTCTACAATAATTGACACATAAAATGCATCACTTAGGGAGAACAATCTCCCAAGCATAACTTATAAACTTGTAATCTTAGGCTTATTGTTCTCTTGATCCTTTGCTTGATTATTTGGAAACATTCCATGGCTTAATAACCTTTCTATATCATCTTATGGATGAAGGTATCCATCTCTCAATTATTGTACCTTTCCTCATCCTACATTGGTCTAAACATCCTCTAAAATAGCCTGCAATTCGGTGGCCGAATTGTCCAATTCGGTGGCCGATTTTCTGTGAACCAGAAATGAGAATTTTGCTGTCAAATTCGGTGGCCGAATTGGAGCATTCGGTGGCCGAATTGCTACTGTTCCAAAACGTGATTTTCACAATTCTAGGCTATTCCAGGCATAATCAAACATCATAACAGCTTAAGGGATGTGTTTCTAAGACATATTGACAGCTTATAACAAGATTAACCAAGGAATTGGCAAGCATAATGATTTAGAACACTAATTATAAACTTTGCTCATAATACTAAATATGCTCAAACTTACACAATCGGGTTATAAAACCCTAGGGAGCTCACCTCAACCATGCTAGCTTCTTTCCCAAGCTTTCCCCTTGCTTCTTCTCCAATCTTAGCTTAGGTTTTCCTTTCCTTCTTGTTCCATTCTTCCTTTCTCTTGTTCTAGTTTCACCAACCAAGCTTGCTTGCAAGTTTCTACCAAGAATTTCTTTAAGAGGTGTTGAATTGATGGAGAGGGAGATGAGGGAGAGGAGGGCGTGTGACATAAGGGGAAGGAGGGAAGAGAGGCTGAATGGGAAAGAGAGAGAAAGAGATGAGGATTGTATAGGAAAATATCTTGTTTCATGTTTAAATAATCTTCCTTTGCCTCTTAATTACTAAAATGCCATTGCTTGCTCTATAATCTTTAAACATCGACAACAGTCACTTATAAGCGGGATATTACACTTACCACATAAATAACCCATTAACTGACAATTTACCAAATTGTCCTTTGCTTAAAACATTCCGATACATCGTCTCAATATTAATAATTGTTCGAGTCTTAGGTGGGATGTTACAAGTACACAAGAATATATGATTATTGCCATGAGCTCTTAAGATCAAATATTGGTTCTACAGTTAAGGTGAGTACTAGACCTTTTGAAGGAACCTGGTGTGATCATGTGTCCACATTTTCAGAGACTTTATGTCTGTTTTAAGGGATGTAGGGAAAGCTTCTTCAAATGCAGACCCATAATTGGACTTGATGGTCGTTTCCTCAAAGGTTACTATGGTGGACAGTTGTTGGCTGCTATTGGCACAAATCCTAATGATCAGATGCTTCCTATTGCATATGCAGTTGTGGAGGGGGAGACCAAAGATTCCTGGAAATGGTTCTTAGACCTTCTTATTAATGAGTTGGGTGGCCCTAGACTGTGCAAGACATATATGTCATACCCCAATTTTTGACCTAAAATTTATTTTTTCATTCGTCTTTTGGTTCGAAAATTTTGTTGTCGTTTCAGACGAAATTTCGACAGAGGTATTTTAAAATACCTCATTTTCGGTTCCGAAGACGACAGTTTTTATATTTATATTTATTCTTATTTCTCTTATTATTATTATTTTCATTATTATTTCTTTTACTTTTATTTTTATCATTATTCCTTTCCTTTTTTTTCATCATCCTTTTCTTTTACATTTTTCTTTTTTTCAGATTTTATTATTTTCTTTGCTATTATTTTGAAAGAGTTGACTGATGAACTTTAAGCACCATTTTAATGGTTGCCTTATTGGTAATTGGTTTGACTGTTTTGCTTTATTGTCCATCAATTATCATTAACTGCATTGTGATTATATAATTAAGGGGAGCCAATTCAGTGGGGGGAACAAAAAAAAGATTCATCAGGAAAAGAAACGAAAAAACACAATCAGTCAACACAGTAGGCATTTTCAGAATTCAGTCAAAAAACCGTAAACACAAACAGAACCAGCCACGCATACTGACCCCAAAAGCAAACACCACCACAACTCACCCAACTCAAACCCAATCCCACCTCACGGCCTTCCTCACCCCTAACTCACGCAACCGTACAGCCCTCTCTCCCTAAGCCAAACCCAGCGCACATCACCACTCACCCACACAAACCCCTCACGGCCTCACACCTCACCACTACACAACCACCACCACCGTACAAACCCGACCTCCCTAAAACTCCCACAACCCACATAACAACCTAACTCACAGCCACTTTACCAAAACAACACCACAACCCTCAAAACCAAATTAAGCCAAACCCAACGCCACAAACAACCCATACGACCTCTAACCACCACCCAAACACGCCCCTTCTCCTCCCAAAACCGTACGGCCCCTCACTTCCAACAAACTCCCACACACACAAAACGCCAAGCCACCCGCACAACCCATTTACAACCGCACGCAGCCTCCTCCCCAAACAGAAACACAATCCGAAACCAAAAATTCTAAAACCAAGGTATTTCTTTTTGTTTCAAAAGTCACAGATTTAGAGCTCAGTTTACAGAGTTTCGAAAATCCAGACCCGAATCTAGAAAGAGGAGAGTGAGAGGTTTTAGAAAGTTAAAACTTTTTTTAAAAAAAGGGAAGTTTTCACTCCGGCGCGGTGGCGCCGCCCCCTTGGGCCGGCCAACCACCGCGCCTGTTTTTATTTGCTGGCCGTGTTCTTTTTCATGGTTGAGAGAGCAAGAGAGAATGAGAGAGGGAGAAAGAGAAAAAAGAGAGAAAATGAGAGAAAACCAGGAAAAATCATTCTTATATGCCCAATTTCTGGCCCAATCAGGCGCGGCCCAGCACTTCCTTTCTCTCCCTCTTCTGATTTCTTCCCATACCCCCCTGCTTCTGCTACTGCACCCCCTTCCTTTTCTTATTTATTTTCTATTTCTTTTTACCATTTCGCATTTATTTTTTTAGTTTTTATGTATTGTCATGCATTTTATTGCCTTTAATCTCCAACACATCATGCATTTTTATTTATTTTATTTTTTTATTTTCCTTTTATTTCATGCATTTTTCATTTTTATTTTTATTTTTAGCATGCTTACTTATTGCATTTGCAAGTTTTATTTTTATTATTTTGCCATCTTTTAGAATGTATTTAGGTACAATGTAAATCATAAATGAGAATTTGCACTGACACTCACTTTATTTATTCTGCTTTATGTCTTTATTTATTTTTATTTATTTCGCTTTATAAAAAAAAAAATACAAAAAATATTAGGTTAGTTTAATTTCGAAAGGGTTTCGTGGTGATCCAACGTCACCACGAAATTTCCTCGCGTTTAGTTTTTTTAGTCTTAATCCATAAACAAGAAAAAACAAAAACATGCAAATAATCAAAAATCAAAAAAATCTTTTCTTAATAAACCTTGATTTTCAATCAAGTGTCCGTTTTTTTCTTTTATTTTCTTTAAATAATCATTAATCCATTTTAATAACACTTTAATCCTTTTCAAAATTAAAAAACACAAATCAATCTTATTTCGCCACTCGGCTTTTATTTTTAAAACCTTTTTTTAAAAAAACAAATAAAAAACATCAAACAAATCAAACGTCATTTTTTACCCCGAACTACGAGGTTTTGATCCCTCACGGGTACGTAGGCAGAGGACCTTGTCCTTCCAAATCATAAAAAATACAAAAAAAAAACATTTTTATTTTTTCTCACTATTTTAATTCATTCTTTTCTTTCTAAAAAAAATAATAAGCAAGTTATAGCCAAAATAAATAAATAAAATCAAGAGGTTCTCGTAGAGTACTACGAACGTTTAGGGTGCTAACACCTTCCCTAAACGTAACTAACCCCCGAACCCTAATCTTTTAAAAATGTGGTAATTTAGAACTTTTTTCCACTTTTCATTTAAAAAATTAAAAGTTCAGTCGTGAAATAAAATTAGTGAGTCAACGCTAATCAATAGCTTGATCTCCGAAAATCACCGCGACAGAAATGGCGACTTCACTGGGGAAACCCTAAGAGGGTTGAGCCTAACTTGGATTTATTTAATTATTTTGTGCTATAACTTGCTTAAAAAAAAATAATATGTAAATATGTGCCTATGTTTTTTTTCCCTTTTACGTGAGTGGTGAGATAAGTCCTACACCCGGACTTGAGGGAAACATAAGATAGGATGGTGGTATAATCAAAGTGGCTTTCCGAGGGTAAATTTCGGATGTGGCACATGTGATAACCCCGCTCAATGGAGGGATCTTGGAAGTATTACTATGTCGGCATGAGTAAGTCGTGTTCGGCATTGATATTTTCAAGTGACCTATGAAGTTGAGGACCTTTAGTTACCTTTAACCCATCTTGGCCTTTTAGGACGTAGTGCGGTGGCTAACCAAGAGTAATCTTGAATTAGTTGATACGCGATACTACACTCAAACGAGACTTTCTTACAAATATTATTGGATCGGGAGTCAATCTCGTAACCCGACGATATTTGGAAGGGGTTGAGGACTTTGGGAACTTGGTAGAACCCGTGATACAGGTACAAATGAAACCATAGTCCTTACCAAATGGCGTGTTTACCCTTGACTCCAACATTTTGGACTTAACCTCACCATGTTTTCTCCGTTTCTTTAGCATAACCATGCATGCATGCATCCATGCATAAACTTATTTTCTCATCCAATTATCGAAGGATTTAAACAAGTTTTTTAAACGTCATAGAGGAGCACTAGGAAGTACACCTTCAAGAGCCCTGATTTGTTGAATTTAAGGAAGCTAGGAGTCTTTAGATTTCTTTTAAAAATCTAGCTTCCATTAAAGGACTTTTGAATTGGTCCCTTGGCTCGGTTTCTAAAAAAGAACTATTTTGTAAGGCCTTGATGCTCAAATGAAATGTTCAAACCATGATGTTTACAATTACTTCAACAAAGTCCTTCGATAACAAATCTTTCTTCTTTTTTGCATGCGCATAATCATGCATCATATCGCATTCATAGTTTCTCAAGCCGAGTCTCACGTCTTGTTTTTCCAAAGGTCCATCTGCCTAGTCCAAGAAAGTGGCTCGACGTCCTCAGCAGAAACCGACTTACACATACAACACTAGGGCATATCAGAGAAAAAGAATGGAACATTTGGAACAAGAGAATCAGGCACTCCGGGAGGAAATGACATCCATGCGAACTAAGATCGAAGAATTGACAGAGTTGGTAAAGCTGCTGGCAGCCGCACAAGTTCATCCACCGTCTTCTTCCCCTAGCCATCTAGCTCAGTTGATAACTACTACTACTCCGGCTCCGACGGCACACACCAGTGCTCCACAATACACTATGCCCGACGGATATCCCTGGGGCATGCCTTTTAGCTCCGGTGAAGGATTCATCCCTATTCCTGCTGCAACTTCTGCTCCTCAACCTGGAATTACTTTTCCTCAGGCTACTATGGCTTTTTCAGCTCCAGTGATTCATACCACCCAGTACGACAATGAACCTATCTTTCACACTGAAAGTGTAGGGGCTCAGGATCGGATGGATGACTTCCAAGAAAAGTTTGACAAGATGCAACAGGAAATCAAGGCCCTCCGCGGGAAGGATCTGTTTGGGAAAAATGCCCACGACCTCTGTTTGGTGCCAAATGTCAAGATCCCGCCCAAGTTTAAGGTCCCTGAATTTGAGAAGTACAAGGGGAACACTTGTCCTCAAAGCCACCTGATAATGTATGCTAGGAAAATGTCTACCCAGACAGATAACCATCAATTGCTCATCCACTACTTCCAGGACAGTCTAACTGGCGCAGCTTTAAAATGGTACATGAGTTTGGACAGCACCAGGATCCGAACTTTCAATGACTTGGGAGAAGCCTTCATCCGCCAGTACAAGTACAACCTGGACATGGCCCCAGACAGAGACCAACACCGGGCCATGGCTCAAAAGGATAAGGAGACTTTCAAAGAGTATGCCCAAAGATGGAGGGAGATTGCTGCTCAGATTAACCCACCACTAGAGGAGAAAGAAATGACCAAAATTTTCCTAAATACTCTTGGTTCATTCTATTACGAGCGGATGATTGCAAGTGCGCCTAGTGATTTCACTGAAATGGTTAATATGGGAATGCGTCTGGAGGAAGGAGTCCGAGAGGGACGTTTAGTTATGGAAAGTGCCTTTGCTGCCAGCAGTACAAAGAAGTTTGGGAATGGCTCCTCGGGAAAGAGAGAGCAACGGGTAAGTATGGTGGCCCAAGGACAGCCTCAGCAACAGTATCAACAGCAGCCTCGACAACAGGCTCAGCAACAGGCTCCCCAGCGGAATCCCCCACAGTTTACCCAACAGAATCGGGTCCAGTTGATGTCGCAGTTTGATCCAATTCCCATGACGTATGCAGAGTTGCTTCCCGCTTTGCTTGATAAAAAGTTAGTTCAGACTAAGGCGCCCCCTCGGGTACCTGAAAGGTTGCCACGTTGGTATAGACCTAATCTCTCTTGTGCTTTCCACCAAGGGGCACCCGGTCACGACATTGAGCATTGTTTCCCCTTGAAAGCTGAAGTCCAAAAGTTGGTCCAGGCTGGTGTCCTGTCCTTCAAAGATTTGAACCCCAATGTGCAAGCTAATCCACTACCGGATCATGGGACTGCATCTATTAATATGGTGCAAAGTTGTTCAGAGGCTTACCCAGTTGAAAACAACCTGGAGGAGGTGGCAGCTAGCTTTGTGACACATGGCAGAGTTCGCCGCAATTGGGTCGCTGTTGACGTCCCTTCCGCTATTCATTGTTCTAAATAACATTTTGTTGTTTTTGCTTTTCGTTTTAAAAAAAAATAATATATAAATCCTTTCGTTCCGCCCGATACGAAAGTGAACTTTTGTAGGGCTTTTTGCTTCATGTATTTCCATCATAAAATAAATAAGTCGTTTTGTTCTCGACTCTGTCTTTTTATTCTTTGTTTTTTTCTGGAAAATGGTGAACACAAAAAACCAAAAATATTTTATGTTATCAATTTCAAAAGGTCTGCATTTTTCACTCATTTTCTAAAATCAATCATCAAATCATATGTAGACTGAACATAAATAAACCCGTTGAACACTGTAACCCTATTGTCTCTCCCAACTTTGATTTCCCTGTCTACGAAGCTGAAGAGGAAGAGGATGAAGGGATTCTCGAGAAGATTTCTCTGCTACTAGAATATGAAAAAGAAACTCATTCAGTCTCATGAAGAAGCACTCGAAATGATTAACTTGGGTTCCGAAGAACTGCCATTACAATATTCCTGATAAAGTCCCAGATGAGTGGTGCCATCGAGGTTGCAACAAAAATTAAACAAAAAAAAACATCAAAAAAAACAAAAGCAAAAAAAAAACAAAGAAAGAAAATACATCGAAAAGATGGTGCAGAAGATGGTAACCACTTACAAGGACTTGCATGGGATGTTATCGTATGCTTTACCTGGATATCGTACTTCAGTGTGTACCTCAACAGGGGCAACCCCCCTCTTCTTTAGTGTATGGCATAGAAGCAGTACTCCCTGTGGAGATTGAGATTCCATCAATGAGAGTTTTAATGGAACCTAAGTTATCAGAGGCTGAATGATGTCAAAACAAATATGATCAGAGAAACGCATGAATGCTTTGTGTCACGGGCAGTTCCCTTGTGTTCCAAGAAGGAGGTCTTGTGCTCAAAAAGATTTTATCATTTCAACCGGACTCCAGGGGCAAATGGACGCCTAATTATGAAGGCTCATATGTCGTCAAAAGAGCATTCTCCGGTGGTGCAATGACTCTTACAACTATGGATGGTGATGAGCTTCCCCGTCCTGGGAACGCCGATGCAGTCAAGAAATACTTTGTCTAAAAAATAAAAGAACAGCTCGGTAAGTCGAAAACCTGTAAGGGCGGCTTAGGCAAAAATGAGCGTCTCGGTGGACTGAAAACCCGAAAGGGCGGTCCAGGCAAAAATTAGAGACATGAAACAGAAAATAATCATCCTGATAGATCGAAAACCCGAAAGGGCGGTCTATGCAAAAATTAAGGATCAAAAGACAAAGTAACTGTATCAGGTTGGCCATGACTCACTTGGGGCACATTAGTGGTCAAAGAGACTCTGAATCTGAAGCATCCAAACGGTGGAATTCAAAGTTGTTAGGGAAAATAGCGGTTATTGTGTTCAATGTACCTTCCCCTTATATTTACCATTTTCCAAACTTTGTGAGATCCGTGGAGCCACGCCATTGGCGGGCCACCACTCTGTTAAAATGAATTTGAGCCTGTGCCTTTTATTTGGAACTCCTGTTTATTCTGTTTATAAAATTTCTTCTATTTTTGATGGTAGTACTTGAAGCAGAATATTTTACAAAAAATCTTAAATCTTTTTATTTTTGGAAAGCATAAACAACAAACACATTCTCTCTGAACTCATGAATAAGTGAAGTGTGCGTCAACAGTTATCCTGAGAACGGACAAACTCTGCAGGTTAAACATGGTCAATTGCTTGAAAAAGAAAGAGGAAAAAGAAAAGAGCTCGGTAAGTCGAAAACCCGAAAGGGCGGCTTAGGCAAAAATGAGCGTCCCGGTGGATCGAAAACCTGAAAAGGCGGTTCAGGCAAAAATTAGGGGCATACAAAAAGAATATATTCCCGGTGGACTGAAAACCCGAAAGGGCGGTCCAGGCAAAAGTTAGGGATTCAAAAAAGAAAAAAACAAAAAGCATGACCACGGAACACCAGTTCTTCTGCCAGGTCTATGGATTAGCACGATTCCCCCCAGGAAGTGTTTACTCCCCATCAGTTGTTGCATGCCGGGCTTTACCCCGTTAATGTTTTGATATGTCCCCAGTGGCATCATCCCCATTAAAGATTGCCGAGTGTTTGTGATGCAGCGTCGGGTCACTTTCCATCTTATCCGTCCAATCTTGTCTCATCAAGTCGGTCTTTCATACAATCATACAAGTCGGTCTCTCATACAATCATACAAGTCAGTCTTCCGTACAATCTTACCAGTCAATCCTTCAAACAGTCACAAGTTAATCAGTCATGCCAGTCATACAAGTCACATCATCATTCATACATTCATACATTCATGCATACACAACATGCCCATAACATCATTCAATACATGGTTGCATTAACCACCCTGAGTCTTGCTTTTCATGTCAATCAATCATGAACAATTTTTTAACTCTCTTTGTCCCCAAGTGTCATCCCCAGTGTGTCTGGTCCAAAGATGTCACCCTCTTTTCGCCAAGTGACAGTTCTTTAATGAACAGCTTATGCATACCTTTTATCCTGTCGTCAGTGGCGAGTTCGGCTACGTCCCGAGCAGCTGACATTTATCTCTTACCTTCTTTAAGCTACCCTCACAATGGTAGTAGGTAAAATATTTCGTCTGCCTTTTTTAAGCTATCCGCACACCGATAGTAGGCAATGCCTTCTCCTTTTCTATTACCTCTTTTAAGCTATCAATACACGATAGTAGGTAATACATGTCATCTGTCTGTTTTAAGCTATCCATACAACGATAGTAGACGGTGTCTCCTTTTATATTACCTCTTTTAAGCTATCAATACACGATAGTAGGTAATACATGTCATCTGTCTGTTTTAAGCTATCCATACAACGATAGTAGACGGTGTCTCCTTTTATATTACCTCTTTTAAGCTATCAATACACGATAGTAGGTAATACATGTCACCTCCTTTAAGCTATCCATACAACGATAGTAGACGGTGTCTCCTTTTATATTACCTCTTTTAAGCTATCAATACACGATAGTAGGTAATACATGTCACCTCCTTTAAGCTATCCATACAACGATAGTAGACGGTGTCTCCTTTTATATTACCTCTTTTAAGCTATCAATACACGATAGTAGGTAATACATGTCACCTCCTTTAAGCTATCCATACAACGATAGTAGACGGTGTCTCCTTTTATATTACCTCTTTTAAGCTATCAATACACGATAGTAGGTAATACATGTCACCTCCTTTAAGCTATCCATACAACGATAGTAGACGGTGTCTCCTTTTTATATTACCTCTTTTAAGCTATCAATACACGATAGTAGGTAATACATGTCATCTGTCTTCCTTAAGCTATCCATACAACGATAGTAGACGGTGTCTCCTTTTTATATTACCTCTTTTAAGCTATCAATACACGATAGTAGGTAATACATGTCATCTGTCTTCCTTAAGCTATCCATACAACGATAGTAGACGGTGTCTCCTTTTTATATTACCTCTTTTAAGCTATCAATATACGATAGTAGGTAATACATATCATCTGTCTTCTTTAAGCTGTCATCTTTGTCGATAGTAGACAACTCCTTCCCCAGTGAAACTATGTTATCCCCCAGTGGAGTCGGATCCCTTGCTTTAACAAACTCGGGTATCCTTTGGTTTTGTTTTACCCCCAGTCGGGTCAGCTTCGCCGTCTTGCATTTGCATTTGCATCACGAGCATCTCACAGTTTTTCTTTTTAGGTCCAAAATTGGCGTACTCTGTATTTAAGTCCCTTCGACCCGCCGAATCCAAGATTTTCTCTTCAGATCTCCGGACGAAGAGACTTAAATAGGGGCATCTGTCATACCCCAATTTTTGACCTAAAATTTATTTTTTCATTCGTCTTTTGGTTCGAAAATTTTGTTGTCGTTTCAGACGAAATTTCGACAGAGGTATTTTAAAATACCTCATTTTCGGTTCCGAAGACGACAGTTTTTATATTTATATTTATTCTTATTTCTCTTATTATTATTATTTTCATTATTATTTCTTTTACTTTTATTTTTATCATTATTACTTTCCTTTTTTTTCATCATCCTTTTCTTTTACATTTTTCTTTTTTTCAGATTTTATTATTTTCTTTGCTATTATTTTGAAAGAGTTGACTGATGAACTTTAAGCACCATTTTAATGGTTGCCTTATTGGTAATTGGTTTGACTGTTTTGCTTTATTGTCCATCAATTATCATTAACTGCATTGTGATTATATAATTAAGGGGAGCCAATTCAGTGGGGGGAACAAAAAAAAGATTCATCAGGAAAAGAAACGAAAAAACACAATCAGTCAACACAGTAGGCATTTTCAGAATTCAGTCAAAAAACCGTAAACACAAACAGAACCAGCCACGCATACTGACCCCAAAAGCAAACACCACCACAACTCAGCCAACTCAAACCCAATCCCACCTCACGGCCTTCCTCACCCCTAACTCACGCAACCGTACAGCCCTCTCTCCCTAAGCCAAACCCAGCGCACATCACCACTCACCCACACAAACCCCTCACGGCCTCACACCTCACCACTACACAACCACCACCACCGTACAAACCCGACCTCCCTAAAACTCCCACAACCCACATAACAACCTAACTCACAGCCACTTTACCAAAACAACACCACAACCCTCAAAACCAAATTAAGCCAAACCCAACGCCACAAACAACCCATACGACCTCTAACCACCACCCAAACACGCCCCTTCTCCTCCCAAAACCGTACGGCCCCTCACTTCCAACAAACTCCCACACACACAAAACGCCAAGCCACCCGCACAACCCATTTACAACCGCACGCAGCCTCCTCCCCAAACAGAAACACAATCCGAAACCAAAAATTCTAAAACCAAGGTATTTCTTTTTGTTTCAAAAGTCACAGATTTAGAGCTCAGTTTACAGAGTTTCGAAAATCCAGACCCGAATCTAGAAAGAGGAGAGTGAGAGGTTTTAGAAAGTTAAAACTTTTTTTAAAAAAAGGGAAGTTTTCACTCCGGCGCGGTGGCGCCGCCCCCTTGGGCCGGCCAACCACCGCGCCTGTTTTTATTTGCTGGCCGTGTTCTTTTTCATGGTTGAGAGAGCAAGAGAGAATGAGAGAGGGAGAAAGAGAAAAAAGAGAGAAAATGAGAGAAAACCAGGAAAAATCATTCTTATATGCCCAATTTCTGGCCCAATCAGGCGCGGCCCAGCACTTCCTTTCTCTCCCTCTTCTGATTTCTTCCCATACCCCCCTGCTTCTGCTACTGCACCCCCTTCCTTTTCTTATTTATTTTCTATTTCTTTTTACCATTTCGCATTTATTTTTTTAGTTTTTATGTATTGTCATGCATTTTATTGCCTTTAATCTCCAACACATCATGCATTTTTATTTATTTTATTTTTTTATTTTCCTTTTATTTCATGCATTTTTCATTTTTATTTTTATTTTTAGCATGCTTACTTATTGCATTTGCAAGTTTTATTTTTATTATTTTGCCATCTTTTAGAATGTATTTAGGTACAATGTAAATCATAAATGAGAATTTGCACTGACACTCACTTTATTTATTCTGCTTTATGTCTTTATTTATTTTTATTTATTTCGCTTTATAAAAAAAAAAATACAAAAAATATTAGGTTAGTTTAATTTCGAAAGGGTTTCGTGGTGATCCAACGTCACCACGAAATTTCCTCGCGTTTAGTTTTTTTAGTCTTAATCCATAAACAAGAAAAAACAAAAACATGCAAATAATCAAAAATCAAAAAAATCTTTTCTTAATAAACCTTGATTTTCAATCAAGTGTCCGTTTTTTTCTTTTATTTTCTTTAAATAATCATTAATCCATTTTAATAACACTTTAATCCTTTTCAAAATTAAAAAACACAAATCAATCTTATTTCGCCACTCGGCTTTTATTTTTAAAACCTTTTTTTAAAAAAACAAATAAAAAACATCAAACAAATCAAACGTCATTTTTTACCCCGAACTACGAGGTTTTGATCCCTCACGGGTACGTAGGCAGAGGACCTTGTCCTTCCAAATCATAAAAAATACAAAAAAAAAACATTTTTATTTTTTCTCACTATTTTAATTCATTCTTTTCTTTCTAAAAAAAATAATAAGCAAGTTATAGCCAAAATAAATAAATAAAATCAAGAGGTTCTCGTAGAGTACTACGAACGTTTAGGGTGCTAACACCTTCCCTAAACGTAACTAACCCCCGAACCCTAATCTTTTAAAAATGTGGTAATTTAGAACTTTTTTCCACTTTTCATTTAAAAAATTAAAAGTTCAGTCGTGAAATAAAATTAGTGAGTCAACGCTAATCAATAGCTTGATCTCCGAAAATCACCGCGACAATATACCTTTATAAGTGATCAGCTAAAGGTAATTTTACAATACTTATCTTTTTAATTTAACATGTTATTTCACATTACATATTCTGTCAATATTAATTTCATTCAATTTAAGGGACTTTTTAATTTAACATGTTTTTAAATTTAGGGACTTTTGCCTGCTATGGATGTATTGTTGCCAGAAGTGGAACATAGGTTTTGTGTCAGGCACCTATATAACAACTTCAGAAAAAAAAAAAACATTCTGGGAAAAAACTCAAGGAATTGATGTGGAGGGATGCAAAGGCCACTTATTCAAATGCATGGGAAAAGGCTATGAAAGAGATAAAGGATATAAGTCAGCCAACATTCAATTACCTAGTTCAAATTCCACCAAAGCATTGGAGCAAGGCTTTCTTCAAAACTGGTTCACATTGTGATACATTAGTGAACAATATGTCAGAATCTTTTAACTCTGTGATTGTTGTGCCTAGGTCCAAACCAATTGTCACTATGCTGGAAGAAATTAGGGTGTATCTTATGCAAAGATGGGAAAACAATAGGCAGAAAATATCAAGGTATGAGGCTGGTGTTTTACCCAACATTAAGAAGAGACTTGATAGGGAGTCATCTTACACTAACAACTGTCTTGTGAGGTTTGTTTCTGTACTAACTAATTATGTTAAAATTTATCTTGTTTCTTGCCTTATACTGATTGTGGATTATTGTTTTCATTATGAATCTTAGGCATGCTAGTGAGTTTGACTTTGAGGTTACTCACATTGCATCAAGTCTGGATTATTTTTTTGTTAATCTACATAGAAAGGTATGTTCTTGCAGGAAATGGGCATTGACAGGTCTCCCATGTTGTCATGCCATTTCTTGCATGAAAAACCAAAATCTGAAAATTGCTGACTTTGTCCCAGATTACTATAAGAATGATCAATATGCAGCCTGTTATAGTAGTATCATATATCCCCCAAATGGTCAAGATTTATGGGCCAGGACTGAATTTGGTGATCTCCAACCACCTCCCATAAAAAGGCAACCAGGGAGGCCAAAGAAGAAGAGAAGGTTAGAAGTTGGCGAGATGAAAAAAGATGACAATCAAATGAGAAGGGCAACGTATGGAAACAAGTGCAGCAGATGCAAGAAGGATGGTCATAACAAGGCCACTTGCCCACTTCCACCTCCACCACCACCACCACCACCTACAACAGAGAATAATTCTGTTGCAACTCAGACCAATTCTGCTGCTGAACAAGCCTCTGCTCCAGTTGCTACAGCCCAGAACAACATTGCTGCTCAACAAGCCTCTACTCCTCAACAAGCCTCTGCTCTAGTTGCTACCCAGAACAACCTTGCTGCTCAACAAGCCTCAACTCAGAGCAACACAACTACTCAACAAGCATCATCTGCAACCCAACAATCCAAGACTAGGAAAAGAAAGGTTAACGATAAAGTTTCATCTTCACAACCCCCACCAGCTAAAAATCCAAAGCAGAATCAAAGAATGATGTTTTACCATCCTCACAACCTAATTGAGTTGATGTATTATGATATTTTGATGTAATGGTTATGCTTTAGGCTTATGGTTTAGGTATTTTGATATAATGTGTTGCAAAACTATGTATTTTGGTATTTTGGTGTAATGTTTTAGCATAACTATGTACTCTTGGCCAACTTTTGGTGTAATGTTATGTTACAGAATTTCTAGAATTTCCAGGCCATTCTAAATTTATCATTAGCAACTTCTTTAATTCAGGCCATTCGAAATTTATGTTACAGGCTATTCTAAACTTATCAATAGCAACTTATTTTCCAGAATTTAGAGAATTATCAATAGCAACTTATCAATAGCAATTTCCAGAATTTCCTTTCTAGCTTTTAATTGTTACAGGCTTACAGTAAAAATTACAGGCTTCTACTTTGGACATAATTAACGAATTTGAACAAAGTTGAACACATTTAAACCAACAACATCAATTTCCTTTCATTAATTTCAAAACCATTACAACAATTCATCGTAATCAAAACACATTACAACAATGGCTTATAATCCAAACCATTACAACAATTACTACTTCAAATAAAATCCATTCCATGATGTGCTTTTGCACATTAACACTGTCCCTAATATCAACATCACCCCAAAGCATATCAAACCAAAAACTAGAGACATTCTCAACAATTTTTTTGAATTTTCCAGCTCAATCTTCAACTTTTTATTCTTTTTCTTCTGCTTCTCAATCTTAATATCCCTTTCATCAATAACATCATCTTCCAGTAACTTAAAGAAACTACACCCTTTGTCATATGAATTTTTGTAGTTCTTACAACCCCAAAAAATTTTCCCACAGTTGGGGTTACTCATATCAGCCACCATTCGAATTACAGCTTGTTCTCCACACCAACATTCCCTATTTGATCTCCTTCTCAAACTAGATCCAACTGAACCAAATGACTGCTCCTGTACCCATGTTCGTGTTTGGCTTTTTGATGAATGGTTAGACATGATTGACAAAGAGGTTTTTAAGAAGAAGAAGAAGAAGAAGAGATTCGAAATTTTTTTAGAAGAAGAAGAAGAAGCTCGATTTTGGTGGTGGAAGAAGGGAGAGAATGTAACATGAACCCTGATTTCACTAACAACCTCCAATTTATAGTGTTGAATCATATTTGCCATCTAAACCATTTAATTGTCATGTCAAACGCCACAGTGGACATAAGTTAACGTTTTCTCATGGAAACTAACAGAAAGGACTTAAACATGTAACAGAGGGAAACTTAGGGGACCAATTTGAGACAAACAATTAAGTTAAGGGACCGGTGGCTTGAATAAGCCTTTTTTATTTTACTGTCAGTTTCTTGAATTTTGGCATTATGAGTTGTTTTTTTTACATGTTATTCATAGAATACCTCATTATTTATGATTATATTTGTTTTTTATAGAAAAAAGAAGCAGTGAATCGGGAGCATGGAAGAAGAAAGATCATCATGGAGAATATAAAAAGGCTACACAAGGGCGTTTCTTGAGTGAATTCATTAGAAGTGAAAAATTGATCCATCATTTCTATCATAAGGAGTTCAACCGATGTAAAAAATAATGATAGCCTTTTTACTATTTTTCATTGAATCTAGCATTTGTCTTTCTTGAATTCAATGCCCCCTTCAATTGCATAGTAGATTTTCCTTCACGACATTTTAGGTTTTGATCACAATCATTATAACACTACTCATTTATTAGCTGGTGTACTTTTTTAAGAGATTATTGTACATAGATGTTCTATTCCTCTTTTCTTTGTGATATTTTTCTCTCATACGCTCTTATCTTTGTGTTAGAGAAAAATTTGTCGAAAAAAATTTATTTAAATTCTTTTTGTAAGATCTAAAATCATTTTTTCCCGAACTCATCCAACCTCTCATTATATACGTAATCTGAAAGTGTCATTATAAGTACTACTTTCTAATTGTGACATTGGACTAATATGATCTTCTTCATTATTTTTTTAAAATTGTTTGCGCTTTAACCCTTGCAAAATAAACTACAAAGAAGAATGTTAAAGTGCATTTCGAATGCTCAACTTCAGAATTTAACACTTATCTTTGACAACTCTAATGCTTAAATAAATTTTAAACAAGTATGCTTTTCTTCTTCTAATTATTTTTCCTATTGCGATCAGTTTGACAATTATTGGATTGTGCTTTTTATACTCTTAAATTTTATAGATGTGGATACGTGTATAAAATTAGAATTCAATGCCCCTCTAACGAAATTGAGTGTCTCAATTTTTTTTCATTTATCTATTTTTTAACACAATCTGCGAGCTTCGTAAGCATGGTTTGTTATTATTGGCAGCTTTCTATTTGTATGTTGGTGTTGCAAACCTGAGGTTATTAAATTTTGGTTGCAAATGAAAAAATGGATGATTAAAGAACAATTAAGGCATGTGATTGTGAAGTTTAATTTTGTTTTTGCCATATTTGGTTTTCTCTTATTGGGTGAAATATCCTTACTAATATACATATTCACAACATTTGGTTTCCAAAATTCTCGGGTGTTCTTTCTTTCAATCTCACAATTCCTAAATTATTTCTCACTCACTTTCATCTCTCTCACCATCATGCAATTGAACCTAATAACCATAACCCCACCATTTTTTGACGGACCTAATTAATTTTCATGAAAAATATGTCTGCAAGAAATTGAATCATGTAAACATGAAAATTTATTTTTTTTTAAAAGCCACTAACGTCTTTTCAATTCCTTTTTTGATAGCATTTTCTTTTCATTATTAGCGGTTCCTTTTCATTATTATTTTTTCTTTCAATTACCACATAACGATTCCTTTTTTTCTTTCGGTTACCGCATAACATTTCCTTTTCATTATTTTTTTTTCTTTCGATCACCACATAACAGTTTCTTTTCCTTTTTATTTTTATAGATTTAACAACTTTTGCGGTTAGAACTAATTTCTTGGTGCAAGCTTTTATATATATTTTTTTCTTTTGATTTGTCAATTTTATTGCGGTCCATCTTTTGTTTTTGTTCTTTTTTGAGGTAGTTTGATAACATAATACTGAATGTAACTATAAAAGTAATAATACAACCAATTTGATAGTTATATATGAAGTTCTACAAAACCCGTGCATCACACGGGTTAGAGTTTAGTAATTAGTTAATTGTACCTTCATTATGCTGTTTTTTTTTTAAGGAACCTTCATTATGCTGTTGTTGAGAGCTAAATAGGATGATAATTGTTTGTAACTTGTAAGGTATCAACAACAAAGGAATTAAGTTAAAAAATTTTGTTTGCATGTAACTTGAAAAGCTCTATTTACCCGCAGCTTATTTATGGATAGATACACATATGGAAGCCTATTTTATCTCCAGCATGTTGCACATTACTTAAAATGACCACTTGTATGAAAGAAAAAAGAAAAGTTTTTTTTTTTAAACAAAAAAAAAAAGAAAAGTGAGAATACTCATCATTTCAGTTTTAGAATAAACATGGTATTTATTTTCATATACATCTTTAATGTGAATATGATATCGAATGTTTTTCTAAAGCATTCCTAAAAAAAAGTTGATTACATGCACTGTCAAAACCTATTAGTATAAGGTGTTCCATATACAATAAGGTATGGTACACTTCTAATCACAGTGTCGATGGGAATTGCAAAGTTAACTCCCGATGAAGCTCCTGTACCTGAAATAAATCGAAATCAATACATTCTTGAAAAATAATGCGGTAGACATAAGTATTCCATCTCAAATTTTTTATTTCAATTTTGTTGCAGCTTCTTGTATGAGACTATCTTTAAAAAGTGTGACAAGCAACAGAATTTTGCAACAAAAATGATGCAAAAGAAGTACAAATAAGGGAAAGGACATGTTATATAGAACTATACTCATTAAATTACAATGAAGGAGCATCATACTACCTTTCCTCGTGAAGGTGGCTGTGTTTACTCCAACAACATGGCCATGAGAGTCAATCAATGGTCCGCCTGAATTTCCTATAAACATCCGCGCACGAACAGAAGATCATATACTAATATAGTCCTATGATCAGTAGCAAAGGATGGAAAATACTGAAATCTAAAACAATATGGAGAATTTTATTGGTTACAAGTACAGTTTCTCAAAATTACTCCTTATGTCACAAAGTACAGTTTCTCCAAATTACTCCCTATGTCACATTTGAAAAAAATGATTGTCTCAAAAAGTGTCACTTTCGATTTCTAAAGTAGTTTTAATTGATTTTATCCAATTGTACCCTCTAATTAATATTAGAGCTCTCTTTGGAAAGACCAATTTTCTACTAGTTTATAGCAGATAACTTTAACTTTTAAGCTCATATGACAAAATAAGACTTGTTTGGTAACAAAAAATTTCACAAGCTTATAGGGCTTTTTTACTAGCTAGTAGCATTGTTTAATAAGCTATTTCAAGTAGCATTTGACTTATAACTTATCATTTTTTTCTTTTATCAATTTTACCCTTATAAACTTAATTGAGGAAAAAAATATTAATTAAAAGTATCTTTCTATGTCATTTTATACTTACCAACTAATTCAACCGCTAATTTTAACAAACACTACAAATTCAATTAAATAGCTTATCCGCTATCAACCAAGTTATTTGATATAGGCTTATTTGCTACCTTGTCAACTATCCGCTACCTTTTACCAAACAAAGCCTACGTGCATCGCTCCTAACTTATTGTTTTTCACTTTGCATTGGCGATAATGGAAATACATAAATGGTTAATAAAGACAACTCAGTAAAATCACCATTCTCTTTCTTTTATTTATCATATTTTCTTAATATGTGTGACATGGTCAAATGCGACGGTTATTGTGGGTCATAGGGAGTAATATTTTTCCTAAATTTTAATTCATGGGGCAACAAGCCAACAAATGCTTGGTGTTGAGGTCTTAACATAAAGAGCCTCAGATAAGGGTATAGCTTACCTGCATTAATAGCCGCATCAGTTTGAATAGCTCCTTTGATAGCCCCTCCATTTGGGGAAGGTATCTCGCGGCCTAAACCACTGACCACCTGCATAATTTACATCGCATAATACACAAAGATCACATGATATTATTCTGAAGAACCAAGCAATTTTGTTTTATCTGAAAAATTATGAATAATTTGTTGAATTTTATCCACAATTTTTCATCCTTCGTCTATAACTATTTGGCAATGATAAGATAGAGTTCTTAGCAGATTCAGAGGCTTTCTAATGAAAGTTTACCATGTTGGATTCAAGAATTTTTTTTTATGACCCTGTTGGCCAAAAAAATGATTTTTTTAGCCCCTTTGAAAAATATTTACCAAAATGACCCACTTTCATTTTTGGGGGTTTTTTTGTCGTTTAGTGTCATTACCGCCATTCCAATTGGCGGTAATGGCAGAAAGTAACACTGTGCGTCAGAAAATTAAAGTTGTGCAAGTAGCTAGTGTGCAGGAAGCTAGCGTGCAGGATATTAATGGCAGGAACCAGCTTTTACTATTTGCTTTAATTGAAGTGAACCATTACCGCCAATTGGGCCGGCGGTAATGGGTTTTAATTTTTTTTTTTTTCATTTTATACTTTTCAGCCCCTATAAATACCCAATAACACCTCTTTCATCCAAATTCATTCAAATTTTTTCATACATTTTTTCTCACTTCTTCCGCATTATGTGTGACTCTGACTCAGATACAATTTCTCCTGCTTCTCCTCCTCCTTCCCCTTTAAGATTGGTCACTGTTAAATTTGATCAATATATACGACCTTTTGAAATGGTAGTAACTCCATGTATGACTTTAGTGGAGTTGAAAAATTATCTCAATCATATTTTCGTCTAGCTAATGAGCCTTTACGAAAAGTCAGTGAGATTTATTACGGAGAGCGGTTTATCGATTTGGGATCGCATAAAGACTTTGATTATTATTACGAATACAAACTTCTGAAGAATGATGCTGATGTTCAAGATATGTTTTCGTTTGAAGAAAATGCACAAGGTCCATGGTATCTTGACGTTAAGTCAAAATAGTCGATACGTGGAGAATCAATTGTTTTAATGTTGTTTGTTTTCTTTTTTAAGTTCATGTAATTTGGTTTGCTTAGTGTTTTGATTAATTATTATATTTTCGCGTTTGTCTTATCTCGTCTATTATATTATTTAATTAACGTAATTAAAATAAACATTAAAATCATAATACGTGGATATTTTTTAAACGACGAAATTTGATTAAAGATTAAAAAAAGTCACAAATACTTATAAAAGCTTGGATGAACACGTAATTGATAATGATATTAACTACTGGTTATTTAAGGTCGGACAATTTCTCCTAATATGTCCGGAATGCCGACACAACCCACACAGTCTCGGTGTCGGTCTTCTTTCTTCAACCTCATCGTCCATTTCAGTCCTAATGCGAGTACTATTGGATCGACCTTTCTTTAGTCTTCGCATGTCTGGATTATGGCAAAGCTTTGGACCGTTGTAGGGGGGCCAATAACTCTTGTCGTGGACAACCTTAAATGATGTGTTGTAAATGGCATAAACACTCTTGTTTTTGAACACATCTGGAATAAGGGTTGTGTAGTCATAGTGAAATGAAGAACACGCGACTATGACATGTGAACAAGGCAAATGCAAAGCTTGATATTTCCCACAATCACACCACCCTGCTTGGAGGTCCACCTTGAAAGTTTCCATTGGCCTTCCCTCCCTGTAGTTGACTGTCTCACGGACAGAGAAGGTGTACCTCTCTCGGTCAAACTGTTCGACTTGATGGGTGTTGGACTTACCAATGTCATCCTTAATCACATTCTGGCAATATTCGCTGAACACATCTCCAGAACCTACCCTTGCAAACGCACTTTGAGCCCTTTCGGCAAAAAGACATGCCAACCTATAGTATGTTGATTGGACTATAGGTGTAATAGGGAGGTTGCGAGTTCCCTTAAACACAGAGTTCCATGACTCAACGATGTTGCTTGTCATGTGGCCCCATCGTCGACCCCCGCCATATGCTTGAGTCCATTTTTCTTTTGGGATATTGTCCGCCCAATCCAACGCACGTTGATTTGCCTCCTGGATTATACTGCGGTAGTAATCAAACATGGGTATGTTTAGGACATATCCTGTATATGATGGAAAAAAAATTCAGTCAGATAAATTTTTTAATAAAAACATTAATTAAAAAATTTGTAAGAAAAGATTTATACTCATATTATTTACTACATCCTTTAAATCTCCATCCTTGATTGTCCTCATGAAGTTTTGCTTGATGTGTCTGATGCAGTACGCATGAGTTGAACCAGTTTCTTGCCAACCATTCCGTGGGTCGTTGAATGCGCTTTTAATCGATTCATGTCTGTCGGAGATCATGCAGACGGCTAGTTCTCGTGTGACATGCCTTTTAAGATTTTTAAGGAAAAAACTCCATCCCTCCTTTGTCTCACCTTCGACAAGTGCAAAGGCGATTGGAATTGTTTTGTTGTTACCATCTTGCGCAACTGCGAGCAACAACGTTCCCTTATACTTGTCATACAACCACGTTCCGTCGACATGGACAACTGGTTTACAATACTTAAACCCATTGATGCATGGATAGAAGGCCCATAATAGACGATGAAACTGTGTCTCTTCGTTCGCGGCAATTCGCGTCTTCAAATCGAAGACTGTTCCTGGCATTGTCTCCTTCATCACGTTCAGCCATTGGGGAAGAACATTATAAGATTCCTCCCAATTCCCGAAAATCGATTCGATTGCCGCGTTCTTCGCCTTCCACGCCTTTCTATAGGTGGTTGTGTAGTTAAACTTTTCTCTTATGTGCGCAATGATCAACTTCGGCTTTGTGGAGGCATCTGCATGCACAAGGGTTTTGATGCTGTCACTTATAATTTTGTAGTTGAGCTTGCAGTGATCTTGTGACATTGAAGACGATGTGCAGTTGTGTGGACCGTTCATGGTCCCAATTTTCCATTTGCCACTCCTTTTTCTGTAGGACGCTCTCAACTTAAATTGACATGTCTCATGTGTACATTGAATAACATATCTTCCTGGATCGGAGTGTATAACAACGTAATCCAGTGAACGTCTGATGTGGTATGACTTGATGGCATGCAAACAATCTTCTTTGGTGTGAAACGTCATTCCTACCGCAATAGCCCCATCGAAGGCAACATTCGTATTCCAGTGATCGTCGGTGGGTATAGCATCATATGCAGCAACATCAACGTTACGCATATGTAGCGGTGGACAATAAGCGACTCTGATCGGTACTGCCTCTTGCGGTGGTTGTGCTGGTTGTGCTTGTGCGCCAGGAAAAATGTTGTCGAAGATGTCTTCATCCCCATCGTCTTCTTCGTCATCCTCATGCTGAAGTGATTCGTCTTCGTCACTTTCACTACTACATACTTCTTCTTGAATGTTATCTGGAATGTCTTGAAATTGTTGGCGGAAGATTTCTGGTCGTGGTGTTTGTGTTTGTGGTTGCGGTTGGGTTTGAGGTGGCGGTTGTGAAGACGACGGTTCAAATTCACACTGTGTCTGTGAGAATGGTTGTGATGAAAATGGTTCATATTCGTCATGTGGTTGTGAGAAAGGTTGTGCTGAAAATGGTTGATAGCCGTATTGTGTGTGTGAGAAAGGTTGGGTGTACGGTAAATTTTGTGAAGACGACGGTTGAAAATCATATTGATTTTGTGCCGGTTCGTTTTCATACGGTGGTGTTTGAGTGTGATGTGGTACTTGAAGGGGTTGTGGTGTTTGACGAGGTTGTGGAAACTCGTTATTTACTACCGTAACTGATAACTCAACTGCACCGAGTACCTGAAAAGATTTATAACTGACAAACATATCTGCAACGTCATCGTTATCAAAAATTTCTACGTCGTTGTACTGGACATGACCTGCAGCAAAGCTCTGTGGTGCTCGGTAAATAATTTTAGATATCACCTGAGAATCACTTAGGTGTAGCTTTTGCTCTATTCTTTTTTTCAAGTGATCAAACGTGCTTTTGATACTCATGTTAAAACATTTTCTTCGTTCACTTTCAAAAAATGAACCAAACTGGTTTCTTAAAACTTTTCCATTGTAATGAACAATGAAAAATACATTTTCTGGTGTGTGTGCCATAGGTGTTTGTTTTCTATGTGTGCTATAACAATTTGCATGTTATAAATTGTTACGATTGCATACATTTATAGGCAAGCAAGTATGACACGTGGAGTGTTACGATTGGCTACTTCATTACAGCCAAATAAAATGGCGGTAATGAGTTACTTTTGGTCAGGTTCTACAGTACAATGCAAGCTAAAAACAAATGGAAAAGAACAAGCGGACGACTGAAATTTTAAACAACAAAAGCCATGCATGCGTACTGCCACGTGGCAAGAATTTGTTGGCTAATTCATTACCGCCACTCCATTTGGCGGTAATGAGTCTTCTCCCACACGTGGCTACAGTAGGCATGACAGGTAGATGGGACTTATGCAAGTGATTCCAATAATGTAAAGCAATAAAATTGATGCAAGGCAAGACAGTAGGCATGCAAGTGAATAATGCAAGGCAATACTCAGTATAAATTGATGCATTCCATAACGCATTCCTCACACAAAGTAGCAATTCCTTCCTGTCATATTTTGCAGTTTCAAAATAATTTTTCTTAAGTTCTCGTAGTTTTAAAACCAATTCAAGATGGAACAATTCCTTCATCTAGGCAACCAACATAGATCCCGTCATATTTCAGAAACACTAAATGTAAGTTTATTTTATTAATTTTATCTGTTTATTTATTCCGTTAAGTTCGTCAATTTATTTATTTCACACAGTATATAATTCACAAAATCAATTAAAACTCTCAAATGTGGATGATTAATCGTTCGTTAATTTTTAATTGTAGGACGAGGAAAAACATTATATTCGGAATCGCTGTCATATAGTGGAATTTGCCGTGCCGCCGTCCATTGTTGATATGTTAAAGGTGGCTGGTTTATGGGAGGTTACAAAGATTAATAAATACAGGGTCGATAATCGTCTAATAACCGCTTTATTAGAACGATGGAGGCCAGAGACACACACATTTCTATTTCCTTCCGGCGAGTGTACTATTACGTTAGAAGACGTTCATATGCTCCTTGGTTTAAAGGTAAACGGTGCACCGGTTACCGGACCTACGACCGTAAAATGGGAATTAGTTGAAGAAATTTTAGGCGCAATGTCTAATAAAAAAAGGCGTGACGGTCTGCAAATAAGATTAAGTTGGTTAGAATCTTATATTGTAGGTAACGGGGAAGTAGGTCCCCCCACAGTTCAGCACCTGTTTATAGCATATGTCTTATACTTGATAGGCACTCGTTTAATGCCTAATTTTTCTGGCAACCTTGTACATATAAAATGGTTGCCATTGTTGAATAAATCACCAGAGGAGGTTGGACAGTACAGTTGGGGTTCTGCTTGTTTGGTCACGCTTTACAGAGGTATGTGTGACGCCGCAAAAAATGGCGTAAGTGACACAACTGGGTGCACAATACTCCTACAGGCATATCTCCCGTGCCGAAGAACCCACCACAAGCTGAAAGACAACCTCCTTTGGCAACTATGTAAGTTAAATAAATATATTTATTATTAATTTTTAAATTCAATTATCAGGTATATTAATTATCTCGTTTTAATAATATTAACTAGATGGCTAGAACGTGGGAGTAAATATATGGAAAATCCTCGACATAATCTTCTTTCAACACGTTCAAAAATAGACAATATGACATACGATCAGGTTTGAAACTTAACTTTTTTTTCCCAGGATTAATTTTTTAGCAACATTAGAATACTAACATTCCTCTTTTTTAAACAGTTTTGCTGGAGGCCCTATCTCCACTTCCATTACAACAACGAAGAGGAAAGCCAGATATGGTCTGCAAACACATATCTCATCTGTTTCGAGATAGTCGAAAGGCATCATACAGATAGAGTCAGACTACAATTTGGCTTACCTCAACTTCCACCCGCCGTGCCAGAAGATATGACACATTTCCACGTTATATCTTTGGCGAATAAAAAAATAAAAGGCTCGTGGGGAGATCAATTTCAGTTTCAAATACAAAATTGGAACAATCGTCTTCAATTAGCACTTGACGGAGTTAAATATAACCACTTGGTTTATCCAAACCGTCAATATTTTGAATGGTATTGGACCTTTTTTAGAGATCATCTGTGGATTTCTAGAGAAGCGCTGCTGCAAAACCCAATGGAAGAATGTTCCAGAATTTTACAACAACTGTCGTCGGAATATCCCGCAGCACCAGCAACCTATCAAACACCATCAGACCCCTTCTTTGTGCCAGATGCAAACATCTGGTCAGATACCCCACCACCCTTTAGCCAATTCATCACACCTATACCCACATACTTTGACCCAAACTTCAACCAATCCACCAGCTACAACTACAGCCAGACCTACCAATCCCCACCACAATCCACAAACCAGTTCCCGCAACACTCCCCAATACCATACCCTAGCTACTCCCAACAGAGTCATCATGGAGAAAGCTCTCGAACATCAAACTATTCCATTGATGACTTTATTCCAACTCAAAACACACCCCACAGCAGTTACCCTGAATACCCCTCTTTCAACCTACCAACCCCTCCAACCATTGTAAATTATCCACAAACAAACTACACCCCACAATGGCCACAAACACAAACCAATCCCATAGAAACACTGGCTGCGGGGTTTAACGACGATGATTTTGTAAATGATATTTGGACAAACTCTGTCCCACCACAAGTGCAAAATGAGGCGAATTTGGAAACAAATGAAGCTGAAATAAACGACGAGGAAGTGGAAGAGGAAGAGGAAGACCAACAGCAACTCCAACGGCCCGTACGAACTCAAAAACATAAATTTTGTGCTACGGGAAGTCATAATTTACATTGGGGTAACTGGTTTAGAAGAAAAAATTAGGATCGTCTAAATGATGTAATTATTTTTTTTAAATCAATATATTTATTTTTTTAGTTTTTTTATTTTATTACCAAACTACGACAGTATATATTGATCAAACTACGACAGTATATATTTTATTACCAAACTACGACAGTATGAATTACCAAACTACGACGGTATATATTTTATTTTTTGGAATTAAAGCGAGAAAAAGTATGAAAAAATTTGAGTGAATTTGGACAAAAGGGGTGTTGTTGGGTATTTATAGGGGGGAATTAAAAAACGGAAAAAAAAAAAAATTAAATACCCATTACCGCCGGCCCAATTGGCGGTAATGGGCCACTTCACTTAATAAAAAAATACAAAAGCCAGCCTGCCATTTTCAGCCTGCCACTGCCACTTCCTGCACAGCTTTAATTTCTGAACACGCCACAGTGTAATTTTCTGCCATTACCGCCAATTGGAATGGCGGTAATGGCACTAAACGACAAAAAAAAAAACCCCAAAAATTAAAGTGGGTCATTTTGGTAAAATTTTTTCAAAATGGGTCAAAAATATCATTTTTTTGGCCAAATGGGTCATAAAAAAAAAATTTCTTGGATTCAACTTATCAAGAGATATTACCCCTGTTGTGAGAGTATTCTCATATCCATAAGGATTCCCAATGGCAAAGCAACTCTGCCCAACATGTAAGTTCTTAGATTCACCAATAACAACAGGCTTTATTTCGTATCCATCAACATCAACCTGCAAATAGATCAAGTGTCATGCATTTCTTCCAGTGGCCTATAGTGACATAAAGAAGAATGCAAAAATTAAATGTAACATAGATTACCTTAAAGAAGATTCACAAAAGTAGGTGGAAAGAAAAACAATGCAAAGTATTTTTACAGCCAAGGGAACTTGTTAGATATTCCCATAAATCAATAGCTAGTTACAAGTCAGTTGAGTAAAGAATCAATAGTTAGTTATAAAAAATTGGTTGATTAGTTAGTTAGAAAGGGTAGAAGGACAGGGATGGTTTTAAAAAATAATAATCATATGTCAGGCTCAAAGTGCTCAATTACATGCACAATGAAGAACTGAACATCATAGTTAATTAGTTATCATGCCACTAATTATTTCACTCCCTTTCAGAATTGCTAACCATGAAAATGTGTTCCCCCCTCCATCTGAGGGACTTTTCAAATTCATTTATGCTTACTGTGAAAGGAAGCAAGTTCACAACACTGATAAAGAAATTATATGCAGTGTACCTCAATCCTAAGAAGTAATGATTTGTTATCGCTATCATAATGAAGAATACAGAACGGAAGATCCGGATTATGGTCTGTAGAAATTTGGGGCCTAACTCATCCTTACAAAACTGGCTTGTAAGGTGAAGAGTGCCTCCTCTTTATAAACTGGATGTGGGACTAAATCCACCCCCTCAAAACCAACACAAGGCAAGAGTCCTATCTAACCGATGTGGGACTAAATCCACCCCCTCAAAGCCAACACGAGGCAACTCAAATGTCGCAATTAGGCGACTAGGGGCGGATCGCAATAAAGGCGGAATTTCCAACATGGTCAATATCATATCCAAATCCACCATAGTACAGTTGCCTCAACTAATATGGAATATCCGGTGTTACATCCTATTCTTCAAATAGTTACCTTAGGTTAGAGGTTTCTTGGACGGAGCAGATGAGGTGTAGCGTCAGGTGACACGGAAACCACATGTGGTGGCCCCTCTTCTCCTCATCATATTACAAGGGCCCAAGTGTGGATGAGTCTCCTTGAAAAGAGGAGCTCTAAACCCCCTGTTGCTCATTTGGCCGTGTCCTGTGGAGACAGCTCACAACCAGGATTTAGTCCTAAATTATTTGAGGTCTTAGAATACTTGGTCCTTGTGTAGTATTAAGGCAGATGGCTTGGCCAAAAACTTAATATCATAAGACAGACAGTTTTTTCTTAATGGGACTGAATAGGAAGGATTTATACCATAAAGCAAATGCCTGCAGTTTTGTGCCAAAAAGATACCAACTTACTAGGGTCTTTCAGTGTGATGAACATCAAATTTGTTTCTATATTCATTTTTCGAACCTTACACTAATATGGGTAATCAAAGGAACTAAACATTTCATTGCCAAAACAAACAAACAAAAAGGAACTAAACATTTGATGCATGGGTATCAAGTTTATATTCAAGTCGTGAATCGGAAGACTTATTTTGTGAATCATATGATACATTATAATTTTGAAGTAAAAAAAAAAAAAAGTGACATAACAAAATATAAGCTAATATATCATATACAAACCTCAAAATAATTCAAGAATCAAGCCATTTATCAAATGACAAAAGAAAAGTGGTTGTTTATACAAAGGTGATAAAAAAAAGTGGTCGGCTACACTAAGTGTAGATAGTGATTCGTTACAATGAGTTAGGATTCAAGATGAGATTAATGTCTTAATAGATACACGCTAACATCAATTGGGTTCAGTTTAGTATCAAATTGAGATACAACTTGCATTTATCGTAAGAAGCAAATAACCATGGTTTGTTGCATAATATCAACTTGCTCAAAAGAAACTTTGAACAAGCAGATTTGAAAATGACTTTCATATATTGAGGATACCTCTATTAATGACCTTCTAATCAAGATAAATATTTTGTTGGACTCAACTGCAAAAACCATAATGGTGGACAACAACTTAAATAAAAAATGCTTGTGTTCAAGTATCAAATATTTGGACATGTTATGGTAATGGATTGGACAGTGAACATTTATGATTGAGAGCATATAGAAGAATCCTACAGGAGTAACGGAGAAATCACAATGTTCGGGAAAAAAATAATGAATATAAAAGAAGAGGATTGGAATGTATATACCTTCAGAACAGCTAGATCATATGATGGATCAAACCCAATTATTTTCCCTTCCCTGGAAAAGTTATTTCCTTTGGCATCAACTAGGAAAACCTACGGATAGAAGTATAAACTCCAATATTACATATGTTTCTTCCATCTAAAATAAGAAGTTTGATGCAATTAACAGCACAAGGAAAAACCTTACAACATTGTAAACCACTTGTATCGGTTGCTAGTTTAGCTACAACATGGTAGTTGGTAACCTGTGCTCCAGAAGAAAAAAAATAAATGACTACCTTGAAAGTTTGAAAAAATGGCAACATGTGTAATTAAATACTATATCTATGCCATGGGAGAGTCTGCAATTCCTGAGATAGTTTGTCAAATTATGGATACATGCCTTACATTTAGGTATTCACTGTCCAATGTTTTCAACGGTTTTTCAGTATGTCCATCTTCACTGAATTGAAAGCACCATTACAACATCTTGAAAGTAATCATTTGTTCAATAAGATAATTACTCTACTATGGAGCACTGACACATACAGGCAGCAGATATGACATTGACACTAATATCTAGATACTGGTAATAATAATTTAAGAAAATAGAAGCGATTGAGTGTAACCACATATGTCGGTGTTGTGTTAATGTCTGGCAACGATACGTTTCGGACATCGGACCAACCTTTAATCTAAAGTGTCAGTAATTTTTTTTCTTAAATAATGGCATAACCGTAAAATAAGTATAACAAGCAGAATCAAATTAAAGGGGAGAAATAAACAAACTCCTCTTCTGATTTGTTTTTCATCTTACTATGTGGCCAAATTTATCCCAAATGAAGCCTGAACCAGTGCCTTCCACTTTTGCATCTTCATCCTCATCTAGCACGACTTCATTAGAAAAGGTTTTGGGGATTTTAGTCAATTCAATGTCTTTAATGGAAACAACCGATGGTGAAGTTTCCTGTGATAATCAAAATGCTTAATTTAAAAATAATCAACAAAAATCACCATTTCATGTGTTGGAGAACAAATATGACATCCGCATTTATCTAATAACAGAGTGTATTGAAAGTGTGTTTCTCAGTCTCCGCATTCATTGGTTTTGAACTTTTAATCGTATAATTCAAAATTGTCGCTTGCAACTGCAACTGCGGTCGCACTTTAAAGGACTTTGCAACGGTGTCACAGCCAATGAAGCACGGATACTCTTCAGTTTAGGTATGTCCCAATGTCGAACACGTGTCGGTGTCCAACACCACCAACACATATGATTACATTGAAACTATGTCATTTTCTCAAATTATTATCGGTGTCAACGTGTCACAGTGTTTCATAGGTCACAACTACAATTGTGGCCGGCTGGCCGCATTTGCTTACATTTTGCGCCAACATCAAAAGCATTACTGCAACCACATTTGGCCACAATATCAAACGAATGAAAATGTAGAGATCAACTTATAAACAAAAACAAACCATTAATTTGGTCTCTAACATATCGTTGTCTCTCCAATTTGGTCTATGAACTATAGAAATATAATAAGTATTCCCTAAACTATTTTCAACCCATCAATTTAGTTCATGAACTAAACCCTAGGGATTGGCCTGGTGGTGAAGGCTTGGGACCAAGGAGTGCACTCATCTCTAGGTCTCAGGTTTGAATCTCCCACGTGCCAACAATTCTTGTATTGGGCTCCGCTAGTGGATGGTAGGATTGGTTATCCCGGATTAACCGGTCCTTGGCCGGATACCGAGTTAAAGTTTCAATAAAAAAAAAAGATTCATGAACTATATCATTCACTTCCTATTTTTAAAGTCTGACCCAATTACAAAATTTGATTATACATGAAGAAAAGCAAACAACTTTAAAATGTATTTCCAATTTCATTACAACCCAACAATACATTATAAAAAATAGTGAAAATTAGAGAAAAGGGGTGTCATAAAAAAACAGAAAAACCTGAAACAAATGCACAAGGTGGTCTTCTTGTTGTTGAAGTTCATCTTGTAGCTGTTGTGAAAGTGAAAGTGGTTGTGTTGAATTGAAATTAAGCCAAGAAGCAACTACAAGGCTTGAACTGAAAACTATGGCTCTTCGCTTAGTAGCTGTAACAGTGGTGGTGGGAAGGGTCTTTGTTGAAGAATGAGTAGTTAGCGTTGGCAAAGGAAAGAGATTCATTTGGAGAGAAAACATTGTGATGGTTGGTTTTGTTGCAACCATACAACACTTTCTCTTTCAGATTCTAATTGCTTATGGAGAAGAACAGAGAGCCATTCCTTTTCTCTCGTGTTCTATCTTAACCGTTAATATCAGTTTTTTGTAAAAATAGTTTTATAACATCACTTGAATTAACGAATGGTCAACAATGCGGTGTATAAATGAGACAAATCTTGCATGATGTACAAGTTAATTTATACTATTTAATTGTTAAATTAAATGAGATATGATATGATTTATTGATCAAATAATAAAAAAAGACACTTGTGCATGATACATTATTATTTTGCTTGCACAAAAAAAGAAAATCATTTTGGTTCTGTATGTTAGACAAAGTCTTACATATATCACAAGAAAGGCAAGAAAAAGAAAAAGGCAGAGCATCTTGCAGATGTTTGACAAAGTCTAAAGCATCCATAATGAAGTCTCTCAATTTGAAGTTCTTAAACTGATCTCACGCGTACACATAACTATTTTATAATTTTTTTTTAATAACAGTACCTAATAAACACTCGGTCACTCCAATAGAGACCCTCTGACAAAAGGTCTAAATGGGTCCCATCACTAACTCTTCATCATTTACATTCCAACAATAACATATTATTTTAATAAAAGTAGTGTGTGGTCTACTTAAGAACGAGTCTTAAGTCCAAATTTTTTTTCTCAATGGAATACTTATTAGGTACCGGGTCTTAAATGGTGAAGAACTCACCATTGGGGATGGTCTTATATCATCTCGTTAAATGCAAGAAAAAGGAAGGAAAAGGGCAGAGCATCAAAATTTAACTCTTGAGCATTACATGATCTTCCGCTCTTGACATCCGATCATTTAAAATAGGGGCATTTTTTACATTTGGAGGCTCTCAGCAATCTTAATAATACAAATGCAAAGAAATTGTGCAGGCAAACCCTAGCAAAACCCTAGGATTGCCATGGGTTTTTTTTACTTAATTGCCCTTGATGGGCGCCAAACAGCAAGCCAGAATGCTGATCCTGGCCATTGATTGTATCCAGCTATAAAAGTATGCCATGTGTGCCATGTTGTGAGGAGAAGGGATGCTGCATTTGTTTATTGGCTCATGTGGCTCAGTATTGAATGGTTTGTTCAACATTAAATAGGGCACCTTGCATGCCCATTTCTTCATATAACTATCAACTCATACTTATTTATGCATAGCAAATCATGTCACGCTTAGAGAATTTCACAATGTATGCCAAGGATCGTCAAGCTGCTGCTGCATTGGTGTCAATGAAAGGTGTGTATTGCTCATGACTCATTGTGTGTTGTTGTTTGGATAAATGCAGCATTATTTTCTTCTAATATGCGATGAATAACTTTTTTCTTGACATGTATTTTATGCAACTGTTTTTTATTATGATAATTGTTTGTTTCACTTGGCAGTTGAGGGTAATGCCGGACCAGAAATTGATAAGAGGGTTAGGGTGGACTTGGTTAACCTCAGAACGATTCACATGGAGTATGACACCTGCAGTGTAAGTGCTTATACTATTGATTTGTATTTTTGTTGGTTATTTATAGTTTAGCCTATTTGAGTGTGAACATGTGGTTGTATAGAGAAAGGGAAGACTGCCTGCTTACTTTGCAAGAGTTTTTGGTCACCAAGTTACTTCATTTGTGGTGCTGCGTGATCCAAACCGCAATGAGATTGAGGTGGTTGTTGAGAAGAAAAATGGCAAGGCATATTTCACTGATGGGTGGGCGTTTTTGAAGAACTATTATGGGATTGTGGCATGTGCATGGGTGACACTCCCTTATGCAAACTGACACCTTTTTCTATTGGAGGTGAGAAACTTGCATGGTCAAGAATTGGCTTACCCTCAAAACAGTCCGCCACAGAGATTGTTATTGCAGAATTCTAGGGCATGTGCGTACAGAAATTCATTTATTCCATATGGTGTTGCTCTTTTCCTTCTTACTAGATTCTATCATACAATTGTCAAAGAGTTGACATTGTCTGACATTACTTCTGGGATGTTGGTGAGTTGAATGCCATGACCTTTGTGTCATTTATGTGTTTTTTGTTGACAACCACGTTTTGTGCATTGTAACTAATAATGTTTTTTGTGTTGCATCAGACGCTGGGATGGCTGGGATTTTACCAAAATGCATTCCCTGTTGAGAGAACTGAATTGACACTTATTGATTACCTCGGCTGTACCTGGAAAATGGTAATGGAATTTACTCAAGATGAAAGGTTGTCATGTGTTTTCTTTGGGGAGTGGCAATCACTCTGCATTGCCCGTAAGTTGGTGGAAGGGAGCAAGATCAAACTGGGTGTCACAGATGCAACAAACAATAAGGTTGTCTACATGTGCGCCCCTCCAATGCTGGTTTTGCGATCAAGTATGCCTGCATTTGCAACTACCTCTAAAAATCGTCCGAGTTATCGAATTGATCAGTATTTCTGGGGCAATTAGTGGTGTTGTTGTTATTACTGTCATTGTCATGGTTTTTTCGATTATGTCGTTCTGTTTTGGTCTGTAATGTTATGTTATGTGGAGTTTGTGGTGTTGTGTCGTTGTTTTGTTGTGCTGCTTTATCCCAGCAAATGTATCTATCATCTTTTGGGTGTTGTTTTTTAATGAAGTTTCTTTTTGCACCTCTATTTTTTTACAAGCATCTCTTGACTTTTATTATTAACTTGCATCGGAATTAATTGTTTAGTTATTGCCATAGCAATTTCAAGTTATGAGATTGAGCAAATATGTTTTGTTCCAGTAACTTGGCAGTCAGGTAATCCTCGAAAGGGCACAGTTTAATGACGTAGAACTGTTAGAAGGCAATATTAGTAAATTTGAATTTGAATGGTTAATATTAATGGTTAATACCATGTTATAAGGTTGGAGATTGTGTTTCATTGGTTTGGATGGTGAGAAAATACCAAGTACAGTGTGCCCGAATATTTTGTTTGATGCATCACGTGACTGTTAGAGATAGCTTATATGGATAACAAGGTTAGATAAACCCTGTAAAAAATAGGCCTGCATAGTGGTGCCATTCGACCTACAATATATTGCACATTCTTTGTGCATAATTTAGGTATAGCTACAATCATTTTATTGTGTAGGTTTTTTTTTTTGCCAAGAAATTAATGTATTGGGACATTCAATGAATGTATATGCAATTGGTACTTTTTAGCTGCGTGTCTGACCGTGGGTTGGGTTATATGTGATATGAGCAACCTCTTATGATGAAAGCATATCACCTTGAGTGTTGTTACACTTTTCTGTAGTTTCGGGTTGTGTGTGTAAAGTCTGATTACTTTAAGTTCAGGTTAAAAGGCATATACCAATCATTCATTTGGCAGCTCGAGGGGCATGTGTTATATGTGCTGATATAAACCAGGCCAATAGCAAAAGTTAATTGGACATTTGTCCTATTAGAACAAACCCTGATATCATTAGGCTGGCAGATAATAAATGCGTCCCAGACAAGTTTTTATTGCAATTTGTCCTTCAATTAAGCTAGACATATGGTGCAATTGTTTACAATTGGCCCTTTTTTATCTAATAAACTGAAAAGGCCATTTATTTAAACTCATTTGTTCCTCTCAATATAGCCATGTTTTAATGTTTCCATTAGGGAATGGTGAGTGCAGCCAACTTTTACGTGGTTGGTTTGGACTGAAGGATTTCTATCAACTTGATCTTGGTGCATGGATAGACCTCACCTATGAGAACCCAAACCTTTTGCTCATGACTATGAGAAACAGGTTCAACGACGAAATCACATATCCTGATAACACCCTTCATATTATATCCAAGTTGAATCGTCGTGTTTATGAGGGCAACTCCATATCCTTTCATTGTACATCCACGGTTGCATTGGATGCTTCTGATGTCTATTCTGGGTTTTTGGTATATATTATCCGTCTCATTTATTCATATTTTGTCCTTTTTGTTATGAATTAGTAAGTTGGCGTTTTAATTGTGGGTAATGATAATGTCATTGTTTCTTTTATGTGTCACAGTTGTTGCCATGGTCTGGATTTTGCCAGGGTGCGTTGTCGACTAACGATACTGAGATCACTGTTGTTGATTACTTGGGGTTTGCGTGGAGGTGTGATTTTAGATTTGTTCAGCACAATAAGACTCTTTGTTGCAGAATTGGGGGTGACTGGGGAATGATCTGCAAGGCACGTAGGTTTCAGGAAGGTCAACGTTTAGAACTGGATGTTACGAACGAGAAGGACAATGTGGTTTACTTGAAATGTGTTCATGTGCGATCTATTAGTAGAGAATTTCCCCTAGAGTTTGATCCAAAACTATGCTTGCAGGCTGATGCGACGGTGTTCAATATGACAGGTTTTTTGTTGTTTTTAGTTCAATCTTTGTGGTTGTGTTAAATGTTTTTCGAAATTCTGATGTTGATTTTGTATATCATGACAACTATTGGTAGTGATCTTCCTATTGTTCGATGGGACCTTTTTAGGCTGAAGTCATATCGCGTGGAGTTCGAAATTGAAACTGTAAGTTATTTTTGCTGATGCGTAATTAATTTATGTGTGCATGATTGGTCCCTTATTGAAATAAAGACATGTCGCACTTAGTCAAGTTTATTCTTCTTTTGCTTTTGATGGTAGAAAATCAGTGTCCATTACTGGTTGGCGCTTATAGATTACAGTTACTTGGCAGTTAAATAACTTAAACTCCAACTTATATATAAACGAGTATTTTCTAACTTAATGGTCCACGATTGTTGATTTATCTTTCATGGATGTGCCGATATTGCTTGCATTGTGATTCAATGTTACATGGTCCTAGTTACATGAATAGAAATGACGCAGCTCTTGCATATATCTCGTAGGGTTTTTTGTGTATCATGATTCTTTCTAAATTATGTGTAATGTGAATTTGTGTAAATATGACATGCTTTTTGCTTATTTAACAGCCAAAGGCGAGGCTACCTGCGTGTTTTGCCAAAGAACATGGTGTGCATATTGATGAATATGTTATGTTGCGTGATCCCTGTTAGCTGTAGTATTGCAGCAACAAACGAGGTAAGTATTTTTGTATCGTCTCCACAGGGATTAGTGCGCCACTTCGAACCGTTCAACAATCGTTATTGTTTTGAGTTAGGGTTTCTTTACTTGGTTGCATAAAAACTAATGTAAGCTAAAAGCGGAAATAAAATGACAAGTTATAGGGAATAAAAGCGTTGCGATTGGAATTCCTCAAACGAGCATCGAAAATAATCTAAAGACCATGCATATGAATTTTAGCGCTTTAGCGAAAATATCACGTATCGCTCGACAACGTCATTGATTTCCCAAATGATGTCGTGAGATCGATCGTATCGTTTAATCGACGATTTCCCAATCGATCAAACGATCCGAAAGCTTTACGATCCGACACTTTATGCGATTATCAAAACCCAAATCCATTTCTAGATTTTCTTATTTTGATAGAGATTATTCTCACCCAAGATTCAAACGTATTCGTCAATAACATTTAAATCAAAACATGACAATGAATAGCAAGAATAACTCAATATCACATAAATTGCTAAAACCATATATTTGCATAATCAAATATTACATCTAAGCTAGAAAGAGTACCTCCAATCCCAACAAAGGGAAGTTAGTTGTTCATTTTCATGACAACTATACAAAAGAGTAGAGAAAAGATGAAGATCATAACCCAAGTCTTGATTTCCCAAAGCCTTTGGTTGATTCCACAATCCAATCACTTTTGCTCCTTGAAGATCATAGCTTCTAGCCCTAAAAACTAAGTCCTAAATATTACTGAACGAAAATATAAGCTATCTATGAATTCTCTATGAAAAAGACTGAAAAGAAAGCTTAAATACTAAAACTGAAAGTGACAGTTTCGCTCAGCGAAGTCAACTTTCTCTGCCAGTTGCTTCCCGCCACGTCTTCTAATAGCCTTCAAACCGCCTTGATTTCGCTGAGCGATGATAAAGCTCGCAGAGCGAAATAAAGCTCCCCTGTTTCTGAAATTCCCTGCCTGACTTCGCCAACCTTTCGCCAAGCAGTCGCTGAGCGAAAGTGTCTTTCACTGTTCCTGATGAACTCTCTGCCTATCTTTGCCAACTGCTCGCCATGGGTTCGCTGGGCGAAAGTCTGCATTCAAATTTTCATTTTTCTTTGCTCAAATCATGTCCTGGCTTGCATTTTCCTGCATAAATGGATGGGGAAAGAAGTAAAAGCATAATTGGGCATTTGATAAGTGATTATGAGCTTTTCCCATGATAACTTGCAAAACAAGCTAGAAAAGTGCATAAAATAACTATGCATTTTAACTACTTTCTGGCACTTATCACACTCCCCAACTTAAATCTTTGTTTGTCCTCAAACAAAGGACTCAAACAAAAAATGGAAAATCAAGGCTTTGGACAAGAGTACAAAACATGCAAAGAAATGAAAAGTTTTCAGATGACATAATTCTAATGTGGATTGTGCGGGCAAGTATGAAATTACTCATTAATCTAGATATATACAATGAATATGACATAAGTCTTAAACACAAAATTCATATCACACAATTCAAGTCAATAACATAATTAACAATGAACCATACCTAACACACTTCTTTGAAAGTAAATAAGCAAATTGAAATCATGAAGTGAGGGTTTTGAACACTCATCCGGCAATTCAGCTTACATCTAGATTAAGTTATGTGTCCATCCAAATATCATTTCTAAAATCACAAAAGCATAGATCACAAGGTCTTTGAGGGTTGTAACTTGGCTTGGTTTCCAAAAGAAATGTCATATGTGGGAAAAGTTGAATTCAAATGGCCAAGCATAGAGGAACATTCTTTCTAATTACAAAACTTCCTCCAAAATTTCATTATCAACCCTTGGTGATTTTACAAGTATTACATTGATCTTGACAACTTTTTGATTTATTGAATTTTTTCTTTTTTTCTTTTCTTTTTCTTTGTTCCTTTTCTTTCTTTTTTTCTTTTCTTTTTCTTTTTCTTTTCTTTAACTTTTTCTTGTTGTCAAGATCAATTTTCAAATTTCACCACTACTTGACATACAAAACCTCCCTTTTCTCCCCAACTTATTCAAAATGATACCCTAATTGAATGTTCCTTTATCTTTTGGCAAAGGACAATAATCATGATGGTTAAGGGTTCAAAAATGAAAGTAAAATTATCAGAATCCAATAGTGATTTAACTATGAACTGGATTTTGAAAAACTTGGGCAAATTCACTAAGCATTGTGCTTATGAATATTGACAGTTCATAGTTAAGGATTTTGATTCATTAGGCTCAATGGGGTTATCAAATGCTCGCTCTCGCACAGGGTAGGCTTTTTGTGGTCAAGTGTTTCTTCTCATTTTCAAAAGAATGCCTTGATCATTTCAGTGCTTTCATACAATTCAAAACAATTATTAGATTTAACATAAAACAACTGAGTAAAACAATGAATGCCGGTCTCCTGCATATATGTAAAGCACTTGAGGATTCGTCACATTTAGGCTAGTTCTAAGTGGTTCACATAATAAGCATGTTATCGCGTAAAACTGTATGAGATAAATATTGTGCAAAGTACTCATTTCAAATTCAAGTACACACCTAGAAAAGCAAGAAACAAGTAACTTGGCTTTGCACTATCAAACAATTTCTATCATTATCATTATCATGCATCTGATACTTTGCTGTTAAAGAGCTTATCAGTAAGCTTCGCTCGGCGACGTAAAATCTCGCTCAGCGAGAATGACAGGTTTCAGAATTTTCAAAAATGCAGCAATTCAAAAGACTTGCCAATTTTAGCTTTCCCTATAGTTACTAAAAAGCATTAATAAAGCATAAAAACTTACAAAATTGGGTTGCCTCCCAACAAGCGCTTGTTTTACGTCGTTAGCTCGACGCCTGATTCGTTAGGGTGGCCAAAATGAGACGGAACGCACATCAGCCTTAGTATTCCTTTGCTTTGGGAGGAATTCCATGAACTTGCAGAACAGCTGATGTGGAGTCCATAACCTCCCTAACCAGAATAAGCTGAGCAAGGAACAAATACAATCTTGTACAAGCTCAAGTTCCGCCTTGCTCACTTGCATCCCCTCTGTCGCGGTGATTTTCGGATATCAAGCTATTAATTAGCGTTGACTCGCATTTTTGAGATCACCACCGATCTTTTATTTTTCCGAGGAAAAGGGGAAAGTTCGAAAAAAACCCTATATTTTTTTAGAGATCAAAGGTCCGGGGGTTGGTTACGCAAAGGGAAGGTATTAGCACCCTAAACGTCTATAGTACTCTATAGGAACCTCTTGCTTATTTATCTTTATGCTAAATTGATTATTTGTTTGTGAATAAATGCTTAAGTGTAAAAAGACTAAAGTGATGATTAAAAGGAAAGAAAATGTTTTTGTTATTTTTATTGATTTGGAAAGACAATGTCTTTTGCCTACGTACCCGAGCGGGATCAAAATCACGTAGTTCGGGGTAAAAAGCCGAGTGATTTGTTTTGATTGATTTTAAAGTTTGAAAATATTTTTTGAGAAAGATAAGAGGCCGAAATGGCATAGAAGGATAAAGATGTGAGTTTGATTGATTTTAATTTGAAAAAAGGTTTGAAATAATTAAAATTGATTGAAATTGTTTTTTTGAAGAAATTGTAGGAATTAATTGACTTGAAAATGAAATTTTGACTGAGAAAAAGATTTTTTTGGCTTTTTATTATTTGAAATGTTTTTGATTTTTGATTAAGCTAATTAACAAAAATAAACTAAGCGCGAGGGTTTTCTCACAAAGATATTGAATCAAAGTGAGAGCCCCTTTTCCTCGGATACGTTCGTTATTTCTGCGTTTTATAACTTTCGACATAAAGCGGAATAAATAAATGTGTGTGTCGGTGCGATATTCTCATTTATATTTACATTGTTCCTAAATACATTTTAAGTATCAATAATGAAATAATAACAATAAAGCAATAAATAAAAAAATAAATTGCGAGTGCATAAAAAAAAAAAATAAATATGCAAAATAAACAAAAATAAATAAAAAATGCATGAAATGGATTTTACATCAAGCAAACATGCTGCATGAAATAAGAAAGAAAATAAGAATGCATTGGAATAAATAAAGAATAAAGATGTATGGTGTGCAAGGCATTAAATAAATATGTTGCATAAATGAATAAAAGAAAATAAAAGAATGCATGACAATAAAAAAGAAAAATAGAAATAACAATAAAATGCATGAGATACTGAAATATAGAAGCTATGAAATAAAGTGCATGAAATGGATGGAAATTAAAAAATAAAAAGCAAGAAATAATAAAAAGAAAGAAAATAAAAATAGAGAAGGAAGGGGGGTGCTGGAAGTGAGAAAACTGATCAGATTAAAAGAAATAGGCCCAAAATGCATTGGGCCAACGTACTCTGATCTGGGCCGTCTGATTAATCAGATGGCCCTGATCTGATCACAAGGGGAATAAGCCTGAACCGTATGATCTGAATCAAATGGTCTGAGGGGGCGAGGGTGTACGCTAACGCGTACACCCACACACACAGAATCAGGGAGGGGTATTTAAACCCCATCCCTTCACAAATCCATTCATTTTCACATGTCTTTCTCTCTCCTTCTCCTCTTCTCCAAAACCGTCTCTCTCTTCCTCTCCCCTCTCTCATCTCCAGCCGGCCGGAAACGGTTTTCCGGCGTGGTGGCCGCCGGCCTAAGCGGCGGCGCCACCGCGCCGGAGAGTAAAAAACTCTCCTTTTCTAAAAAAAATCACTTTTCCTACTATCCTTTTCCTTCCCCTTCCCAAATCCGAAACTATTTTCCTCAAAATCCCTCTAAAAATGCCTAGATCTAGGTTTTTAAACACAAAAAAAATCTATCTTTTTACCTTTGTGTACGGTTCTGGTGTTGTGTTAGGCTAGGCTTTCGTGTTTGTTGTGTTAGGTTGCTGGGTTCGTGGGTGTGTGTGTGTGTTATGTGTGTATATGCGTGGGTTTGCTGGTGATGTGTGTGGTGTGGTACGTGCGTGAGTGTGTTGGGTGTTGGTGATGTGCTGGGACGTGTTTTGTGGTGCTGTTTGGGGTTGTTTGCGTGAGTTTGGTGTGTAGGGCGTGAGTTTGGGTTTGATGAGGGTGTGAGTTTGGGTTTGTTGCTGGGTTTGTGTTTGTATGCGTGAGTTTGGTGTGTAGGGCGTGAGTTTGGGTTTGATGAGGGTGTGAGTTTGGGTTTGTTGCTGGGTTTGTGTTTGTATGCGTGAGGGTTGGTTGCGTTTTTGTGTTTGCTGGGACGTGTTGTGTTCTGTTGTGTTATTGCTGGAAAATGTTTGTTTTCAAAATTTCTTCTTTTTTTCTTGCTGATGAATTTTTTCATTATATAGGCAGACTCAAATTTAGGTGATGATTAAAATAGTGAGCAGTAGTCTTTGTTTTCTGAATTTGGTGAAGGGTTGTGTGAAAAAATGGACAAAATGAACAGGAAGAATGCAGGAAAGGAAATGATGGAGATCAGGAACAGTGTACAGTATACACTGTACACTGTAATGACTTTGACTCATAAAAAAAATTAAAAAAAAGAATTTAAAAAAGATAATAATAAAAAGGGAAAAAAAAAGAAATTAAATGGTAATAATAATGATGATAATAATAATAATAAAATGGAATAAATGAACAATAAATGAAAATTTAGACTAAAAAGTAAAAATGAAGAAAAATAAACATAAAAAAAAAAGATAACAAGTGGCCCTAAAACGAAAAAAAATGAGGTATTTTAAAATACCTCCCTGCCGAAATTTCGTCTGAAACGACGAGAATTTCTGGCTTAAAAGGACGAGAAAAACAAAAATGAAAATGGGTCAAAAAATGGGGTATGACAGATGCCCCTATTTAAGTTTCTTCGTTACGGAGATTTAAAAGTGCAATTTTTAATTCGACGGGTCGAAGAGACTTAAATACAGAGTACACCATTTTTGACCAATTTTGACTGGAAAATGCTATGGGCGCAATGTTATGCATGCAACGCTGTTAATGCTCGCGATACAGGTATAAATGCAAGACGACGAAGATGATCTGACTGGGGACAAAACAAGGCAAAAGGATGCCCGAGTTCGTTAAAGAAAAGGGATCCGACTCCACTGGGGATAACATGGTTTCGCTGGGGATAAATGTCAGCTGTTCGGGTTATTGCCGAACTAGTCAACTGACGACAGGAAACAAATGGATAAATGTCAGCTGTTCGGGTTATTGCCGAACTAGTCAACTGACGACAACAGATGAAGGTAAATGAAAGGTAAAAGCTGGATGAAAAATAAAAGCTGGGTGAAAGATAAAAGCTGGATGAAAGATAAATGCTGGATGAAATATAAATGCAGGATGAAATATAAAAAGCTAGATGAAAATTTAAAAGCTGGATGAAATTTAAAAGCTGGATGAAATTTAAAAGCTGGATGAAATATAAAAGCAGGATGAAATATAAAAAGCTAGATGAAATTTAAAAGCTGGATGAAATTTAAAAGCTGGATGAAATATAAAAGCAGGATGAAATATAAAAAGCTAGATGAAATTTAAAAGCTGGATGAAATATAAAAGCAGGATGAAATATAAAAAGCTAGATGAAATTTAAAAGCTGGATGAAATTTAAAAGCTGGATGAGATATAAAAGCTGGATGAAATATAAAAGTTGGATGAAATTTAAAAGCTGGATGAAATTTAAAAGCAGGATGAAATTTAAAAGCTGGATGAAACTTAAAAGCTGGATGAAAGATAAATGCTGGATGAAAAATAAATGCTGGATGAAAGATAAAACTGGATGAAAGATAAATGATGAAGGATAATTTGCTGGACGAAAGATAAAACTGGATGAAAGATAAATGCTGGATGAAAAATAAAAGCTACATATAAGCTGTTTGCTAAAAACTGCCACTTGGCATAAAGAAGACGACATTTCAGGACCAGACACACTGGGGCGACACTTGAGGGGAAAAGAGTGTTACCAATTATTCATGATTGATTGATATGGAAGGATATTCAAAACAAGACTCAGGGTGGTTAACGCAACCATGTATGAATGATATTGTCTTTATTGTATATGCATGAATGTGTATATGCATGAATGTATGAATGCATGAATGATGACACGACTTGTATGACTGGCATGACTGATTAACTTGTGATCGCATGAAGGATTGACTGGTATGATTGTATGAAGGATTGACTTGATGAGACAAAAATGGACGGATAAGATGGAGAATGACCCGACGTCGCATCACAAACACTCGGTAATCTTCAATGGGGATGATGCCACTGAGGGCATATCAAAACAATGACGAGGTAAAGCCCGACATATACAACAACTGATGGGGAGTAGACACTTCCTGGGGAGAACGTGCCAATCCAAAAACTTGACAGAAAAACCGGTGCTTCTGTGGTCATGCTTATCTTTTGTTCTTTTGAATCCCTAACTTTTGCCTGGACCGCCCTTTCGGGTTTTCTATCCACCGGGAATATGTTCTTTTGTATGTCCCTAATTTTTGCCTGGACCGCCTTTTCAGGTTTTCGATTCACCGGGACGCTCATTTTTGCCTAAGCCGCCCTTTCAGGTTTTCGACTTACCGAGCTCCTTCTTTTTCTCTTTTTTTTTCTTTTTGATCTTTTTTTTTTCTATTTTTTTTTGTATTTGACCAAGTTAAATCTGCGGAGTTTGCTCGTTCCTGAGATGGATGTTGATATACACTTTACTTATTCATGAGTACGAAGAAAATGCAATTGTTTGTTTACACTTTTCAAAAGGCATGAAGAAGATTTTATTATTTTTTTAAAAAACTTTACTTTCAAGTATTGCTATCAATAATAGAAGAATTTTTTTTGAAAAATAGAATAAACGAGACTTCCAAACAAGAGGCACAAGCTCAAATTTATTTAATAGAGTGGTGGCCTGCCAATGGCGTTGTTCCACGGATCTCACAAAGTTTGAAAAAAATGGTAAATAAAGGGGAAGGTACATTGAACACAATAACCGTCATTCTCCCTACCCACTTTGAATTCCACCGTTTAGATGCTTCAGATTCAGAGTTTCTTTGACAGCTAATGTGCCCCGAGTGAGTCATGGCTAACCTGATGCAGTTACTTTGTCTTTTGTTCCTTAATTTTTGCATAGACCGCCCTTTCGGGTTTTCGACCTATCAGGATGACTGTTTTTCTGTTTTATGTCTCTAATTTTTGCCTGGACCGCCCTTTCGGGTTTTCAGCCCACCGAGACGCTCATTTTTGCCTAAGCCGCCCTTTCGGGTTTTCGACTTACCGAGCCGTTCTTTTTATTTTTTTTAGACAAAGTATTTCTTGACTGCATCGGTGTTTACAGGACGGGGAAGCTCATCACCATCCATGGTTGCGAGAATCATTGCACCACCGGAGAAAACTCTCTTGACAACATACGGGCCTTCGTAGTTAGGAGTCCACTTGCCCCTGGAGTCGGGCTGAAACGATAAGATCCTTTTGAGCACAAGATCTCCTTCTTGGAATTCACGGGGACGAACTTTCTTGTCAAAAGCTTGCTTCATCCTCTGCTGATATAACTGACCATGGCACAAGGCCGCCATGCGTTTTTCTTCGATTAAATTCAACTGATCATATCTGCTTCGACACCATTCAGCCTCGGATAACTCAGCTTCCATCAGGACTCTCATTGATGGGATCTCGACCTCTACGGGAAGAACTGCTTCCATGCCATATACCAAAGAGAAAGGGGTTGCCCCTGTTGAAGTGCGTACGGAGGTACGATACCCGTGCAAAGCATACGGTAACATTTCATGCCAGTCCTTGTAGGTGACTACCATCTTCTGCACTATCTTCTTGATGTTCTTGTTTGCAGCTTCGACTGCGCCATTCATTTGAGGCCTGTAAGGAGAGGAATTATGATGTCCAATCTTGAACTCTTCGCACAACTCTTTCATCATCTTGTTGTTCAGATTGGTCCCATTGTCTGTGATGATTCTGCTAGGCACACCGTAGCGGCAAATGATATGATTCTTGATAAAACGGATCACCACTTGCTTGGTCACATTGGCGTACGATGCAGCTTCGACCCACTTGGTGAAGTAATCAATCGCCACTAGGATGAAACGATGCCCATTTGAAGCTTTGGGTTCAATCTTGCCAATCATGTCGATGCCCCACATGGAGAAAGGCCAAGGAGATGAAAGAACATTCAGAGCAGTTGGCGGCACATGAATTTTGTCAGCATAAATCTGGCATTTATGGCATTTCCTGACATGTTTGTAACAATCCTTTTCTAAAGTCATCCAGTAATATCCTGCTCTCAAGATTTTCCTAGCCATCGTATGTCCACTGGAATGAGTTCCAAAGGAACCCTCGTGTATCTCATGCATTATCCGGTCTGCTTCTTGCTCATCCACACATCTGAGCAGCACCATGTCAAAATTTCTCTTGTACAACACCTCTCCATTTAGAAAGAAATTGCCAGCCAGTCTTCGCAAAGTCTTCTTATCCTTGTTAGATGCCCCAAGTGGGTATTCCTGCCTTTGAAGAAAACATTTGATGTCGTGGAACCATGGTTTGTTGTCTATCACCGTTTCAGCTGCAAACACATGTGCGGGCCTCTCTAGGTTTTGAACCTTGATTGTTGGAATCTCATTTCTACGGCTGACCTCGTACATAGAAGATAAGGTTGCCAAAGCATCCGCCATCTGATTCTCGTCACGAGGGATATGATGCAGCTCGACCTTATTGAAGAAGGTTAACAAACGCCTTGCGTAGTCTTTGTAAGGAACCAGGCCGGGGTGGAGAGTTTCCCATTCTCCTTTGATTTGATTGATCACGAGCGCTGAATCTCCATAAATGTCAAGGTTTTTGATCCTTAGGTCAATGGCTTCTTCGATTCCCAGAATACACGCTTCATACTCTGCCATATTGTTTGTGCATTCAAATAACAGTCTTGCAGCAAAAGGAAGATGCTTGCCCTCAGGGGTGACAATAACTGCCCCAATTCCGTTACCATAAACATTAACTGCCCCGTCAAAGATCAACTTCCACCTAGACTCAGGATCTGGACCTTCTTCAGGTAATGGTTCGTCACAATCTTTCATCTTCAAGTACATGATTTCTTCGTCGGGAAAGTCAAACTTGATTGGTTGATAATCCTCAATCGGTTGATGAGCCAAATGGTCGGCAATGATGCTAGCTTTGATGGCCTTCTGAGTGCGGTATTCAATGTTATATTCTGACAACAACATCTGCCAACGAGCAATTCTCCCTGTTAAAGCGGGCTTCTCAAAGATGTACTTGATTGGATCCATCTTGGATATCAACCAAGTAGTATGATTAAGCATGTAATGACGAAGACGCTTGGCGGCCCAAGCTAGTGCGCAACAAGTCTTCTCGAGTAGGGAGTATCGAGACTCACAATCTGTAAATTTCTTGCTCAGGTAGTAAATAGCATGCTCCTTCCTACCGGTCTCATCCTGCTGCCCGAGTACACAACCCATGGAGTCTTCCAACACCGTCAAGTACATAATCAGAGGTCTTCCTTCAACTGGAGGGATAAGAATTGGAGGTTCTAGCAAGTAATTCTTGATGCTGTCAAAGGCCTTCTGGCAGTCTTCCGTCCATTCTATCTCTTGGTTCTTGCGAAGTAATTTGAAAATAGGCCCACATGTGGCTGTCATATGAGATATGAATCTGGAGATATAGTTCAAGCGTCCTAGAAATCCTCTCACTTGCTTCTCAGTCTGTGGAGCAGGCATTTCTCTGATGGCTTTGACTTTGTCGGGATCCACTTCAATACCCTTCTGACTGACGATGAAACCTAGAAGCTTTCCAGATCTCACACCAAACGTACACTTGTTAGGATTCAGGCGAAGCCGATACTTTCTCAATCGTTGGAACATCTTCAACAAATACTCGACATGCTCATCTTCAGTACCTGATTTGACAATCATGTCATCGACATAAACCTCAATTTCTTTGTGCATCATGTCATGGAAGAGAGTGGTCATGCCTCTTTGGTAGGTAGCACCCGCATTCGTCAACCCAAAAGGCATTACTTGATAACAGAAAGTACCCCAAGGCGTAATAAAAGACGTCTTTTCTCTGTCTTCCACTGCCATTTTGATCTGATTGTACCCGGAGAAACCGTCCATGAAGGAGAAGACTTTGGACTTAGCGGTGCTGTCAACCAATACATCGATGTGGGGTAGCGGGAAATCATCCTTTGGACTAGCCTTGTTCAAATCTCTATAATCAACACACATCCTGACCTTACCATCTTTTTTGGGAACGGGCACTATGTTGGCCAACCACTGAGGATATTCTGATGTAATAAGAAAACCTGCATTAATCTGCTTTTGCACTTCCTCCTTGATCTTGAGGGCCATATCAGGGCGAGTTCTTCTCAGCTTCTGCTTGATCGGAGGACATTCAGGCTTCAAAGGTAAACGATGTTCCACGATCTCAGGGTCCAACCCTGGCATATCTTGATACGACCATGCAAAGATATCTACATATTCTTTGAGAAGCTCAACCATTCTTTCTTTGACAGACGCATCCAACAATGCCCCAATCTTGACTTCCTTCTTGTCCTCTTCAGAACCCAAGTTAATAACCTCCACTGCTTCCTCGTGAGGCTGAATGGCCTTTCTCTCTTGTTCTAATAAACGTCTAATCTCGTCAGGAACTTCTTCATCATCCTCCTCTTCAGCTTCATAAACGGGAGACTCAAAATTGGGAGGAAGCATAGGGTCACGGTGTTCAACGGGCTTATTGATGTTTAGTCTGCATATGATTGATGATTGATTTTTAGTAAATGAGTGAAAGATGCAGACTTTTTGAAATCGATCGAAAATAAAATAAAATGTTTTTTTTTTTGGTTTTTTGTGTTACCATTTTTTCAGAAAAAGCAGTAAAATAAAAATAATTGTCATGGAAGAAAACGACGATTTTTCATTGATAGCAATAACTAAAAATCAAAGTTGAGCCCTACATGACTTCACTTTCGTCTTGGGCGAGACGAAAGGATTTTTGGAAAGAAAGTAAATCAAACAAACACATTACTTAGACACATGGATGGCAAGGGGTACATCAACAACATTCCAGTTGCGGGCAGAGCTTTCTGGCGTCACAAACACAGGTGCCACCTCCTCCGGATCATCCTCCAGGATAGCATTGGTTTCCGGCGGGGCGTGAATAAACTCAGCGCTATTGAATGTGACGTTGGTGGGCTCCAAACCCATGCTGGCCTTAGGGACACTTGTTGATGACGCAAAACCCAAACCTTCTCGGTTCTTGTTCTTGGGTACCTGTACCAGTTTTCCCCATCTTCCTGCAGTTCCTTCCTTTAGAACCTTCTGCGCATCTCTCAAAGATGCCATGGATTCCTTGCCTGAACTCTCGCCTTCTATAGAAAGTCCTTGGAAGGACGTTCCATCTATCTCATCTGCACTGATGAAAGAAAAAGCCGACAAATGGCTTACTAGCAACGCTTCTTCACCATTCACAGTGATCAGCTTCCCATTCCGCACAAACTTCAACTTTTGGTGGAGCGTGGATGTGACCGCCCCTGCTTCATGAATCCAAGGTCTTCCCAACAAGCAACTGTAAGAGGCTTGAATGTCCATGACTTGGAAAGGTATCTGGAAAACCTGGGGCCCAATAGTAATAGGCAATACTATCTCCCCCATCACTGACTTTCTTGATCCGTCAAACGCCTTCACAATAACCCCACTGTACCTCAAAGGTGCACCTTGGTATGACAACTTATCGAGTATAGTTTTTGCCATCACATTCAAAGACGACCCAGTGTCCACCAACACATTAGACAGAGCGTCTGTCTCGCAGTTAACAGAGATATGCAAGGCTAGGTTATGATCTCTTCCAGCTTCTGGGAGCTCTTCATCACTAAATCCCAGGTTGTTGCAAGCAGTTATGTTGCCAACTATCCCTCCAAACTGGCTAGTAGTCACGTCATGGTCAACATAGGCTTGGTTTAACACTTTCATCAATGCCTCTCTGTGAGCATCGGAATGCAATAACAAGGATAACATTGAGATTTTTGAAGGTGTCTGCGACAGTTGGTCGATGATCTTGTAATCACTTTTCTTTATTAATTTCAGCACTTCATCTGATTCTGAACATCCACTCCCACTAGCTGGCACTGGATCAATGACTGGAGTGTTGATCTTCTCTTGCACCATCATGGTCGGAAGAATGCGCCCACTTCTCAATACTTTGCTACTGTCTGCAATGTTGCTAACAGATGACAGAGGAGGTATAGGGGACTCTTGTCCATCGCCCAGGATAGTTGCATTGTACCTGTATGGCACCGCCTTCAATGATGCGTGCGGTAAGGCTCCTGGTAAACAGATCACCAAGGGAGTAACAGCAGCATTCTCTTGATTACCAAGGGTTAATTCTAAATGTTCTGGGATGTGAAATTCGGGCATTATCACACAAACATTCTCACTCTTCCTCGTCACAGACAACTCCTTGTGGTCCAACAAGCCTTGGATGTCATGCTGTACTTGCGCACATCCTCGGGTATCCACAGAGCAAACCTTACACTTCATATGATCATGTTTGAACAAACCTGCTTTACACATCTTTGTGTGCATCGGGACCAGAGGTGTCCTGATGTCTTGAACATTGAAAATAGAGCAACCTTCTTGGTCATCTTGGACCATATTAACAGAGGACCCATGGTTAGGTAAGGGATTGGCCTGGACGTTGGGACTTGAGTTGGAATCTTTGAAGGTCAGAAGTTTCGCCCGGATTAGCCTTTGGACCTCGGTTTTAAGAGCAAGGCAATGCTCAATATCGTGGCCAGGTGCTCCTTGGTGAAAGGCGCAAGTCAAGTCATGCCGATACCAAGGAGGTAAAATATCTGGTGTACGGAGTGGTGCCCTAAGCTGGACAAGGTTTTTGGTGAGTAATGCAGGGAGCAAGTCAGCATACTTCATCGGGATTGGATCAAAGGTTGTCCTTTGGCGGTTTTGTTGGTGATATGGTTGCTGAGGGGTTTGTGGTCGATTTTGTTGTTGTTGAGGGTATGATGATTGTGGGCGAGGCTGTTGGAAATTTTGTGGGTAATTTTGTGGGTAATGGGAGGGTGGTCTTTGAGGTATTTGGAAATTTTGTGTTACGAGTGGTGAAACATTGGCAATGTGTGGGTAAGTTGGGTACTGCAACTGGGGTCCTCCGTAGGCGACCATACCTACCTCTTGCTCCTTCTTTCTCGGATAGCTACTTCCGAACCTTTTAGCATTGTTAACAGGGGCAATTTCCTTCACTAACCGTCCTTCTCGGACACCTTCCTCGATTCTCATCCCCATCCCTACCATCTCTGTGAAGTCATTGGGAGCGCTTGCAACCATTTTCTCATAGTAGAAAGGACTAAGTGTGTTGAGGAACAGCTTGGTCAATTCTTTTTCTTCTAATGGAGGGCGAATCTGCGCAGCCAACTCTCTCCATCTTTGTGCATATTCTTTGAACGACTCCTTCTCCTTCTGAGTCATTGCCCTGAGCTCGTCTCTATCCGGGGCCAGATAAGAATTGTACTTGTATTGTTGTATAAAGGCATTTGCAAGGTCATTGAAAGTACGGATGTCAGCACCATCCAAATCCATGTACCATCTCATAGCAGCGCCGGTCAAACTGTCCTGGAAGTAATGAATCAGAAGCTTGTCGTTGTCTGTCTGCGTGGACATCTTCCTCGCATACATCACCAGGTGTGCCTTGGGACAAGAATTTCCCCTGTACTTCTCGAAATCTGGGACTTTGAATTTATGCGGGACTACCACATTGGGAACTAGACATAACTCATGAGCATTCGAGCCGAACAACTCTTTTCCCCGAAGAGCCTTCATTTCCCTTTGCATCTCATTATACTTATCCTGCAGATCGTCCACCCTGTCGAAAGCTGCGACACTTTCAGTATGAAAAATAGGTCCCTGATCCTGAACTGTGTGTACTAGAGGCGCGGAATAGGTCATCGCTGCTTGGGGAAAAGGCAGGCCGGGTTGAGGAACCGGTGTTGATTGTTGAACGAAGGGAAGCAGAACTTCTGTTACAGCGGGTTGGAGACTTTCACTAGCCGGGGGAGGCATTCCCCATGTACAGCCCGGAGGCATAAACAGTGGTTGGGAAACTGCAGTGGAGAGTGGAGTGGTGCTTACAAACGGTTGTTCTACAGCAGCAGCAGCGGACTGAGAACCCTGAGCAGCCAAAAGAGAGCTCATCATTTCTGTTAATCTGTCCATCCCCTCTCGCAGACTGGCGACCTCTTCCCGAAGGTTCTGATTTTCCTGCTCGACGAGATCCATCTTCTTCCTCTGATTAGCTCGAGTATTGTAAACGCGAGTAGACTTGCGAAGAATTCGTCGGGCCACTTTTGGGAGCAGGTAGACCTTTGTATGGAAAAAATAGAAGATGAGACTCGACTTTTGAGACTATATATGCGACATGATGCATGATTATGTTTATGCGAAAAGAAAGCTTTGTTATCGAAGGACTTGTTAGAGTAATTGTAAACGTCATAAACTGAACACTTCACTAAAGCATTGAAATATTACAAAGAGTTTTTTTTTTTCTTTTTTGTTTACAAGTCAAGCAATTTTGGAAGCTAAAATCTAAGCATAAGGTCCTAAGGACTTCAAACTCAAACTCCTGGAGCAGATGGATCCTCGGAATCTGAATGTGCACTAGAGATCGAATCCATAAACCTCCTCTTCCTCCTAGTGTCTTGGCGGAGCAAAGCATCCTTCCGACGAAGCAAGTCATCCTTCTCAATTATCTTCTGGTTCTGGACGAAAAGCTCATGGCTCTGCTGGGCTAGCTTCCCCTTCAAGGTCTCATGCTCGAGCTCGAGTTCCTGGTATCTCCTCTTCCAGGTTTCCTTCTCTTGCTTTTCTTTGGTTAGCTGCTCCTGAAACTCCTCCTTGGTGTCAAAGGGGATAGGCAAGGATGGTGGTGGGATGGTGGAGGATAGGTATCTAGGTAGGTGGTAGGGTAGGCCAAAACTCATGGTCCTATCAATGACCCACTGAGTATAGGATTCATGCACATAATCAAACTTCTTCCCTAGCTGACTTCTATTAGGCCTGCGGATGGCGCTCCAAGCTCGTGCAAATCTCTCTCTCCTGTTTGTGTGGTCTTCATGATAAAGATAGAACTCACTAGTCAAGGCAAGATTGTTTGGTTTTGTTCTCATCGGGTACCCAAACTGTCGACGGGCTAGAAGAGGGTTATAGCTAATCCCGCCACGCATACCAAGAAGAGGTACGTTGGGGTATTCACCACAACTGACAATGACTTTCCCCACGTCACAGGCTGCCTGATACCAAACTATATCTGAGGGATGAAGGGCCATGATTCTTTGGGACCAAGGAAGATCTTCAAGGTTAGCTTTGAAAGTATGAGTTTGAGGTAGGTGGGAGATAAACCATTTGTAAAGCAGTGGTGCACAGCAAAGAATGGTTCCACGGCCGGCTAGGGTACGGTCATGAATGGAGTGGTAAGTATCAGCTAGTAGTGTGGGTACAGGGTTCTTGGAGAGGAAGATTTTGATGGCATGGATATCGATGAAGTTGTCAATATTTGGGAAGAGTACAAGGCCATATATAAGGAGGGCTAGGGTGGAATGGAAGGCATAAGTGCTAGCTGCTTCGGCGAATATGGAGGCTTGTTGGTAGAGGAAGCGGGTGGGAAGTCCTTGGAGGCCTCCTTTAGTGGTAAGGTTTGCTTGGATGGCGGAGGTTTCAAGATGGAGAGCGGCTGCGATGTCGGAGGGTTTAGGGGTAGGTTCAAGACCGTGGAATGGTATCTTGTCTGGCACAGGTAAACCGACTAGGTAGGAGTACTCTTCAAGTGTGGGAACAAGCTGATAATCAGGAAAGGTGAAGCAATGGTAGAGTGGATCATAGAACTGAACCAAGGTCTCTAAGCATCCTTCCTCAACATCTACTCTCAGAATATTAAGCAACTTCCCATGATGAGCTTGAAAATCCGTTGGATCACTCACTAAAGACCTTAGCTCCCTTAACTTTGACAAGTCTGGTTTCTTGAAAAGATATTTTTTAGTGCTTCTTCGTGGGATGTCCATATCTACAATGTTTACAAAAAGCTTATTTAAGTCCTTCGATGTTTTTTTTTTGGATGAAAAAGAAAAGAGTTTTATGCATGGATGCATGTATGCATGATTATGCTAAGGAGCGGAGAAAACATGGTGGGTTTAGGTCCATAATGTTGGAGTCAAGGGTAAACACGCCATTTGGTAAGGACTATGGTTTCACATGTACCTGTATCACGGGTTCTACCAAGTTCCCAAAGTCCTCAACCCCTTCCAAATATCGTCGGGTTACGAGATTGACTCCCGATCCAATAATATTAGTAAGAAAGTCTCGTTTGAGTGTAGTATCGCGTATCAACTAATTCAAGATTACTCTTGGTTAGCCACCGCACTACGTCCTAAAAGGCCAAGATGGGTTAAAGGTAACTAAAGGTCCTCAACTTCATAGGTCACTTGAAAATATCAATGTCGGACACGACTTACTCATGCCAACATAGTAATACCTCCAAGATTCCTCCATTGAGTGGGGTTATCACATGTGCCACATCCGAAATTTACCCTCGGAAAGACACTTTGATTATACCACCGTCCTATCTTATGTTTCCCTCAAGTCCGGGTGTAGGACTTATCTCACCTCTCACGTAAAATAATAAACACTTAAGCACTTATTTACAATTTACAAATAATAATAAAGCATAAAGATAAAGAAAAGCAAGATAGGTCTAACCCACTTAGGATTTTGGTCCCCAGTGAAGTCGCCATTTTTGTCGCGGTGATTTTCGGATATCAAGCTATTAATTAGCGTTGACTCGCATTTTTGAGATCACCACCGATCTTTTATTTTTCCGAGGAAAAGGGGAAAGTTCGAAAAAAACCCTATATTTTTTTAGAGATCAAAGGTCCGGGGGTTGGTTACGCAAAGGGAAGGTATTAGCACCCTAAACGTCTATAGTACTCTATAGGAACCTCTTGCTTATTTATCTTTATGCTAAATTGATTATTTGTTTGTGAATAAATGCTTAAGTGTAAAAAGACTAAAGTGATGATTAAAAGGAAAGAAAATGTTTTTGTTATTTTTATTGATTTGGAAAGACAATGTCTTTTGCCTACGTACCCGAGCGGGATCAAAATCACGTAGTTCGGGGTAAAAAGCCGAGTGATTTGTTTTGATTGATTTTAAAGTTTGAAAATATTTTTTGAGAAAGATAAGAGGCCGAAATGGCATAGAAGGATAAAGATGTGAGTTTGATTGATTTTAATTTGAAAAAAGGTTTGAAATAATTAAAATTGATTGAAATTGTTTTTTTGAAGAAATTGTAGGAATTAATTGACTTGAAAATGAAATTTGACTGAGAGAAAGATTTTTTTTTGGCTTTTTTTATTATTTGAAATGTTTTTGATTTTTGATTAAGCTAATTAACAAAAATAAACTAAGCGCGAGGGTTTTCTCACAAAGATATTGAATCAAAGTGAGAGCCCCTTTTCCTCGGATACGTTCGTTATTTCTGCGTTTTATAACTTTCGACATAAAGCGGAATAAATAAATGTGTGTGTCGGTGCGATATTCTCATTTATATTTACATTGTTCCTAAATACATTTTAAGTATCAATAATGAAATAATAACAATAAAGCAATAAATAAAAAAATAAATTGCGAGTGCATAAAAAAAATAAATAAATATGCAAAATAAACAAAAATAAATAAAAAATGCATGAAATGGATTTTACATCAAGCAAACATGCTGCATGAAATAAGAAAGAAAATAAGAATGCATTGGAATAAATAAAGAATAAAGATGTATGGTGTGCAAGGCATTAAATAAATATGTTGCATAAATGAATAAAAGAAAATAAAAGAATGCATGACAATAAAAAAGAAAAATAGAAATAACAATAAAATGCATGAGATACTGAAATATAGAAGCTATGAAATAAAGTGCATGAAATGGATGGAAATTAAAAAATAAAAAGCAAGAAATAATAAAAAGAAAGAAAATAAAAATAGAGAAGGAAGGGGGGTGCTGGAAGTGAGAAAACTGATCAGATTAAAAGAAATAGGCCCAAAATGCATTGGGCCAACGTACTCTGATCTGGGCCGTCTGATTAATCAGATGGCCCTGATCTGATCACAAGGGGAATAAGCCTGAACCGTATGATCTGAATCAAATGGTCTGAGGGGGCGAGGGTGTACGCTAACGCGTACACCCACACACACAGAATCAGGGAGGGGTATTTAAACCCCATCCCTTCACAAATCCATTCATTTTCACATGTCTTTCTCTCTCCTTCTCCTCTTCTCCAAAACCGTCTCTCTCTTCCTCTCCCCTCTCTCATCTCCAGCCGGCCGGAAACGGTTTTCCGGCGTGGTGGCCGCCGGCCTAAGCGGCGGCGCCACCGCGCCGGAGAGTAAAAAACTCTCCTTTTCTAAAAAAAATCACTTTTCCTACTATCCTTTTCCTTCCCCTTCCCAAATCCGAAACTATTTTCCTCAAAATCCCTCTAAAAATGCCTAGATCTAGGTTTTTAAACACAAAAAAAATCTATCTTTTTACCTTTGTGTACGGTTCTGGTGTTGTGTTAGGCTAGGCTTTCGTGTTTGTTGTGTTAGGTTGCTGGGTTCGTGGGTGTGTGTGTGTGTTATGTGTGTATATGCGTGGGTTTGCTGGTGATGTGTGTGGTGTGGTACGTGCGTGAGTGTGTTGGGTGTTGGTGATGTGCTGGGACGTGTTTTGTGGTGCTGTTTGGGGTTGTTTGCGTGAGTTTGGTGTGTAGGGCGTGAGTTTGGGTTTGATGAGGGTGTGAGTTTGGGTTTGTTGCTGGGTTTGTGTTTGTATGCGTGAGTTTGGTGTGTAGGGCGTGAGTTTGGGTTTGATGAGGGTGTGAGTTTGGGTTTGTTGCTGGGTTTGTGTTTGTATGCGTGAGGGTTGGTTGCGTTTTTGTGTTTGCTGGGACGTGTTGTGTTCTGTTGTGTTATTGCTGGAAAATGTTTGTTTTCAAAATTTCTTCTTTTTTTCTTGCTGATGAATTTTTTCATTATATAGGCAGACTCAAATTTAGGTGATGATTAAAATAGTGAGCAGTAGTCTTTGTTTTCTGAATTTGGTGAAGGGTTGTGTGAAAAAATGGACAAAATGAACAGGAAGAATGCAGGAAAGGAAATGATGGAGATCAGGAACAGTGTACAGTATACACTGTACACTGTAATGACTTTGACTCATAAAAAAAATTAAAAAAAAGAATTTAAAAAAGATAATAATAAAAAGGGAAAAAAAAAGAAATTAAATGGTAATAATAATGATGATAATAATAATAATAAAATGGAATAAATGAACAATAAATGAAAATTTAGACTAAAAAGTAAAAATGAAGAAAAATAAACATAAAAAAAAAAGATAACAAGTGGCCCTAAAACGAAAAAAAATGAGGTATTTTAAAATACCTCCCTGCCGAAATTTCGTCTGAAACGACGAGAATTTCTGGCTTAAAAGGACGAGAAAAACAAAAATGAAAATGGGTCAAAAAATGGGGTATGACACCCTCCTTCTTACAAGTTTCTTCCTTGTTAAGAAACTGTTCCGTCTTCTCAATATCCATCACTTCTTCACTATCAACAACTCTGGCCTCTTCAGCATCTGACCTTTCTTGAGGAAGTTCTAATTGGTGTGGTATCTCTAATTCTTCCACTAATGTCCTTATACCACATCCTTCAAACATCGTCTCTTCCTCACTCTCATCAACATCGTCTTCAACAATCTCTCCGAATTCCAAAACGGATTGATTATTGGTCCGAACATCCATGATTCTTGATGAAAATTTTAATTGCACTTGCAAAATCTCCAATTGGCATGATAAAGCTCTTAATCTATGGTTGGTATTTTGCATGTTGATCATGGATTGTTGCATGAACATATTCAAAGTATTTTCCGTTCTTAACATTTGTTCATCTTCAGACGGATATTGTTGAAATTGTTGATAAGATTCATTCTCGTATGGATTATAGAGGTTGAAATAATCATGATGATCAGCCATGCTTTCTTTCAATGTTGAGAATCTGAAACAAGTGTAACTAACAAGAAAAATTTTCTTTGTATAACAAAGAGGGTTAATGCAAACACAGATTTATAATGTACAAAAAGAAACGAAAAATATTAACACGATATATACAAAAGCTCAAAACACTACCAATTAGTGCGATGCTCAAAATATCTAAACACCAATCCCCGGCAGCGGCGCCATTTTGTTAGCTGTAGTATTGCAGCAACAAACGAGGTAAGTATTTTTGTATCGTCTCCACAGGGATTAGTGCGCTACTTCGAACCGTTCAACAATCGTTATTGTTTTGAGTTAGGGTTTCTTTACTTGGTTGCATAAAAACTAATGTAAGCTAAAAGCGGAAATAAAATGACAAGTTATAGGGAATAAAAGCGTTGCGATTGGAGTTCCTCAAACGAGCATCGAAAATAATCTAAAGACCATGCATATGAATTTTAGCGCTTTAGCGAAAATATCACGTATCGCTCGACAACGTCATTGATTTCCCAAATGATGTCGTGAGATCGATCGTATCGTTTAATCGACGATTTCCCAATCGATCAAACGATCCGAAAGCTTTACGATCCGACACTTTATGCGATTATCAAAACCCAAATCCATTTCTAGATTTTCTTATTTTGATAGAGATTATTCTCACCCAAGATTCAAACGTATTCGTCAATAACATTTAAATCAAAACATGACAATGAATAGCAAGAATAACTCAATATCACATAAATTGCTAAAACCATATATTTGCATAATCAAATATTACTTCTAAGCTAGAAAGAGTACCTCCAATCCCAACAAAGGGAAGTTAGTTGTTCATTTTCATGACAACTATACAAAAGAGTAGAGAAAAGATGAAGATCATAACCCAAGTCTTGATTTCCCAAAGCCTTTGGTTGATTCCACAATCCAATCACTTTTGCTCCTTGAAGATCATAGCTTCTAGCCCTAAAAACTAAGTCCTAAATATTACTGAACGAAAATATAAGCTATCTATGAATTCTCTATGAATTCTCTGTGACAAGGCGTTGCCAAAGAAAGAGACTATAATCACTATTGTTGATCATACGGGGACCGGCTGGAAGTGTGATTTATCGTTTGTGACCGTGAACGATATGGTGTTCTGTAGAATTGGAGGTGACTGGAGATTATCTGCAAGGCTTGGAATTTGGTTCAGGGATATGCTATAAAGCTTGTTGCTATTGAGGAAAAACACAATACTGTTCTTGCTTTTAGGCATGTCCCTCTACAGTGTACTCATAGAACTTTTGTGAAGCCGGCCAATAATGTTGATGGGAAGTATATGTATCAAGTTAACCATTATCTCATGCGCTGCCCAGTAAAGAGCTAGATAAAATAGTTATCAACTCCTGCGATGTTATAGTGTGTGTCAGGTTGTTTTGCACAAGGTTGTTATGTGTGCTATTTTCGTTTGGTTGTTCTTTTTATGTATTGCTTTGGTGTGTCGTTCTTTTCTATTTCTACGTTGGTATCAATTTCTATGTATGTGTTGTTTCAAACCATGTAATGATAATCATCTATGGACAAACACTTGCAATGAATGACGTGTTTTTTGTGGCTGGGTAATTGTTTGTATTAGTTGGTTTAGTTTTCAGCTATAATAATAGCGTATTGTGCCTGAGTTCTCCAGTGACATACATGCCACTTAATTATTTATGAAATGGGTCAAATATCCGGCATTTGTTATAAACGCCGTCAAAATTGTTTCGCGCATTGGTGGTACAATGGTTAATGAACATGCCAGGATGCCTATCTAATTGAATAAAATTATTATGTTGTCAATGATTGTGATATTTTGGCTCTCAGAGTAGAGAATTTTATGCATTTGGTTAGCTATAAGATTAGTTCATGGAACCTATAGTATGAGATGAATCTCCCTTTGTTGTGTATGATGCGTTTTCTGAGTATTAAAGGATTATCCACTGTGGCAGTTAATTTTTAATCTGATTGTTTTATTCAGGCTCGAGTTGGTTGGAAGTTGGTTAATGATGATTATTTAAATTAATGTTTATTGATGTGTGGCTGAAGAACAATTTACGTGTATAAGATTAAACAAAAAAAGAGTATGATAACATCTTGGTTGAGTGATTCATGCATATGATGATCAGATCAGACCAGCTCTTATGGTGATCAAATACGATTTCAATATATTTAATTTGTGATTATCAGATCAGGCCTTATGATGATCAGATCATAATAGGGAGTTCATTGTTGGCAATAGATGGGAAAGAAATCAGGATATTATCATGATCAGTTCATTGTGTTTTGGATTTCTTTTTCCTCAAGCAAGCATAATTTTTCATCAGTTATTTGATGTTATCAATGAAATATGTATCATGCAATTGAACTCAGTGTTCTATTAAAATCAATTGTTATGCAAAATGGGAGAGAAACAGGGCTATCATGATGATCAGATCTTATGTGTAGCTGTGGGCGCAGTGTTATGTTGAAACCAATTGTCATGCAAAATGGCTGATATATTTGAGGCTGGTTTCACTGCAATGTATCTGAGTTTGGTATAGACTCAATTTCCTACAAGCAACCTCTAACGTGTGCAAAGCTTATAATCTTCAATGTGTTTGTATGTTTGGCTATTAAATAGGCTCAATCATTGTGATAACTAATAGAAGAGTATACCTATTGGGCTATGTTTTGGATTTCCTTTTCTCCAAGAAATCATCATTTAGTTTTTCCCAATTTATGGTATCAATGAGATAAGGGCTTGTGCACTTATACTAAGTCATGTGTCTGCATTACAGAGATAGAGTTTCTTAGATTGCTAGCAAACCGGCCTACTTGGAGCAATGGGCTCAAGAATGCGTATATTAATAATAGATTTACAAATGTTAGATTACATACCCTAGCGTGTCTAATTGGTGTTCTTATTGACTTTGCCATGCTGCATGTGCATCTTCCATACAGTCTAATGAGTTAAGATCCTCTCCATTTAAACTCTTCTCCATTTCTTCCATTTGGAGAGACAAAGACACACAAAAACTTGAAAATAATTAATAATGGTGGGACCCATTTAATAATAGGACCCATCACCTATTTTTTGTGTCTATTTCTTTCCTAATGGCAATCTCCATTTATTTTTATAAATGGAGAGGATCTCAACTCACAGTCTAATGCCTTACTACTCTATGAGGTGTATAGTATAGCCATGGTTTTGGATGACTATTATTTTTGGTCAAAGTATCTTTTGGTAACATATGTGGGTTAGGTTAAGGTGGTATGGTCTAGAAACCACCCACTAATTGAAAATTTGCCACTTACAGTCCTAGGATTTACTTGCCCACAAAGTGAATTATATGCACAAGATTTGGATTTAAAATAGGGTATAGATAAAATCATGATTAATCTAGATGTTATCCTTAGCTGCCATTTCCTCGCATGCTTCCTGCATCTACCTGTCTGCCTCGATATGAGTGTACAACTTCATGATTAATTTGTCCTAGGCTTTTATAGGATAAAAGCTTTCTTTGGAATGAAGTTATCGCACGTAGACTGAATTAATCTCTTACTAACATCTGCAGTACTATTTCGTGATATAACTTTGACATCAATTTCCATCAAATGACCCTGTTGTTATTATACTATAAATATAGTGTTTTGACTCCAGTTGTATCTTCCAACTTCCTGACCTCTCCATTGCCAAAGATCTACAGTTCACTAAGATGTCTAAGAGAGGTCAACTCATCTTATTAATCCATTTTGCGTTGTTGTTTCATAATTCACGTATACATGAATCAAAATTTTTATTTTTTATCAAACATGAATTATAGTTCACAGCATCCATTTACGTGCTTTTCACATAAATATGTCTAATATGATTGCCTTTCTATATTGGTGTTTCAGTTCTGGCTACAAAGTTTACTCCAATATCTGACATTAGGTGCAGGAAGACTGGCTTTAACTTGAAGGCTAGAGTGATTCATTTATGGAGTGTTCCAGATCGAATTAACCACGCAGAGGAAGGAAGTGTGCATATGTTCCTGCTTGATGAAAAGGTATACATTTCTGGATGGTTTTTTTGCGTGTCTAATGCCTTACCATTGTATGCGGTGTATAGTATAGCCATGATTTTTGTGTGTTAACCTTGATGTTTATTGTAGTTGAGATTTTTGACGTATCTGTAAACATGTCATAATGTTTGGCATCCATGTAAATTCATTCAGTGTGGCAAAATTCATGCAAGCATACGGAAGAATTTGATTCCACTGTTTAAGGATAAGATTGTTGAGGGCTCAGCTTATGTTTTTGAAAACTTCATGGTTGGTTCAAATGAAAATGCCTATAAGACAACTGACCATAAGTATAAGCTTAGTTTTATGGGGGGGGCACCAAGGCTTTCAGGATAACACTTGCGGACATTCCTATCCGTCATTTCAAATTTCAGCCATTTGTGGATATTTTGGCTTCATCTCGAGAAGACAAATTACTTGGTGAGACAGTGTTCCTAATTGAGTTGTATGCAATGACATTCTATCAACTTTCTGATAATTTTGTCCTGATGTTCTCTATTGTTTTTTGCAGATGTCATTGGTCATGTAGTAGAGAAGGACGTGGTAAAAGAGACCGAGAAAAACGGGGAAAAAAGCAAGGTTATGGATATTACTCTTGAGGATTTGGAGTGAGTCGATTTTTTCCCGCAAACTATAAAAACTTGTGTTTGGTTATGAGCTAATATCCATTTGCCCTTTGTTATTTTTCCTAAGAATGCACTTTCTATCTATGACATTTTACTTGATTTCAGAAGCAATAGGTTGCATTGCACTCTCTGGGATGTATATGCCGAAAGGATGTAGCTATTCATCGATTCACATGATGCATCGCAACCTGTGATTATGATACTCCAACTTTGCAAGCTGAAGAAGTTTTTTGGTCTCTGTCCTTTTATATTACAGTTGTGCATTGTTGTATATATGTATTGTAACCTGTCATTATACTGGTGTTTCCAAGGTGTCTTGGGAGTATCCAATTCGTTCTATGGAACAAAGATGTTGCTGAATGCTGATTTGCTAGAAGTGACTGAATATAAGATGAAGTATGTTGTGCTTGTTGTGGCATTGTTTAGGACGATCTAACTTTATAGTTTTCTTTTATGATGTGCTTCTAATCATAAAAAACTCGCAAATTGAATGAAACTGATGTTTCTCTTACTCAAGTCGTGAGCCAGATGACTGCTCCAAACTTGCTCACTTTGTCTGAGGATTTGCTTCAGACCCAGAGGATGACAATTGAGGACCTACTTGAATCTACCGAGGTAGTTTTTATCTAAACCCATGTACGCTTGCTTATATATGGTAATTGTTATGTTGTTCGCAATATATAACTCATCCACACTTTTGCAGAAATGTGTTGGTTCTGTGCTGGTGAGGACATGTGAACTTGAGACTCATTTTGGATGGTACTATCAAGCATGCACCAAGTGTGCATCTAGGGTGGCTACTAATGCCGGGATCATATACTGTGACAAGTGCAAAATGGAAAGGACTGATGTTCCTAGGCAAGTTGATTCTTGACATTGTTCAACTAGATGCACAATTTGTTCCTTGCATTTTACTTGACCCATATGTTTGCACATTTGTTTTCAGGTTTAAGGTACATGTTCAAGTGATTGACAATAGTGGATCAACCACATTTACTTTGTTTGGTTGTGTTGTTTCTCAATTCCTCGGGCGAAATGTCCAAGACCTCATTGAGAGAATGCAAAATGTGGACATTTTTGCTTTTACTTTATCTTTACATGGTTTTTTTTTTTAAAATTTGCTTGAGCACCTACCTAATGCTGATGGAAATTGTTTCGTTTCGGTGTCTCTAGAAAAATGAATTGATTGTGTACCCAACTGAGCTCAATGCTTTTGTGGACAAACAAATGTTGTTTAAGGTGGAAGTCAGTGATGCAAATCTCCTTCGGAACTGGCACAATTACGCTGTAAGAAAATTGACTGACGATGGGGAGATCATCAATAGATTCCTAACACTGCACGGTCTTAATGTAATCTTGCCACAATGGTCCCAATTTAGTGTTTCCATTTCTTTTTTTTTGTGGGCTGCGTACGTTCTTTTTTCGCTCATATGTGAAAAGAAGTTATGAACAGATGGCCGAAGGCGAGGCAGAGGCAAACAATGATCGTGCATCGATAGAGGTTGCTGACGATAGTGTAGTGGTGTGTACACATATATACATTGATGTTATTTGTATATTTTTTATGTGTCGTTCCCATGTTCGACGCAATGTCTTTCACATGTTAGACACAATTTTTTGACCACGTTGTTTACGTTTGCCTTAGAATGCAGTTGAAGGAGGTGATTCAAACCAGAAAGACGAAGTTATCCAGATGAATGAGACTCCAACAAGTAAGGCATTAGGAAAAAGGGAAGCTGCTACCATGGAAGGTCTCGATGAGATCAACTTTGATATTGGGGAAGGATCAACAACCAAAAATCCCAAAACACCTTGCCTGAAGATCGAGCAGATTGACTGACTGTATTTGTGTGTCTGGATGATGTGTTATACGTGGTGTTGATGTTCTGTTTTGTTTGTTGCTTCTGAATCTTTGTTTGTTGTGTTTTCAAGTTTCCTGTGTAATGTGTACTGCATATTGCCATCTTTGGCGACTTTTTCCTTTTGATGCTTATGTATCTTTTCTTGTCTTTTTGTAATCCTCCATGAGTTGTATGAATTGTTGATCTGAGTTTGGTGAATTTTTTATTGCTGCCTTTTATTGAATATCAAAAATTTATTGCTCTAATCTACCAAGAGTGCCAGACCAGAATATAAGCAAGGTTATTATGTAGCAAAAATGAAGGATGGTTTACATGGTTTTGTGAATATAAAAGGCCTTACTGTGAAAGAAACAACGTCGTATATGGTTAAATTTATCACAATTCATGATCCACCATATCTCTAATCAAATTGTCATGGATATAGCATAGCTCAAATTTGTGGTCTAATTGCAATGGTGTTGTAACTAAAAATCAAATTTGTGATCAATTTACGCATTCGTTGTTCATATCCAGTTGCCATGGTTTTACAGTCATAAATCACATGCCATGTATGTCATGTCAGGCAGCTGGTGTCCGTGTCAAATTGCCACAAATCTTGCATAGATCATATCAAATTCAATATCAGTTATAAGTTGTGTGTGGCTTATGGTGATAGTATTTTCTATAATGATTATTATTGTGAGATATAAGCAAGCTTTCTTGAGCCCTGCAAATTTCGAATCTTCTATCTCAAAAAAAAATTGTGCTTTTGAAGTTTGGCCACATGGATGGCTTATTGACCGTAATGGAGGTTGAGTGTTTTCTAAGTTTACTTCTTATCCTATTATATAGTCATCTAGCATATACACTCCATCTTGAATTATTTATATCTTATAGTGATAAGATTTGCTATAATTATTGCCATTGTAGCATCTAGATATATTTCTTGAGCTCCACGATTCTTTGTTTTTGAGTGTAGGATAAAGTTTATGCTTTTGAGTGTTGTGGAGGTTCACTTAGTGGTCTGCTATATAATCATCTTGCATTCATGCTTCATTCTCACATCCACATTGTCTGTGATTCAGTTTACCTCCATCCTATATGCTGCCTTATTTCTCATACCTCCTTTCCTATTTATCTGCATCTTCGTATCATGTAAGTGTATAAACAGCTCTAGATAATATCTTTGGCATTGTTTACCACATCTTCATGGACACTGCTCGAAAAAGACGTTGGAATCCAAAAGGCATGGTGCATCCCCCCATGCTGTTGACATAATTCCTTTGTCTAATCTCACTAATATTGCTAATGGTGTGTTTTATATAGTTGGTCTATCATTTTTTACTCCATGCCTTGTGTCATGATAATGGATGCCTATCGTTCACCCTTTTGTTATTTCTTCCATAGCATCGGAAAAGTTGCCATTGAAGAGACCCAGCATTCGCTCCGATCAACCAAACATTCAATGTTATAGAGGCGAGTCTTCCTCTAACCACAACACATATAGATCTCCATTGTACGATACTATAGATGGTGAGCACAATTTTCTTATTGTGTTAAAGCCATTAGTTTGTCCTGCACCTAAAGCCAAGTAAGTAGTCCACCCACTAATGTGATGATGCAGTATTCATTCTTTTCATCCAGCTCCTGTTTTATTTGATCTTTATCCTTTTTTTAAAAGGGCAGATACATGCCAGCTCATGAAATTAAAAACCTACCTTATCTTTGTTTCATCTAAATCGTTCAGCAATTTTGTCCAGTTTGTTTGGTTGGTTTGCGAAGACCGCATCGCAGCGATCAAATCAGTTGTTTGCAGGGTCGTTTGCTTCCTGGAAAATACACAGTTCAGAATGGCAAGCTTATCCACCATTCCGGTGACAAACAAAATGTGCGCAGTGTTGCTCATGTTGTCCATGTCTTGCCATTCGCAGGTGCTGTTTATGTTATGTTTTGATGTTTGTGAGTTTTTTTCCGTGACTACTCTGCTTTATAAATTTACAACTATGTACATGTCGCAGACGTCAGTTGTGGCTTTGAGTGCAATACTCTGATGTATTATTTGAATTGCGAAGACCCGAATGTGCCAACGAATTATGGTATATTCCTACTGATTATCATTGTATGCAAGAATGAAGCATGTGTCTTGGTATTTAGTCTTCAGACTCTAGGCAGTTTATACATAGCTTATTATGCAGAGAGTGAATCGCACAACGCAGCATGTCAAACAAATGTAGAAGACTTTGATTCTCCATCGGATTCAGGTTAGATTTAGTATTCTTTCTAGAGTAATTATTGTTTCTTATTTGTTCATAATTGTATTTCATGCACTCCAGTTTGTGCAATATTTATATGTACACGTGCGTTTATTTTGAAATAGATGATATGAACAATATGCCGTACGAGCTGGTTGATGCATGTGTTTCAGGTATAATATTGTTCATGCATTGTACTTTGGGGGGAGTGAATCGGATTATGTAGATATGGTTGTTTTGTAGGAATTCATCATTCTGAATATCTTAACATTGGAGGGCCTACGTATACATGTCAAAAATGTGGTGCGATGATGTGGTACGAAGAGCAAGTCATGAAGCAAACTAGACCAACGATTCCTCAGTTCTCAATGTGCTGCCTTAATGGTAGGGTCGTGCTTCCTCCGTGTCCTCAACTTCCTCAACGTCTGCACGATTTGTATCACAAGCATGACAGAAATAGTAAATTCTTTTTTGAAAATATTCGGTCTTTTAATAGCATGTTTGCGTTTACATCAATGGGGGGAAAGTAAACAATGCAATGAACAATGGTAGGGCACCTCCAATGTTCGTGATGAATGGTGAAAATTATCATCAGATTGAAAGTCTGTTACCCATGCCTGGTAATCAACCCAAATTTGTGCAGCTTTACATTTATGACACAGACAATGAGATTGCCAATAGGATGACTGTTGTCAGGTAATTACTTCGTTTATACATGGATATTTATATAGAACCATGACTACTTATATACGAACAATGTACACGGTGTATATGTCATGCTGCTTGTGGTTCGTTCGCCTTTGTTTACGTGTTATATATACACGTATATACGACTTATGGATGTATCTTTTTATTTGATGGTGTAGCATGGACGATGAAGACTTCGAGTTGAAGTCAAGTATTATTGCCAATTTGAAGGGGACGCTTGATCAGTGTAATCCATAATTCCAGACGTATAGGACGATTCGAGACACAATAGTTCATCAACCAGGTCATTCAAACATCCGATTGAGGATTTTAGGCAAGAGGGGACACGATGGTCGAAGATACAATCTTCCATTGGCTTCCGAAGTTGCGGCATTAATTGTGGGTGATTTTGATGCTGCGGACTTTGATAGAGATGTTGTCGTTGAGACCCAGTCTGGATTATTGCAGCGCATATTTGTGTTTGAGTCGGCGTATCTACCACTGCAGTACCCACTTCTTTTTCCTAGAGGAGATGATGGGCTTCGAAAAGACATTCCGTTCAATGCAGAGCGTGATCCAGATTCGACGAAGAGGGAATTTGTGTCGCAAAAAGAGTGGATTGCTTACAGAATTTAGCAGAGATGTGTTGACCAGTCTACAATTTTATTCTCTAAGAGGTTGCTGCTGGTATGCTGGTTAGAAACCCCCTTACTTGCTTCTCAGTTTGAGGAGCAGGCATTTCTCTGATGGCTTTGACCTTATCGGGATCTACCTCGATACCCTTTTGACTGACAATGAAACCTAGGAGTTTTCCTGATCTCACGCCGAACGTACATTTGTTGGGGTTCAGGCGTAGCCGATACTTTCTCAGGCGTTGAAACATCTTTGACAAATATTCGACATGCTCTTCTTCCGTTCTTGATTTGACAATCATGTCGTCGACATACACTTCGATTTCTTTGTGTATCATGTCGTGGAAGAGAGTAGTCATGCCCCTTTGGTAGGTAGCACCCGCATTCGTTAGGCCAAAAGGCATCACTTGATAGCAGAAGGTGCCCCAAGGTGTAATGAAAGACGTTTTTTCTCTATCTTCAACAGCCATTTTAATCCCCAGTGAAGTCGCCATTTTCTGTCGCGTCGAATTTCGGATGTCAAGCTATGGGGAAGCTTTGAATCACTAATTCTAAATTACGACTGAACTTTTAATTTTTCGGGGAAAAAGGAAAAAAGTTCTAAATTACCTTGAGAAAAGATTTTAGGTTCGAAAGTCGATTATGCGAGGGGAAGGTATTAGCACCCCTCACATCCGTTGTACTCAACGGGAACCTCTTAGTCGGCTTAGGCTTAAAATGGTTCGATGTTTTACTTACGTGTTTAAATATGTATAAAAGGAAATATATAAAAGACATAATGCGGGATAAAGAAAGAGATAAAAACAAACAAAAAGGGAAAAACAAGTTTTTTATTAATGGGCTTGACAAGATGTCGATCTTGCTCCTACGTATCTCCCGGTAGTCGGAGAATTCAAAGCATACGTAGTTCTTTGGTAGAAAACGTTTGTATGTTGGTTCGTTTTAGTTAAAAAAAGGTTTGATCGCGTCCGAGCGAAAAAGTTTTAAAATAAAGAAAAAGATGTAATGAAAGTAAATGTCAACTGCTCGGGTTGCTGCCGAACTGGCCATTGACGACAAGAAAGTAAAAGTCAGCTGCTCGGGTTGTTGCCGAGCTGGCCACTGACGACAATGCATGAAAATAAATGATTTGATGGAAAAAAGTTTTCCGCTCGGACTTGAGCAAAGGTTTTTTAAAAACGTACGAAGACGTACAAAGTTTTAAAATGGTGAAAGATGGACGCTAGGCGATAAGCTCGCGCAAGGCGTGAATGTTTTAAAAGGAATAAACAAAAGACAAACGCACTGAGGCGAAAAATTCGCGCAAGGCGTAAAAGATTAAAATAAACGCGCAAGGCGCGAAAGGTTCGGATTGACCACGAGGGCCAAAAAAAGGTTAAAAATGGCCACAAAGGGGCCAAGGGAAGGTTGAGCGTGCTAGACGCGTCAAGGGTGGAATGACGATTGCCCGAGCGACGAGACATACGTCACGCATTCGTACAATCGAGGTTTGGGGAGACATACGTCAAGCCATTCCCGTTTCATTCAAGTTTTGTTTTGTGGAAAATCAAAGGAATCTCAAAGGGAACCAAACACTTTAAAAGGATACATGTAAAAAAGAAAAGAAAACACGAACAAATTTGTTGTTCGATTTTATTAAAAATCGTGAATGTGACTTGTTGCTTAAGTTATTGAAACTCGAGAACAAGTTTGGTTCAAGTTTGAATGGCAAACACAATCATAAAACATGCAAAATGTTGGAAAGTTCACAAGTTCGGCTCGATTCGAGCTTGGTTTAAAAGAGTGAGCAAACTCGGCTTAAGTTCGCGTTTGGATTGAAAATCATGAACAACATGGTTGTTCAAGTTTGTTTTGAAATAAACGAACTTAGCTTGTTGCTCAAACTTGGTTTTTTTGAAAATATTAAGAACGTAACTTGTTTTTCAAGTTATTCGAAATTTGTCGCACGAACTTGTGAAATCTTCAAAGTTGTGCATGATTATGAGTTGGGTTTGGACCAAAATGGTTTTAACCCTCTTTAGGTTCTGAATCAAGGGCTAGAATCCCAAAAATTTGACATTTTGAATGCCTGATTCATGTTCTGAATTTCACATACTTCGCAAAGCGACCAGAACTTGGCTCTGCGAAGTCAGGTTCTGGTGTGGTCGCACTGCGAGCAATACTTTGCTCTGCGAAGTATGCGAATTTTCAACTCAGAAGCTGTTTCTGAACAGAAGTTCAGAAACTGCTTCTAAGCAAGATTCAGAACCTAAAGGAGGTTAAGAAACTTGACAAAAAGGAAAAAAAAAGGGGAGAAAAACACAGTTTTAAAGCTTGGCCCCTTTGAGGTCCTTTTTGAGGTTCAAAGGAGGTTTTGGTTCACAAAGAAAAATTGGACAAAGCAAGATATGCAAACAGCAAATACAGTAGAAAAGAAAAGTTATAGGAGACTTACAGAACTCCTAGCAATGCTTGGGCAAGATTGGAAGTGGCTTGCTTGCTTGATGATAGGTTATGAACAAGGTTCAAAGTGTTTGTGATGACTGATTTTGTGCTGCAATGCAAAGGATCTTTGGTGTGAAATTCGTGTGTGTTGGCTCTCTGAATTGGTCTGTTTTTAGCTGGTTTCAATGTGTATTCAGTTGTTTTTTTTGTGTTTTTATGGTGTGAAATCCTAGTGCCTTGCATTCCCTTTTATAGGCAAAAATGCAATCTATGTAATGATGAACAATGATGAATAAAATCCTAAAACACTAGCTGATCATGAGCTAAACTCAGGCTAGATCACTTTGCATTTAATGCTAATGGATAGGAATTGCTTTGCCTTGTGCCAAGGGGCAAGGTCTTGACTGATTTCAGCCACAAATGCCATTGATTCTAGAAGGTAATGATGGCAAAAACTGTAAAACAGGGCAGCTGCAAAAGGGATGATTCTTGGGATCAATCCTTGCAATCTTGGAAGGTCAAACAATCAAAACGTGTACTGCCATGTACAGGGAGATTGGGGGAATCAAAATCAGCATGTGGGCTTATGTGTGTGGGGAGAAATTCAGCTCAAAACAGGGCATGTCACACAGCTTTTTTTTGCAACATAAACCACTTGGGATTGGCTGGTTTTGGCAGGGAAAAAGGGAAAGAAATGGATCAAGCAGCTGGCTGGCATGTTTGGGTTGGGTAAGGGGTCAATTTTGGGGGACAAAATCTGACCAAGGATAGCCAATTTGTTTGATCACATGAGAGGTTGGAAGAAAGTTCTTCTTTCCTTTTACCTTTAATGTCACACATTAAATCTTGCTTTGCTGCACCAAATCAGTCACAAAATAGCAAGAATACAAGTAATAATGCTACTAATGATAATTGTAGTTGAAAGCAAAAAAGATAAACAGCTATATAAAAATCTGCAGAATTTTCGCAGAGATCGCAGTGCGAAGGTGAGTTCGCACTGCGAACTTCACTTTTTTTGATTTTTTGTATAAAATAAAAGGTTAAAAAATGGGGAAATAAATAATAAACAACAATAATAACACTTGATAAAAAATGCAAATGGCAATAAAAATGAATAAAAATAGTAATGACAATAATAAGGAAAATGATGATAATAAATAAAACTTAGTAATATTAAAAGATAAAAACTAATAGTAATAAAATAATAATGATATTATTAAAGGAAAATAAAATAACATAACAATAATAATATTAAGGATAATGATGATGATATAAAATATTATAGCAATAATAAAAGGTAAAAATAAATAATGAGCTAATAAAAATATAACACCCATAAAAAATATAAGTCAAAAAATGGGGTATGACAGATGCCCCTATTTAAGTTTCTTCGTCCCGGAAGTTGAAAATGTGATTTGAAATGGACGGGCCGAAGGGACTTAAATATAGAGTACGCCATTTTTTGACTAAATATTTTCCCGAGTTATAAATGCCATAAATGCATGCAATGCAAATGTTATGAATGCTTGTAATGTAACTATGGATGCAAAAGACAATAAAAAGGAAGACCACACTGGGGACAGGTGTCAGCTATTCGGGTGGTCACCGAACTGCCACTGACAACAAAGAATGAAAAGGTAAATGCCAGCTGTTCGGGTTGTTGCCGAACTGGCCACTGGCGACAAAAGAATGAAAAGAATGTCAACTGTTCGGATGTTGCCGAACTTGCCATTGACGACGGGAAAATAAAATGTCAACTGTTCGGATGTTGCCGAACTTGCCATTGACGACAAGAAAAAAAGAAATGTCAACTGTTCGGATGTTGCCGAACTTGCCATTGACGACAGGAAAAAATAAAATGTCAACTGTTCGGATGTTGCCGAACTTGCCATTGACGACAGAAAAAGAAAATGTCAACTGTTCGGATGTTGCCGAACTTGCCATTGACGACAGAAAAAGAAAATGTCAACTGTTCGGATGTTGCCGAACTTGCCATTGACGACAAGAAAATAAAATGTCAACTGTTCGGATGTTGCCGAACTTGCCATTGACGACAGGAAAAAATAAAATGTCAACTGTTCGGATGTTGCCGAACTTGCCATTGACGACAGGAAAAAATAAAATGTCAACTGTTCGGATGTTGCCGAACTTGCCATTGACGACAGAAAAAGAAAATGTCAACTGTTCGGATGTTGCCGAACTTGCCATTGACGACAAGAAAATAAAATGTCAACTGTTCGGATGTTGCCGAACTTGCCATTGACGACAAGAAAATAAAATGTCAACTGTTCGGATGTTGCCGAACTTGCCATTGACGACGCTGGGGATGCGGCTGACAAGCCGTTCCTTACAAAAAATGCCCCTTCAATCGGGGAGAAAGAATGCACAAGCTGTTCATTGAAGAACTGTCACTTGGCACAACACTGAGGAGTACGCACAAGCTGTTCATTAAAGAACTGTCACTTGGCGTAAAAGGATGACATCTCTGAACTAGACGGACTGGGGATGACACTGGGAAAAAAGAATTCACGAATTGCTCGCGATTGTTTGGTGAGACTCATGATGGTTAGAAATAACCATGTATGACATGCATATGTATGAATATACTAATGCATGAATGTATGAACGTCGCTGGGGACGTCATGTGAGGGATGGACTTGTACTGGGGATACCTAACTTGTTTGTTAAGGAAATGCATGATATGAATATGAGACGCATGCTAATGAATGATTATGATATGATGCATGAATTATGCTGACCTGGGGGATGACAGACGTCACGTGGGACGTTGGGGAACTATGGTTAGAATGCCGAGCTAAGTCGGGCTTGGATGATGTAAGACTCCACTGGGGGGATGCCAATAAGATTGGGCTTCGCTTGTGAATTCGCTGGGGATATAAGGATCATTTTGGAAGCATGATCGATATCCAGTCTTCGATGCCAATGGTAATTGGGCTTTTGAGAATGGAACAAATGTTGACTTCCTGGGGAATTCGGTAGTCCACTGGGGATTGTGCTAATCCGCTGGAGAGAAGAACTGATGATTCCGTTGGGAACGCTTATGCTTTGGTCGGTCTTTGCCTGAAGGGTCCTTTCGGGCTCTTAACTCATTGGGGAATTTTCAATTAATTCACCAAGGATTCTGTTGGGGAATTCCTTTTTGCGATTGACCATGCTCGGCTTGCGAAGCATTATCTACCTTAAGGATAGACATTGATGTTCACTCCGAGTATTCGCAAGTTCGAAGAGGAATGTGTTTGTTATTTGGATAGAAATGGAAGACTCATGTAATAAATTTTGAAAATGTTTTTGTTTTAAAAGTACTATCATCAATAATAAAAAATGAATGAAAAGGATTTGACAAAAATGTAAAGAATGTTGGGAAATGAAATTTATTAAAGGGGTGGTAGCCTGCCAAAGGCGTGGCTCCACAAATCTTACAACATCTAAAAAAAGGGTAAATATGAAAGGGAAGGGTACATTGAACACGATGGCCACTAGTATCCCTATCAACTTTGAATTCCCTGTCTGGATGCTTCCGATTCGGAGTCTTCAGACAATTGATGCGTCCCGAGTAGATCACGACCAATCCGATGTAGTTACCTTGTCTTTTAGTCCTTAATTTTTGCATAGGTCATCCTTTCAGATGCTTGACCTATCAGGATGGCTATTTCTGTTTTATGTCTCTAATTTTTGCCTGGACCGCCCTTTCAGGTTTTCAGTCCACCGAGACGCTCTTTTTTTGCTTAAGCCGCCCTTTCAGGTTTTCGACTTACCGAGCTATTCTTTTGTTTTTAGACAAAATATTTCTTGACTACATCGGAGTTCACGGGACGCGGAAAATCCTCGCCGTCCATTGTTGTGAGAATCAAGGCTCCTCCGGAGAATACTCTCTTGACGACATAAGGGCCTTCGTAGTTGGGTGTCCATTTGCCCCTAGAGTCAGGTTGAAAGGATAGGATCCTTTTGAGCACGAGGTCTCCTTCTTGGATTTCCCGAGGACGGACTTTCTTGTCAAAAGCTTGTTTCATCCTCTGTTGGTACAGTTGTCCATGACATAAGGCCGTCATGCGTTTCTCCTCGATTAAATTCAACTGATCGTATCGGTTTTGACACCATTCAGCCTCTGACAACTTAGCTTCCATCAAGATTCTCAATGACGGGATTTCGACTTCTACGGGGAGCACTGCTTCCATGCCGTATACTAGAGAGAAAGGGGTTGCCCCTGTCGACGTACGTACTGAAGTACGGTATCCGTGTAAGGCATATGGTAGCATCTCATGCCAATCCTTGTACGAGACTACCATCTTTTGCACTATCTTCTTGATGTTTTTGTTTGCAGCTTCAACCGCACCATTCATCTGAGGTCTATAGGGAGAAGAGTTATGATGCTCGATCTTGAACTCTTTGCATAGTTCCTTCATCATTTTGTTATTCAAGTTGGTCCCATTGTCGGTGATGATCTTGCTGGGAATACCATATCGACAGATGATGTGATTCTTAATAAATCGGACCACCACTTGTTTGGTGACGTTGGCATATGATGCAGCCTCAACCCATTTGGTGAAGTAGTCGATTGCTACCAAGATGAAGCGATGTCCATTAGAAGCTTTGGGTTCGATCCTGCCAATCATGTCAATGCCCCACATGGAGAAAGGCCATGGTGATGAAAGGACATTCAGAGCCGTTGGTGGCATGTGGATCTTGTCCGCATAGATTTGACATTTGTGGCATTTCCTGGCATGCTTGTAGCAATCGCTTTCCAAGGTCATCCAGTAATACCCGGCTCTTAAGATTTTCCTAGCCATTGTGTGCCCACTGGAATGGGTTCCGAAGGAGCCTTCATGTATTTCATGCATTATGAGGTCCGCTTCTTGTTTATCAACGCACCTGAGCAACACCATATCAAAATTCCTCTTGTATAAAACTTCTCCGTTTAAAAAGAAGTTGCCGGCTAATCTTCGCAGGGTTTTCTTATCCTTGTTGGATGCCCCATGCGGGTACTCTTGCTTTTGGAGGAAACACTTGATGTCATGGAACCATGGTTTGTCATCTATGACTGCTTCGGCTGCAAATACATATGCGGGCCTTTCTAGGTGTTGAACCTTGATTGTTGGAATTTCATTCCGGCGACTGACCTCATACATCGAAGATAATGTTGCTAGGGCATCCGCCATTTGATTCTCGTCTCGAGGAATGTGGTGCAACTTGACTTTGTTGAAAAAGGTTAGCAAGCGTCTTGCATAATCTTTGTAAGGGATCAAGCCGGTATGGCGAGTTTCCCAATCTCCATTGATTTGATTAATCACAAGAGCTGAGTCTCCATAAATGTCGAGGTTCTTGATCCTTAGATCGATGGCTTCCTCAATTCCTAATATACAAGCTTCATACTCTGCCATATTGTTTGTACAGTCGAATGATAGTCTTGCAGCAAAGGGAAGATGCTTGCCCTCAGGGGTGACGATTACTGCTCCAATTCCATTGCCATAGACATTGACAGCTTCATCAAAGATCAACTTCCATTTAGATTCAGGATCTGGACCTTCGCCGAATAGTGGCTCGTCATAATCCTTCATCTTTAGGTACATGATTTCTTCATCGGGGAAGTCAAACTTGATTGGTTGATAATCCTCAATTGGTTGATGAGCCAAATGGTCAGCGAGAATGCTGGCTTTGATAGCTTTCTGAGTGTGGTACTCGATGTCGTATTCTGATAACAACATTTGCCAACGGGCAATCCTTCCGGTTAAAGCGGGTTTTTTCAAAAATGTACTTGATTGGATCCATCTTGGATATCAACCAAGTAGTATGATTAAGCATGTAGTGGCGCAGACGCCTAGCAGCCCAGGCTAATGCACAGCAAGTCTTTTCGAGTAGAGAGTATCGGGACTCACAGTCCGTAAATTTCTTGCTTAGGTAGTAGACGGCGTGCTCTTTTCTACCGGTTTCATCTTGTTGTCCGAGTACACAACCCATGGAGTCCTCCAATACAGTTAAGTACATGATCAATGGTCTTCCTTCGACTGGAGGAATAAGTATTGGAGGTTCTAGCAGATACTCCTTGATGCTATCAAAAGCTTTCTGGCAATCTTCTGTCCATACCACTTCTTGATTTTTGCGGAGCAGCTTGAAGATGGGTCCACAAGTGGCTGTCATATGGGATATGAATCTAGAAATGTAGTTTAAACGTCCTAGAAACCCCCTTACTTGCTTCTCAGTTTGAGGAGCAGGCATTTCTCTGATGGCTTTGACCTTATCGGGATCTACCTCGATACCCTTTTGACTGACAATGAAACCTAGGAGTTTTCCTGATCTCACGCCGAACGTACATTTGTTGGGGTTCAGGCGTAGCCGATACTTTCTCAGGCGTTGAAACATCTTTGACAAATATTCGACATGCTCTTCTTCCGTTCTTGATTTGACAATCATGTCGTCGACATACACTTCGATTTCTTTGTGTATCATGTCGTGGAAGAGAGTAGTCATGCCCCTTTGGTAGGTAGCACCCGCATTCGTTAGGCCAAAAGGCATCACTTGATAGCAGAAGGTGCCCCAAGGTGTAATGAAAGACGTTTTTTCTCTATCTTCAACAGCCATTTTAATCCCCAGTGAAGTCGCCATTTTCTGTCGCGTCGAATTTCGGATGTCAAGCTATGGGGAAGCTTTGAATCACTAATTCTAAATTACGACTGAACTTTTAATTTTTCGGGGAAAAAGGAAAAAAGTTCTAAATTACCTTGAGAAAAGATTTTAGGTTCGAAAGTCGATTATGCGAGGGGAAGGTATTAGCACCCCTCACATCCGTTGTACTCAACGGGAACCTCTTAGTCGGCTTAGGCTTAAAATGGTTCGATGTTTTACTTACGTGTTTAAATATGTATAAAAGGAAATATATAAAAGACATAATGCGGGATAAAGAAAGAGATAAAAACAAACAAAAAGGGAAAAACAAGTTTTTTATTAATGGGCTTGACAAGATGTCGATCTTGCTCCTACGTATCTCCCGGTAGTCGGAGAATTCAAAGCATACGTAGTTCTTTGGTAGAAAACGTTTGTATGTTGGTTCGTTTTAGTTAAAAAAAGGTTTGATCGCGTCCGAGCGAAAAAGTTTTAAAATAAAGAAAAAGATGTAATGAAAGTAAATGTCAACTGCTCGGGTTGCTGCCGAACTGGCCATTGACGACAAGAAAGTAAAAGTCAGCTGCTCGGGTTGTTGCCGAGCTGGCCACTGACGACAATGCATGAAAATAAATGATTTGATGGAAAAAAGTTTTCCGCTCGGACTTGAGCAAAGGTTTTTTAAAAACGTACGAAGACGTACAAAGTTTTAAAATGGTGAAAGATGGACGCTAGGCGATAAGCTCGCGCAAGGCGTGAATGTTTTAAAAGGAATAAACAAAAGACAAACGCACTGAGGCGAAAAATTCGCGCAAGGCGTAAAAGATTAAAATAAACGCGCAAGGCGCGAAAGGTTCGGATTGACCACGAGGGCCAAAAAAGGTTAAAAATGGCCACAAAGGGGCCAAGGGAAGGTTGAGCGTGCTAGACGCGTCAAGGGTGGAATGACGATTGCCCGAGCGACGAGACATACGTCACGCATTCGTACAATCGAGGTTTGGGGAGACATACGTCAAGCCATTCCCGTTTCATTCAAGTTTTGTTTTGTGGAAAATCAAAGGAATCTCAAAGGGAACCAAACACTTTAAAAGGATACATGTAAAAAAGAAAAGAAAACACGAACAAATTTGTTGTTCGATTTTATTAAAAATCGTGAATGTGACTTGTTGCTTAAGTTATTGAAACTCGAGAACAAGTTTGGTTCAAGTTTGAATGGCAAACACAATCATAAAACATGCAAAATGTTGGAAAGTTCACAAGTTCGGCTCGATTCGAGCTTGGTTTAAAAGAGTGAGCAAACTCGGCTTAAGTTCGCGTTTGGATTGAAAATCATGAACAACATGGTTGTTCAAGTTTGTTTTGAAATAAACGAACTTAGCTTGTTGCTCAAACTTGGTTTTTTTGAAAATATTAAGAACGTAACTTGTTTTTCAAGTTATTCGAAATTTGTCGCACGAACTTGTGAAATCTTCAAAGTTGTGCATGATTATGAGTTGGGTTTGGACCAAAATGGTTTTAACCCTCTTTAGGTTCTGAATCAAGGGCTAGAATCCCAAAAATTTGACATTTTGAATGCCTGATTCATGTTCTGAATTTCACATACTTCGCAAAGCGACCAGAACTTGGCTCTGCGAAGTCAGGTTCTGGTGTGGTCGCACTGCGAGCAATACTTTGCTCTGCGAAGTATGCGAATTTTCAACTCAGAAGCTGTTTCTGAACAGAAGTTCAGAAACTGCTTCTAAGCAAGATTCAGAACCTAAAGGAGGTTAAGAAACTTGACAAAAAGGAAAAAAAAGGGGAGAAAAACACAGTTTTAAAGCTTGGCCCCTTTGAGGTCCTTTTTGAGGTTCAAAGGAGGTTTTGGTTCACAAAGAAAAATTGGACAAAGCAAGATATGCAAACAGCAAATACAGTAGAAAAGAAAAGTTATAGGAGACTTACAGAACTCCTAGCAATGCTTGGGCAAGATTGGAAGTGGCTTGCTTGCTTGATGATAGGTTATGAACAAGGTTCAAAGTGTTTGTGATGACTGATTTTGTGCTGCAATGCAAAGGATCTTTGGTGTGAAATTCGTGTGTGTTGGCTCTCTGAATTGGTCTGTTTTTAGCTGGTTTCAATGTGTATTCAGTTGTTTTTTTTGTGTTTTTTGGTGTGAAATCCTAGTGCCTTGCATTCCCTTTTATAGGCAAAAATGCAATCTATGTAATGATGAACAATGATGAATAAAATCCTAAAACACTAGCTGATCATGAGCTAAACTCAGGCTAGATCACTTTGCATTTAATGCTAATGGATAGGAATTGCTTTGCCTTGTGCCAAGGGGCAAGGTCTTGACTGATTTCAGCCACAAATGCCATTGATTCTAGAAGGTAATGATGGCAAAAACTGTAAAACAGGGCAGCTGCAAAAGGGATGATTCTTGGGATCAATCCTTGCAATCTTGGAAGGTCAAACAATCAAAACGTGTACTGCCATGTACAGGGAGATTGGGGGAATCAAAATCAGCATGTGGGCTTATGTGTGTGGGGAGAAATTCAGCTCAAAACAGGGCATGTCACACAGCTTTTTTTGCAACATAAACCACTTGGGATTGGCTGGTTTTGGCAGGGAAAAAGGGAAAGAAATGGATCAAGCAGCTGGCTGGCATGTTTGGGTTGGGTAAGGGGTCAATTTTGGGGGACAAAATCTGACCAAGGATAGCCAATTTGTTTGATCACATGAGAGGTTGGAAGAAAGTTCTTCTTTCCTTTTACCTTTAATGTCACACATTAAATCTTGCTTTGCTGCACCAAATCAGTCACAAAATAGCAAGAATACAAGTAATAATGCTACTAATGATAATTGTAGTTGAAAGCAAAAAAGATAAACAGCTATATAAAAATCTGCAGAATTTTCGCAGAGATCGCAGTGCGAAGGTGAGTTCGCACTGCGAACTTCACTTTTTTTGATTTTTTGTATAAAATAAAAGGTTAAAAAATGGGGAAATAAATAATAAACAACAATAATAACACTTGATAAAAAATGCAAATGGCAATAAAAATGAATAAAAATAGTAATGACAATAATAAGGAAAATGATGATAATAAATAAAACTTAGTAATATTAAAAGATAAAAACTAATAGTAATAAAATAATAATGATATTATTAAAGGAAAATAAAATAACATAACAATAATAATATTAAGGATAATGATGATGATATAAAATATTATAGCAATAATAAAAGGTAAAAATAAATAATGAGCTAATAAAAATATAACACCCATAAAAAATATAAGTCAAAAAATGGGGTATGACAGATGCCCCTATTTAAGTTTCTTCGTCCCGGAAGTTGAAAATGTGATTTGAAATGGACGGGCCGAAGGGACTTAAATATAGAGTACGCCATTTTTTGACTAAATATTTTCCCGAGTTATAAATGCCATAAATGCATGCAATGCAAATGTTATGAATGCTTGTAATGTAACTATGGATGCAAAAGACAATAAAAAGGAAGACCACACTGGGGACAGGTGTCAGCTATTCGGGTGGTCACCGAACTGCCACTGACAACAAAGAATGAAAAGGTAAATGCCAGCTGTTCGGGTTGTTGCCGAACTGGCCACTGGCGACAAAAGAATGAAAAGAATGTCAACTGTTCGGATGTTGCCGAACTTGCCATTGACGACGGGAAAATAAAATGTCAACTGTTCGGATGTTGCCGAACTTGCCATTGACGACAAGAAAAAAAGAAATGTCAACTGTTCGGATGTTGCCGAACTTGCCATTGACGACAGGAAAAAATAAAATGTCAACTGTTCGGATGTTGCCGAACTTGCCATTGACGACAGAAAAAGAAAATGTCAACTGTTCGGATGTTGCCGAACTTGCCATTGACGACAGAAAAAGAAAATGTCAACTGTTCGGATGTTGCCGAACTTGCCATTGACGACAAGAAAATAAAATGTCAACTGTTCGGATGTTGCCGAACTTGCCATTGACGACAGGAAAAAATAAAATGTCAACTGTTCGGATGTTGCCGAACTTGCCATTGACGACAGGAAAAAATAAAATGTCAACTGTTCGGATGTTGCCGAACTTGCCATTGACGACAGAAAAAGAAAATGTCAACTGTTCGGATGTTGCCGAACTTGCCATTGACGACAAGAAAATAAAATGTCAACTGTTCGGATGTTGCCGAACTTGCCATTGACGACAAGAAAATAAAATGTCAACTGTTCGGATGTTGCCGAACTTGCCATTGACGACGCTGGGGATGCGGCTGACAAGCCGTTCCTTACAAAAAATGCCCCTTCAATCGGGGAGAAAGAATGCACAAGCTGTTCATTGAAGAACTGTCACTTGGCACAACACTGAGGAGTACGCACAAGCTGTTCATTAAAGAACTGTCACTTGGCGTAAAAGGATGACATCTCTGAACTAGACGGACTGGGGATGACACTGGGAAAAAAGAATTCACGAATTGCTCGCGATTGTTTGGTGAGACTCATGATGGTTAGAAATAACCATGTATGACATGCATATGTATGAATATACTAATGCATGAATGTATGAACGTCGCTGGGGACGTCATGTGAGGGATGGACTTGTACTGGGGATACCTAACTTGTTTGTTAAGGAAATGCATGATATGAATATGAGACGCATGCTAATGAATGATTATGATATGATGCATGAATTATGCTGACCTGGGGGATGACAGACGTCACGTGGGACGTTGGGGAACTATGGTTAGAATGCCGAGCTAAGTCGGGCTTGGATGATGTAAGACTCCACTGGGGGGATGCCAATAAGATTGGGCTTCGCTTGTGAATTCGCTGGGGATATAAGGATCATTTTGGAAGCATGATCGATATCCAGTCTTCGATGCCAATGGTAATTGGGCTTTTGAGAATGGAACAAATGTTGACTTCCTGGGGAATTCGGTAGTCCACTGGGGATTGTGCTAATCCGCTGGAGAGAAGAACTGATGATTCCGTTGGGAACGCTTATGCTTTGGTCGGTCTTTGCCTGAAGGGTCCTTTCGGGCTCTTAACTCATTGGGGAATTTTCAATTAATTCACCAAGGATTCTGTTGGGGAATTCCTTTTTGCGATTGACCATGCTCGGCTTGCGAAGCATTATCTACCTTAAGGATAGACATTGATGTTCACTCCGAGTATTCGCAAGTTCGAAGAGGAATGTGTTTGTTATTTGGATAGAAATGGAAGACTCATGTAATAAATTTTGAAAATGTTTTTGTTTTAAAAGTACTATCATCAATAATAAAAAATGAATGAAAAGGATTTGACAAAAATGTAAAGAATGTTGGGAAATGAAATTTATTAAAGGGGTGGTAGCCTGCCAAAGGCGTGGCTCCACAAATCTTACAACATCTAAAAAAAGGGTAAATATGAAAGGGAAGGGTACATTGAACACGATGGCCACTAGTATCCCTATCAACTTTGAATTCCCTGTCTGGATGCTTCCGATTCGGAGTCTTCAGACAATTGATGCGTCCCGAGTAGATCACGACCAATCCGATGTAGTTACCTTGTCTTTTAGTCCTTAATTTTTGCATAGGTCATCCTTTCAGATGCTTGACCTATCAGGATGGCTATTTCTGTTTTATGTCTCTAATTTTTGCCTGGACCGCCCTTTCAGGTTTTCAGTCCACCGAGACGCTCTTTTTTTGCTTAAGCCGCCCTTTCAGGTTTTCGACTTACCGAGCTATTCTTTTGTTTTTAGACAAAATATTTCTTGACTACATCGGAGTTCACGGGACGCGGAAAATCCTCGCCGTCCATTGTTGTGAGAATCAAGGCTCCTCCGGAGAATACTCTCTTGACGACATAAGGGCCTTCGTAGTTGGGTGTCCATTTGCCCCTAGAGTCAGGTTGAAAGGATAGGATCCTTTTGAGCACGAGGTCTCCTTCTTGGATTTCCCGAGGACGGACTTTCTTGTCAAAAGCTTGTTTCATCCTCTGTTGGTACAGTTGTCCATGACATAAGGCCGTCATGCGTTTCTCCTCGATTAAATTCAACTGATCGTATCGGTTTTGACACCATTCAGCCTCTGACAACTTAGCTTCCATCAAGATTCTCAATGACGGGATTTCGACTTCTACGGGGAGCACTGCTTCCATGCCGTATACTAGAGAGAAAGGGGTTGCCCCTGTCGACGTACGTACTGAAGTACGGTATCCGTGTAAGGCATATGGTAGCATCTCATGCCAATCCTTGTACGAGACTACCATCTTTTGCACTATCTTCTTGATGTTTTTGTTTGCAGCTTCAACCGCACCATTCATCTGAGGTCTATAGGGAGAAGAGTTATGATGCTCGATCTTGAACTCTTTGCATAGTTCCTTCATCATTTTGTTATTCAAGTTGGTCCCATTGTCGGTGATGATCTTGCTGGGAATACCATATCGACAGATGATGTGATTCTTAATAAATCGGACCACCACTTGTTTGGTGACGTTGGCATATGATGCAGCCTCAACCCATTTGGTGAAGTAGTCGATTGCTACCAAGATGAAGCGATGTCCATTAGAAGCTTTGGGTTCGATCCTGCCAATCATGTCAATGCCCCACATGGAGAAAGGCCATGGTGATGAAAGGACATTCAGAGCCGTTGGTGGCATGTGGATCTTGTCCGCATAGATTTGACATTTGTGGCATTTCCTGGCATGCTTGTAGCAATCGCTTTCCAAGGTCATCCAGTAATACCCGGCTCTTAAGATTTTCCTAGCCATTGTGTGCCCACTGGAATGGGTTCCGAAGGAGCCTTCATGTATTTCATGCATTATGAGGTCCGCTTCTTGTTTATCAACGCACCTGAGCAACACCATATCAAAATTCCTCTTGTATAAAACTTCTCCGTTTAAAAAGAAGTTGCCGGCTAATCTTCGCAGGGTTTTCTTATCCTTGTTGGATGCCCCATGCGGGTACTCTTGCTTTTGGAGGAAACACTTGATGTCATGGAACCATGGTTTGTCATCTATGACTGCTTCGGCTGCAAATACATATGCGGGCCTTTCTAGGTGTTGAACCTTGATTGTTGGAATTTCATTCCGGCGACTGACCTCATACATCGAAGATAATGTTGCTAGGGCATCCGCCATTTGATTCTCGTCTCGAGGAATGTGGTGCAACTTGACTTTGTTGAAAAAGGTTAGCAAGCGTCTTGCATAATCTTTGTAAGGGATCAAGCCGGTATGGCGAGTTTCCCAATCTCCATTGATTTGATTAATCACAAGAGCTGAGTCTCCATAAATGTCGAGGTTCTTGATCCTTAGATCGATGGCTTCCTCAATTCCTAATATACAAGCTTCATACTCTGCCATATTGTTTGTACAGTCGAATGATAGTCTTGCAGCAAAGGGAAGATGCTTGCCCTCAGGGGTGACGATTACTGCTCCAATTCCATTGCCATAGACATTGACAGCTCCATCAAAGATCAACTTCCATTTAGATTCAGGATCTGGACCTTCGCCGAATAGTGGCTCGTCATAATCCTTCATCTTTAGGTACATGATTTCTTCATCGGGGAAGTCAAACTTGATTGGTTGATAATCCTCAATTGGTTGATGAGCCAAATGGTCAGCGAGAATGCTGGCTTTGATAGCTTTCTGAGTGTGGTACTCGATGTCGTATTCTGATAACAACATTTGCCAACGGGCAATCCTTCCGGTTAAAGCGGGTTTTTCAAAAATGTACTTGATTGGATCCATCTTGGATATCAACCAAGTAGTATGATTAAGCATGTAGTGGCGCAGACGCCTAGCAGCCCAGGCTAATGCACAGCAAGTCTTTTCGAGTAGAGAGTATCGGGACTCACAGTCCGTAAATTTCTTGCTTAGGTAGTAGACGGCGTGCTCTTTTCTACCGGTTTCATCTTGTTGTCCGAGTACACAACCCATGGAGTCCTCCAATACAGTTAAGTACATGATCAATGGTCTTCCTTCGACTGGAGGAATAAGTATTGGAGGTTCTAGCAGATACTCCTTGATGCTATCAAAAGCTTTCTGGCAATCTTCTGTCCATACCACTTCTTGATTTTTGCGGAGCAGCTTGAAGATGGGTCCACAAGTGGCTGTCATATGGGATATGAATCTAGAAATGTAGTTTAAACGTCCTAGAAACCCCCTTACTTGCTTCTCAGTTTGAGGAGCAGGCATTTCTCTGATGGCTTTGACCTTATCGGGATCTACCTCGATACCCTTTTGACTGACAATGAAACCTAGGAGTTTTCCTGATCTCACGCCGAACGTACATTTGTTGGGGTTCAGGCGTAGCCGATACTTTCTCAGGCGTTGAAACATCTTTGACAAATATTCGACATGCTCTTCTTCCGTTCTTGATTTGACAATCATGTCGTCGACATACACTTCGATTTCTTTGTGTATCATGTCGTGGAAGAGAGTAGTCATGCCCCTTTGGTAGGTAGCACCCGCATTCGTTAGGCCAAAAGGCATCACTTGATAGCAGAAGGTGCCCCAAGGTGTAATGAAAGACGTTTTTTCTCTATCTTCAACAGCCATTTTAATCTGATTATACCCTGAGAAACCATCCATGAAGGAGAAAACCTTGGATTTGGCGGTGTTGTCGACCAATATGTCAATGTGGGGTAACGGGAAGTCGTCCTTCGGGCTAGCCTTGTTTAAATCTCGATAGTCGACACACATTCTGACTTTACCATCCTTCTTGGGAACTGGCACTATGTTGGCCAACCATTGAGGATATTCCGAGGTAACAAGGAATCCGGCATTAATTTGCTTTTGCACTTCCTCTTTGATTTTAAGAGCCATGTCAGGGCGAGTTCTTCTCAACTTCTGCTTGACTGGCGAACATTCTGGTTTCAGAGGTAAGTGGTGCTCCACAATCTCAGGATCCAATCCCGGCATATCTTGATATGACCATGCAAAGATATCCACATACTCTTCAAGAAGCTTGACTATTTTCTCCTTGACGGGCGCATCCAATAACGCTCCTATCTTAACCTCTTTCTTTTCTTCTTCGGAACCCAAGTTGATGACCTCTATCGTTTCCTCGTGAGGTTGAATGGTCTTCCTCTCTTGTTCTAGTAGGCGCTTGATCTCATCCGGGATCTCTTCATCCTCTTCCTCTTCCGCTTCGTAAACAGGGAATTCAAAGTTTGGAGGGAGTCTAGGGCTAAGGTGTTCAACGGGTTTATGGGTGCTTAGTCTGCATGTGATGGATGATTGATTTTAGTAAAAGATGAAAAATGCAGACTCTTTGAAATTAAAAGAAAAGGTTTTTGGGTTTTTTTTTTTTTGATATTGAAAAATAAAAAGAAAAAGACAACGTATAAATACGTGGAAGTTGTAATAGAAACAATGATTTTTATTTATTGATGATAGTATATTAAACAAGCCCTACATGAGTCTCCTTTCGCTCCGGGCGAGGCGAAGGGGTTTTTTAGAAAAAGATAAAATAGACAAACACATTACTTGGAAGACTGAATAACAGAGGGAACATCGACGGCGACCCAATTGCGACAAGCTCCTCCGGGCGTCACATGGACAGGTGCTGTTTCTTCCGGCCCATCTTCAGTGATGGCGTTGGTTTCCTTTGCGGAGTGAATAAAGCTGGCGCTACGAAAGATGTTCTCGAGCGGCTCAATGTTAGTTCTTGGTTTGGTAACTCTTGTAGTTGGAGTGAAACCTAAACCTTCTTTATGCTTACGCTCCGGCAGATTTATTGTCTTTCCCCAATCCGGGAGTAAGTTCTCTTGCACTGCTCTTTGTGCGCTCTTGAAAGAAGACATGGACGCTTCCTTCTTTGTGGCACTCTCATCTTCTAAGGAAAGACCTTGGAATGATGTCCCGTCAACGATATCAGCACCAATGAACGAGAAAGCCGACAAATGGCTGATTAATAGAGCCTCCTCTCCTCCCACTGTAACTAGCTTCCCATTCTTCACAAATTTCAGTTTTTGATGCAGTGTGGATGTCACTGCTCCGGCCTCGTGGATCCATGGTCGACCTAACAAACAACTATACGCTGCTTGTATGTCCATTACTTGGAATGTTATTTGGAAGACAGACGGTCCGATGGTAATAGGTAAATCCACCTCTCCGATCACCGATTTCTTCGAGCCATCAAAGGCTTTAACCATTACCCCACTTGGTCTCATGGGGGCCCCCTGGTAGGAGAGCTGGTCAAGGGTTGTCTTTGCCATTACGTTCAATGAAGAACCGGTATCTACAAGCACGTTTGATAAAGCGTCCGACTTGCAGTTTACCGAGATATGTAATGCCAAATTATGGTGTCTTCCTTGTTCCGGGAGTTCCTCATCACTAAAGCTTAGGCTATGGCAAACAGTGATGTTTCCGACAATGCCTCCGAATTGGCCGAGGGTTATGTCATGCTCCACAAAGGCTTGGTCCAAGACCCTCATCAATGATTCTCTATGTGCGTCGGAGTTCAACAATAAGGATAGCATAGAGATCTTGGAAGGTGTTTGCAACAACTGATCCACGACCTTGTATTCGCTCCTCTTGATTAACTTCAATACTTCATCAAGATCCGAATCGGCTTTTACCCCACTGGATTGACCCATCTCTTGGCTTGTGCAGGAGTCTTGGGTTGGCTTTGGTTTAAATATCGGGGTGCTGACCTTCTCTTGGACCATTGCGGGAAGAACACGTCCGCTCCTGAGTACTTTACTGCTGTCCGTGATATTATCAACAGGGGCTAAGGGAGGAATAGGCGTCTCTTGGCCGTTGTTTATCATGGTTGCAAGGTACTTATAAGGGACTGCTTTGTTGGAAGTGTACGGGGCAGGCCCTGGCAAACAGATTACAAGTGGAGTAGTGGCAGGCTCTTGGCTGCTGAAGACTACCTCCAAATGTTCCGGGATATCGAACTCCGGAATTATGACACATACCCTTTCGTCCTTTTTGGTGACAACGAGCTCCTTCTTGTCCATTAGTCCTTGTATGTCATTTTGGATTTGCATACATCCTTGAGGACTAACTGAACACTCTTCACACCTAGCATGATCGTGCTCGAATATGGCTGCTTTACACATTCCGATGTGTAATGGAACCAAAGGAGTCCTGATGTTTTGGACTTTCAAAATAGGATGGGTTCCTTGGTGCTCTTGAATCATGTTGATTGAGGAACCATGATTCGGCAGTGGGTTAGTTTGGACATTTGGGTTTGAGTCCTTGAAGGTCAACACTTTGGTTCGGACTAGCTTCTGGACCTCATTCTTTAAAGCAAGGCAACGCTCAACATCATGGCCTGATGCCCCTTGATGGTATGCGCATGTAAGGTCATGTCGATACCATGGAGGTAATTCACTCGGTACGGGAGGTGGTGCTCTTGTTTGTACGAGATTTCTGGCAAGTAAAGCCGGGAGCAGGTCCGCGTACTTCATGGGTATCGGATCGAATGCCGCTCTTGGGCGATTCTGATGGTTGAAGGGCTGTTGAGGTGCTTGAGGTCGGAATTGCTGCTGACCTTGTGGGCGAGGCTGCTGGTATGATTGTTGTGAATTTTGCGGATGCTGTTGTTGATAGGATTGCTGATATTGAGGGAGAGATCTTTGCGGGACTTGAACTTGGTAATTTGGAGGCGTAGAGATGGCAGGTGAGATAGCAGAGACATGCGGATATGCTGAGTACCCTTGATGAGGTCCTCCGTGACCAATCATGCCGATATCTTGCTCTTTCTTCCTTGGATAGTTACCCCCAAATCTCTTTGTGCTACTAGACGGAGCACTTTCCTTTGTTAAGCGTCCTTCTCGGACCGCATCTTCCAAACGTACGCCCATGCTTACCATCTCGGTGAAGTCGCTTGGCGCGCTGGCGACCATTCGTTCATAATAAAAGGAACCAAGGGTATTTAAAAATATCTTGGTCATTTCCTTTTCTTCTAGAGACGGGCTAATCTGAGCCGCGATCTCTCTCCATCTTTGCGCGTACTCTTTAAAGGTCTCTTTGTCCTTTTGGGCCATAGCCCGGAGTTGGTCCCGGTCCGGGGCCATGTCCAAATTATATTTGTACTGGCGGACAAATGCCTCTCCCAAGTCATTAAAGGTTTGGATTTTGGTACTATCCAAACCCATGTACCACTTTAAAGCGGCACCGGTTAGGCTATCTTGGAAATAATGAATGAGCAGCTGATGGTTGTCGGTTTGTGTCGACATCTTTCTTGCGTACATTACCAAGTGACTTTGCGGGCAAGTATTCCCTTTGTACTTCTCAAAATCCGGGACCTTGAATTTAGGAGGGATCTTGACATTGGGTACTAGGCAGAGATCATGGGCGTCCTTCCCAAATAAATCTTTCCCTCGGAGGGCTTTGATCTCCTTTTGCATCTCATCGAATTTTTCAAGGAAATCTGTCATCCTATCCTGGGCGCCTAAACTTTCGGCATGAAAGATAGGCCCGTAATCCCCTTGAGTGGTGTGAACCACTGGTGTAGTGAAGGCTGCAGCAGCCTGGGTAAAGGTAACCTCGGGTTGAATGACCGGGGCTTCTTGAGAAGTAGTTGGAATAGGGACGGATTCTTCGCCAAACTCAAATGGCATACCCCATGTGCAACCGGGGGGTTTAGTGTAGCGCTGAGTTCCATCATGTAAGGGCGGAGTTGAAGTAGAAGCTAGTGCTGGAGCCTGGGAGCTAGAAGGAGGAGGAGGTGCCGGGATTTGTGCGGCTGCTAGTAGTTTCACTAACTCCGTTAGTTTTTCCATTTCCATTCTCATAGACGTTACTTCTTCACGAAGATCTTGATTCTCTTGCTCGAGGTTTTCCATTTTCCTCTTTAGGGTCGCTCGGGTATTGTAGGAGTGAGTTGCCTCGGGATGATGAGCCACTTTTTCTTACAAGAAGACGCGTAGTGTTGCGGAGAGAATGCAAACACTGAAGACTCAATTTGGATTATAAGAAATCCTGAGGATAAGAAAAGGGAAATAAGTTTGGACTCGAGGATGACCGTATGCATGATAATGGATGATGTATGCATGAAAAAAATTTGCTTTGCTTTATAAGGAAATTAAAAAGTGCAATTAATTTCTTATAAAGCAAAGTGATATGCGAAAATTATTTTCCATGAATGTAAATGTATGCATATGCATGGGTGTGATATGTAGGTTCAAAATTCCCCCCATCCTCACGTGTAGGCTCTAATTGGTAAGATTCCTAAGAAGAGGTCCTTAGAGTCATCAACCTCATATGGAATTAGGGTTGTCTATGGACATACGTCGACATGACTTCAATTAATTCCATATGAGAATCTCGTCTAAGCGGGGTTGGACATCCTACCTCACGGACATACGTCAACGCGGGCTTCCGCACACAACCTCCTGCTAACTTAGTTTTTTCTCGAGCTCGGGTAGAGAGCCTCACACGTCCGGCATTAACCCGAACAATGTGGAGTAACATCGCTCAAGTAACCCCCACAATTGAGATATATATGAATATGAAGCACAAATGATATATATATATATACAAAGTATAAGGATAAACAAGACAAATAATTACAAGAAGACAAAAATCACGTAAGTAAAAGGAACCAATTAGCCTAAAAGCCGACTGAGATAGGCTTGACTCGTTTATGCAAAAACAAAGTGTTTAATGCATCGTCCCCAGTGAAGTCGCCATTTTCTGTCGCGTCGAATTTCGGATGTCAAGCTATGGGGAAGCTTTGAATCACTAATTCTAAATTACGACTGAACTTTTAATTTTTCGGGGAAAAAGGAAAAAAGTTCTAAATTACCTTGAGAAAAGATTTTAGGTTCGAAAGTCGATTATGCGAGGGGAAGGTATTAGCACCCCTCACATCCGTTGTACTCAACGGGAACCTCTTAGTCGGCTTAGGCTTAAAATGGTTCGATGTTTTACTTACGTGTTTAAATATGTATAAAAGGAAATATATAAAAGACATAATGCGGGATAAAGAAAGAGATAAAAACAAACAAAAAGGGAAAAACAAGTTTTTTATTAATGGGCTTGACAAGATGTCGATCTTGCTCCTACGTATCTCCCGGTAGTCGGAGAATTCAAAGCATACGTAGTTCTTTGGTAGAAAACGTTTGTATGTTGGTTCGTTTTAGTTAAAAAAAGGTTTGATCGCGTCCGAGCGAAAAAGTTTTAAAATAAAGAAAAAGATGTAATGAAAGTAAATGTCAACTGCTCGGGTTGCTGCCGAACTGGCCATTGACGACAAGAAAGTAAAAGTCAGCTGCTCGGGTTGTTGCCGAGCTGGCCACTGACGACAATGCATGAAAATAAATGATTTGATGGAAAAAAGTTTTCCGCTCGGACTTGAGCAAAGGTTTTTTAAAAACGTACGAAGACGTACAAAGTTTTAAAATGGTGAAAGATGGACGCTAGGCGATAAGCTCGCGCAAGGCGTGAATGTTTTAAAAGGAATAAACAAAAGACAAACGCACTGAGGCGAAAAATTCGCGCAAGGCGTAAAAGATTAAAATAAACGCGCAAGGCGCGAAAGGTTCGGATTGACCACGAGGGCCAAAAAAGGTTAAAAATGGCCACAAAGGGGCCAAGGGAAGGTTGAGCGTGCTAGACGCGTCAAGGGTGGAATGACGATTGCCCGAGCGACGAGACATACGTCACGCATTCGTACAATCGAGGTTTGGGGAGACATACGTCAAGCCATTCCCGTTTCATTCAAGTTTTGTTTTGTGGAAAATCAAAGGAATCTCAAAGGGAACCAAACACTTTAAAAGGATACATGTAAAAAAGAAAAGAAAACACGAACAAATTTGTTGTTCGATTTTATTAAAAATCGTGAATGTGACTTGTTGCTTAAGTTATTGAAACTCGAGAACAAGTTTGGTTCAAGTTTGAATGGCAAACACAATCATAAAACATGCAAAATGTTGGAAAGTTCACAAGTTCGGCTCGATTCGAGCTTGGTTTAAAAGAGTGAGCAAACTCGGCTTAAGTTCGCGTTTGGATTGAAAATCATGAACAACATGGTTGTTCAAGTTTGTTTTGAAATAAACGAACTTAGCTTGTTGCTCAAACTTGGTTTTTTTGAAAATATTAAGAACGTAACTTGTTTTTCAAGTTATTCGAAATTTGTCGCACGAACTTGTGAAATCTTCAAAGTTGTGCATGATTATGAGTTGGGTTTGGACCAAAATGGTTTTAACCCTCTTTAGGTTCTGAATCAAGGGCTAGAATCCCAAAAATTTGACATTTTGAATGCCTGATTCATGTTCTGAATTTCACATACTTCGCAAAGCGACCAGAACTTGGCTCTGCGAAGTCAGGTTCTGGTGTGGTCGCACTGCGAGCAATACTTTGCTCTGCGAAGTATGCGAATTTTCAACTCAGAAGCTGTTTCTGAACAGAAGTTCAGAAACTGCTTCTAAGCAAGATTCAGAACCTAAAGGAGGTTAAGAAACTTGACAAAAAGGAAAAAAAAGGGGAGAAAAACACAGTTTTAAAGCTTGGCCCCTTTGAGGTCCTTTTTGAGGTTCAAAGGAGGTTTTGGTTCACAAAGAAAAATTGGACAAAGCAAGATATGCAAACAGCAAATACAGTAGAAAAGAAAAGTTATAGGAGACTTACAGAACTCCTAGCAATGCTTGGGCAAGATTGGAAGTGGCTTGCTTGCTTGATGATAGGTTATGAACAAGGTTCAAAGTGTTTGTGATGACTGATTTTGTGCTGCAATGCAAAGGATCTTTGGTGTGAAATTCGTGTGTGTTGGCTCTCTGAATTGGTCTGTTTTTAGCTGGTTTCAATGTGTATTCAGTTGTTTTTTTTGTGTTTTTTGGTGTGAAATCCTAGTGCCTTGCATTCCCTTTTATAGGCAAAAATGCAATCTATGTAATGATGAACAATGATGAATAAAATCCTAAAACACTAGCTGATCATGAGCTAAACTCAGGCTAGATCACTTTGCATTTAATGCTAATGGATAGGAATTGCTTTGCCTTGTGCCAAGGGGCAAGGTCTTGACTGATTTCAGCCACAAATGCCATTGATTCTAGAAGGTAATGATGGCAAAAACTGTAAAACAGGGCAGCTGCAAAAGGGATGATTCTTGGGATCAATCCTTGCAATCTTGGAAGGTCAAACAATCAAAACGTGTACTGCCATGTACAGGGAGATTGGGGGAATCAAAATCAGCATGTGGGCTTATGTGTGTGGGGAGAAATTCAGCTCAAAACAGGGCATGTCACACAGCTTTTTTTGCAACATAAACCACTTGGGATTGGCTGGTTTTGGCAGGGAAAAAGGGAAAGAAATGGATCAAGCAGCTGGCTGGCATGTTTGGGTTGGGTAAGGGGTCAATTTTGGGGGACAAAATCTGACCAAGGATAGCCAATTTGTTTGATCACATGAGAGGTTGGAAGAAAGTTCTTCTTTCCTTTTACCTTTAATGTCACACATTAAATCTTGCTTTGCTGCACCAAATCAGTCACAAAATAGCAAGAATACAAGTAATAATGCTACTAATGATAATTGTAGTTGAAAGCAAAAAAGATAAACAGCTATATAAAAATCTGCAGAATTTTCGCAGAGATCGCAGTGCGAAGGTGAGTTCGCACTGCGAACTTCACTTTTTTTGATTTTTTGTATAAAATAAAAGGTTAAAAAATGGGGAAATAAATAATAAACAACAATAATAACACTTGATAAAAAATGCAAATGGCAATAAAAATGAATAAAAATAGTAATGACAATAATAAGGAAAATGATGATAATAAATAAAACTTAGTAATATTAAAAGATAAAAACTAATAGTAATAAAATAATAATGATATTATTAAAGGAAAATAAAATAACATAACAATAATAATATTAAGGATAATGATGATGATATAAAATATTATAGCAATAATAAAAGGTAAAAATAAATAATGAGCTAATAAAAATATAACACCCATAAAAAATATAAGTCAAAAAATGGGGTATGACAGTGGATAATTTCAGTATTGTGGAATCTTCACGGTTGCAATATATTAGGCTTAATCAGAAAGCATTGCGGGCTGAAATGTACAAAGGGTTAACCGACGCCATTTTGAGAGGAGAGACCGATCCAACTCGGTGCGGAAAAAGAATTGTTTTGCCAGCGAGTTTTGTTGGAGGTGCAAGGTACATGATTCAAAATTACCAAGATGCTATGGCTATTTGTGGGTGGGCAGGATATCCTGATCTATTTATTACATTCACGTGTAACCACAAATGGCCTGAATTGGTTGATTTTTTAAAGACTTATCGTCTCAAACCGGAAGATCGACCTGACTTGGTAACCAGAATATTCAAAATTAAACTCGATCATCTAATTAAAAAGATCAAGAAAGGAGATGTTTTTGGCAAAGTGAAATCGGGTAAGCTATTATACAGCCAAATTTATTTGTTTACGGTTTATGTGCAGTTTATACTAATTTTCCTGATCATCGGGTGTCACTTATGTTGTTCTTATGCACATGATTTCATTTATGTTTCAGTGATATACACTATTGAGTTTCAAAAGCGTGGACTGCCACATGCTCATATATTGGTCTTTCTACATCCAGAGTATAGGTATGTTCATGCTAAAAGTATTGATAAGGTGATTTGTGCTGAAATTCCTAACAAGGACACAGATCCTAGGCTATTTGACATTGTATCTTCTCTTATGATACATGGTCCATGTGGTCCTCAAAATAAAAACTCTCCTTGCATTAACAATGGAAGATGCACAAAACATTTTCCAATTTTTTTTTTGCAAATGAGACAGTTATTGATGTTGATGGGTATCCAGTCTATAGAAGGAGAGACAATGGTGGGTTTATTGAAAAAGGCAATGCATACGCGGATAATAGATTTGTTGTCCCATACAATAAACATTTGTTGTTGAAGTATAATGCTCATATAAATGTTGAATGGTGCAATCAGTCTCGGTCTATTAAGTATTTATTTAAATATGTCAACAAAGGTCATGATCGTGTCACTGTTACGTTTTATAATGCTCCCAGTGCTACGGATAAATCAACCTGTGTTGATGAGATAAAGATGTACTACAATTGTAGGTATTTATCTGCATGTGAAGCTGCTTGGCGAATATTTTCTTTTGATGTGAACTATCGACAGCCGTCAGTGCAGCGACTGAGTTTTCATTTGGAGAATGAACAGAGTGTCATATACGATGATGATGACGATATTGAAGAAGTTATCAATAACCTAATCATTCATAAGACAAAATTTGTAGCATGGTTGGATGCAAACAAGAAATACCCAGAAGCAAGAAACTTGACATACAATCAGTTTCCTGAGAAATTTGTTTGGAAAGCAGAAAAACATATGTGGACACCGCGTAAACAAGGATTCGCAGTTGGAAGAATTCACTTTGTTCCTCCTGAGTCTGGTGAAATTTTTTATCTGAGGATATTGTTGAATTATGTGAAAGGTCCAACGTCCTTTGACGAAATAAAGACAATCGACAGCGTAATAAAAGATTCTTTTAAGGAAGCTTGCTATGCCATGGGACTGCTGGAGGATGACAAGGAATTTATTGATGCAATTGTGGAGGCAAGCCATTGGGGAACAGGAACCTTTCTGCGCTATTTGTTTGTGGCTTTATTGATGGCAAAACAAATAACTCGACCATTTGCTGTTTGGAATAAGACATGGGAGTATTTGAGCGAGGATATCTTACATAGGCAACGAAGGATTTTGCATTTTAAAGGTAGGTTCAAATTTGATTTATGATTGCTTTTTTTTCTTTTCGATTGAATAGTTAATGATTGGTATATTTTATTGATAAATGCAGATTTGGTGTTGAGTGTGGACCAGTTAAAGACATACACTCTGGCTGAGATTGAGATTTGCTTGCAGGGTCACGGAAAAAGTCTTGATGATTACCCAGATATGCCTAAACCAGACAGGTCATTGGTACCAGAGATTAACAACATATTGATTCATGATGAGTTAAATTACAATATGGATCTTTTGTCTGAAGAGCATCGCAAATTAATGTCAACAATGACTGATGAACAAAAAAGAATTTATGACATCATCATGAGAAGGGTCGAAGAAGGAAGACCGGGTCTCTTTTTTCTCTATGGCTACGGAGGAACGGGAAAGACATATATATGGAGATCAATGGTGGCTGCATTGAGATCGAAAGGTGAAATCGTTATCACAGTCGCTCCAAGTGGTATTGCAGCATTGCTTATTCTTGGAGGCAGAAATGCACACTCAAGGTTTGGCATCCCTATAGACATTCATGAATCGTCGTCCTGTAATCTAACTTCGAATAGTGATCAAGCAGAGTTAATAGCCAGAGCAAAGTTGATAATATGGGATGAGGCTCCAATGCTGCATAAACATTGTTTCGAATCTATTGATCGTGCCTTGCGAGACGTTCTCCGATCTTATAATAACGGAAGATTAGATATTCCGTTTGGTGGAAAGGTGGTCGTTTGGGGTGGAGATTTTCGTCAAATACTTCCAGTCATACCCAAAGGAACAAGACAAGAAATCGTCCATGCTACTATAAATTCATCCCGTCTTTGGGATTTTTGTGAAGTCCATACATTGACTACAAATATGAGGCTTCTATCTAGCAGTTTTGAGTCCGGTGTTGATGAAATGAGGGCATTTGCTGATTGGATTTTGGCAATTGGTGATGTAAGTGTTGGAGAGAGCAGTGACATGGATATATTAATTGATGTGCCACTAATTTACTTATTCAAAGTTGTGGAGATCCGCTTCCAGCTATTGTTAATAACACATATCCAGATCTCTTCCGTAATATCGATAATCCATCGTATTTCAAAGATCGAGCAATATTGGCTCCAAAAAATGCAGTTGTTGAGCTGATTAATGATTATGTGTTATCTTTGATGCCTGGTGATGAGAAGACCTATATGAGTTGTGATTCTCCGTGCACTGCCAATTCAACTATTGGCGGTTCAGGTGATGTGCATACTCCCGAATTTTTGAACACAATAACTTCATTAGGGCTTCCAAATCATGTATTAAAATTGAAAGTGGGGGCTCCCGTCATGTTGCTGAGAAATGTGGATCAGAATTTAGGGTTGTGTAATGGAACACGGTTGATAATTACAAAGATGGGAACATATGTTCTGGAGGCAAGGGCCATATCAGGAAGCAATGTTGGTGATAAGGTTTTCATCCCAAGGTTATCATTGACTCCATCTGATAAAAGAATTCCTTTCAGTTTTCAACGACGACAATTTCCTTTGGCAATTTCATTTGTTATGACCATTAATAAAAATCAGGGATAATCACTAAGTCGGGTTGGCGTGTATCTTCCCCAATCAGTCTTTTCACATGGACAATTATATGTTGCTCTGTCCAGGGTTACCTCGAGAAAGGGGCTAAAGATATTGTTGACTAATGATGAGGGTTCAGATCTAAATGTTACATCTAATGTCGTCTACAAAGAAGTGTTTTGAAATGTCCGCTGATTAATGTTGTTCTTGCAAATTTCTATTGTGAAATTCCTGGCAACCTGACTGACAGATGCTGTGCACAATGTTGGCACAACTGTCCGAGCACCTGTCTACTCAGAACTACAATTAAAATAACGCAGCGTAACAAAGCACAAATTAAAAGGAACACAGCAGAAATATAAAGTACACAGTGAGTTTGTTAACCTAGTTCGGAGCAACTCTCATACTCTGGGGGATACCAATCCAGGAATGAATCCACTATTATAGTTCTAGTGAAAAGACCAACGCAGACACACTACTTGACTTTGCACCAAGACCCTACCAGTGTCAACTCTATCTAGGAACTCCTAGATATGAGACCCCGTCTCAATTCCTACCAACAGCACAATCAGTATTGTTATCAACTACGCAAAACACACCAAGAGAAACACACTCTAATAACACATACTCACTCCGTACTTAAAAGCTTAGGAGCAGCTTACAATTACAATTCAAACAAACTCAGTCCTTAGCTTGAATCAGGGAGATACAAGCAAGGCTCACAATTAACAAAAGAAACCCTAAAAACCTTAAACACACGCTTTGCTAACACACACGGTTTTTAGTTACCCTACTAGGGTTTGTCTTCACAAATATATAACACTGAGATAGCACGGGTTTGGGCTTCAAAATAGAACGTGGACATTGTCCGGTCCAGCTGGAAAAACTTCTAGAGACAATAAAAAAACTTCCAAATATAGAAAGATATCTTGTGGAAAAATAGCAAGGCAAATAAAACTTAAAGCAAATCTTCAATCAGATACACGCGCCTTGATCAGCAAGCTAGAGGAAAATAAACTTCAAGCAAATCTTTGGAAGATTGCGTACAAAAAATAAAGCGCTAGCTGGCGCGAAAAGCACAAGTCACATAATGCTGTTCCATATGCTACAGCATCTGTCCCAGCATCTGGCTAGTAGATGTTTTTGCAAAATGTAGCCAATCTACAAAAACCCAACAATCTCCCCCTTTGGCAAAATTTTGGCTAAAACACTCTAGAGCCAGTTCTTTGGGAGATACATAGATAAGTTTCCTTCACGTCAACATAGGCACACAACAAGGAAAGAAAATATCGTAGCATATAATGAGATTACTTCCAAGGGAGCAAATTGGACAAAGATAACTTGCAAGTAGTATCAGAGGCATGCACCAGATAACACAAACATCTAGCCTCATAGGAACAACTAGAGAGAAATAAACTCTCATATAGTGGATTAACAAAGAGAAGGGAAAAAATAAATTTCCACACCAAAAAAACTTAACAGCTCCCCCTCAAAACATGTACCAGTACTCCCCCTCAACATATACAGCACTCCCCCTCAACACATGTAACCATACATAATCATGCACACAACCAGCCAAGATAATATAAGCTATAAGCTATAAGCTACACACATGCACATGCACATTGCATCTACTCCCCCTTTTTAGCCATAAATTCTGACAAATAACAGATAGTGCATACTCATAGAAAGAGCATAGAAACCATAGAGAGTGCATATTACAGACCAGAAGCACACAAGGTGCATAAGAAATTCAGGGCATAGCCCAGTCACCAACAAAAGCAAAAGAAGTACAACAAATGAGATCAGAACAAAACAACAAAATCAGAAATCATCAGAATCATCAGAGTCATCCTCAGTGTCACCAGCAGAAGCAGCAGGCATATTTCCTCCTTCTTCATCATCCTGCTCACCCGCAGCTTCAGCTTCAGCCTTCAAAGCTGCAATGATCCTGTCAATCTTCACCTTCCTAGCTCCAAGAGCCACACTAGTCTCAGTAAGATCAGCAATCATTTGCTTTCTGGAGAGCACACCAGATGTCCGGACAGAAGTACCAGCTACATCAACATCATGTGTCTCAGACAGCAAACTGCAATCCAAAGCCATAGGACCAGGCCTCTTGCAGGGCTCATCACTACTGATCAAAATATCAGGGTGTTGCTGAAGAATAATACCACACAGGAGGGTAGGAAAAGCAATTGGAAACTTAATAGCAAAAGACTTAGCATGCTCCAAAACTTGATAATAAATGTAGGCTCCATAATCAAATGGTGACTTGGTTCCCACGGCATAAATCAGCTTAGCCAACCCAGAAGCAACAGAATTTGAGTGAGTGGTTGGAGTCCAGTTTTGAGCACAGATCCTGTTCAGAACAGCATACATGGGAGACAGTTGAGCAGAAGACAAATGTTTTGGCCAGTGCTTAACTTTGTTACCTGTGATGGCCTTGCAAATTGTGTCCTCAGTGACCTCCAACTCAGGAGTCTCATCAACAGACCTCTCAAGGTATGTGTTGATAACCGTAGGGGAGAAGTTGACACACTTACCTCGAACAAAAACCTTCCTATACTCAGGATTTCTTGTGTCATCACACTCATCAGAAACATTTACCAGAAATTCCCTGACCAGCTTATCATAACATGGACCTAGATTTCTCACAGTCTTCATCAGTCCAGCATATTCCAACACATCAACCAGCTTTTTACATTTGAATACTTCTTCCTTCAGATTTCTTTCAAGACCTAGTCTTCTGTGTTATATAAACTTCCACCTAGAAGACCCATTTTCCAAATGAAAATAGACATTATCAAGAGGGGCTGGAGGGATGGTTAGAGGTATCTTCATACCCTTCATTGTTTTTCTGGAAGCTCCACCAGATGTGGCAGCTTCAAGCTCAGCAACCTCAAACTCAGAATCACTAGAGGGAGGGTCTTTTCTTTTGAGGCTCTTCTTCTCGTGATCACTTTGAGCCACCTTCTTGCTCCCAGCCTTGGGAGGACCATACATAGGCCTCTTCCCAGCATTAACAGTTTTCTTCTTACTTTCCTTTTGTCCTTCACTAACAATAGCAGCAGTTTTGTCAGATTTGCTCCTAGTCCTGCGAGCAACACCCATAACACCAGTCTTTTCCTGAGGTCTTTCTTCAGGCACAGCATCCTCAACAGCAACAGTGTCAGCTTGGTCTAAAATGTCAGTCTCAGCATTATCCACAGCATCCTCAGTCTCAGTACCTTCATCTTGAGACTCTGAGGAATCATTCTCAGGGACACTCACAGAACCAGAGATGTTTGGAACCACCACATCAGGCTCCTCATGAGCTTGTGACAAAGATGCTTGAGCATCTGTCACAGCATCCTTTGTTGTGGCAGGGGGATTAGCAGGTGTCTCAGAAACAGCCGTATCAACAACATTCTTATCAACAGAAACAGTAGTAGCATCTTGCTCAATAGGGGAATTTGAAGAATCACCAACTAATTTGCCAGCAACCTTAGGATTATCAGGGCCTAGGGTTTCAGACGTAGCTACAGTATCTTCAACAGGAATATTCTCAGATTTGTTGCCAGAAGGATCAACATTTGGTTCGACAACATTCGATATAAATGGATTGTCCTTACAGTACAAATCATCCATGCTAAGCCCTATACGCTGAACAGCGGGAGTGGTAGATGCCTTACCTTTTGATTTCGACCTCGTGTTCACAGCAGTAGAGGAGGTAGCTTTGCTAGATTTTGCAGGAGTCTTCCTTCGTGATGCAGACGACCTAGTACGTCGCTTCTTTGTAGGAGAGCTGAGAATAGTAGTGAGAGGTAGTGCGTCGGTGATGACCGCTACAGGAGTTTGATCTTGCATAGTTTGATGAGAGGTAGAATCAGCCATGGTGATGATTTTGTGTTTGAAGGTATGAAGAGAGGGCGATTTTTGAATGATGATGCGCGCGGTAAGAGAGGAGATGAGGAGTTGAGAGAAGTTAAGACAAAGACAATGATGATAGCGTGTGAGAGGTCTGAAAAAGGGAAGTTGAAAATAACATCCTTGAATGACGTGCATCAAGCAGTTGAGGAGGGAGAAAATAATAGCTGCACGCCTTTCATAAATTAATTGCTACAATTCCTCAAATAAACATATCCCTAACTTCCGTCTTAATTTTTCAAATTGGTTAGCATCAAGAGCTTTGGTAAAAATATCTGCTAATTGCTCTTCAGTTGCAACATGCTCAAGAGTAACAATTTTTTCTTCAACCAGATCCCTAATAAAATGATGTCTAATGTCAATGTGTTTAGTCCTGCTGTGTTGTATAGGGTTTTTGGAGATATTAATTGCACTCAGATTATCACAATATAATGTCATAGCATCTGTCTTGACATTGTATTCACTCAGCATCTGTCTCATCCACAACATTGAGAACAACTGCTACCAGCTGCTATGTACTCAGCTTCAGCTGTAGACAAAGAAACGCAATTTTGCTTCTTACTGAACCAGGATATAAGATTGTTACCCAGAAATAAACATCCACCAGAAATACTCTTTCTATCATCTGCACTTCCAGCCCAGTCAGCATCACAATATCCAAACAACACAGTGCTTTCCCCATGAGAATACAACATACCATAGTCACTGGTACCATTCACATACTTCAGAATTCTCTTTACCTGAGTCAAATGGCTTATTTTTGGTTCAGCTTGGTACCTGGCACACACTCCAACTGCAAATGTGATATCTGGCCTACTTGCTGTAAGATATAGAAGACTCCCTATCATACTTCTATACATGCTTTGGTCAACATCCACACCTTTCTCATCCTTTGATAATTTTACATGTGTGGGAGCAGGAGTTCTTTTATGAGCAGCATTTTCCATCCCAAATTTCTTGACTATATTTTTAGCATACTTACTTTGAGAGATAAATATAGTATCTTCCATCTGTTTCACTTGAAGACCAAGAAAGAACTTTAGCTCACCTACAAGACTCATTTCAAATTCAGATTGCATTTGCTGAACAAAATGCTCTATCATCTGGTCAGACATTCCTCCAAAGACTATGTCATCTACATATATTTGAGCAATCATCAGCTGTCCATTTTCATCTTTCACAAACAAGGTTTTATCATTTCCTCCCTTCCTATAGCCATGGTTAATTAGAAAATCAACAAGTCTCTCATACCAAGCTCTAGGGGCTTGCTTCAGGCCATATAGAGCTTTCTTCAATTTGTAAACATGGTTTGGAAAACTTGGAGCAATGAAACCTTTAGGCTGTTCCACATAGACCTCTTCATTTAAGTACCCATTGAGAAAGGCACTCTTGCATCCATCTGATACAGCTTGAATTTTAGTATGCATGCAATCCCAAGTAACAATCTAATAGATTCCAACCTAGCTACAAGAGCAAAAGTCTCATCAAAGTCTACACCTTCAATTTGAGCATACCCTTGTGCAACTAGTCTAGCTTTGTTTCTAGTGATAGTACCATTTTCATCAGACTTGTTTTTATAAACCCACTTGGTACCTATGACATTCACATTATCTGGTCTAGGAACTAAGTCCCACACATTACTTCTCTTGAACTGAGTTAATTCTTCTTGCATAGCATTTATCCAGAACTCATCAGTTAGAGCTTCCTTAACATTCTTTGGTTCAAATTTAGATATAAAGCAAGAATTTGATACCTCATCATAGTTCCTTCTAGTTGTAATCCCTTGGTTAGGATCGCCAATGACTTGATCTATGGGATGGTTTTTCTGAACTCTGATAGATGGTCCTTTGTTGGGAGCAGTCTTCTCTGGACCAGTTACTTCAGAATCTTGCTTACTACTTGCTTCATCTTCTTTCTTCTCTTCCTGTAGGTCAGATGCTGAGGCAAATGTAGCATCATCTGGCACATCATTATTACCTTCATCATCTACAACAACATTTATAGATTCCATCACTGTCTTGGTTCTGGAGTTGTATACTCTATAGGCTCTGCTGTTTGTTGAATAGCCTAGAAAAATTCCCTCTTCACTTTTAGCATCCATCTTTCTTCTTGGTTCCCTGTCAGCTAAAATATAGCACTTACTACCAAACACATGAAAGTGCTTCACTGTTGGCTTCCTGTCCTTCCATAGCTCGTACAAGGTTGTAGATGTACCTTTTCTCAAAGTCACTCTATTATGAATATAGCAGGCTGTGTTCATGGCTTCAGCCCAATAGAAAAATGGCAGCTTCTTTGCATGTAGCATAACCCTGGCAGATTCTTGCAAAGTCCTGTTCTTTCTCTCAACTATCCCATTTTGTTGGGGAGTAATGGGTGCAGAGAACTCATGAAATATTCCTTCAGAAATGCAGAAATCGGAGAACTTACCATTCTCAAACTCTTTCCCATGGTCACTTCTGATTCTAACAATTCCACAATCCTTTTCTCTCTGAAGTTGTAAGCAAAGATCCTTGAATTTTTCAAAAGTGTCTGATTTCTCCTTAATGAAATTTATCCAAGTATATCTGGAAAAATCATCAACAACAACAAATGCATACTTCTTACCACCTAAGCTTTCGACTTGCATAGGTCCCATTAAGTCCATGTGCAATAGCTCAAGAACTCTGGATGTGGACAGATGTTGCAGCTTCTGGTGAGGCATCTTGGTCTGTTTTCCTATCTGGCATTCTCCACATATACTTCCTTCCTGAATTTGGAGTTTTGGTAGACCTCTGATGGCTCCTTCAGCAATAACTTTCTTCATGCTTCTGAGATTCAGATGTCCAAGCTTTTGGTGCCATAGCTTAACTTCATCTTCTTTGGTTATTAGGCAAGTAGATAACTTTGCTTTATCTTGAGAGACCCACAAGTAGCAATTGTCCTTTGATCTAACACCTTTCATCAGGATGTCCCCTTCACTGTTAGCAACTAAGCATTCACTCTTTGTAAAGTTGACCTTCATTCCTTGATCGCACAGTTGACTAATACTAATTAAGTTAGCAGTTAATCCTTTCACAAGAAGCACCTTATCAAGTTTGGGTAGACCCTCTTCCACAAGATTTCCTACACCCTTTATTTCTCCTTTGGCTCCATCCCCAAAAGTCACAAAACTTGTAGCATAAGGCTTAACATCAGTTAAGTAATTTTTATCACCAGTCATATGTCTGGAACATCCACTGTCAAAGTACCAATCATTTCTGGATGACACTCTCAGAGATGTATGAGCAATTTGAGCAATCTCATCAGCTTCTGGTTCTATTTTTCTAGGATCCACAGTGTTGCTTGTGAAATTATCATTTTTTTGCTTCCACTGCTTCTTGGTGATCTTTACTGTGGGATCAGGTCTTGGTGAATAGGTCCTGTCTCGGTAACCATATAATTTGAAACAGAAAGGTCTGATATGTCCTTTTCTTCCACAGTAGTGACATACCCAACCATAATACCTTCCTTTTGATCTGGGCCTATATCCAGATGCCTGTTGTCTCACCTGATGCTGGGGCATCTGTCTTGACATAGTATGATCATAAGTACTAACAGATGGCACAAACTGTCTCACTGGTAGTTGTTTCTGCTGAGGCAAGGATCTGTAGTCAAACCCAACACCTTTAGAATCTCCAGGTTTCTGTCATATTTCCAGAATTTCGTCTAAAACATCAGTACCTTTGTTCATCATCCGCAGTTGCTTGTTCATATTGTCAATCTTGGAAGTAAGTAAGATAACCTCATCATTGAGGTCTGAGTTTATTTTCAGAAGTTTGTCTTTCTCAGCTTGCAAGAGAGCAATGGTCCTCTTTTGTTTTTCTAAAGTTCTACAAACTTCCTCACTTTTGAGACATAGCTCCTTGAAAGAATTAGCCAATTCATCATATGTTACCTCTTCATCACTAGATTCATTGTCAGATGTGCACACTCCAGTCAAGGCATTCACATGTTTTGCAGTTTCAGGTTCTTCTTCTGATTCATCCTCATCAGACCAAGACACAGTCATCACCTTCTTTTGTTTCTTCAGATAAGTTGCACACTCAGTTCTGATGTGACCAAATCCTTCGTATTCATGGCATTGCACCCCTTTGCTTTGATTGATTTTGTCATCAGTTCTAGGTTTCCTCTGATTGTTGACATTTTTATAGATGTTGCGACTGTTGTCCGGAGCATTTGTCCTAGGGCGTCTGTCCATCCTCTTCACAACTTTATTAAATTGTTTGCCCAACAACACAATAGCTTCAGAGATGCTCTCATCAGTATCTAAATTACTCTCCATATCATCTTCATCAGTGTTGGAGATGAAAGCAATGTTCTTGTCTTTCTTTTCAGATCTTTCATTAGCCTTCAATTCAAAAGTTTGAAGAGATCCAATCAACTCATCAACTTTCATATTTCCAATATCTTGGGCCTCCTCCATAGCACATACTTTCATATCAAATTTCTTAGGTAGGGACCTGAGGATTTTGCTTACCAGTTTTTCATCAGACATCTTTTCCCCCAAGGATTCAAATGTGTTAGCATATTCTAGCACATTCATGTGAAAATCATGAACACTCTCTCCTTCCTTCATTCTCAAATTCTCAAACTGTGTTGTTAGCAGTTGTAGCCTTAACTTCTTGACCTTTTGAGTACCTTCATGAGCTGTTCTTAGGATATCCCAAGCTTCCTTAGCAATAGTACATTGTTTAATCAACCTGAACATGTTCTTGTCTACACCATTAAACAAAGCATTCAGGGCTTTAGAGTTTCCAATAGCTGCAGTGTCTTCTGCTGTAGACCACTCCTCTTCTGGTTTTAACTCATCAGTATCAACATTATTCGCATCTTTTATTTTAGGAGGGACCCATGCCTTGATCACAGCCTTCCAAGCTCTGCTGTCTAGAGATTTCAAGAATGCTGTCATGCGTGATTTCCAAATGTCATAGTTCGACCCATCCAACAGGGGTGGTCTGTTCACCAGTCCTCCTTCTTTATCCATTAAGCCAGAAAATTCTTTCCCTGGAGCTCACCCACACATAACAGGGTGCCTGCTCTGATGCCAATTGAAATTCCTGGCAACCTGACTGACAGATGCTGTGCACAATGTTGGCACAACTGTCCGAGCACCTGTCTACTCAGAACTACAATTAAAATAACACAGCGTAACAAAGCACAAATTAAAAGGAACACAGCAGAAATATAAAGTACACAGTGAGTTTGTTAACCCAGTTCGGAGCAACTCTCCTACTCTGGGGGATACCAATCCAGGAATGAATCCACTATTATAGTTCTAGTGAAAAGACCAACGCAGACACACTACTTGACTTTTCACCAAGACCCTACCAGTGTCAACTCTATCTAGGAACTCCTAGATATGAGACCCCGTCTCAATTCCTACCAACAGCACAATCAGTATTGTTATCAACTACGCAAAACACACCAAGACAAACACACTCTAATAACACATACTCACTCCGTACTTAAAAGCTTAGGAGCAGCTTACAATTACAACTCAAACAAACTCAGTCCTTAGCTTGAATCAGGGAGATACAAGCAAGGCTCACAATTAACAAAAGAAACCCTAAAAACCTTAAACACACGCTTTGCTAACACACACGGTTTTTAGTTACCCTACTAGGGTTTGTCTTCACAAATATATAACACTGAGATAGCACGGGTTTGGGCTTCAAAATAGAACGTGGACATTGTCCGGTCCAGCTGGAAAAACTTCTAGAGACAATAAAAAAACTTCCAAATATAGAAAGATATCTTGTGGAAAAATAGCAAGGCAAATAAAACTTCAAGCAAATCTTCAATCAGATACACGCGCCTTGATCAGCAAGCTAGAGGAAAATAAACTTCAAGCAAATCTTTGGAAGATTGCGTACAAAAAATAAAGCGCTAGCTGGCGCGAAAAGCACAAGTCACATAATGTTGTTCCATATGCTACAGCATCTGTCCCAGCATCTGGCTAGTAGATGTTTTTGCAAAATGTAGCCAATCTACAAAAACCCAACATATTGTAATGGCGTTTGAAGTACGATTTCTTTTTCACCGTTATACTTTTTTGTTTACTATATTAATTAAAGCCATATCTTTTTGTTGTTTCAGGGAAATCTAGTTGATCATCTTTGACCCGTGCGAACCACGGGTTCACGATCTAGTTAATTTAAAGGGACGCATAGGGACCGGGTAATTTTGGTTGTGTTCTTTTTTTTTATATTAACTCTCGGGTTCTTAAGAAAATGATCCAGATAATCCGAAGTTCGGCCGTAAGATAAATATAGGGAAATGTTAACGAGTGCCCCCAGGGCACTCTTTAAGCACCAAAAGTAGTAAGATTTTATGAAAGTTTGGGTATTTATTGCATTGGAAATTGAAATCTTTAATTTTTTTTAAAGAATAATTTCTTCATTAGGAATGCTTAAAGAGTGCCCGGGGACACTCGTTAACAAGACCCATAAATATATCATGATCAAAAATTATTCCACATAAAAATTAAACGCAGATTTTTCAAAACAATTCGTCATTTGATAGAGCTCGTTAACCATTTAAGTTCAATGACTTGGTTAGAGGTGTGTTATTTAGACACACAAAAATCGGACACCATATCTTATATTGTATAAAATACAACATCGGGTGAGTGTGGTGTCAGAATCATAGAGTGGGAGAGAGGATAAAGAAATAAGAGTTGAAAATTGTATAAACATGTGGAATTGGTGTCGGATTTTGTGTCTGAGAAGCATTTTTGTTTATTAAATAGAACAAAAAGATCGCACAAAACCAAATATGGTTCTCCTACAAAAATCAAAGAAGGTTGAGTCCAGGGGTAGAGGACAAATTTTTACAACGTGCCAAATCAAAGTTTCAATTTTAAATGATAGAAACATTTAATCTTTGATACATGTCAAATATGATAACTGATAACTCAAATGGATGAGAAATAATGAAAAATACTAGTGGAACCCTTCATATCATACTATTTTCAACACACTTTTTTTTTACATAAAAAAAAAAGTATAAATGACTTGAATTGTGGAGCTCACCAGAGTCAAATAACCTCAAAACTTAAAGAGTGTTGGCATATGTACTTACAAATCACTAGCCCATGCCCTTTCAAAATAGTTAACTTTTTACTAACTAAACCAACTTTCTTGACTCAACAAACTTCATACTATTAATCAAAATATTTATACCAATTTCATCAAATTTCTATGGCATCCATGTAATTTAATAAAATTTAAACAAAATTAATTTTGCGCTCAAAGAATTTTGGAGAGATGATTTTTTTTTATTCGGAAGATTGTGGGAGCAATCGAGCGTTTATACGTGCCCATTTTTGCTATTTTTATTGTGCTTTTATAAAGAGATGATTTTTTTGGGTTTTGTTTTGTTTTAAAAAATTATAAGAGAGTTATCTTTTAAAATGTAAAAGACTAAATCGTTACTAAAAATTTAGTTAATAGACCACAAGTGTGCTTAAAATATATTTCTAAAATAATGAGGCTCGCTTGATTGCTAAAACTTGTTTAAATATCTTTTAATTTAATAGAAGTGAGTGTGTCAAAAATGGTGTCTTAACGAGTATGTTACCTAGTAACAAAAAAAAAGAGTATATTACCTTGTATAAAAAAAAAAGGCATGTATATTCATTTTTTCTTAATTTAAAAACAAATTTTATTTAACTTTCAAAACTACAAAAATAAGTTTTATATTTTTTTTTTGTTTTATCGCTAACACTTCACGACCAATGGCCGCCGACTACCACTCCAACCATTGTTGACCACTTCTTCAACTATTGTCGACCACAACTCAAGTCATCGGAAGATCACCTCCGACCACCATCGGTCTGACTATCATCAACCACCACTCTGACCATCACCTTTGATAGGTGCGACCACCTGGTCGTGATCATCACTCTGAAAGTTGTTTGTTGCCAATTCCATCAATCATCATTTACAACCACTATTATTAAAATTATTGCCAAGTAAATAATTATAAATTTTAAATTGTTTTTAGTTTTTTAAAATAATTAAAATTTTATTTTAGTAAATTTTTTAATATTAAAAATATAGACTAGTTTTTAATATTAAAATTATAGGTGTTATCCAGATAGTTCTTGCTTCATGATGGTAGATGTGTATGTATCTCTTGACTTCTTTTTTTTTTTGTTATTTATCCTTCTTTTTATTAAAAATGAGTATGAAATTATAATTATTAAGAAAATAAAATATTAAGATTTGAATGAGTTCGTATTTTATTAATTTAGTCGTTAATTTTTCAATGAATATGTTTTTTTTTTTACTTCAAAGGAATCTCTTAGTTTTTCAATTTCTCTAATAAGAAAAAAAGTTAAAAATATGAAAGAGAACATGATGGTGCATGCACAAAATCTAAAGTAAATAGACAAGAGAAACACTGAGAAAAAGATAGGACTAAGAACGTCTATAGCAAAATGTAACATAATTAAACAAGTACATATGGTACATGACACCAAAATTTTTGGAATATAGTCTTTGATTCTAACTCTGAAAAGATAGTCTAAATTTGATAGACATTAATTAATTAGTAGTTGATGCTTGAAGTCTAATTTGCTTATTGAATTTTTGAATAAACTCTTCCACCCTCTTATTGAGATCCTCATTTGACATCTTAGAAAACTCATTTTCTTCTTCTATTTTTGGTTCTATCTTCATAGACTCTAACCTTCTCACTGAGTTCCTCCTTTCATCAATCACAACATGCTTGGCTCTATTGTGTCTGTAAGATTTACTTCTTCGGTAGATTGATCTTGTAGGAAATGTTGCTTTCTCTAATTCATGTTCCTTATGACCAACATCAACATCTACTTGCAATTGAAGTGTTGACTTCTTCTCATTTGCACTATCATCACTAGTAGTACTAATTTTTTTTGGTTGATTTTGTACCACAATTTCCAACACACGTTCGGGGACAATTGTTTCTTTTTCCTCTTGCAAGAGCTTAGCATCTAGCTCTTGGTTGGAATTAATAATACATTTCTTATCAACTTGTAATTCTTCATATGTTGGAATTGATGAGACATGGTTTCTTATTTCTTGACTATGTTTTACATACTCTTCATGGAGATCTTCTTGTTTTTGTTTGGATGAAGAGAATGCTTCATAGTCAATAGCTATGATGAGGATTAAAGTGTTGGACATGATAAACCAAAATATGTTGTTGTTCAAGAGAGCATAAGGAGAGAGGTTGAAGATATAGAAGATACATATGTAGATGAAAAGGGAGAAAATAGAAGCAAAGAAAGACAAATTCTTTGCTTTATTATTGCTACTATTATTTTTTAGTTTGTAGTCTTTGATACAATCTTCCTCTAGATATGGTGATTTGGCCATGCTAATTTAAGGCTAGAAGAGTGTGGTATACTATAAAAGTGTGGTATTCTATGAAGATTGAGATTTGGTGGGAGTTGGAAATGAAATGAAATAGAGCTTATATATGTGCTTGGATTGATGATTATTATTATTTGATTGAGTATATATCAAATGATTGATACCCTAAATTTACAAATATGCCCTCCTTTCTCTCTCTTGTGGCAAGTTTTCCTTCTCTTATATCATTTGAATAATGATTCAATGAATTAAAAATGTGCCAGCTATATAACATGGTGAATAATTTAAACCTTATGATGTGTTTGAGTTGAACATATCTTGGATTCAGCAGTATTTGTTGGAATTTTCCTATTGTTAGACCACAAGATCTACATGATATGTCACATAGAAATATCTTAATTATTTGTGTTATGCAAATGAATGTGATAATTATAACTATATATAAATCACATTTCACAAGGAAGATAAATAAATTATCGGAATGATTGAAGCATGATTACAGGTTACCTTTAGGCTTTAGGTGTCTAGCTAGTTTTTTTTTGCTACAATTGTGGCTAAGTGTTTTCGCAATTATTTTACATGATAGCTATGTAACAAGTAAAGATTATAATGTATGAAAATGAAAAGAACAGAAAACAAGGGGGAGGTCAAAATAAAATATCATAAATGTCACAATAAGTTGGTATTGTTCAATTGCGGAGCAAAAGTGTCCGCAAAGTCTTCATTCAGCTCTAATGATTGTCATGTATTCGAATAAATAATTCAATTTAATAATTCATCAACTCATTCATGTGCCAACAAGGTGATCAAACCTAATAAATCTCTACACAGCAAGCCGAAAAGTTTAATTTTATAAGCTACGTATTGAGAGTAAACTATCATTACAATTTCATCATGGGATTTATCTTCTTAACATTAATAGAAAGCATGTAAAAATTAGGAATATAAGAGATTTTCGCATCATATCTTCACCAAAATTTTATGTACTTTTGTGCAACAATGAGGGATTTTGAGAACAGTGGATGAAATATTTTTATTTTGGCTTAAATATCTGCTTTTGGTTCCTATTTTTGCAAATTCTTCGATTTTGTGCTCTTATATTTGGTTCCTATTTTTGCTAATTCTTCGATTTTGTGCTCTTATATTTCTAATTACTGAAGTATGTATTTTTTAAAAAATTTAAAAAGTTTTTCCACCATTGAATTTGAGGCTTATTAGTACTAATGTGTCACGTTGAATAATAAAATGGGTTAAATAAGTAAATGGTCCCCCTAAATATACCAACATTTGATTTTAGTCCCCCTAAAATATTTCTTAGGCTTTTGGTCCTTCAAAATTTTTCATCAATGAAATTAGTCCCTACTTTTTAGTCAACTCATGTCTAACCTTCATATTTTTTAATGAAATTTTCCATATATGGGTAGAAAATTATGACAATATTTTCCAAAAAAAATTAGAATTTTTTAATAAAACATGAATTTAATATGAATTTTTTAGCACCAAAAACATAAAAATTCATATTTAATTCATGGTTTGTTAAAAAATTCCAATTTTTTTGGGGAGAGATTATCATAATATTCTATCTATTTCTGGAAAACTTCATTAAAAATTATGAAGGTTAGGCATGAGTTGACCAACAAGTAGGGACTAATTTCATGAATATAAAATTTTGGAGGGACCAAAAGCCTAAAAAATATTTTAGGGGGACTAAAATCAAATGTTGGTATATTTAGAGGGACCATTTACTTATTTAACCCTAATAAAATTGCAAGTAACAGGGTGGTGCGTGATGAAAAAATTCTAAAAAAATTAAACATGTCGTACGGACCACCTCTTTTTTTTTTTTTTTACAGTAACTAAATTAACTCATTTCATTTATAGTATCTTACTCAATACAAAATAACATATGATCATAATAATGAAGACTAGATAAAACAAAGATGTTCTGGATCGGCCAGAAGATCAACCAGATAGCGACATGTGGACTAAAATGTCCACCACTCCAAGGCGCATCACCTGAAGGCGCATACCAACGACCATGCACGCCATCGTACCATAGCACGCCCGCGTGCGCCTGATACCGTACACGTGTCCTCTAACTGTTCCTAATCACACGTCGCGTATTCCGGAGGCAGTTATTTTCGCGAGCGGCTATATAAGGGTGATGTAGTTTCACCCCAAGGTACGATTCACTTTACACACACTTTTCACGCACTCTTTCTCAATCACATTACCGACTTGATCGTCGGAGTGGTAATGTGTCTGCAGGCACCTTACGTTCCACCGCAAAGACTCGTCGCTACCGTACCGAAACACTTTTCGTCATCGTCCTCCATCGGTTCCTCACCGGACAGATCAAATGACGTCTTTACTAACAAATGGGCCACATTGTTTGCTTGTCGCCGGATGAAACACGGACCACCTTTATTATATATCATTCATTAAACTCATTGTATATGATGTGAAACTAACTATTTACACTAAAATTACAATGAATAATGTTCAATCTTACAAAGGACACGCTAATGAAACACACGACTTGATGTGCTCTGTTGACTTAAACCAGCACACGACCATGATTTCTGTCAAGCATGGACTTAATAGTTTTTTTTTCTTGAAACAATACATAGTTATATTCTTGTTATTCTTGTGAAACTGTTTCATAATATTTAGTGGTGGTTAAATTTCCCTTTTTTTCCCCTCCTTATTTAGCGGTTCTCATTTGGAGCTAACATTAAAATGAATAGAATTTTCTACTATGAGAATGATGAGTGAGCAAAATTCTCCTCTTAATTGAGTTTTTGGATTAAAACTTGCTTGGACATTATCAATGCATTTCTTACCATTGCGATGATTCCCTTGTTGGCTTATCAATTTTATAGATTGTGACGTCTTCTTCATCTTCTCAACCTAGCTAATTCATGTTTGTTTTCTTCTTTCTCCTTTTATTTAGTACTTTAACTCAAGAAATCATTTGATTAGATATTTTATCTCATATGAAATCACTACGTTTATTTCACAAATCTTTTAATCCAAACTTTTAATCTGTTGTTGCTCGTGGCACTTTCCAACTCAACGATAATACTTGCACATACCTTATTTTCAAACACCACATTTTTATATTCATAAATGATATTTGAACAATCATTTTATAACAACTTTTGTGACAACTTTATCTCTTATACTCACATTACAGTTTTACGTTATATCTCTATTACTTTGGTTTTCGTACCAATACATACTTTTCTATATAAAAATATGTTTGTCTATTTGGTTGTTAAACAACTGAATGTTCACCAATTTCAAAGAAAACACGTCCTAGATTACTCTGGGCTGGGGAGACCCAATGTCAATTTTTCCAATTAAATACCCTCCTGTTCTGGAACTTTCACTAGCGTGTGATTGAACCAAATGTATGAACATGTGTGACTTTGATATTCTGAATAAAGACACTTGTATGATGTAAAAACACAAGTTTATGATTCATCTAAATAATCAAGAGATGTTTGACTAACGATGAATGATGTCTAGCAAGTTTTATGTACTTATCATTGTCCGGAGGATTATTGTTCAATCATGACATATAAAAACGGAAATCACATGACCAAAAGCTACGCAATCATTAACAAAAATTATGAGTAACTCTTCTTAATCTTAATCTTAATCTTAATCTTAATCTTAATCTTGTATAATTCAATTAATATAATTGTGATTGTGGGTCCTTTTTCAAAAACTCTTTTCATTTTGGTGACCCTCAGCTTAACACATGTAACATATTAAAGCCTTGAACATGGCCCGCAAAAGACAAATCCATAACTTGTGTCGCCTCCATTTTTTTGTTCATTTACTGCTTGCTTGGCAAACACCCCTTAAATTTAATTAAGATTAAATCAATAAAATATACTGATGCCATATTCCAAGATGGTGACATTAGATTGTGTGGCACACATATCTTTAAAATAAGATCTCTAAATTGGAATTTGCATTAGATTAGCAGAATTTTGTTTCTTAATGGGTCTTTTTTCACTTAATCAAATTAGTTGGTGTCTAATCTAATGTAACTTTTCAATGCTAAAAGATTTAGATACAAAGGGAAAAACAAAATAGATAAATTTGTCACATATAAAAGACAGGGTATTAGAATTCTTAAAACTTTTTTTTTCATCTTAAACTCCTTCCACTTGAAGTAATTTTGTTCGTGACATTATAGGATACTAGTGTAAGCATCTCTTTTAAATGAGATTTGAATAGGGGTGGCAAAATGGATGGATCTGATGAATGGATGGATCAAAAGAAATCCATTAATCCATTACAATCCACTAATTTGTTTGTTGAAAAAAAACCATCTGATCCATCCATTAAATATATTAACCATCCAATTCATCCATTACTAGATTTTAACGGATGGATTGTCCATCCGATCCATCAAATAAAATGTGTTATTTATTTAATTTGTATTTCATAAATATTTAGTTAATTAATTGGTGGCAAAAGTAAAAATATCCAACCTATTTATTCATGTCTAAGCCCAAAACAAATTTTATTATCAAACCCAAACTTGATTTTTGTCTCAGCCCAAACAAAATTAAATATACAATAATAGGTGGTGGTGCACAGCTGTTGACCGGCGTTGACCACGGTGGTACTCCGGCGAATCCCGGCGGCGGTTGACCGGAGCTCCGGCAAGATTACAGAGGCGGGCGGTGGTTCACGGCGGACCTCCGGTTTTTACCTTCAATTGTTTCAGTTTTTTTATATTTTTTTTTGTAGATAAGTTATTTTTATTTTTTTAAATTAACTTGTTTTTATTATTTAAAATGATCCAATGGATTTGTTTTTAAAAAAAAAATAATCCAATGAACTTTTAAAATAAGGTGGATGGATCAAATTCATCCATTGTTCTAAATGGTTGGATCCAAAACCAATCCATTAACAAAAATTTTGTTTGGTGGATGGATTGGATGAATATGGATTTGGTGGACCAAGTTGCCACCCCTAGATTTGAACGTAAATTCCTCGTGTTATGAAAATTTAACTCCTCCCATTCAAATGTGTATGTAAACTTCGACAAAAAAAAAAAGTGGACGTAAAGAAGAGCGTCTGAAAAGTTAGAGATGGTGTTAATAACATGGTTCATGTTTGATAGGTTGTTATCATCAAAAAAATGTTTGATACTATATAGGTTCTTTATTTTAGTGGTCCTTAATTTTAAATGGTGAACTTGGTCATATTCACAGTTTATTAATATAGTCACAACATTTTTTTATGAAATAATTACGACAATGTTAGGGAACAAGAATTCGTGGGATACAACATTGGAAAGAGGGTTGTCATTTTGCGATTGGTTAATTATGTCTTTATTGCGTGATCAAATGACCTAAAGATTATGCATTAATTATTAAACCCTACTTAACAAGACTTTCTAGTCAGAGGAGGAACACAAGAACAGCCAAAAAATAACAGCCAAAAATTAAAGATGGTTCATGTAATCTTGGGATTACCTAAAAGATTAGGATGGATTTTGAAGGTTAGAAAAACACAAGAAGGGGGGTTGAATTGTGTTGGCTTTTTCTTTTCTTTCTCAAAACACTTAATGATAGTTCAGAATCTGATTGGAGGTCAGATTCTGATGCTCTGTTTCAGAGTTATAATGCAGCGGATGGAAAGTAAATGAGAGAGAGAGGGACACAATCAATTATCCTGGTTCCTTCCACAACCCGGAAGTAGTCTAGTCCCCTTGTTACTAACAAGAGATTTTTCACTATAATCACAAAGATTACAATTGCTCAAGCACAAAACAAGAGACTTTTTATGCTCAAACACAAAGTAAGAGACTTCCAATGCTCAAACACAAAGTAAGAGACTTCCTATGCTCAAACACACAGTATGAGACTTCCTTGCTCAAACACACAGTATGAGACTTGCTCAAACACACAGTATGAGACTTCTAGTTGCTCAAGCACACAAGCAAGAGACTTTTAATCAAACAGAATTACATAGAAATTTGTTTGAGTTGAACACTTGATATACTATCATGGTGTTCACAAAATACAACAGATTCAGACTCTATACTTAAGAAATTCTAAGATAAGAAAGTTTGTAAGAATTTATAAGTTATTTGATGACTTTCTAATTTGGCAGAGTTTATGCGCTGTTCCAGAAAATAGAGTAACAGAGTCTTGAACAAGTTCTTCTTCAAATCTTCAGATCTTTATAGAGGAAGAAAGAGTTGTTGAGAAGATGCCAGGTCATCAAAAGAGCCGTTGGAATAGAAGCTTCATCCAACATTAATTCCTTCCTGTTCTGGTGTGCGAAACAGAAAAACAGAGGAACACGTTTTGAATTGTTTCCTTAAAACCTTGCTGCGTGTTTCGTCCAAGGAGACAAAGGTTGTAGAGAGCGGTTCTGACTGTACAGTACTTTACTGTTGACAGTGACAGTTGTTGACTTCTGCGTTTCCTTCAGACTCAGACTCTCAGTCTGTTCTTCAGACGCAGTTCTTCAGAAGCTGGTCTTCAGACACTGTTCATCAGACGCACTTCTTCAGAAGCTGGTCTTCAGACGCACTGTTCATCAGACGCACATCTTCAGAAGCTGGTCTTCAGACGCACTGTTCATCAGACGCTGTCTTCAGAAGCTCTTCTTCAGACGCTGTCTTCAGACTTGCAACACAAGCTTCAATATTTTCCTTCTGCTCTTAACTTGATCTTTCAGAACCACTGTTAGATACATAACTTTCAGTATGTGGTCCTGCACACTTAGAACAAGCATTAGCATATCCAATTTTCTTTTTAACACTTTGTTATCATCAAAACTCAAAAGGGACGTGTTCATACATTTTGTTCCAACAATCTCCCCCTTTTTGATGATGACAAACACAAGTATTAATAGAAAATTGTTGTTAATTTAATTAACAAGTTGACTTCAGGGTCTGAGGTTTGTAAGCTCCCCCTGAGTCTTATCCAGGTTAATTAAATTCAATTTAAATCAATAAAGAGCAAAAACTCAGAATTATCTCACATAAAATATAACCAGAGGCTAAGAGATTAGAAGATGTTCTCCTGAGTTAATTAATTTTCAAAAATTAACTTATATTCTGTCATGGCTTAGAGCCTGAAATATTTGTTACTTTCTCCCCCTTTTGTCATCAACAAAAAGAAATGTTCAAGAATTTAAGACACAAGAAAGTTAAAACGTGAGATAAAAATGTTCAGAGCATTTTGTTCAGTACCACTGAACTGTTTCAGACACAATTGTTCAGAACATATGGTTCAGTACTACTGAACTCTTTCAGACACAATTGTTCAGAACAGATGGTTCAGTACTACTGAACTCTTTCAGACAGAATTGTTCAGAGCATATGGTTCAGTACTACTGAACTCTTTTCAGAAAGAAAAAAAAACGTTTGAGTGTTTTTAAATGGGTCTGAAAACTGAACATATAAGATGTGAAAGTGAAGTGAAAGTGTGACTGTGTTTTGAGTGTTTTTGTTAAAACGTTTCAGAAACTGAAAACAGAAAAACATTAAACACAACTGCACATTAATGACTTTAGGGCGCAAAGTACAACTTTCAAAACTAACTCATCACTGCCCAGCAGTTTTAACCATGTGTCAGACTACTGTTCAGATTCACTCTCATTAGTGGGCCACGTGTAAAGTGTCCACTTATAATGAGTTTTATCAGAAGTCAAAAATTCAGATTCTGAAACTCAGACTCTGATGTTTTCAGAGGCTGAACTTTCTTCAGACTCTCAAAGTGAGTGTCTATTAAGTCTTAGCTTCTGATGAACTGCAGATTCTCAGTTTCTATTCAGAGTCAAGCAATTTTTTCAAGAGATGAAATGCATGTTTAGATTCTTTTTAATAAAATTAAATCTATCTTCTGTGAGGGGTTTTGTAAATATATCAGCCCATTGATGATCAGTATCAATGAATTGAATATCCAAAACACCCTTCTGAACATAATCTCTAATAAAATGATGTTTAATTTCAATATGCTTGGCTCTTGAATGTAGAATTGGATTTTTAGACAAACAGATAGCAGCAGTATTATCACAAAGATGGGTATGATGTTTTCATGAATCTGATAGTCTTTCACATTGGTGTAAAAGCTGTTAAGTATAACAGAGAACTAATCATACCTCTGTAGAGCTTCTGATCTACCTTTGAGCTTCTGACTACTTCTCCTTGTTCATTTAGTTTGTTTCTGAACACCCATTTTGTTCCAATAATGTTCTTCTGCTTTGGTCTTGCAAATAAGTCCCAAACACCATTTCTTTGGAACTGATTGAGTTCTTCATGCATAGCCATAATCATTAAGACTTTGTTCAGAAACATCTTGCTCTTGATTGGCTTCAGGAGGAGTGTCAGCTACTGAGAGGTTTTCAGCATTTGGAGGATTTTCAGCTTCTAGAAGTTTTTCAACTTTTGAACTTTCTTTATACTCAGAAATCTGGTCAGGTTCTGAAGCATCTTCTGAGAGCTGAATATCAGTACCAGTGATCTTGCCTTTTTGGTTTTCTCCAAATCCCACAATTCCTCCTTCTTTCATGGTCAGGGTTTGGAACATAGACTTGTCTCCTGTCATGTGATGCGAGCAACCACTGCCCAGGTATTATGACTTCCCCTTTTCTTTTCCTTTTAATCATATATGCAATAGAAATGATTTCTGACTTAAGTACCCATATCGTTATGGGTCCTCTTTGGTTAGTCTTGAAAGGATATGGCTTCTTTTGTACCCTTTGTCTGACATTCTGAGATTTAAAAGGTTTTACATAAGCTGGTTTAGTTTCCCTTGAAGGTTTTCTAAACACAGCACTTTGAAAATGTGAGTTTGAATTTTTCAGAGTTTGAGACTTGCTTGTCTTAGGTTCTGATCTTTTCAGACTTTGAACCTTTTCAGATTTAGAGTCTGTTTTCCTCATAATCTTAGACTTAGAACCTTTTGGTTTAGATTTTGGCAAAGCTTTAGATTTTGCCTTCATCTTTCCCTTAGGTTCAAAAGTTTTGGATTCTGAGTTGTTCAGAACCTCAGGTTCAGCAGTCTCAGTTTCTGATGAATTCAGTTTCTCAGAACTGTCAGATGCAGATACAAAGCACACCTCAGTGCCTTTCATAATATCTTCAGAACATGGTAGAATTGTTTCTTTTGAATGATTGAAAGGATCATTCTTGAAACCAATATCTTCTCCCCTGTTTTTGTTAATATTGTAAATCACAGAAGCAACTTTACTTCTGTTGATTCCAGTTAAAATAAAATCTTGAAGAGCAATTTCTTGTTCACTTGGAACTTCATCAGGTTTCTTATGAACCATTTCTCTGAGTTCTCTAACTTCTTCCACAATCTCATTGATGTGATTCTGAAGTTAGAGATTCTCATCAGTCAGCAAGTTATGTTTCTTTTTCAGAGATTTTAATTGACTCGACTTGCTTCTGAGGTGGTTCATAAGATCTTTAACTGTTTCAATAAGTTCAGAACGAGTAAGTTCAGAATATACCTCATCTTCATCTTCAGAGTCTGAACCTGACTCTGTATCAGAGGATACTGTTGCCACTAAAGCCAGGTTAGCTTCCTCTTCATCATCCTTATCAGATTCAGATTCATTATCAAGATCATCCCATGTTTCCATAAGACTTTTCTTGAGCTTGTTTCTGAAGTTGCTTGATTTAGAGCTGGTCTTTCTGGATTTCTCCTTTGATTTGTCCTTTTGAAGATCTGGACAATCAACTATAAAAGGGTTAATACCGCTTTTGGTCCCTGTAATATGAGCGAATTCCGGTTTTAGTCCCTGTAAAAAAAATAGATTATGTCCCTATCATTTCAGATTCTTCCACTATTGGTCCCTCACTAAAACTTGTCAGCAGAATCTGCTGACGTGTCCAGCTGACTGTGTAATTATATTATTTTTTTAATTATAATAAAATGCCACATGTGTAATTGTTATTTGATTTTAAATCTAACTAAAAACAAAAATAAATATAACCAATTAATATCCTTAAAATCGTTTTCCTTCTTCTTCTTCTTCTTCTTCTTCTTCTTCTTATTTCTTCTTCCTTCTCCATCGTGTTCTTCTTCCCCCATGTTCTTCTTCTTCTTTAAATCAAAGCCAAACGCCATATTTCTTCTTACACTCGATTCAAATCGTATTTGTTGCATTCATACTCGTTTGTAATTGTTCCTATTTCGCCTTATCGCTACTGTTTGTTCCTTTGTTAGGGTTAGATGCAGTTTCTAATGGGTGGGAGTAAGAACTCGAGTGTTGGCAACTCAAATGGAGGAAATCTTCCACTTCCAGTTTGTGGGTGTAATGCAGTGATGAAGATATGGGTATCAAACACAGTTGAGAACCCTAAGAGAAGATTCTGGAAATGTAGAAATTCGAACATGAATGATGTGGAAAGTTGTGAACTTTTCATATGGGATGACGAATTGGATACGTTCTTTGCGAGAAATGGATTTTCCCCAAAGAATGATAATGCTAGTTTCAATCTTGGTTGCAATCAGTGTGATATGACTACAGAATTTCTGAAAAAATTTGGGAAAGATTTTGGGAAAGAATGTGGACAAGAAATAGGCAAGGAGCTTCAGTCGAAGAAGGTACTGAAGATGAAGCAGAAATTTGAGGCTGAGAAGAATAAGAGCAATTGGTTGTTCATGGCATTGCTACTTTCTTGGGTGTTTTTTGTGCTTAATGTCAATCTGGTTCAATTGTTGAACAAATTGACTTTGTAGGTTGATGTAATTCTTGAGAATTAGAAATTTTTTTGATTATGTAATGCTTTGTAATATCAAGTTAAACTTCTGTTTTATGTAATTTCAAGTTAACTTTCATCAATCAAGTTAAACTTTTCTAAATTCAAATTGTTATGAATATTGGATTGTTGGATTCAAATATAGCATAATATTGGATTGTTGGATTGATTATAGCATAATATTGGATTGATTATAGCATAATACTGCATATGTATCATTACAAAATAAAGCACTTAAAGGGCATATGTATCATTACAAGTTAAAGCACATAAAGCGCACTTAGTATACCACAAAACAAAATAGGACAATTCTAATTTAAAAAAAAAAGTACATCAAGTTCACATCATAGACTCAAACACTGTCAATACATAAGACTCTGATTTTTCAGAATCTGATTTTTCAAAATCTGAGGTTTCAGAGTCTGAAACTTCTGACTCAGACTCTGAGGTTTTTCAGACTCAGAATCTGAGGTTTCTAACTCTGAGGTTTCAGACTCAGACTCTGAGGTTTAGGAATCTGCAGTTTCAGACTCAGACTCTGAGGTTTCTAACTCTGAGGTTTCAGACTCAGAATCTGAGGTTTCTAACTCTGAGGTTTCAGAATCTGAAGTTTCAGAATCTGAGGTTTCAGAATCAGACGCTGAGGTTTCATAATCTGAGGTTTCAGACTCAGACTCTGAGGTTTCAGAATCTGAGGTTTTAGACTCAGACTCAGACTCTGAGGTTTCTAACTTTGAGGTTTCAAAAACTGAAGTTTCAGACTCAGAGTCTGAGGTTTCTAACTCTGAGGTTTCAGACTCAGACTCTGAGGTTTTTCAGACTCAGAATTTGAGGTTTCTAACTCTGAGGTTTCAGAATCTGAAGTTTTAGAATCTGAGGTTTCAGACTCAGACTCAGACTCAGACTCTGAGGTTTCAGAATCTGCAATTTCAGACTCAGAGTCTGAGGTTTCTAACTCTGAGGTTTTAGGCTCAGACTCTGAGGTTTCAGAATCAGACTTTGAGGTTTCAGAATTTGAGGTTTCAGACTCAGACTCTGAGTTTCAGAATCTGAGGTTTCAGACTCAGACTCAGACTCTGAGGTTTTAGAATCTGCAGTTTCAGACTCAGACTCTGAGGTTTCTAACTCTGAGGTTTTTCAGACTCTAGTTTCATATAGCATAAAAAAGCACATAATATAGCATAATAAAGCACATCATATTACAAAATAAAGCACTTAAAGTGCATATGTATCATTACAAGTTAAAACAGAATAGGACAATTCTAGTTTCAAAAAAAAGTACATCAAGTTCACATCATAGATAAATCCCCCCAAGACTTCATTGCCTTAAGACATAAACCAAGTTTTGCATCAGGTGCATTTGCAGTTGCAGGAACATTATCAGCATCCTCTTGAGTCATAACACCAGCTTCATCCTCAGGTTCAATTGTCATAGGCTGATCAGCAGAACATCCTGGACCCTTAATATTCTTAAGCCTCTTCACTGTCTTCAATCTCTCACTGGATCTTTTTTTTCTGCTTTGGCTTTGGCTGAGACACAACATTGTCAACAGCAGCATCAAGTTGATCAGCATTGTCAACAATGAGTTGATCAAAAAATGCATCATCATAAGCATCAGCAAATGGGATTAACATTGTTTCATCAGTTGCATTACCATTTTCATTTTCAGGAGTGGGATTAACATTGTCTGCATTACCATTTTCATTTTCAGGAGTGGGATTAACCACAGTTTCAGCATTACCATTTTCTTCTACTACAGATCCTCCATCTGCAGGACCATTTTTAGCAGGTTTTCTCTGAAAAATGCATGTATATTTGGTCAAATATGCATGAGAATTAAAAAATTACTTACTAGTAATTAAAATATGAAGTTGGCTATTAAACAATACCTTTCTTTTGAGTGCATCTGGGTTCTGATTTTCTTTACATCTCCTAGCATTATGTCCAAATTTGTCACAAGTAGTGCATCTATAAGCTACACCAGGCCTCCTAAATCTTGCACCACCTTCACCCAGTTCCCTAGACCTTAGCTTTTTAGGTCTACCAGGACCCTTCTTAAAATCAAGTCTCTAATCAAGGTTCCTCCTCCAAACTTTCTCTTAAAATTAACATACAAATGTCTTAAGCAGATCCTATGGTCAATACTCTGAGCCATCTCTTCAAGAAATGGAATGAGTCCCTGTAATATGAACACCCACAAAAAAAAATTCAGACATATTATAGATCTATTCCTATTGCTGCATAAATCATACAGAAAAAGCAGATCGAATCAAATCCCTATTACAAATCTAGAATTATATAAAACTGAAAGCATAAAAAGCTAAAGGAAAATTTCATATTTATATTTACCTTTTGTTGGTCTGAGATAAATACATATCTTTTGTCTTGTCCTATATCCTCTAGCAGAAGCTGAATAAACCAACTCCAAGAATCCTTTGTTTCCATCTCAACCACACCAAAAGATAAAGGAAAGTATTGATCATTTGGATCTCTCCATACAGCTACCAACAATTGACCTCCATACTTTGTTTTCAAATGACACCCATCAATACCAATGAAAGGTTTACATGCACTAGTGAATCCCTTTTTACACCCATCAAATCAAAAGTAGAAACGGCTAAACCTTGGTTGTAGTGTAGGAACTAGCCTCTCCATGTTAATTTTACAAGTGTTTCCTGCACATACCCTTTTTAGCTCTGCAGCATACCTCCACAAAAAAGAGTATTGTCTTGATGCATCACCTTCAACCACTGCTTTTGCAATTTCCTTTGCCTTCCATGCCCTGCCTTTAGTTATGCCCACTGAATGGTCTCTCCTCATATCATTCATAATTTGATTAATGTTGAGCTTGTCAGATGATTGTAGTTTCTTGATGACAGCTTTGGATACCCACTTGGAAGTAGCAGACTTGTTATCTAAAACCCTTGGACATGAGTGGTCCCCTATCCACGTTTTAAGTTGGTATGTGTGTCTGTCCCCCACTTTACTACACAAAGCTAAAAACCCACAATTGCCCCTGCACACTACCCTCACCCTTTGTTTATCATTTTTCACAAACTTAAGTTGGTAACCATTTAAAATAATCCATTCAGTGATAGCATCTTTAAAATCTTGCAGAGAGTTAAACTCCATACCCAACTTGAACTGATATCTCTTGCTCAATTGTTCCTTCCTAAATTTCTCATACTTTGTACCCTTTTCATCATCTGAAGCATCAGGATCAGAACTGCCCAATTCATCATACACATACTCATCTTCCTCATCAAGCCTACTTGTAGATGAAACTGGAAATTTCACTTTCAACTTACCAGCACCAACATTCTTCTTACTTGGAGACTTGTTAGCAACAATCTTCAACCTATAAGATTGCCCTCCTATCTCAATCATGTTTGTTCCATTTGCAGGTCTTTCAACTTCAATAACACCAAACCCATCATCCAAACCAATCGCCCTCTCCTCTTCACTATCATCAAACCTTATCCCTCTGATTTCATCCTCACTATTGTTATCCTCACCATTGTCATCAGCTTCATTCATTCCAATACACTTAGGTTCAGATACCTTCTCACTGTTACTACTCACATTGTGCTCAACATATATGTGTGCATCCTCTTTTGTCCTCATTGCATGCGACCCAACAGCTTTAATATCATCATCAAGTAAGACATGCTTGAAACCCTCATCTACTCCCTCTATTATAAGGACTAAAAGCGGTATTAACCCACTATAAAATGACCAGTTTTCTTGCAGTTGTAGCAACCTTTCTGTTCCTCCTTCTTGGAACCAGATCCTTTGAAGTTGCTGCTCCTGTTAGAGAACTTCTTTTGTCTTTTCATCAAGTACTGAATTCTTTTAGAAAGCCTTGCTAGCTCCTCAGCTTCTGAATCTTCTTCAGAACTTCCCTCAGGAGATTCTTCATCAGATTTTGAAGCTTTTAGGGCTTTTGAAGACTTTCCTTTGGATTTAAGTGCTATAGACTCAGATTTTCTAACAGGTTCATCTTCATTGAGTCCTAGTTCATGCACTTTGAGAGAGCTTATAAGATCTTCAATACTTAGAGTATTTAGATCTTTAGCTTCCTCAATAGCAGTCACTTTAGGTCTCCATTTAGATGGCAGACTTTTGAGGATCTAGTTCACATGATCAGCAGTAGTATAGCTTTTCTTCAGAATCTGAAGTCCAGAAACCAGAGTCTGAAATCTTGAGAACATAGTCTCAATCTTTTCATCCTCCTTCATTCTGAACAGCTCATACTATTGAACCAGAAGATTTGCTTTTGCTTCTCTAACCTTCTTGTTTCCTTCATAGTTCGAGCAGAGAAATGTGAAGATGGCTTTTGCTGTTGATTTATCACTCAGCTTCAAGTATTCATTGTGAGGCAAAGAGTCCACAATAATACCTCTTACATTGTGATGCTTTCTGTAGATCTTTCTTTCAGCATCAATAAGGCTTCTTCTAATAATAGCTACTCCTTCTTCATCAACTAGTATAGTTATACCATCTTCAATGATGTCCCATAGACTATCATCTATTCCAATGATATGACTATACATTTTGCTTTTCCACCATGAAAATTTCTCAGGATCACCAGTAAACATAGGAGGTTTATGGTGTGAGTGAGATTTCCTTTCATCTGTACTATATTCACCACCACCACTTCTGGATGCGGATTCACCAGATTCACCAGAAGACATGTTTTTCTCAGGATCTTTACTGACTCACTGTTAAGTGATTGAATATCAGAACCGGAGCTCTGATACCAACTGAAGGTGAGAAAAACACAAGAAGGGGGGTTGAATTGTGTTGGCTTTTTCTTTTCTTTCTCAAAAAACTTAATGATAGTTCAGAATCTGATTGAAGGTCAGATTCTGATGCTCTGTTTCAGAGTTATAATGCAGTGGATGGAAAGTAAATAAGAGAGGGTGAGAGAGGGACACAATCAATTATCCTGGTTCCTTCCACAACCTGGAAGTAGTCCAGTCCCCTTGTTACTAACAAGAGATTTTTCACTATAATCACAAAGATTACAATTGCTCAAGCACAAAGCAAGAGACTTTCTATGCTCAAACACAAAGTAAGAGACTTCCAATGCTCAAACACAAAGTAAGAGTCTTCCTATGCTCAAACACACAGTATGAGACTTCCTTGCTCAAACACACAGTATGAGACTTCCTTGCTCAAACACACAGTATGAGACTTCCTTGCTCAAACACACAGTATGAGACTTCTAGTTACTCAAGCACACAAGCAAGAGACTTTTAATCAAACAGAATTACAGAGAAATTTGTTTGAGTTGAACACTTGATATACTATCAGTGGTGTTCGCAAAATACAACACAGATTCAGCCTCTATACTTAAGAAATTCTAAGATAAGAAAGTTTGTAAGAATTTATAAGTTATTTGATGACTTTCTAATTTGGCAGAGTTTATGCGTTGTTCCAGAAAACAGAGTAACAGAGTCTTGAACAAGTTCTTCTTCAAATCTTCAGATCTTTATAGAGGAAGAAAGAGTTGTTGAGAAGATGCCAGGTCATCAAAAGAGCCGTTGGAATAGAAGCTTCAGCCAACATTAATTCCTTCCTGTTCTGGTGTGCGAAACAGAAAAACAGAGGAACACGTTTTGAATTGTTTCCTTAAAAACTGGCTGCGTGTTTCGTCCAAGGAGACAAAGGTTGCAGAGAGCGGTTCTGACTGTACAGTACTTTACTGTTGACAGTGATAGTTGTTGACTTCTGCGTTTCCCTCAGACTCCCAGTCTGTTCTTCAGAAGCTGGTCTTCAGACACTGTTCATCAGACGCACTTCTTCAGAAGCTGGTCTTCAGACGCACTGTTCATCAGACGCACATCTTCAGAAGCTGGTCTTCAGATGCACTGTTCATCAGACGCTATCTTCAGAAGCTCTTCTTCAGACGCTGTCTTCAGACTTGCAACACAAACTTCAATATTTTCCTTCTGCTCTTAACTTGATCTTTCAGAACCACTGTTAGATACATAACTTTCAGTATGTGGTCCTGCACACTTAGAGCAAGCATTAGCATATCCAATTTTCTTTTTAACATTTTGTTATCATCAAAACTCAAAAGGGACTTGTTCATACATTTTGTTCCAACAAATTTATGTTCTAAGTTCATTAGCATATATGCTACTATACTTTTAATTAAAGAATAACAAAACCCCAATATAAAAATATAGAAATTCGTTAGACATGAATTGCAAATCATTATTGTTTTACAAATTTAAGTAAGTGTGTATTCTTTTGAATATGAAAATCACATAAAATGAATAGCGAAAAGATAATTTTTTTAAGATGAATATAAAACTGGCTGGATTGAATATCCAAATAATTTATTTGTAAGAGATTGCATATAAATTGATTTTTTTTTCTTTTTGAATAAAATTGTAGATCATTCTTGACCAAAAAAAATTGTAGCTTCATCGATATTGTAATTGTAAATATCATAATATCTTTTATGATTGAATTGAATTGCATAATTCATACTTAGAATAATTTTGGAAGTTAGTTATGTCTTGTGTGTTGTATGAAATGAAATTGTTTTCTTTTTATATAATTGGAAAAAAAATTGAAGAAGATAAGTTGGAAATTTATTAATAATGGTCCATATGAAATTAAATTGCCCACCTTTTATGAAGTGCTGCATAAGCTAGAAAACTCACACAACCATGTGCCAGTGATGGGCTCTAAAAACTATCACTATGGAAATTAGAGAAATTGAACTAAATAAAATCTAATAACTCATTTAGATTGGTCTGATAGTGTTGACATAAAATCAAATTTTATACATAAAAAATAAAGAGTGTACTCATCATCTCATGGTCTTTGGTTTAATTTCCCTCCAATGCCAATTTTTGTGGACTAGTCAAACAACGCTTTGCTATGGCTTTAAACGGGTCGGGCTCCCACAAATGGAGGGTAGGATTAAGAAAATTGTTTTTCCCACTTCATACAAAGCTAAAAAACACTAGTATTTTACGTTTTTAACCCCATCGACAGTTAACTGTCGATGGAAAGGATCCGACGGTAGTTAACTGCCGATGGGAAGGAAACCAGCGACAGTTAGCTGTCATTGCCATGTTTTGCCTATATTTTCCAAAACTTCACATTTTTTTCATCTTATTGTGAACAAAAACGATAAAATGAGTGAACAAAAACGATAAAATGATATGCGATTAAAGTGAAAAAGCTAAAAAAAATGACAGCTAATTTTTTAACTTAAAAACTGTTTTTAATTTTTTTTTAAAAACAGATTGAATTTTAACAAAAACTAATTCTAACATAGTTTTACTTTTTTTAAAAAAAACTGATTTTAAAAAATCAGTTTTTATAATTAGTTTTAATTTAAAAACAGTTTTCAATTTATTAAAAAAACAGCTTTATTTTTTTTATAAAAAAAAAACTGTTTTCCAACAATAAACATTTTTAGTATATTATTTTTTATGAGGTATTTTTATTAAAAAAACAGTTTTTTAAATTAAAAAAAATTAATTTTTAAAAAATATCAGATTTATGACTACACAATGTGGTTGTGAATGTGTTGTTAATTATGGATTGATAGTTATCAATGGTTGCCTTCGTGTGAGGAAAGAGGCAAGTTTCAAGGTGTATACAACAATTTTCTTTTGTTTTTCCTCACACAAAGGCAATAACTATCAATCAATAACTAACAACACATGATATGCAAATTAAAATAAAACTCAAGTAAGAATATAATTTCTACATGATATGCAAATTATGTATTTAAATAATTAAGTAACTGGAGTCAAGTAATTAATGAGTTATATCAATAGACAAATCTTTCCATAAAACTCGAGTTCAATTTCATTGTGAAATAATTCTGAACTTCGAATTATTAAGATTTTCTTCCCCTAAAAACCGAAGGGTTAACAATAAAAATTATATATTTAATCCTAATTAATTTCATGCTCTATCGGCTAGCGTCGGACAATAACACCGTACAAAGTTTATACAAGAAATAAGTGCCACAAGCATAATTGGCACCACCATTTAAACAAACAACACCCCCATACTCTTAAGACAGCCAAAAGAGACCACTAATACAACAAAGATAACCACATATAAGCACCGGCGTTCGAGTATAATCCATATTGTCGTGTTTGGATTAGGGGATTTTTTAAGATAAAGTAATTTTAAATTTCTTCTATGCACATCTGCTCCATTAGTTTTTAAAATGTCTCGTATAAGATTTTACTTTAAGCCACAATAAACATTGGTCCGGCACTGAATTGCAACACTCATTCAAAGTTGAAGAACAAATGAGTTATATAATTTATAAACTAAAAAATGTGATTTTTTTTTTATAACTTCGTTTTAATAATTAATAATTATGTGAATTAAACAAATGAACATATGTTTTTATAATTATGTGATTTTTTTGCATAAAAATATCAAATTTCCTTATAAATTCATTTTAATATAATTTTTTGCAATGCCAAATAATAGATTCTAAATTCTCTAATACAATCTAGGCTAAATTACACAAAAGGTCATTTAAGTTATTTAATAGTAACAAATTGGTCCTTTAAGTTTCTTTTGTACCACTTAGGTCCTTTATGTTAATTAATTGTAATAAGTTGGTCCTTTAAGTTTTTTTCATACCAATTAAGTCATTTAAGTTATTTAACTGTAACAATTTGGTGTATTTTAGATCTTAAAAATGTAAGTTATTCGAGGCCTAAAAGTTACAATTATATAACTTAAAGGACCTAAGCTTTACAAAAAATACTTAAAGGACCAACTTGTTACAATTAAATAACTTAAAGGACGTAAGTGGTACGAAACAAACTTAAATGATCAATTTGTTACAATTAAATAACTTAAGAACTTCTGGTGTAACTTAAATGACCAATTTATTACAATTAAATAGCTTAAAGGACTTCTGGTGTAATTTAGCCTAGAATCTATTATCTATTTAAGTTTTTTTTTAAAAAATAAAGTTATTGTACTTGCAAGAAATTCTGAAATCTGAACTTCAAAAGTCAAAACTACCTTTCAGAATTTTAATTAACAAAAATAAAAAAGTTGAAAAAACATGTACTGTAGAAAATGTTGGCAACAGTTCACATGAGTACACTGGGCACTGGCCAGTGAGTAGAGGTTATTTCAATTCAAAAACTGAAAAAAGTTTTACATGAGTTGATGGATTGAACAGAGAAAGAATGTATGTGTTGATTAATCATCACTCTATTGCTTTGTCACAGTCTTACAATGTCATGTCATATCAATTCCACATTTATCTGAATTAACCATTTAACTATTCTGGAACTGGAAATATGTATTGCCTCTTATAGCAACTATTTTTGTCTTTCACTCTCTCTCACACCCTTTTCCATGCAAACTTTCACAGTCATTATCACATTATCAATTTTTAGCAACTTAAAGGCAACAGTTTTGGTTTTTTCTTTGCAGCTTTCAACTGCTGACACAACAAAAAAATGAGATGCTTAGAATTAACTTTACATTCTTCTCCTTTGCCATCACCACAATTTAAGAAAGTGGATCTTACCCTTTTCAATTCTCTCCAAAAAATCAAATCTTTGCAAGTCCATTTTGCTGTTTGTCTAAGATTAAGGTTGTAGTAGTCAAACCTTGTCTCAAAAAAATGTCTTCTTTCTTGTCTCATTTCCTCTTTGTGTTCCTTTTGTTTACAAGCAAAGTACAACAAAGTGATCAAGAAATGGTGATGGAAGAGAAGGAATTATTAGGATTGTTTGAAGTGATGGAAGCACTTTTGGATGAACCTGATTTTTCACAAACACATCCTCAACCATGTACTGATACAACATGGCCAGGAATTGAGTGTGAAGTTAGCATTGATGATAATGATACACAACAAATCTTTCATGTCACAAAGATTCACATTGGTCCTGATATATCACCTTGTAAACCCTCTGCTTATTTGTCACAATCCCTTTTGAAACTAACTTTTTTGAAAACACTTTCACTTTTTAACTGTTTTGTTACTTCACATGTCACACTACCTAAGACTTTGTTTGGTCCTTTTTCTTCCTTAGAACACCTTGCTTTGCAATCTAACACAAAACTCTATGGAGAAATACCTTCAAGTTTGGGTTTTGTACCTAATCTTAGAGTCTTGAGCCTGTCACAAAACAGCTTATATGGAAGCATTCCAAAACAAATTGGAGGTTTGGCTTTTCTTGAGCAACTTGATTTAAGTTATAATAATTTCATTGGTCAAATTCCCAATGAAATTGGAGGGTTGAAAAGTTTGACCATTTTGGACCTTAGTTGGAATAAATTTGAAGGCAATCTACCTAACTCTATTGGACAACTTCAACTTCTACAAAAAATGGATTTGAGCTCAAACAAGCTTAGTGGAAAATTACCTCAAGAACTAGGCAATCTCAAGAGGTTAGTCTTACTTGATCTAAGTCATAATTATTTTAGTGGCCCAATTCCTGAAAATTTGCGAAGTTTGAAACTTTTAGAGTATTTAATCATTGATGACAACCCCATCAAAGCTATGATACCTCACTTTATAGGTAACCTATGGAATCTCAAATCTCTGAGCTTTTCAGGGTGTGGATTAGTTGGTTCAATACCAAATTCTCTATCTTTGTTAAAGAATCTTTCAGCTCTATCCTTAGATAACAATAGTCTTATTGGAACAGTTCCAAAAAATCTAGCTTTGCTACCAAACATAGATCAGCTTAATATCAGTCACAATGAGCTGAATGGAGTTCTACATTTTTCAAATGAGTTTATTGAAAAGCTTGGTAAAAGGTTAGATGTGAGAGGAAACAATGAACTTTGTGTTGGTGATGATAAGACAAACAAGAATCTCTCTTTATACTTGGAAATTCAATCTTGTGTGGGGTTGAGACCTACAAATGACAAATCTTATATTGAAGATCCAGCAGGAATAAAGCCATCATGGATCAAAAGCAACATGAGTTCAAGTTCAACATATTTGGATCTGCAAGCCATCCTTTTTGCATTGGTTTTATGTTTTTTCTTTAGTTTCCTTAATTTGTGTTTGTGAAAACTTGGAATGTATTTCCTTTACCCTTAATGTCATAATTTTACCCTTAATCATATCTATATTTGGGTACTGAAACTTTATCTCATTAAAGTGCTTTCATAGGCAATGTTTTTTTTTTCCTTTCATAGGTAATGTTATTGTTGGTGATTTGTGTCCATGACAATATTATGAAGTAAATATCAAGTTGGTTATTGAAATTATAGTGTGGTATCAAACCTGTTGTTCATTTTATCAATATTACAAATTAATTTTTAGAATTCTAGTTTCAAAAAAAAAAAATATTAGAATCATAAAATATTAAGTTGGTTCCTTTCTTTGTATTTGTTATCAAATGCATCACTAATATTATTGATTTAGTTTCAAGTTTATGCATCATATATTACTTTCTTCACAATGAGTGTCACTTTTATCCATTTCACAAATATTAATTAAAAAAGGTCATGCTAACAATGAAATAATACCGTTAGAAAAAATTATAATTCATATTATCCCTTTTGAAACAAATGTCTTTTGATAAAGTGACAATGCATTGAGAAGTATCAATTTTATTACACTGCAGTTTCTGCAAATGCCAATAAATTGATAATGTGAGGGAGTATCAATATCAAGTAGTATTTTGTTTTAGTTCAAGTTAGTTGAGTTATCAACCTCTTAATTGAAATATGAATAATGTGATGGATTAAATTGATAAAATTGATCATTGCAAACAAAAGAAAATAAAATCCTAGTACCATTATTTCAAAGACAGTTTTGAATTTACCTAATATTATATTATTGTTCACATAAAATTCGATGCAATGATAATGTTTGGTAGCAGATAATTAGTGGGTATAATTAATAGTACTGTAGTATTTAAATGCAATGGTGAAGGAAAAAGATTCACAATTTTTGGAGTTTTGCATTTAATTTTTGTTATTTTGGGGAAAGATGTGTCACAGCTCCCAAGTCATATGGCCCCGAGTGTTGTTGTCTGTAGCAGCCTTTTAGAAAGAACTGTCGATTTCTGATACTAATTGAGCATGCTGCTGCTGCTAGCTGCTAGCTGCAACCACTCTCAAAAAAGATGAAATCTTTCAATACTTGTTTTGGTAGAGAGGAGACTCAGAGAATCTTTTAAGTAATTCCCAATTTTTACCAACAACTTGCTAAGTTTTAACACAAGTGAGAAGTTTGTGTATGTAGAATGGAGGGACCAAAGAATAAACAAGAAAAGTTGTATGGTCGGTTTCCTTCTACTTGTTCTCTTCTTAGCAGGGTATGTGCAAAAGTACTAGTACTTCTTAAAATTGTTAGTGAGGATTATCTGTTTGTTTGGTTTAGCTCTTATAGTATAGTGAATATGCAAATTACTACTTATTTAAATGTTTGTTTTATTCTGCGGTGAAAAGACATGATTTTGAATTGATGAATTCTGATTAAAAATGAATTCAGTGTAAAATTATTTATGTTTATGTAAAATTTATCAGTTGAACATGAATAAGCTAAGAAAATGAATTCTACTAACACCCTGTTTGCAACTAAATTTAATGGTTTTATTCTCATTGATCATGAATTGTTTCGAAATATCTTAATTTAATTTTGTTAGATGTGTACGATTTGTGTCTTACCAAAAAATAAGTTGATTTGGAACATTTATGAGTTTCGGGACGTATGGTACAATATATCTACGCGTGTTGGATATGGGACATGCCTTAACCTAAAAGTGTCATAGATTTGGATATGGCTCTAGTCATCCCCCAAGAATATTTTATTTTGACAGAAATCCGACCTACATGTTTCGTAGTGTTTTGAGGAAATGAATTTGTAAACTTTAGAGATTGCATTGTACCTTAACCCTATAAGTTATACATCTCTAACAATGAAATAATGCTTTCTATGTAACCATTCAATTTTTGAATTCGTAAGGTAAAAACCTACTTAAATTTTAAATAAATTAAACAGATAAATAGAATTTCTTGTTATTAGTATTTCATCATTGTATTTTGAACCAACCTCCAGAAAGATGGAGACAAGTTTTTTGAAGCCAATGTCAGCATAATAAATGTTGGCAACAAGATGGAGACAAGTAACGTTACCAAGTACGAGGCAATAATAATGAGAAGGGAAAAATTGCCAGAGATGATACTACTATGTATGCATCAGAGCTGAGAACCACTCTTCAATCCTAATCCATTCTCAATGATTTCTGTATTCTATTTTTCCCTTCCTTTTCATTAGTCAGTGCATCTTTAGTGGTTTAGTTAATTAATGGGTTAACCAATTTGAATTTTGTCTGTTTGGTTCTACTATGAACAAAATTTTCAAACTCAAAATTTGACTTAATATTGGCAAATTCCAATTTTACTTTGCAGAAGAAACTTAAACTTAGCTCAGTTTAGTAGGTGACGAAAAGATTTTGAAGTGAACTATTAAGATGAAATGCTAATTAAGAATAATGCAATCTTTAAAAAAAAAATTATTAATTAAGTAATTGAGTTCAATGACGATAGTTAGTGAGTTTCACAAAAAAACGAATCGTTTGAAAGAACCTGATTTCGATTTTTAGATGAAACAATTACTGGTTAGATTTTATTTTTCTCATTGTCGAACTTCATATTACTATGACTTATTTTCCCTAAGAACCGGAAGTTAACACCAAAAATCAACTTCCCTCAAAAAAAAAACACCAAAAATCAACTCTAATTAACACTTTTATTGTATAAAAAAAATTCATGCAATTGTTCACTTTTAAGAGTCTATTATCGCTATGTTCAAAGCAAATTTTAAAAAATAAAAAGAGAAAAATTTAACACAAAGTAAAGAAGATCTTATTTTTCGCGTAAAGTTTTATGAAAGTGGAAAACGAAATTTGTTTTTTATTCATATAAAGGGTATTATTGGTATTTAAAAAGATTTTTTAGGGTAATATTTAAGAAGGGATACATAAAGATTTGACTATTACTTTTTTTCACCATACTCATTTCTTGCGCGTCCAATTTTTTATTTACGAAAATGTCCATGTATGGTTTTCGGATTTTATAATTCGAATTGAGTTTTCCTTTTATTTTAGGGTGCAAAAATGAATTTTTCACCAATTTAGATTTTATAATCCGAACACCCAAAAAATATGGTGCGTTCCTTGTTTTTTTTTCTAATTATAAAATTCGAACACCCCTTAAATACCCTTATTTACGGGATTCCGCCCTTCAAAATCCAAAATTATATTGTTTAGACACCATTTTTTTTTCTTTTTTTCATATTCTCAGAAAAATCCGAAAAAATTTGCATTAGTTTTATTTGATTTTTTGAATTTTTTTGGTGGTAGTTTTATATATACTTTATTTTATTTGATAGGGTTTATCATTTTTTTTACTTTGTTTTTTGTTTTTGTTGTTTTTAAAAGCCAAATTCACAACTGATAAAATGATAGAGATTATGACTGTTGCTTATGTATAACTAGGGGTGGGCAAAAATAACCAAAAACCAAAACGAACCGGTTAACCGAACCGAACCATACTAAAATTAACTGAACCATTATGTTGGTTATCGAACCGAACCATTATTTTGAAGACGGTTAATTAACCGAACCGAACCGTTATTAAATTTAATTAATTGTTATGAACTGAACCGAACCGAACCATTACAACTCAAATATCAATTACTTATCACTCAGTATGGATTTCAATTTCTTTTCTAAACCCTAATTCCTTTTCACATAAAAATCATGAACCCTAATTCCTTTTCAATTAATCCCTAATTTCATTTCAATTTCAATCAAATTCACCTTCTTCTCCATCGAAAACCTCTTCCCCTCCATCGAACCTCCTTCTTCTCCGCCGCGTCGTTGTTCTTCTCCACCACCACGCCGCGCGCCGTCTCCAAACCGAACGCATATATCTCTCTCTTCCTTCTCTCACACTCCAACACGCTTCTCTCACCTCCATCACTCACTCCTTCTCCATCACTCACCAAACTCCTTCTTCTCCATCACTCGCTCACTCAGTCCCGATCTGTCTTTGCTCTCTCACCGTCTCCGGCGCCAATTCTTACTCCGGTACGTGACCCATACTCCGGCTTTTGTTTTTTGTTTGTAGCTTCTGCTTATAGCTTTTCGATTAATGGGTCTTTGTTAATTTTCATGCGTGTTCAATTTCTTATTGCTTATAGCTTGTGCTTATAGATTCAACTTATAACTTCTGCTTATAGATTTTGGTTTTTGACATAAACTTCTGCTTATAGATTTTCTTATTGCTTATGCTTATGGGGTTTGCACTGACAGACGAAGGAAGTGAAAACCTTTCTGTGTATGCTGTTGGACCCATTATCCAAACACTAACAACATCTGGTGATGATGCTAATAAGTTTGAGTTACTGGCATGGTTGGACAAACAACGGCCTTGTTCAGTTTTGTATGTGTCTTTTGGGAGTGGTGGCACACTTTCGCAAGAACAAATTGATGAGTTGGCTTTGGGTTTGGAATTGAGTAATCATAAATTCTTATGGGTTGTAAGAGCTCCAAGTAGTACAGCCAATGCTGCATATCTTTCAGCTTCTGATGTTGATCCTTTACAGTTTTTACCATCTGGGTTTTTGGAGAGAACCAAGGAACAGGGGATGGTTATTCCATCATGGGCTCCCCAGATTCAAATCCTTAGTCACAGTTCAATTGGTGGGTTTTTGTCTCATTGTGGTTGGAATTCAACCCTTGAGAGTGTGGTGTATGGTGTGCCACTAATCACTTGGCCTTTGTTTGCTGAGCAGAGAACAAATGCGGTTTTGCTAAGTGAAGGCCTAAAAGTGGGACTGAGGCCAAGAGTTAACGAGAATGGCATTGTGGAAAGGGTAGAAATTGCTGAGTTAATCAAGTGTCTCATGGAAGGGGAAGAAGGTGGGAAACTGCGCAATAATATGAAGGATTTAAAAGAAGCTGCTAGTAGTGTACATAAAGAAGATGGGTCTACTACAAAGACTCTTTCTATATTAGCACTCAAGTGGAGAAACTTTGGTATAGATAAACAAGTTTAATGACAATATGCAATACTAAGATCACCTTATTTGGCCTTATATTTCACAGTTTTACGTATCTTCAATATGTGTTGGTCATCCATCATTGGATATTACATACTTATCAGTACATGATTTATCAGATCTGAATTTCTATGTTCATTATTCACCTTGTTTGGTGATTTTGTTCCTGGCTGTTTTAGATATATCTTTTTGATTCTCAGTTGTGTATTTTGATTCATATTTTCATCTATGGTTAATATATATCCTTTTTTTGTAGAGATAACATCTCAAGAATTGGTCACTTAAATGATAGTAAATTAATGAGGTAACAAAACGGTTAACCGTTTAAGGTTCAAACAATTACCATGAACCATTTTATGCACTTGAACAATATTAATCATTCTAATGAAAGGAAAGTATCATGCAATTACATTAAAAAAGGACAAAAAACAATTAAATTCGCAAAAGGACTAAAAAATTCAAAATATTAAATTTGGTTCGGTTCGGTTATTATGTTACGAAACGGTTAACCGAACCATAATTTTGGTTCAGTTTGGTTAGTTCCAAATCTTAAACGGTTCGGTTCGGTTATTCCGAACCATTTCAACAATTCGGTTCGGTTCGGTTCGGTTTTTATGGTTAACCGAACCAAGCCCACCCCTATGTATAACCATATTTCAGATTACATAATCGGAACATATTCAAACTCTGTTCGGATTATATAATCCGAAACCTCATAGACATTTTTGTAAAAAAAAAAGGGCACGTGAGAATATAATAGGGTGAAAAAAGTAATAGTATAAAGATTTGTCCGGTGTGATAGCCACGGTGGATTGTCCAGTTTGAAGGCCCAATGGATTAGCCTGCATATCACAACATTATGAATGAATCATTATTTCTTTTTAGACTCCCTCAATATCTCTTTGTGCTGAAAAAAATATCTTCTGAGAGTTGTCTTTCGAATTTTTTAGGGGCCTAAAAATAACTGCTCAAAATGAATAGTTATGACTTTTAGGGGCTTAAAAAGAACTGCTCTAAATGAATAGTTATGACATGATTCTTAAAAGAAATATTCTCAGGCTTTTTTTTAAGGAAATCTCATGATATTTTGGCACTTCTTTTCTTTTTAAAGGTCTTTTTTTCCGTCATAGCTACACTTGTGATATTATATTTTTTATTTCAAATTTCAAATATATATTAATTTTTAATTAAGTTCTTTTGTTTTATCAAATTAATGTTTTGTTCTCTTAAAATATCACGTGTTACAGTAAAAAAAATTAATTTCTCTAAAATATCCCTACAATATAATTAATAAAATGCATATTGTTGTAGGTAGTAGATGTCTACGTAATTTGTTGATGTATGAAAAATAATTAAATCTCAACCAAAATTATGGATTAAATATAAAAAAGAAAACTTGTTAATCAAGAAATCAGATTTATCACAAGTATGTCAGGATTTGAATCTCGAAAGAGTGACTATAGTAATAAACAAATTATAATTCATGATCTTTGATGGATCTATATTACAATGTCAGGATTTGAATATGGTTAAAACATTTAAAGTATGTGTGAGGACAAATACCTTTAATATTTCAAACCGTAATTCTTTCAAAAAAGAAAATGAAAATATAAGCATAAGAAAAAAAACCTTGCAAGGTTTGAAAAAGAAGAAAAAATTGATTCTAATTAAATAGGCAATGTAAAAAAAACTAAGGACGAATTTGATTTTGCTAGCGATGGTATGGAGATGCTTCTTGGACCCTATTCTTTCTCTTCTGTAGAAACCGTTGCAAAGATCTTTTCATGGAAAGACCTTGCCCAGGGCTATACAATTGATGAGGAGATTGCACTATTGTTGGTGTTGATGGCTCTGACCCCATTGGTGTCATCACTTTTTCCTGCACCTTAATTTTATTTGCCAGCATTAAGATGGATTTGGCCTGCACGACATTCACATTAACCCATTAATTTTTTTTATAATAAAGAGATTAATTATTCTTTCAAAGACTATATGCTTTTCTTATCCGAAATAATTGACCTTATACTGCATAACACATGAAGAACATGCACAAAAAACATTGGTATATATGCACACATATTGTGTGCAATTATTAAAGTCAAATTAGTAACAAAGTCTATGAACTAAAAGTTTGAAATTTCTTGGGAACCTGCCAATTTGCTTGCTTTAAACAAAATCAAACAAACATGTCAAAGCTTGCTTCGCATCAAAGTCGAAAAATATTTCCACTCACACCAAACTTTTTTTAACAAATGAACGCAAAACTATAAAACTACTTGGAGTAGTAGTAAGTTTCACATTAAACTTTTTTAAACAAATATGAACGCAAAACTATAGGCACCTACCACTTACTATCTCTTTAGTGGAGTATATCCTTAATTTCCTTTTTAAGGTTTCCCCACCAACTTGTCGGCAACGACCATTTTATAAAAACGTTTACTATATTTCTGTCTTAGGTTAAGCACGGTTTCATTTGACTAATTAACTGCTAGAAATATTAAGTGATTGAATAATTTCATATTAGTATTTTATTAATAACATAAATTTAACAAATTCATCTGTTCGAAATTTTGATCATCCACTTGTGTGTGAGTTTCAATGGTTATTTATCATTTCATTTATCTATCAAAAAGAAATTAACAAACACATCTGGTAAAAAAAAATACAAATTCATATCAAGAGTTTTCCTCTTTTTTACCAATAATAAAAAAGATATTGTCTCCGCGACTCTCCGTGAATATATCTCAATTGGTAGTGACATTGTGATATTCAAGAGTTGAGTTTAAACCTCATATTCAATACTTAAGAGGTGGACTTTTAGTTTAGTCACTAAGCTGCTTAAAAAAATATATTACTCACTTTGTTTCTATATACTTACCTTTTTAAAATTATTTTCCACAGATAATTTGTTGATAATTTGATTAGCAAGTAAATTTCAAATATTTCTGTCAAAATACATTTTCCACAGATAATTTGATTAACAAGTAAATTTCATATATTTCTGTCAAAATATATTTTTCTAAACATCAAAATCTATATTTATTTATTGCCTTAAAAAAACTAAATTTATATCAAGTAACGTTTTAAATTTTTTTTAGAATATCCTTAAAAAAAATATTATTGGAATAATAAATTTGATACTATTTATTTTATAAAAAATGTGCATTAATTACTAACTTTGAAAGAGTATAAAATAACAAAGATACTCGCTATGAACTTAATTTGCGGATTAGGCTCAAGTTTTCTGCTATTGTAGGGGGGTTTGACTTTGATTTTGGTGTTGGCCTTGGTTTTGATGGTTAGTTTAAATTGGTTTCGGTGGTAACCCTCGGTTGAGTGGTGTTGTTGTTGGTTTGTTGGATTTTGTCTTTGAAGTATGAGATGCATGAATTTTCTTTTAGGTATTCCCCCTAAATAAGACATTATTTGCTATGTTGTTTCGGTCTAACTGGTCTTATTTAGATACTTGGCCGTTAATAAATTTTGACGTTTAATATATATATATATTGACACACACACTCATCTCTCTCAATATGTGTATTGTAAAGAATTTATTATCATTCACTTTACAATTATAATAGTGATTGATAGGTCAATTCAATTTGATAAAAATATTATTCTATTTCGTTAATTTATAATTTTTATCTATGTAAAATAGATATAATATGAGACTCATAATATGGGGCAAAGGGAGTAAAAAACTTTTTTTTTGGTGGTGGAAGGGAGTAAATTACTAAAATATCACTAAAGGTTACTAATTTTGAAATAATTTGAAATGGATTTTATTGCTGAAAGATTAAATGAATGTTAAAAAAATCTGAAACACAAAATTAATAATAGATGCTATATATTTGTTATTATTGAAAGAAATTAGAACGAAAAATTGTGAAGATCAAAGTGATAATGTTTGCATTTGGAAAAAAAATACTCAAACTAATTCTCTGACTCGTTGCCAAACTAAAACCAAAACAATTAAGCTGGGATTAGACCTTCTTATGATCCATAAATGAATATGATAACCTTCTTAATACATTTAATATGAGGGTATTGATATTAATTATCCATTGTATTGAGTTACTCATTTTGTGATAGATATGAATCAAATCAAATGCTAACATAAAATAATATACATAAAGATCTATTTACCTGAAACTCTGTGACATCAGTAACACACATCTTGCCATCGTAGAAAATGGTCAGTGGCTGTTGTTGATTTTGCATTGGGCTCTCATCATTACTATCTTCTTCTTCTTCTACCCTTTATTGGACAAATTAACAAAAAACTAATTCAATACCCAAATATAAAAAGAAAACAACAAATTAAATTGAGAAATGAAAAGGAAGTACAATCAAAGAACGAAAACAAATTTTGCTTACATGGATTGATTTTGGTGATTGCTAGAATTGTATGGAGGAAAAAGGCATAGTTCCAAGTTGCAATTCCTCCTCATCTTTTCTATATTGAGATTTCAGAGAGAGAGAGAGAGAGAGAGAGATGAAGCAAAAAAATGTGTTAAGTTAAGGTATAGAGAGAAGAGAGTAGGTTGGTATATATATATAAAATTAGAAATGTAAATTTCGGCGTGGAAACGGCTGAGAGGGACAGACACCGAGGTTCAAGTTGAGCTGTCTTGTAAATTTGTACTGCTGTCTTACAATTAAGAATTAGAACATGTGTTTTTAATTTGTTTTTTCAACATTGAAAAGGATAGATAGATAGATAGATAGATCAAAGAATTAGTAGATTATAGCATGTGTTCAACGTATTTTTTTAAATAATTTGTGTCACGTTTTGATGTGTTTACGTTCTGCACACGAAACCGCACACCGCAACTATGTCACTCCTTACTCGTGTCGGCACCACGGGATCATCATCTCTTTACAATTGGATTAATTGAAAGAGCACAAATCACGTGAGATTTGGTTTAAAATGGTTTGGGATGGGCCTAGTGGGAGCTACATTGTGTTAGATGTTAATTATGTGTGAGGTGTATTAGCAATTGTAGTATTGCATTGACCTTTGCTATTTTGGCCTTGTACCATGTAAAATTAGCTTCTATGAAAGACACAATGTCTTGTGAGTAAATCAATCAATTTTATACTGAATACTTCATTCTTTCGTCAACCAATTTCTCATTTGAAGCTATTTTTTGAAAGAAAAAAAATCTCTTCTAAAAAAGTTATAACAAAAAAGAAATTACCAATTTTTAAAAGTTGTAAGTGAATATCAAAATAATAAAAAAAAAAGTATATATATTAGAGACTAAATAAATTGATTATTGATATACTTCAAAGACTTAAATTGATGCATTACATGTATTTTAAGAATAAATTTTATTTCTTGTCAAAAAAAAGAACAAATTTTATTTTTATTTAGTTTAGAGAATAAATTGAAAAGAGAACGGTACTTTAATGACTATATTGATAGCTTATTATTTTAAAAAATAAAAGATTTAAATATAATTATTTTACTTTTTAAATCAGAGGTTAAATATATTTTAATACCTATAAGATTGCCCATTTTTTTATTTTAGTTTCTATAAAAAAATCAGACTTTTAGTCGAAAAATATTTGTTCTATCAACACTTTTGGTAGAAAAATTCCCTTGTGGGCTTGATCACATCACTACATAATCATTGTGTACAATTCTTTAAGCCCCCGAATTCGTTTAATGTTCTTTTGGGGTCACAATTACGTGTATGTTTGGTTTCATTTTTAGAGGACTATAATTGATTATGGGGGCGTAGATTTGATTGTGACATGTTTGGTTGTTGTCGATTAGAATTGATTATGTCTATAGTGAAAGAAGGATAAACTGTCTTTCTATTGATTTTCAATGATATATATACACAATTATACAGTGTCAGTTTCGCTGACTATTTACTATACAATCATTACTATTTAATGACAATTATATTCTAATAATATATAAAGATATTCTAATAACTATATAAATATATTTTAATAATATTCTAATACACCCCCATAGTCGAAACAAGAGGCTGACGGATGTTGAGATTATTACGAAAATCATCAAAGAGTTGCAACGGAAGTCCTTTGGTGAAGATGTCAGCGATTCGGTAACGTGAAGGAACATGTAAGACTCGTATTTGGCCGCGGGTGACTTTCTCACGCACAAAATGTATATCCATCTCGATGTGTTTGGTGCGTTGATGTTGAACTAGTTGCCAGGTAGATAGACAGCACTCACATTGTCACAATAAACCAGTGTGGCTGTTGTGACTAGGAAATGTAGTTTCAATAGCACTGTTCAGAAGCTGCTTCAGAAGCACTGTTCAGAAGCAGATTTCAGAACCTCAGGGGTAAAACGGCAAGAAAAAATAGTAGGAAGAAAAAATCATTTCTGTTTTGGTGATTGTTGTAAAATTTGTGATTTTTTGGGGTTTTTGTATGATTTTTGAGTGCAAAGATGAGTTAAAATGACTAAAATGAAGAGTAAATATGCAGGAACAGCAGAACAGTTTCTGTGATTTTTTCTCAACTTTTTAGTTAGATTTCTCACTCAGTACAGAACCAAATACGAAAATAAAAATATCACTGTAAAGCTTGCCATGAGTACTACATCCTAGTGGTCTTAGATCTACCAAAAGATGTCCTAGAACTAACTATATTCTGGCCTTAAGTCATGCTCATGAACTTATGATGAAAAATGCATTATTTTTAATCAAAGATACAAACACTTGAACAAAATGCGAAAAAGGTCAAAAATAACTTACAAACTCCTAGCTAAAGCTTCGGATGCACGAAAAAAAATGAAAGGGGGCTTTTGTGTGGTTGTGGTTTTTTTAAGGTGGAAGTGATGGAGAAGATGAACAGTAACAAAATGGTGTTTTGCTACTATTCTCCTCTCTTTGTGTGATGTTTCTTGTGATGATGGCTTAAATAGTTTTTTTTGATTTGTTGTGGTGGTTTGTAAAGAAAAAATGACAGAGTTTCTTTTTAGAGGTTTTGATATATGATTTTGTTGTTTCTGGTTTTCTGATTCTGCTCAAAATCCTCTCTTTTTTCTCTGATTTTCGTCCCTGTTATATATGCATTTTTGAAGTTGTTTTTGTTGACCATGAGATAATGAGATTCATTCAATGCTGGATTTTTGGTGTCTGTTTTGGCTAGAATTGTGGTTAACAATTATGGAGGAAGTGACCTTGTGATTTTGGTGAAGATTTTTGGCAGGGTTTTGGACAAAGGGATGATGAAAGCCAGGAAACAAGGGGGGCGCTGCAGTCTTCTGTTGTCTTGCAGCATTTCTTGACTTTTTCTTCTCTTTTTTTTTTAGAAAACAAAATAATAACAATAATACTAATAAAAAACAGAATAACAGTAAAAATAATAAAAAAAAAATAAAAGAAAAGACAAAAATAAAAGAAAATAAACAAAATAAATAAAAAAAATGGGTCTAAAACGAACCAAAAAAAATGAGGTATTTTAAAATACCTCTCTGCCGAAATTTTTCTCGAAAGGACAGAAAAGTTACGGGCCAAAAGACATATATATGGATTTTTAGGTCAAAAATATGACAGACAAAATTAGGGTACAACAACAACTTCCATTATTTTCTTGAATATACCTCTCTGCTCATCTTGTGAAACATAGCAATGATAAAAAAATATTAAAAACAATCGATTTAATATAACTTTCTTTTTAATTTCATAAGTTGATATCCTGGATTGATATATAACAAAGTACATCTTACCTGTCATACTTTGATATAAACCGTTAAATTCTTGAAGTTGCTCATTTGGATCATAATTAAGTTCTTCATAAATCAGCCTATTCCCTAACTGCTCAACAACAAATCCCCTTGGATATGGCATTCCAGGATACTTCTTCAAAGTCTTACGATTGTTTTGAAGGTGTCTCTCAATTTCAATGAGTGTTAAATTGTAAATTTCTTCATCTGATAACCTCAAATCTGGTACATTTGTAAGAAATAAATTATTAAATTTTCATATATAGATAAGATCTGGTATCCTAATTGTATAACCCACTATTATTATACACACAAAATACAAAATATGGATAACCATTTATAAATTTCGTACCTCTGTTGTTTGCAATTCTTTGTTGAGCATATAGAATACCATCCGCTAAGATGCGCCATGTGTTGTTCCATACATGGTGTGGTCTATTCATGCTACTCGACAACAACAATCTCACAAATAACATTCTCAAGAAGTGACCAGAACCCCATGGATTTGCCTCTTTAATAGCTTGTATGTATTCCTTGTCATCTCCTATAAAGCCCAAAGCAAAGCAAGCATCACGAAAACTATCATATAGGATGTTCTTCACATTTTTTATATCAGCATAACTACATGGTCCTTTAACATGTGTTAACATCATCCTCAAGTAGTACAATTCACCTACACATGGAGGAACCCATATTAGCCTTCCAATTGTGTATCCTTTTTTTTCGGGGTTTCCATTCTCTTTTTTTCTTCACATACACAAACTTTGAAACAAATTTGCTGTAAGTTAACTCTCGAGCTTCGGGATACATCTTGTTTGCTTCAAACCATGCTGTAAACATTGATTCTATCACACTTGGTTTGAGAAGCACCTCATTAATTTTCTCAAAATCAGTGTAATATACAGAATTATCACCCTTACAATGAAAAAACAATCTTTCAACAGCCGGGTTCCTACCATGTATTGGGAATGAGAATATCCTCCAACATGCTTCACTTGGAGATACATACCTACAATCAAGGTAGTGTTTTATCTCATCAATATCTCCTTGCTGAGTTCCATCTTCGCTAGGGACAATGGCAGCAGTGATTCTGTCATAACCTTTGTTGATGTATTTGAATAAGTACTTAATGGATGTACTTTGGTTGCACCATTCCATGTTAATGTGTGCTTGGTACTTCAAAAGCAACTTAGGGTTATAAGGAACAACATGGCGGTTATCGATTTGAATTCCATTTTTTTCTGTTGTGTGACCATTATTCCTTCTTCTATATACGGGATAACCATCTTGATCAACAATTGTTTCAGCTTGGAATTTCTTAGGAAAATACTTGGTGCACTTGCCATCTTTCATGCATGGTGCAGCTATATTTGCACTTCCACATGGCCCATGAATCATGTGCGATTTGACTAAATTATACAATTCTGGTTCATCACCTTGATGGGGTATCTTAGCAGATATGATCTTATCTATATCACTTAGAGTTGAGTATTTGGCTGATGGATGCAAAAAGATTAGGATATGTGCATGCGGTAATCCTCTTTTTTGAAATTCAATTGTGTACATGTCTATGAAAAATGTATAGTAAAGTTGAAGTCAGATAATCAAACAATGTAATATCAAAATCAAATGTAATTAAAATATTAAAAATATTAAGTTTACACTACATACGCCAAGACATTAAGGATCCACATTTTTCAGCATTGGATCGGTTAAAAAAAATACAAATAATTTTTGAAATACATCTCCCTTTTTAATTTTGACTAAATGATCACAACTATTGATTAAGAGTACACATAATATTTAATTTACTTTTAATGGTAAATACTCATGTCAATTTTTGAAATACTTTCACTAATCAGACATTTATATATATATTTTTTGCCCTTTGACTTTTAAGTATTTTAATTTATCTCTCTCACCGTATTTTTACACAAATACTCATTTGGTGATTTTATTTTCTCTCTTTACGAAATGAATGAATCTGAGAAGCTCTCCTCCTCTAAGAAACCCTAGCCGCCGCCGCCGAATCACTGTTGACGGCCTGATTTTTTGTTTTTGTTAAGTAGAGAGGCATGGAGCAGAGATTAGCTAATTGTTGGCGGTTGACAGTTAACGAAAAGAAATTCATTGAAAGTGCTCTTCGATCAGAGCTTCGAGTGGATGGTCGGGGACCCTTAGAGTATCGCAAGTTGAACATTAAATTTGGGAGGGATGATGGGTCCGCCGAGGTTCAATTGGGTGAGACACGTGTGATGAGTTTCGTGAGTGCTCAACTTGTGCAGCCTTACAGAGATAGGCCTAATGAAGGCACACTATCCATTTTCACTGAATTCTCTCCCATGGCTGATCCTTCCTTTGACCCTGGCCGTCCTGGAGAATCTGCCGTTGAGTTAGGACGCATTATTGACCGCGGTTTACGGGAAAGCAGAGCCATTGACACTGAATCACTCTGCATTCTTTCTGCCAAACTTGTCTGGTCCATTCGCATTGATATCCACATACTCGACAATGCTGGGTCAGAATCACCTTTGCTTTTCTTCTTCCTAATTTGTTTATCTACAACTAAGGCTAATTAATATTATTATGTTTTAATTTGTCAATAGAAATCTTGTTGATGCTGCAAATATTGCTGCATTGGCATCTCTGAAGTCATTCAGAAGGCCTGAATGCTCGTTGGGGGGAGAAGATGCTCAACAAGTTGTAGTGCATCCTCCTGAGGTTAGCTTCCTCAGTTTTACAGCGTGTCGTTTCACTCCTGTTTTCTATTTAGCTTCCGCAACAGTTATCTATTATATAATATGTATTGCAGGTGCGCGAGCCACTCCCTTTGATTATACATCATCTTCCAGTTGCGGTCACCTTTGGATTTTTCAGTAATGAAAATCTTGTGGTACAGATCTCTCTCTCCCTCTCTCTAATACATGCCTTTCTTTATTTTGGTATTTATACGAGGTAATGGTCTTCTGATTTTATATGATGCTCTTTAGGTATTGGATCCGACATACCATGAAGAGGCTGTAATGACTGGACGCATGACTGCAACACTTAATGCAAATGGTGATGTGTGTGCAATTCAAAAGCCTGGGGGGCAAGCAGTCTTTCAACGGGTTATCATGCATTGCTTGAAACTTGCTCATGTTAAAGCTGGTGATATTACAGCAAAGATAAATGATGCAGTGAGTTCTCTTTTTTATGCCTAAAGATTTGAGGCTTTCACTATGCTTATGAACAGAACGGTGCATCTAGTTAATATCATCTCCCATTTTGTGTTTGGTGTAAAGCTCTGCTTGTGCGAAATAATCAAACAAGTCTTCGTATTTTCTGCTTATAAGTCTTCTGGTTGGTTTACTTTTCATTGCAATGAAGTGTGCTTTAATATCTTATTTTCTTTTTTCTAGATGCCGTTATGAAAATTTTCATGCTATTTGCGATCTGTCTCAATTGCCATATCAATTGCGTATGGATTATGGAATGTATATTGTTGGCTAATTTCTTTTGTTGTCTGAATGGATGTAGGTTGAAAAGCACAACAATGAAAGGGCACTACAGAAGATTAAACGACATTCTTCCTCTGTTGCCGTGGATGTATGTGGAACCACTGCCACATTAGGGGGAAAACAAAATCAATCAGATGGTGATAAAGAAGGTAGTCATCTAGACCAGTTGAAGCTGAAAAGCAACACAAATTTTATGGAATGTGATGCCACATCATCAGGACAAGTACAGAGTAGCAAGAAGGATGGAAGCTCAAAGAATTTTATTGGTGGCCCCTCAAGCTGGTAAGGTGTCAGTATGCCAAGAACTAATAACTTCTGATTTTTTTTTTTAAATTTTTGATAGTCTAGTTGTTTCTGGTCCCTCAAATACTGTTATTTATAGTCAATGGATTGATAATATGGAAACCTATATGGCATAAGCATGTTAATAAAGTAACAATCATAGTAAGTCAACTGCTGAAATTAATAATTACTTTTATCTGTCATTTTGGTTCTTCCATTCTGAGTTTTGTCTATGTTGAGGTAAAACATATACTTGATCTTTCACTTCTCAGGGATCCCTACTCAGAGTGTGTCAATTCGGATCTTCTAAAAGCTTCTCTAGCTTCTCGTGGTAATTGCTTCTCTTTCATCTTCATTATAATCTTGGCTGTTATATTGCTTTTGATTTAACATTTAAACTGGTCACTCTATTTAGTTGCACTTGGGAATATTTCCAAAATTCCGAAAATCGAAATCATTGCAGTACTAAGGCCTCTCATTTGTTTAGATAAAATTGTTCAATTGGATGTTTTAGAATTATTTGCCACCCATTCCGTTTAGAAGACTTTCACTTACACAAACAAAACTCTCACAAGCCCCATGTAAAACAATACTCCCTCCGTTCCCTTTTAGTTGTCATTTTAAGAATTTTTACACATACTAAGATGATCAATATTTTTTTTAGTTTTGATAAAACTACTTTTCTTTTTCCTATAGTACCTTTAGTCATTTATGATCCCATTCCATCAATTCTCTCTCTGTAATAACTAACTAAGGGTAATTTGACAAAATAATAATTAATGTTGCGTTGAACTTTGAAAACGATAAGTAAATTGAAACGATTTTTTTCTGCAAATGCGACAACGAAAAAGGACAAAGGGAGTAATGTAGTGGATGAGATGGGAATCAACCATTACTTTTCACAGCCATAAATCTTAACCTGATTCATTATTCTACAAGGAGTGTGTGAGGTTTTCGTTTAAATAGGATGCAACTGTTATCTTGTTGATTTCATTTCTGCGTTTGGTTGGACTTCTTTTTTAGATTTCAGTATTTCATTATAATTTTTTAATAACAGACTGCTTCATATATTTCATAATCATCGGTGTATGTATCACTTCATATAGTTTATAGTTTATACACGAATTGATGTAGTGTAATGAGAAGATAGAAATACTAAATTTCACTGATTTGTACTATTGTAAAATGAGCAGGACAATCAACTCCTAGTAAACAAAAGGATTCAAGACAGGAGACTAAGCCAGAAGAACCAGCGCAAGAAATCAAGACAGTTTCTCCACCAATTGGCACTGCTCTAACCGCTGGGCAGAGTAATGAAGGTAAGACTCTGAAGGATGCTGTCAAACCCAAGAACAAGAGGAAGAAAAAAACATCTTCCAATAATGGAAATTAAGTTATGAAATGTGCAGTCACATTGTTACCGACCATGTATCTTATCTTAGAAAATGCGATAGACTGGGGGCAATGCTGTAATTCAATGGATAATGAAAGATCGTATATTTGTTTGTGCATTTAGGCATGCCAAAATCTATTTTGACTAAAGGAAGGGAAGCTTTCACGAAATGTATCCCAGAAGGCGCAAAATGTCACTTTTGTTGTGAAGAGAAACTTAACCAAACATGCTTTGTCAATTTTGTGACCAAAAGTAATGATCAATCCAAAATTTGTTATTGCATTTTTTTTGTTCAGTGTTTTATTGGAGAGATTTGGTTGTGTGGGAAGAAGAAATTGATGAGAGAAAAATAGAATGAGATTTATAAAAAGTTATCTTTTGTAATAAGAAAGTGGGAAAAAAAAAAGATAGGAGGGACAATCCATAGAAAATGGTGGGAAATTGCTCTTTAAGCTTCCATAATTGCTCTCATGCACTCCGAAATTACCCAAATACTTCAACGACAATTAATTGTTGTTCGCTCTCCTGCAGTTGCAAATTTTATTTTATTTTATTTTGAACGGCGCTTTAAGTGCCGTTGTCCATCCTCTGCAATTTTTAGCCTTTCTTTGAGATTAACAAAGTAAACTTGCAATTTTTAGCCTTTCTTTGAGATTTACAAAGCACCAACCACAAAGTTTACGGTTTAGATTAAAACATGGGAAAAAATCGAGATGAGTGATTATGGGTCAGAAACATGACCCGAAATCACCCATTTTCTGGTGAGCGAAGAAGATAAAACATGGAAAAAAAATGGAGATGAGTGATTCCGGGTCAGACACATGGCCCAAAATCACCCCTTTTCTGGTGAGTGAAGATAAAACTAGAGAAGGTGTAATTTATCTCTCTAGAAAATTAAGGTCGGCTAATCAACTATTGTGTCTGGTTTTGCCTATAATAATTGTTTTTTATAATAAGAAAATAGGGAAAAGATAAAAAGGAGCAATGATCGTCAGTTAAAAAGGTGTAGCTGAATTTTTTTTTCCTTCTTTATTACATATATTTTTTAAAAGGAGGGACAAATCTCAGTCAAACCAAAACTGATAAAAATGTATCTGTTTAACCATTTTAATGCCGAGATTGAACAAGTTCTAAAAGAGAAAATGCATAGAACATGAAATTTCTGCTAAAATTGAGTACTCTGATCGTAAGTACTAAATATTTGAAAAATGACTTCTTTACCTCATGTCAAATGTGGTGACTTTTATACCTGCTCTGCTATTTTTCAACAATCCTAGAACATTTAGAATTTAATTAATATACACTATTATTACAAGAACATTGAAATTTCTTACACATTTCGATCCACATTTCACTATGTAGACATATCTCATGTTAAGTGAAGATAGCCGATAGTAAAATACAAACCAGAATACAAAGTCAACCTACATGGTTACCATCATTACCAGTTTGGGAATGTTTGTTATATAAGCTCGTGTAAACAAATGCTTGATATTTTCTATGACCATGGCCATTTAGCGTCGATCCACCTAAACCGCCGGTCTCTAGGACTTGCTTCATCAGCTAAACAATCCTGGTTGCTTCCTCTTTGTGGACTGAATCCACAACACTGCAGTTTTCTATCTCGTATTAAAGCTTCGTCCCTGTACGTGGGAATGGCATATCTAGGGTGTTGTATAAATTGCACATTTTTCCACCACAATTTTATAGCCTGGAGGATGGATGAACATAATGTGTTGAGTAAATGTCAAAAACAAAATCAATTGAAAACATAAAGTAATTCCTAAACAGGTTGATGTTGTTCCAAAGGCAACATGTCCATTTAAATAAAGGCGGTAAAGTTAGGACGCACATTTCAATTCAAATGCAAAAATGGCTTGATTACGCTTAAATGCAGTTTTAGTTCTCTACTTTGTCTCATACGATTTTGGTCCCATATTTTTAGATCCACATATTCGGTCATACGGTTTTCAAAATGTCTGACATTTTCCTCCCATATGCATTTGGGTTGACTTTTGATGATTTGGCAAGTGAGATAATTGTGTGACAACTAAGATGACGACATGAAAATTAGTTATTAAGTGAGAATCCATATAAACAATGTTTTATATGAAATTTTGTTGTTTTTGTGATATAGATTAATGTATTTTTGTGAATTAGAAATTAGATGTTAACAATTCACCTAAATAGTATTATGTCACAGACTGAATTGTCATGTAATCTTACTTGCTACATCATCAAAATTCAACTTCAAAATGTGTAAGTGGGGGAAAAGTTAGTTATTTTGAAAATTGAGGGACCGAAATCGTGGATTTAAAAATACAACAACAACAACAATAAAATAGAGGAACCAAAAATGCATTTGAAGTCAAATGTCTACACACCAAAGTGTTGTTCTGGTATCTCCCAATCTCAAGCAAAAAGTATTTACTTCTCATGGAAGAAAATAATGGTGTCACAACCCGAAGTGAGATTTTAAATTGCTTGCCAAAGAAAATTCATCATAACATAACATAAATTGCAGTAAATACTTAATCATTTAAAAATTGAAGCTTACATGCCAGTATATCCATACAGCAACCTTATGAGGCATCAACCAAAAGAAAAGTGCATGATCCGATGCTGATGTCGAGCACAACTTTTTGGCTTTCAGACTAGCAGTAAAATAGTTTCCAAACTCAGGGTGATGAACTGAAATTGATATGCTAAGATTTTCTCCAGGATCACTTGCTTTGATATTCCAACTCCCAAGCATATCCTGTCATAGTTCAGGTCCAGGGAGTATATGATCACCGAAAAATTGCAGAAAAGCTATTTTTATTAATTGTCATTTTTATATTAATTTAAGTTAACTATGTAGGCTAAGCATCTAATGCCAACCATGATATGTATGTGTTGATTATCGTTGATTCAGTTTCCTCAGTTTGAATCATATTACACAATGACCAAAAGAAGAGGAAAACAAAATATATGGACCGAGCGAAACTGAGGAAGTAACTGTTGTTTTTCTCAAAACATAGATAAAATTAAAGAGCAAATAGTAATTTGAATGAAAGTGTCCTGAAATCTGCATAGAAATGGTATAGTTTACATACCATAAAAGGACTGACATGCAAAGCTTTGGCTACTAGATCAGAATGCGGATTGAAAATAAAGGTTACTCTTTCAGCCCATGGTGTATTTGTTACCTGAAACAAACAAAAAACATTGTCACTAGTTTCACAATACTCTACTTACTACTTACTGACAATATTAACAGAAACGAAGAAAGAAAAACAGTCCTGACTTATCAAATATCTGAATTCAAATTACATTATCCCACATAAAAGTGAAAAACACCACAAACTGTTTTTCACTCAACCAAGAGAAATCCTAGAAAGAAAAATAAACTGATAAAATGGAGTCGAACATGGTTTATGATAGAAGACCTAGAAAAACTATAAGAGAAACTATTAGGAAAGATTTAGAGATCAATGAGTTGGACCCAAATATGGTTTATGATAGAACATTGTGCCGTAATTTGATCCATGTAGTCTATCTCATTTAGTAGGATGAAGCTTGGCTGTTTTTGTTGTTGTTAGCTTATCATGTTATAGGCACAAAGTTTCTACTGCCGTATAGTGGTGACTAATCTCCGTCAGGGAACCTATATAGCACACATGGTGGGTTCTTCCCTTCCAAGCACACAAGGTGGGTTCTCCCCCTCCCAATCGAATTTTCTCCATATGCAAGAGCCAGGGATCAAACCCCTGACCACTTGCTTCAGTGGCTCAAGTCCCTTACCACTCGGACAATTCAATTGTTAGTGATCTTTTTCAAAATTTCTACCTATATTTCTTTATCAAAATACCACTAATTAATTAATCTTCTCAATTTAATCAATGCTCCTACTATGTTTGCGACAAAGTAGTAATTCGTTTGAGCAAGTGAATCACTAATTATATGTGTAAATTCAAAAGGTCAGAGAAACTAAGAAAATAGAGCTTAATTATCATATACCTCAGCAATGCACTTCTTCAAATGTGTATCAGAATCTTCAATATCATAGCAATAATACACACTCAACGGATTCTGTTCATATCCCACACTAGCTGGAATTGTCAAAAGCAAACTACAAAATTGAATTCAACAAATTCATCATTTTCAAATTCAAAAACTTCACAACAAAGAAAATTTCACCAACATTTAAATTGAAACGTAAAAATCAAATTTTGCATGGTTCTGAGGGAACCCTATTGAGAAAAAGTAAATAATAAAGAAAAATACTTACATGGGTCCATTGGTATCGGTAATTTGACGAGCTTCATCGGGAGAAAGATGATTGGGTGGCGCGTGAGGTGCACGGTCGAGATCAATAAGAGCGTAGCGAACATTGTATTGAAAGGAATGGTGAACCGGGTGGCGGCGCTGATGGTAAACGGCACCTTCGTAGAGAGATATGGGTTCAGCTCCGTCATTGGAAGAGGAAGAAGCGGCGCGTGAGTATACTAAACGCCGCAGTAGCGCGTGAAAAGGAAGGATAAGAGATAGAATAAGAGTGGTGAAGGTGATGGAGACTATAGAGCATAGAAGATATATTAATTCCATATTATTTTTGGTGTTGGTGTTTAATTTTGGTCACTTCAAGTTCAAGTCACTACTTTTCAAGTACTCCTTTTGATTTGAGTGAAGCCTATGTAGCACCCATATGTTTAGAGTGAAATATTCCTAGTTTGGGATTTCAATACATCCATGTGATTCTCCTTTGTTAATCTCAAGTGTCGTATAAGATGTATTATTTGAACAAAACTATTTTCGAAACAATTTATGGAATAACAAATTATATACAATGAAAAAATATAGATATTGGTACGAAAATCAAAACAATATAAAGAATAAAAACATAATTAGGATATGAGAGAAAGTTGTTCCAAAAATTATCACAAAATACTAGTACAAATATCACTTATCATCATAAAAAGTGTGAACCAATTTAGGAGGAGAATTTTGTAACTGACAAAGCCTTTGATTGTTTATTTTGTATATAGAGGAAGCCTTTGTTTGATTTTATTTAGAGGAGGCCTTTGTTTGGTTCTGAGCAGATTTTCCGCGTTACCTCAAAACCCTGACAATATTTTATTGAATTATCAAACATGCAGCTAAACAAATGTTTTTTTTAAGAGGCTAAATTAGACCACCGAAATTTGCACAAGGGAGAATCAAATGGGAGATTTTGATATGAACACACTCAAAGACTCTAAGTCAACACCATCAGGTCAATCCAAGTGGATTTGCAGCTAAACCGATATTAAAAGTGAAAATTAATGTCTTAGATAAGAAAAAACAGCGAACACACTGGTATTTTTGAAATTCAGTTGGATATGTACCCTTTGGGATGATCCTATGATTTTGATATCATTGACGACTTAATAAAGTTATACTCTTTTAATATTCAAATATAATTTTTTATTTTTATTTTTTTTTGTTACAAAAGATTCATTCATGATCAAGATTATCTAAAATAGATTTTCAATAGAATCAATTAAAGCTGATTAAAAAGAAATATATATAACACTAATTACTAAGTAAAAACAATAATTTTAATGCCTCTAAAAAAATGATGTTTTGGACGGCCGCACCTCCCATGTCATGCTCATGGCCACCCTTGTTACCCTTCTTTCAATCATTCAAAGTCATATTATATTTTCATATTAATTTATTCAAACATAAATTCAAGCGTTAAACAAATTTTGCCCAATGGTAGGAGTATCCAACATAACTCCATGATATCTAAAAATTTAATTTACCCAAAAAAATTACTCCTATGAATTAGGTAAAAGTTAGATGACAAAAAAGTGTATTGAAGTATTTTGTAAACAGACAACTCAATTGGGGTGCTTCGATCCAAAGTATAATAAATATTAAAAAAAAAAAAATTTACCTCATGTCAAACGTGGAGACTTTCATACCTTGTTTATTTTCAACGATCTTAAAACATTTAGAGTTTAATTGTCTTGGTAATACCATGCATGTAATCTATTTAAAACAATTACAAATTTAAAGGAAAAATTCTGGATAATCATTATTTTTCATTGACATAGAAGGTTGAGGAGCTCAATTGGTTTAAGCGAAAGAAAAATAAGTTGGAGATCATGCTCAAACTCGGACGAATAACAAACTAACTACAAACATTTTACATTAAAAAATAAAATAAAAATATTTCATTAACATAATTTGTGTCATATAAAGTACCAACAATACTATTTTACTTCAGCTTTTGGAGTTGCATTTTCATCTTCAACCTTTGAATCGCTAAACCCCTCTCTCTTTCATTTCCTTTGAAGGTCTCAATTTGTGTGTGGCGTCTGCTTCGTAACAGATGGCCAACTAAGGACAATTTGGCACGTCGTGGCATTATTTCTACTAACTCTCTTTTGTGTGTGTCTGATTGTGGTCATCGGGAATCTGCAGCGCATCTTATTATTCATTGTCCCATTTTTGGCTCTCTTTGGCAGCAGGTTAAAACTTGGCTTGGTGTGTATTCAGTGGATCCTCAACATTTGTCAGATCATTTCACTCAGTTTATTTTCTCTTCGGGAGGTTGCAAACCTAGATGCCGTTTCTTACATCTTGTCTGGTTGTGCACGGTCTGGGTATTATGGAGTGAACGGAATTGTAGGCTATTCAGTTATAATTCTACATCTATTCTGCAGCTTCTAGAGAAGGTGAAAATTATTTCTTTAGGGTGGCTTAAGGCCAAAAATATTTCTTTTCCGTTTGGTTTCCATTTGTGGTGGCAGCATCCTTTTGATTGTTTGGGGATTGGCTGATGTAATTTGTTTTTTGGTTACTTTTCAGAACTCTGTTGTATTAAGTTTCTCTTCCCTTTGGCACATCTTGTGCTAGGGACGTGAAGCTCTCTTTTTTAATTATATATCTCATTTTGGCTTGTTCAAAAAAAAAATACTGAAATGTTGAAATAGTTAAATATGGTGCCAGATTTTTGTGTCAAAATTACATCTCTCATTTGTGCCATATAAGGTTACTTTTGTTTATCTAACATCTAAGCATTCATTTTGCTTATGTAAAACACAACTTTCGTTTTCAGTCACTGAAAAATTCTTCTCCTAACTTGGTCCACACTTTATGTGACACTTGAGATAAATAAAGGAGAATCACAATGATGATTTAAACCAAAAGAAACATTTAAAGATAAACACAAGCTACGGCGAAGCTCGCCACTTTTTTACAAGGGGCAAATATAAACAAATAAAATAAGAATATTATTTAAGTGTTATCTTGACAATTTTTATTATTGATGAATCTCTTTTTATAGTTGCTTAATAGATTGCAAGTGTTAAACTAAGGTGAAATATATCTATTATAAAAGTGGATATATTTTTTACTCTCTTATTTCTACCGGTTATCACTAAATAAACTCATTTGCAGTAACTAAATTTAAATATATACTATTGAGGTAGCTAATTATAAAATATACTAACTTATTCAAATAAAAAAAAAATTGGGTAGCCAAAACTACCTGATGGATAAACACAGATACGCCTCTGGACACATGGGTGTGTAAACACAAGGATTTGATAGAACAATCGTTAACAATTATTGCATAGAATCCATTTCCTGTAAACTATGTATTGATTTTACAGCAAGACGGGGTCAAAAAAAAAAAACGACCGGACTCATGTGGCCAAAATTAAACACCACAAACATGGTAACTTTTTTATTTTTCACAAAAAAGTAAATAATGGAATTAATTTATCTTATATACTCTATAATTTGCACTTTCCACTCTCATTTTATCCCTTATCCTTCCTCTCCACGCGCTGATGTGGCTTTTAGTATCCTCAAGCGCCACCTCTTCCAATGACAAAATTAAACTCATTTATCTCTTTGAAGGTCATGTCTACCACCAACACCGCCACCCCATTCACCATTCCTTTCAATACAATGTTAGCTACACGCTTATTGATCACGATGGGGTACCTCACACGCCTCCTAATCATCCTTCTCCCGATGAAGCTCGCCAAATTACCGATACCAATAGACCCAGACAATTCTTTTTAATTCTTTACTTTTTCTTTATTGGGTTCCCTCATAGTCATTCATATATTATAGTTCACGTGTCTTATATATTTAACATTTAATCTATTAATAGATTATATTAAACTTAATCACTCACACGATGAGATTTTTTTTCTGACCCTGTAGCCCAAAAAAATGATTTTTTTTGACCCCTTTGAAAAGTATTTACCAAAATGACCCACTTTCATTTTTGGTGGTTTTTTTTTGTCGTTTAGTGCCATTACCGCCATTCCAATTGGCGGTAATGGCCATTTTTTCGTGGGGGGGGGGGGGGGGGGGGGGGGGGGAAGCCTAGTTATACGTGTGCAGGCCAGGCTTTTTTTTAAATTATTTTAACCCATTATCGCCAATTAGACCGCGGTAATGACTTTTCCTATTTTTTTTTCGTTTTATTTATTCCCACCCCTATAAATACCCCACACCACCCCTTTCATCCAAATTCACTCAAATTTTTTCTTACATTTTTCTCACTACTTATTATGTCTGACTCTGGTTCAGATACAATTTCTCCTGCTTCTCCTCCTTGCATATCTGGATTATGGCAAAGCTTGGGACCGTTGTATGGGGGCCAATAACTCTTGTCGTGGACAGCCTTAAATGATCCCGCAACACCAGCACCCTATCAAACACCACCAAACCCCTATTTTGTGCCAGATGCAAACATCTGGTCAGATACCCCTCCACTCTTTAGCCAATTCATTACACCTACACCCACTTACTTTGACCCAAGCTTCAACCAATCCACCGACTACAGCTATAGCCAAACCTACCAATCCCCACCACAACCCACGAACCAGTTCCAACAACACTCCCCATTACCATATCCAAGCTACTCCCAACAGAGTCATCATGGAGAAAGCTCCCGAACATCAAACTATTCCATCGATGACTTTAATCCAAGTTACCCACAATACTCCTCTTTCAACCTACCAACCCCTTCAACCATTGTAAACTATCCAGAAACAAACTACACCCCACAATGGCCACAAACACAAATTAATCCCATAGAAACACTGGCTGCGGGGTTTAACGATGACAATTTTGTAAATGATATTTGGGCAAACTCTGTCCCACCACAAGTGCAAAATGAGGCGAATTTGGAAACAAATGAAGCTGAAATAAACGAAGAGGAAGTGGAAGAAGAAGAGGAAGAGGAACACCAACAACAACCCCAACGACCCGTACGAACTCAAAAAAATAAATTTTGTGCTATGGGAAGTCATAATTTACATTGGGGTATCTGGCTTAGAAGAAAATAATAGCATTGTCTAATTAATGTAATTATTTTTTTTAAATCAATATATATATATTTTTTAATATTTTCATTTTTTTATTTTATTACCAAAATAAAGTCGTATATATTGATCAAATTTAACAGTGACCAATCTTAAATGGGGAGGAGGAGAAGCAGGAGAAATTGTATCTGAACCAGAGTCAGACATAATATGGAAGTAGTGAGAAAAATGTAAGAAAAAATTTGAGTGAATTTGGATGAAAAGGGTGGTGTGGGGTATTTATAGGGGTGTGAATAAATAAAACGAAAAAAAATAGGAAAAGCCATTACCGCCGGCCCAATTGACGGTAATGGGTTAAAATAATTATTAAAAAAAAGTCTGGTCTGCACACCTATAACTAGGCCTGCCCCCCCCCCCCCCCCCCCCCCCCCCCGAAAAAATGGCCATTACCGCCAATTGAAATGGCGGTAATGGTACTAAACGACAAAAAAAACCCACAAAAAATAAAAGTGAATCATTTTAATAAATACTTTTTAAAGGGATAAAAAAAATAATTTTTTTGTACAAGAAAAAAAATTTCACACGATGATCACCCTTGACATTATAAAGGTTTTGTAATATTCACAACCTTAAACCATGGAGCGTGGTGTCACTAGGTAAAAGGTATATTATCATATGCCATAAATGACAAAAAAAAAATAGAAAGAAAAAAAAATAGAAAGTATAGGAGAATGAGTGTACCTTTGTTTACATCATAAAAGTATACCTTTATTTGCATTTTCCTCTTCGTGTGAAACTAGTAACTCAAAAAGCGCGTGGTTTTCTTTCCTATATCTGCTCTACTGGCTTCATATTTGCCACACAATAATCAAATCTTTTATTATTAGCAAAAAATTAATCAATTTTTATTTATTTTCATTTTTTCTCATCACAAACAAAACAGTCTTCAAAAACTAGTCTCTATCTCAATTCTTTGTTTGTTGTGCCAAAAAGCAAACTCTACCTTCAACTGAATTGAATCTCATCTTTAGTACACACCAACCACTTTTTTGCTTCTTGTAAGTGTTTTGTTTTCTTGTTACCTCTTCACTTATCCTTGTTTCTTTGTGTTTTTTTTGCTATGCTTCAATGTTTGTTAACAGTTAACACCAACATAAATTCTGGGTTGTCTTTGTTTTAATTCAGAAAAACATATATGATGTTTCCTCACTGTTGTTTTCACATAAAGTTGAGATTTTTATTTTATATTACTTCTGGGGTGTTCTTTTTATGAGACATGTGAATTGGGTTATTTGCTTTTGGTGCAAAATTATTGCTTTTTTGGTTCCTAAGTCTCAGTTAGTGGTAAAGTTACTAGCTTTTGATGAAGTAGCAGGTTCCAACAACATCTTTTATGAGTGAAATGCTTTTATTAACGTTGATTTGTTGAATATTTAATAAGGGGAATTAATTTACTGTTTTGTTGTATTCTATCTGCTTTTAGATCATTGTGGAGGAAGAATTGGTGCTTTCTTCTCTTTATTGTGGATTAGGATTTAGTGATTCCTTTTATTTGCCGTTAAAAATGTGTTGAGTGAATCAGTTTAGGAGAATTTGGAATAGATTCTTATCTCTTGGATTGAAAATTTGGATGTTACTAATACTATTTGGTGTGATGTTATTCCAACCGATTTGAGAGAATATAGTAGGTACTGGAAATTGCATCTATTACAGAAAGTAACAGGTTTTTAGTTTTTCTTATGAAGGGTTTAGGTGTGTATTTGAGATTTAAAGATAAAGATGCAGCGTGTTAGATTTTCGTCTCAACAAGTGCCGGTTCACAAGCTAGGTGATCCTCAAATGACACTATCTCCTAAGTTTAGGTTAGCTGTGGTTCAATCTAACTTGACGAGTCCGATGCCAGAGTTAGATCATTCTCTAAGAGAAGAACCCTTAATACCAGGCTTACCTGATGACGTTGCTCTTAATTGTCTTCTTCGTCTTCCGGTTCAGAGTCATTCGTCCTGTAGGGCTGTCTGCAAGAGGTGGCATATGTTACTTGGTAATAAAGAGAGGTTTTTTACCAATAGGAAGCAATCAGGTTTCAAAGATCCTTGGCTTTTTGTGTTTGCATATCATAAGTGCACTGGAAAGATTCAATGGCAGGTTCTTGACCTAACTCACTTTTTGTGGCATACCATCCCTACAATGCCTTGTAAGGACAAGGTTTGTCCTCATGGTTTTAGGTGTGTTTCGATTCCTAACGATGGTACTCTTTATGTATGCGGTGGCATGGTCTCCGACGTGGATTGTCCTCTTGACTTGGTGCTGAAATATGAGATGACGAAAAATCGATGGACCGTGATGAACCGGATGATCAGTGCTAGGTCATTTTTTGCCAGTGGAGTAATCGATGGGATGGTTTATGCAGCTGGGGGGAATAGTACTGATCTTTATGAGCTGGATTCAGCTGAGGTATTAGATCCGATTAGTGGGAATTGGCGCGCTATTGCCAACATGGGAGCCAATATGGCATCCTATGATGCTGCAGTTCTAAACGGGAAACTTCTTGTAACAGAAGGGTGGTTATGGCCTTTTTATGTCTCTCCTAGAGGACAGGTCTACGATCCGAGAACGAATAACTGGGAAACTATGGCTGTTGGACTTAGAGAAGGGTGGACTGGTTCAAGTGTGGTTGTTTATGGCCACTTATTTGTTGTTTCTGAGCTCGAAAGAATGAAGCTCAAGGTTTATAACCTGGAAACCGATTCCTGGGAAGCCATAGATGGCCCCCCCTTGCCTGAGCAAATATGCAAACCTTTTGCTGTGAATGCTTGTGATTGTCAAATTTATGTCGTAGGCCGGAATCTTCTGGTTGCTGTTGGTCATATCTCTAAACTGAACCCAAAAGAAAGTTGTGAGGGGAAATGGAACTTCGGTGTTCAATGGCATGTAATTGACGCGCCCAAAAGTTTATCCAATCTCACCCCTTCAAGCTCTCAGGTGCTATTTGCATAGTTTTTCATTATTCTGTAATATTATGATATGAATGTTGTTTAAATAAAATGTAAATTAAGTATAGTTATTAGAGGTCTTAAAGTTGTAATAGCTGTGTGAAGTAAACCTGTTTTTGAGTTGTATTAGAATAGTATCCTTTGGTTGTTTGGGAAAAATGTTAGTTGTACACTGATAAATATATTGATGTTTTCTCCTTGATCGATATCTCAATGTTATTGATTCTATCATCCGAAATTCTAAATTAAATTGTTTATGAAGCCATATTTGATGCAGTTTTTGGAAGGATAAAAACACGATCAAACTTGTCTGTATTTGTCAACTCATCTGTTGGTATACTTGATTGCAAACTTAGTTATCAAATTGTTAGGTCTCGAGATTGGAATTCCACTGTGCTCGATATAGTGTGGAAGAACCCTTCTGGATTAAAGCTCTATTTGGATAAACACCTTAGTTAAGCGTTTATAGCATAAACGTTTATCATGCAGATGTTTATGCGTAAACTATTTATATAACAAAAGATAAAATTAAATTAAACCGTTTTTATATAAACTATAAGCGGTTTTCATAAGCTATTTTGGAGAGCTTATGGAAACAAGCTGAAAACAACTTATACTCATGTCATAAGTTGTTATCATAGATCCTCTCAAAGAGTCTGAGTCTCACAATTAATTATGTCAGCATATATAAGATCAAATAAGTAAATCCTAACAGGCATAGAGAGGTACAGAGACTATAACAATGAAATGTTCATAGTGTTGTTGTACTACGTACTTGCATGCCCACGAGGATTCTCATGCCTACCACTTGATAGATAAATGAGTAAGAATTAGGTTCACTCAATTGTGTTAATAGCAATTTTGAAGAATGTGATTGACATCTATACATATTGACTAGAGCCAGAATGTGTTTATACCAACTTCCACTTAGTTCACAATTTTCAAGAGTTGTTTTGAACATGCATGTGTCACTTGGTCAATAATTTTTCATCTTATTTATTGCATAGTTGCGTATGTGTACTTGAATTTCCTCATTTCCTTTCATTTGAGATTTAAGGAGCCACTTCTATTGGTGGTAGTCACAGTCAGTGTGAGAGAGAGACAAATAACTCTTTTAGGATTGGCTTTGATAGTCAAAGAGAGCCATGTTATGTAGAATTGTATATAGTCAAAGTTGAGCAAAGGGCTTGAAGATAAATGTATCTTAAATACTTTTATTTATGATGTATTTTATCTGATGGTGACGGGTGACTGCATCAAGTCTATTTCTGTATTTACTAAGTAAAATATTATACTAGTACTCTACTTGGAAATGCAAAGATATGTTTTAGAGGTGACAAATAGATGGATTAGATGAATTTTTGAATGAATGATAGATGGATTAAAATAGTCCATTACTCCACTCATGATCAATTAAAAATTTTGATCTATTAATTTTTGTTGATGTAATTGATGAATTGAAAAATTACCTTTTCGATGGATTGAAAGAGTAATTAATATCACAGCTTTCATAAAATAATATTGTATATTTTATTATGTTTATTGCAAGAATTAAAAAGGAGGTATTAATATTGATCAAGATTTCAATAGATCTTTTTTAAAATATTTTATTGATATTGTAAAACGACGTATAAATTATTTATATAATTTGTTTTTTTTAAATGATTTATAATATGGGAGGAAGGAATATAATTTTATCTTATGACTTTGTAATCAAGTTAGAATATAACAAAGTACCTTTTGAAGTGCACTCCCCAATCCAAATTGGGCATAGAGTGTAGGTTAGTGCTAGAGTTTTATTAGTTTGGGATGAATGGTTAGACCAAATTGGACATAGTAGGGTGTATGAGATTTCTTTAGATGTAAGATGCAATTATTGTTGTGATTGATTAGAATAGAATGATATGTTCAACGTGCTAAATCTTCATTACTTGAATAAGATCTATTCATGTTAGAAACGGAACAGATTGTGATTTGTGCAGTTGGGTTCTCTTATTGGTTTTAGTTGGTAAACCCAAATTATGAGATATTTTGGTAGTTGAAACTTGAAATCAAAACTCACTTTCTGGTGATATTAAGTTTGGATTTGGAGTGGTTGAATATGTTTTGATTAGTTTTACAGGTTGGCAATTATTATGTATATTCCTTTTCTGTCGTGAAAATGCTTTTTTTTTTAATGTGAGAATCGACTAGTTCCATTTGATAATATTATTAAAATTGTCAAGTTAAAATATTATAAGGCTCAACTCAGGGATTAGTCCAATTTCAGCTATGAAAGGCTAGGAAAGCCATAGATTAGCTGTAGCGTTAACAGACAAAGAATCACAAGTGAATGAAAAAACAAAAATTAAATGTGAAAGTAGTTATGAAATAAACATTAAATCAAAAGTCTTTTATAACGTCCAACATGGTGAATTAATGTTTGAATTAGCTAGAAGAAATCTCTAGGTTGACATTATCTTAAACAGGATTATCTCAAATGGTGAAAAACCAATGAAAAAATATTTTAAAGAAAAATAGAGATTTTTTTTTTGTAACAAAATTTAGGTGAGCTAGGTCTCAGGAGCTCACCAAAGCCATAACAAATCTCAAGACTCAAATAACAATTATAGAGGTACTTCTCGATCACCATCCAAAGAGATTATCACATTGACAGCAGAAGTTGAACTCACGTTCTTACGAGATATGAGTCAACTCCTTACAAAAGAAAATAGACAATAGTATGATACAATAACAACAATCAAGTATTTTCTCACTAAGTGGAGTGGGCTACATAGATCAAACAATGTTATAATGTTTTATCATTTACCATATTCATATCAAATTCATTAATCTCTAGATTTTTCTTAATAGTTTCTCTTATCATTTTTCCAGGTCTTCCCACTACCCTTTAATGATTTGGCTACCTTTATCTGATCTACTCTCATTACTAAAGAATCTACAAGTTTTATCTCCATATGCTCAAACCACGTAAACCGAGTTTATAACATCTTTTCTACAATAGGTGCTACACCTACTCTCTCTCTCTCTCTCTCACGTCCAGCCAACATTTGTTTACAGTTATTTTATTTTCGTGTTGGTTCTTTACCATCCAACATTATATCTCATATAATATCGCCAATATTAGAGTTGTACAATAAAATTTTCTTTTCAACTTTAAGGGTACTATTGTACCATATTAAACACATGACACTCTCTTCCATTTCAACAATCATGCTTAAACTTGATGACTTACACCATCTTTTTTTTTCTCTTTCATTCTGTAGCTTGAGCTATGAAAATATCTCTAAACTTAGGTATTTTTGTGTGTTCGGTTTTTCTTATGGGTTTCAAAGTTTGGTCTATGTACTTTTGCAGGTTTTTTTGTAAGTTTTTTTTTTTACTTGAAATATGTTTTTCATTCATTTAAATGAGTATATTACATTGAATACAACACAAATTGCATGTCGTCAAAACAAAAAATGATGAATTTGAAGAAGTCAAAATGGAATATGTTAATACCAATTAAGAATCCTAACTAGCACAAGGATTGCAAGGATATAATTTAAGAAGTTACAACATGAGTTTTACTTTTCCCACCCTATGACATTCTCGCACGTCCTATTTTTTTCCAAAATACCCTTTGTCCGGATTTTATAATCCGGTCACAGTTTGGATTAAAAATCCGAACCATTTTTAAACTGTTGGAACATAGAGCACCCAGGAGAAGTTTGTGAAACCTATGTGAAACTACAGTTCGTATTTTATAATACGAAATCATTTTAGACGTTTCATATTATATAATCCAAACCATGCCTAACACCCCATAAAAGCCTAACTTTTGCGTAAAAAAGGTAAAAAAATTGACCAGTTCGGATTATATAATACAGAATGTCATTAAGCATTCCAGATTATATAATTCGAAGTATATCAGTGCAGAAACAGAAGCTGTGTTGCAGAAACAGAAGCTGTGTTTTTTTTCCCGGATTATGTAATCTTGTGAAATAAACATGCATTCTTGAATAAATAACAAAAAATGTTGTAATTGAAACGATAAAATTCAATTGTTCAGACATAAATACTAAAATAATTTCATAATTTACAAACCAATTGTTCAGACATAAAATTCAAAATTATCCATTACAACACCACAAAACCAAAAATAAGTAAAACTAATCCCCCCCACCCCTACCCCCAACAGCACACCTACGACGATAAACTCACTCTCCATGAACCTCTGCCAGGATAGCCTCCAAATGGCGCCACTGATCAGTCCCCTGCGCCACCACACACTGGACATGATGACATATACATGGTCTCTGATGCGACCCAACCTTCCGGTCAGTGCCAGGTACCCCTGCTCTCTGTCCTGCTTAGAAGCAATCTTATCAAGGGCCTCCTGCTCGGGTGGCCTCGAAACCTGAACAACCTCGTCTTGAAGAATGACGCGTGGATGTGAGATGGTATAAAACCATCTGATATCCCTGCGAAGTCTCCACGCAGTCATAACAGCGAGCCCCAAGTCTCGGGGTGTCAGCATGTGATCAAGGTAATGTGCATATACGTGGCTGATCTCCGTCAAGGTCGTATGGGGAGATGCACTCTCGCATGGATCTCTGGGGACGGTCTGGAGATACCCAAACTGGTGTAGCACCCGCTCCGACAGATATTTCACCCTATGAGAACCGTATCTCAGCCATCCAGAGTAAAGGCTGACACGCTTGAAGGGACATACCTCACGGTGTGCCTCATAAGGGGACATGACAACACTCGCCAGATCCAGCTGATCCAGATGCGTCCTGTACTCGTTTGGTGAAGACAGACCCCTCAGAGGAAGATACATCAAAGCACGTGGACATGCCTCCTCATAACCACCCCATGCATCCCTGACACCGATGCCCCTGAAATGCTGAAACACCCAAGCCTGCAACAGAGTCAAAAACATATAAATATACAAACAATGAAGACATAGAAATGAATAAATATACAAACATATTTATTTATACCTGCAACAAAGTTAAGTAGCCTGCAAGATGTCTGGTCTTGTAATGTCATACATTGTTCAGCTCCCTGTACAGGTGTGCAAGGGCAGCAGCTCCCCATGCATAATCAGAGACCAGCTCCAAGTCTCTGAAGTACCTCATGTAGGCAACATCCACATAGCAGGCATTCTTGTTAGTGAAAAGCGTGATAGCCACTAGGTAGAGCAAATATATGCGGAGAGACTGGTCCCTTTTCTTTTGCATCCCATCCAAATCACCAGCATGGAAGGCATCATGTGCCTCCTGAAGACGCTCCTTGATTGTCTTCTCTACCTCCACCCATGCCTCCCCCGCATCAACCCCCGACAACTCCATCATCAACCCAACAACATTAGCCCTGGTAATACTCTCGTGGGACAAAAGCATACCCTCAATGGGGAGATGCGGCAAACATGACACATCATCAAGTGTCACTGTTATCTCCCCAAACGAAAGATGGAAGCTCGAGGTCTCCTCGTGCCATCTCCCCACAAATGCCGAACAAAGGCCGTGGTCGATCTGGCTGTAGCTGGTATCCTGCAACCACTAACCACTGAAGACCAGTAGCTCTAAGGCCATCATTAAGCCATTGTGCTGTCATTCGCTCCCTGTTTGGTTTGTGAATTACCTCAATCTTCTTTTCGTTGTTGACACAATTTAAATTGTCACGCCACTGCAAGAATTAAAAACAACAAATTAACATTAGTTTCACAGTAATCGGAATAATACATGACATAAATCAACAACAGTTTACAATCATTATTAAAACAACATAGAAATTCATTTTTCATTAAGCTAAAAGGTGTAGTGTCTCACCACTCCGTCAGCTGCCATCCTGGCCACATGAACATGGCACTTCGTTAGCACCGTCAAGTCGTGTGGGCCACCAGGATAGTCGTCAAGCTCCTCTGGCTTTGGCACACGGTCTTCCTGCTCCTCATCATCGTCCACCTCCACCTCCTGATCACCCTCCACTTGCTCCTCCATCTCTATCTGAGCCTCGTATTGTGGCTCATCATAGTTCCCCTGAGAGGTTCCCTCGCCATTAGCACCGGCACGACGTGCCCTTCCTCTGCCCCTGCCACGCCTGGGCTCTCCCCCTCCGCTTGCATCCTCTCCATATGGTCCCTCCTAACAGAAGCATGCATAGCTGTTCTTTGACCCCTGGTGCGATCAACAGGTTGTTCCATACCTGTAACATGCATAAAAGGGTTAAGTACTATCAACATAGATACACAAAAAATCTTCATTCTGGTACAGTTCGGATTATAAAATTGAAACTACAACAATCCAGTTTCAATTTTAAAATCCGAACTGCTTCAGTATCCGTAAAAAAAAAATCGAACTCAAAGGATTGCATGCAGAGGGAATGAGATCTAACCTTCAATTTGGTGTGTTGATAAACCTTGAAATGTGATGATTTTGAGCAAAAAAAAAGCCAAGATTCGACTGATTTGTTGATTTTTGGATTTTGGGATAAGAAGAGAGAGAAAGTGAAAAGTGAAACTGTAAAAATGGGGGAAGTTGTTGTTCTTGCATATATATATATATATATATATATATATATATATATATATATATATATATATAGGGGCCATATCAAGTAAGAATGGTCTTTTTATGTGAGAATGATAGGAATGATGTTCAGCCCTTAGATAAAAAATAAATGGTTGTGATTAAAATATTTTCATGTGCCATTTTCATTTGATTTCATACGTTATCCCTCCAGCTCTTGAATCTATGTCCAAGTTTTGTTCGCTCATCTTCCCCGACAGCCATTCTCTCTTCCCCGGCGGCCCTCCTCTCATCTCCATCGCATTTCCCGCCGTCTATCCCTGCATCCCTCTGGTTCATCTTCTTCCTATCGCCCCAACCAGCCACCACCGTTGAACCCACCTCAGCCGTTGGTAGTCACCGCCCACCATTGTCCTCTTTCTCTATCTCTCTCTCTCTCTCACTCTCACACACACTCGTTGGCCGGCCGACGTGAATAGCGGCACAGTGAGGTGGCGCCGACCAGATCTGTTTCCCCTCCTTCTTCCTTTTGATTATCTAAAAGAAAACAAAGAATAACCACAAAATAAAAACATGCCAATCTGAGCATAATAAATCTAAAATTAGCAATTTAGAGAGGGAAGTGATATTATGTGGATGAAGATTGAATCTGGGAAGGTGAGGAGGAAGACAGAGAGTTCACATGAAGAAAGGGGAAAAATGGAACTGAGTGTGCATGTTAGTCATATAATAGTATTTTTTAATCACAACCACTTATTTTTTATCTAAGGGCTGAAAATCATTCCTTTCATTCTCACATAAATATATCATTCTCACTTGATATGACCCCTATATATATATATATATATATATATATATATATATATATATATATATATGTATGTATGTATCGAAATGGTTCAGATTATATAATTGAAACTGGTTTTCGGATTATATAATCTGAGGGACATTTTGGAAAAAAAAATAGGGCGTGTGAGAACCTCATAGGGTGGGAAAAGTAATACAACATTCATTGTACAAAATCAAAGTTACCACAAAACCCAAACTTTGAAAAGGGTTAAGACCAACAAAAAGTTAAAATTAAAAGCTAAATTCACATTTTCTGCTTTCAACCACCAAAAAGATAAATGTTTTACTCTATCAAGTAATTGGTGCATCGAAGACTCCTTATGCTGAAGGATGCAACAATTTCTCTCTTTCAAAATGAGCCAAACACAAGCCAACCAAATCAATTGGAGTGAAGACCAAACTTTTTTAGAATGGCCCCCGAACTCGGCAAATTGGATGAAATGATCGGATAGGTGATTCACAATTGCTGATAGTTCCTAACCATTGAAGAATGAGAAACCAAATACTCCAAAGTGATCGTAACCCAAAAAAGATAATTGATATTTTTCTCCAGCCCACATCCACTCGTGCACACATTTGAATTAGGTGGGGGAACTCGTTATCGAATCAAATTATCCTTTGGGTTGGTAGCCGCTAAATTATCCTTGTCATCACAACATCCAAATTAATAGCATAAAACGACGAAGTACTTACAAAAGTGACAAAATTAAAGTGACCATACACATGCCTCCGGATATGTAGTATTGATGGTCTAGTCATCATTGGTTAGTTTGTAATGAGTCGAATCTGATTTGTCAATCCAAACGAAACAAACACCACAACAAACCATAAAATTAAACTATTTTGCACAAAATGAGAAACAAAACAACGACGTCACACTTAAACAACGAAACCACACAAAAAAAAAACATAAATTTATGAGTAATACTTATTTAGAAGAAAGGAGACGAACAAACGATGCATGAGTGATTTGGATAAAAAAAATCACTCATACGCCCCTCTCCTAACTAATAGATGAAGAAGACTAGAGGTTAGAGAGAAGGTGAGACATCTCACTATAAAACTAAGACCGACTCTTTCAAAAGTCTTTTTTTTTTCTTTCTCAATTTTATTATTGGTTGCAATTATGTATTGTGTCTATTATTTGTACGTCTTGTCCATTGAGTAGTTTTGTTAATGTGTATTTTGACTTATTAAAAAAAAATTAGAGGAGTGATAAAATTAGAAGGATAAATAATTAAATTTAGTACAAATTATTTTGTTTAAACATTTGTTTTTTTTTAAGATAAACGTTTGCTTTCTTGAAAAACATGAATCATGGGACACAACTATTTTTTTTTTCTTACAATGGGACACAACTATTTTATTACGGAGGCAAAGTAACAATATAAGATAGATAAATATGTTTTTTTACAGTATAAAACAGATAAATATGTTTTTAATCACTGTAAATTTATAATTTTAAAAGTTCATTCTTGCAAAATATTATTCAATATTAGTATCTAATTTTATTATTTTTTTGAAAAAATAAATCTTTTAGTCTCTACATTTCCTATAAAAACAAAATAAAGGCTAAAATTAGACAAAAAAAATTGTAAGAACTAAACTTAAAAAATCGTGAATTTAGTAAAAATTAGAAATATATTTAACCAAAATAAAAATTATTATGCATTTTCACATGATTATCTTTTCTTTGTGGGGAAAAGAGTCTCATAGCCTATTAGCCTTGAGCATATCCGCCATTTGGACAAAGGAACTGGCGCACGAGTCGCGCCAATTTCTATTTTGTCATGTCACCTATTAATTTGTGAGGAGTTGAGAGCATTGCTTATATGGACGTTGTGAGACTTGACTCAAACTATCCTTGAGAAGCTCATTGGGTTGACACATCCACATGCTCCTCAAAAAATGAAGGGTCGTAAAAAACATCATATTTCTTTAACCTCTTGCCCTCCATTTTTTTTATGCTAATTTAGTCTTTTACTTTATCAATGGATGGATATATTCACATCATATCTCAAAATGTAAGTTTAGACAACTTACTCAACAATATCATTTTACCAATAACATGAAGGGTCTGAAACCGTTTCAACAATGTACCAATCACATGTGATTGGCCTAACTCTGGTCCATTTTTTAATCTCTTCCTCTTCACGGTTAATCTTCTCTAATGCATATGAACCGCATCTAATGGAATTAAAACACCTTCACCTTATAATATGTCAATTCACAAACATAAGGCAAACCATGTGTTGTTCACAAACATAAAATAAAGTATTATGTCTATGTTCCACAAAAATGAATGACCCTCCAAAGTATCCTTATGTTCAGGGGTAGGGAATTCCTTAAACAACTCTAACTATCATCACTAACCATCCTTCCTTCAATGATCTTGCTTTAAGTTTGACCAGACATTTACACATTTTAAAAGCATATATTGTTGAACCGGAATCTCCCATATACTTTCCATCCTCCGATCAAAGCACATAATCAATTTTGTCTTCCTTCTTCCTTGTCTGGTTTGTGTATCTGATCTATTACTAATAACAACTTTCTTTTTATTTCCCATAACAATTTAGGTTCACATATAGGAAATATCTGAACAAATATTTGAAAAAAAGAATATTAGGATGACAAAATAAACAAAAAAAAATAGTAGCTACACATACTCAGATAAACACACACCTGAGAGAGAAATATGGTGATCTGAATTCAAACCGAAATTCCACATAAAATATCTTTATTCAAACCAGAACTCCACATAAAATATCTTTATTAGATTCAAGGTCGGGCCAACATATCAAGAGACTAAAACAAATTTTATAATGAGGCATTTTGGAATTAAAAATAAATAACACAATGCTTATTAAAAGCATAATAAAACAAGTTTTGTTGAATACAAGATTTGAACTTAGGATCAAAAGGTTCTAAGGCCTTAAAATTGACCAACTAAACTAGATACATGTTGATTATTAGTATGTCATATTATATATTTATAGCTAAATTGATTTATTTTGAAGCCTTTTTTTAATCCAAAACTTGAGACCTAAAGTTCTTGTTTGAGATGGCACTTTAGAATTAAACAAGGAGAACAAGTTTTTAGTTTAAATGCTTTTTATACTCACTTTCTAATTCATAAATTTAAAAGTAGTAGAGGGAAATATTCAAAAAAAATTGAGAGAAATTTATATGGGGTTAAAATTGGAATTGAAGAAAAAGTGTGTATGGTGTAGTAGGTAGGGGTGGGAATAGGCTAGGCTGAGCTAGGCTTTGCACGGCCTAAGCCTGACCCGGCCAAATTTTTTAAAGTCTAAGCTTGGTCTGCGACCTGTCATAGACTTACTTTTGAGGCCTGAGTTTGACCTTCTGAAAGCCTGATAAGGTCTGCTATCCTGTTTAAAATCATATATCATATGAACATATTTAAGTAAACAATGTAATCTAAGTTTAAATAGACTAGCGAACTAATAGATCAATTAGATTAAACTCTCTTTTACTAATCAACGTGAGTTTTTAGGAAATTTAACTATATATTGCATCATATTTCAATTCTAGTTTATAATAATACATTTGCATATGCGAAAAATTAATGTATACTAATAAACTTAAATTACTAACGAATTTATATTTTAATTCAAAGTACAAAATATATTATAATAATAAATAATATTAATCATATTTACTTAAATATGCCGGCCTAATAGGCTTAAGAGACTTTTTGAATGACCAGTAGCCTGACCTTTTAAGCTAAATAAGCTTCTAAAAAAGCCTAGACCTTCTCTATTTAAGAAAAAAAAACTGGTCTGGCCTGGTCTGGCTAGGTCGTAGGCCCCTTGTAGGCCGGCCTGACCTATTCCCATCCCTAAGAGTAGGGTATGAAGTGGTATTTTTCTCTTGAAACAGTGCATCATCATAGAATTCAATTCAATTCAATTCAACGAGAGAGTGAGAGAGAGAGAAGGGATCATGGGAGCAATCACCGGTGCAGTGATAGCAGTGGTAGGAGTGATTCTAGGTTGGATCACAATCGAGATCGCATGTAAACCTTGTCTTGAACAAGGTCGTCAAGCCATCGATCGCAATCTCAACCCTGATTATGATCCCGACGACGAAGACAACGCCGTTCGAGCACCACTCAACCCCGCCCCCGTCGCCTCCACCACCGCCGCTAAAACCGTATCATAAGTGGTATTCACTCTTGTTTGTGTGTATTATATATTTGATTTGAGATATCATATCAATGAGTTGTTAATTGATGTAATGTAACTTGTTAATGGATTCAGATATTCTTCTTCTATAATGAAGTTTATTTAAAATGTTTTCTTTTTCTTCTTCTTCTTTTTTTTTTTTTTTGAAATAAAGTTTGTTTCTTGAAATGAAATAGGGTTAGGATAAATTGTGCAAGCACCACCAACATAATGAAAATTGAGTTCAATAACTGTATAATGGAGTGATCAAGATTTAAGGGATTTATAGTGAATTTTATTAATTACTAATGCTTAATTTTTCTATTCCTTACTTTCTATTGAAATTCAAGCAATGTTGTGTTCTGCAATTGATTGCTCAAGATGTTAAAGGGAAACAAGTTTATAGAACTGACTGTCAAATGCTAACAATAGCATGTCTCAGTGTTGTTAAATATACGGCATAGCGGATTTTAAACAAACCACTATTGTCTGTGATACTACGATATTAAATATAAAATATTGCGAAATAGTGGTGTAACTGTTGCATTGTTGCGTAGCGGAATTTGAACAAACTGATATTTTCCACGCTATCAGTAATTGACAACCAAAAGTTGTTAATTGGATAAGCTGTTTTGGGTTGCATCTTGAAGTAAGTTGAACAAACTTAATGATGTCTATCACTTTAAATTGGTAGAAATGTAGAATATCATATGGCATAAGTTCTGATCTCATTGAGTTTCATTATAAATTACTCACACCCCTCCTAGTTTAGAAAATAAACTTACCTTGGGTTACCTCTGTTAACCATCTTCAATGACTTTCACATACTTTTTCCCTTCATGTGTCTCTAAAATCATAACCCATGTCCTAAGTTGTTTCTCTCTCACGTCACCACACACAATAATATGAAATGTCACACCTTTCTTCCATTTACTTGATCATTTGCCCCAGCAATTACTGGTTTTATTGGCTGCTGTCATGGGATAAGAAACCGGTCTCATATTGCTATCAGTTACCAAATTATGACTGCTTTTGTGTTTTGGGTGTCAATTTGCTAAATGTCATGTTATTACGGTTGTTGTCATATATCAGAAACTATGTTAAACCATCTTTCAGGTGCCATTTTTACGGTTGTTGGGTCCTATCATGTTTTGGGTGTCATATTTGTGTGATGTGTATATGAAGTTTCCTTCAGAACCTTGTTTCAGGTGTTATGTAGTTGAAAAATATCTAGAGAACTATTTTTGGATACTATCACTTTTGTTGAGCAATTTCGAACCAAATCGAACAATGCATGTAACTGTGGTAGATGCCTTTTAATTGAACCAAATGGAAATAAAAGTTGCTTTTATTAAATTAGTTCATTATATGCCATTCAAAAGAAAAAGTTAATTATATGAACTATGGCAGCATGTAGTTATTGGATAGAAAATATGGCTCCTTTTTACTCAACAATTGATAGTACTGAAACTCCCAGATATTTAATTTATGAATCAGATTTGTATGTAAACTCCTGTTGCTGCTAAGTGCTAGCAGAAAATGAAGGAATAATATTTCGTTATCATGTATCTCAAGTGCCAAAAGAGGACCAGGCTTACTTGGTAAATTACTCTTTCAGTTGATTGCATATGCAATAGTGAAAGCATAGTTTTTCCTCAATGGATTCATTTTTAAAAATCTTTTCTTGCTGTGCAAAAGCTTGAATTGCTGGATTTCACTCACTTTCATCAATAGGTTTGATCCATTAAAATTCATGAATTTAAAACCAGCTGAGACACCATCATTGAAATACAAAGGTATTTTCGATTTCAATCTCTCTGACAACTTATAAGTTGTTTGGTTTCACGGTAGCATCGCCTTTTTCATGTCCCCGGGCATCGCAAGTGAGAAGCTACAATTGTTGGACTTTAAATCACTGCGCAGCAGTGTTGCCTAACTGCACAGACAAATACAGGCTATGTACATTTTTCACCATTTCACTTTATGCCTGTTAGGGGTGACTAAATTAAGAGGTCAGCTTAAAATGGGTCAGAATCCAATCTCCCCAGCTACATATGTTTTTAACTGTAAAAGTTTATCTTCATCACACCACTGGTGAAAAAGATTTCAATCAACAACTTCGCAAATAAGGATTATTAAAGGGAGGAAAACTGGATTCTTTGCCATGGTTTTCTTTTCTAGTTCTATGATAAAAGGACGGACTATCGTAGATTTATAATATTTTCATGTGTGACGTAACATGATTAATCCCAACCCTTTTATGATTGGCAATGCTATATAGCACCACGTCGTTATGTCCTAAGTTTACATCTGAAAAAAGTCTTCAAATATTCTTTTTGAACTACTAACTCAAAAGATATATTGACCTCTAATCGATTTGTAGCATCTAAAACAGTTCCTAGTGGAGGGCCAACTCACGACACATTATTATCTCCGTCCTGAATTAATTCCGTATGAAAATGAAAAAGTATGGGTTATTAACAAAATTATTCTTCTTTAATAGTATATGAAAGATAAATTAAAAAAATTAGAAGAAAAGAGAGTATTATATAGGAAAGAAACATTAATGTTATTAATTAATATTGTAAAATAATTTATAATTTAGGACAATGTTATTTTTAAAGAGTGACATATACTCCCTCCGTTCCAAAATATAAGCAAATATTGGTCAACAAAAGTTAATGTATTTGGTTCAAAATTTGTACCAAATACATCAACTTATGTTGACTCATTTTTGCTTATATTTTGGGACGGAGTAGTAATTTCAAACGAATGAAATAGTTCTAAAGAAAACTAAATGCCCAAAATAATCAATCCCTACAGTCTCTGATAGAATGACTCAGTGTAATGTTGTGATTGTGGTGGGAGACTTTTTGTTGATTTCTTTCTCAATGACTAAACCAAGTTCTACATTTTTCTCATTGACTAGAACGTGTCTTCACTGTAAAATTAAAATAAGACTAAATGTCCAAATTGACACATTATAAAAAATCTTCTATATTTTTATGTTTTTTGTCGATACTATTTTTATAAAAAATAATCTAAAAAATAGATGATATGCAGCGCTACTTATAACTTGTTTTGCATGAAAAAAAGATTTCATGTTATTGACAAAAAAGATTAACCATGATAGATTAACATAAAATCTTCAATAAACTATTTATTTATTTTATAAGTGATTAAGTAGCGCTGTTAATGTATCATGGTTAATCTTTTTTTCAATAACTTATAACTTTATTTATTTATTTTACAAGTTACAAGTGATTTCAAGATTTTAATTTTAATGTATCATGGTTAATCTGTTATTTTGCACGAAGGTGAAATTACAAGAGACAGACAGTTGACAGTGTTGACGTCTTCAGTTTTGCAAGACAATTCAAGGCTGATGGCACCGATGGAAGAAAAACTCATTTGGTTCAGCATTTCGTTCACAATGTTGTTTTCTGGTTAAGACAATGGTACTGTAGGGGAGATAGGTAAAAGATGTTCATTATATGAGAGAGCACGGTCCTTTTTTGGAACAATTTTGATTTTTCAAGAAAATGAAAGGGCATTCAAAGGAGGAAAAATATGCTTTACAATTACAACAGTACAGTTGTCGATAAATGAAAAGTTTAATAAAAAAAAAAGGAGGTGGTGGAGGTGGGATCCTTTTTACTGTACATATATGACTGGGAATAAACATTAAGCCTCTCCCATGTCATTTAAAAAAAAAAAAGATAAAGAAAAAGAAACTTTGAAATGTAACGTGAGGTAAATATACTATGCCAGGTAATTGTATACTTGAGGATTGCTCTTGTCCCTCTCCAGATATTCTCTGTCAATCAGACTTTCAATCCTTTTCTTCAAATCAGCTGGTTTAATAGGAAATTTGAGCTGTTCACAAAACAAAACAAAATCCTAAAATCAGTATTTAGAATAACAATCACAGAACAGTTCACATCAGAAATTTTCATGCACAAGCAAGAAAGCATAACGGCTAGAAGGCCAGACAACAGTGAACAGGTGCAGCCGCTGTAGAGATTTGGTTGCAGCACAACATATTTTAGAATATTATCAGACATCAGTAGTAACTTGGCAAAGTAGCTTTGCAACAATAATAAATATCACACCATCGGAAGACCAGACAACGCTATTTTGATATGGAAGTGATGGAACTACTTAGGTATCACACAGACTACAATTGCATTAAAGAAACTAAAGGTAGCAATGATGTCACCTGTTGGAAGAGTTCAGTAATAAGAAGAGTGTGACTAAGCACTTTCCTTGTCTTCATTATCCTCACAATAGCAGCATCGACCTGCATATAAACCATGCCACGAGGAAAAGGTTATAGATCATAATCATTATTAGATGTTCAGTACAAATATATTTTTTTTCAATCAGTCACTACATAGTACATAGACATTTAAAACTCATTTTGGATACCTAAAAAAATGATTGTTTATAACAGGATGTCCAACCAAGGCACCCCTGTTGGTTGCAATTACAATAATAATACTTTCCAATTTTGTGTTCATAACTTAAAAAAATAGCTTCTTCAAAACAAAAACAAAAAACTTAAAATATGTTGTTCGTGGTCCTTGGAACAAACATCAAAGGGGGAGGGGGGTAGTAAAATGAATTTCAATGGGCCACAAATAATTTGGGAGATGAAAACACATCACTTTCAAAAGGGGAACTAACACCAAATTTTAGGAAATTTGATGGATTATAAACATGTAACCCTTAAATATATTACAAGATTTAACGATGAAATTTAACATAATAACAACTTCATGAAATTTCTTGCCAACAATAGTGTTTCTAATCCTATTGTCTTGTATGACCACTAATCCATCTTAACATCTCATTTCCAATAACACATCCACTCATTAATTTTATTATTTGACATACTTTGTGAAATAAATCTAATCGGTATAAGATTGATAATTCATTAAAAAGTTACGAGTATAATCCCCATGCTAAGAAGGTTCTTTTGAATTTGAAGGTGCATTGCATTCTTGTGTACATTAGTCTTCTGAAGTCTAAACTAGAAGGAAGCTTTTAAGAAAAGAAAAATGACCTGATATTGACGATCTTGGAAAACTCTTTCTGTGGTGTTTGTATTCTCCTCTACTGTCTCCTTCAACTGAATTGCATTCACCTGCACTCCGCAACGCCGAAATGAGTTTGAAAAAGAACCTCAGTCATAATTTTAGAGTACCCCACTACAAACACTAATCATTGTGAAGTGCTAAACTATGGTAATCTCAATTAAAACTTAAATGAAAGTTTGAAATCAGTTAATCTAGTCCCTTTAGTAGCAAGAACTGGGTATTGTACCTTTATACGGTAAAGAGGGGCGGTAAATGTGTCATTAAAAACAAACGAGTCATAATCGTCCACATCTCTACCCTTTGGCATCTGTTGCATGTTCAACAAACGGAATCAACATCAAGAAATTGAAGGAGACTGTTTAAAAACAAATTCTATAAACTGATTAATTCTAAAAAACGGATACAAACAAACCTTTTGTAGAACACGAACTTTTCCACATGCAAGTGATTGCAGAGTCCTTCTCAGTTCCTTGTCTTCGATACCAGTAGAATCCTTGATATCTTGAAAGCTTAGTTTCTCAGCATCATTGAATTGCATCAAAACAACAGTCTAGAGCAAAGCCAGATATGCAGAATTAATTCCAGAAAAATGTGTGCGATACAAGATAAACAAATGAAACTATAACAATAACAATAATAACAGTAATAATAACAATAGTAATAAGAACAACAATAACACCAATAACAATAACAATAACAATAACAATAACAATAACAACAATAATAATAATAATAATAATGGCTTTTGAAAGGCAAACCTGAAAAAGGGAGACAGCCAACTCCTTTTTCCCTTTGGGAAAATCTGCCTTTAGGACACAGTGACCTAAAGAATTTTGCCACATGAGACGCCTTCCACTGTATTTGCTCAGATAGAACTCTTTAAAAATATCCTGAAGAAGAAATAAAGGAAAGGACCATGTCAAGGAAGTCACTTGAAGTATCAAGGATTTCAATTACCAACAGTTAAAAGATCATTCATTTATGGCTTGTGCTTAACCTGGTAAACATTCAATTCATGAGGAAGTCTGACATCCATGGGTGGATATGTTGGCCAGTACCTGCACTCATCAAAGAATTATTGTAAGACTCCGTTTACCTTACTGATGCCAATAGATAAGAAAAGGGAAACAAATAGCTTACCCTGTTGTCAAGACATGAACACTCATTTCAATGCCTGATGGGAGTTTTGTTCTCGCCTGGGATGACTGTCTGAAGGATTCGTTAATTTCTTTTGATAATTCAATGTCCTGTATCAAAATGATTTTCAACATAATGATAAAAAAACTATGAATAAAAGTTTTAGTAATTTATGAAGTTTGTTAGAATATTGTCATTATAATATTACAATATTAGAGAAAAGAATGTAATTTTGATGAGAGTCTTCCCAACTATGTGGTGGTACCAATAGAGTACCTGTACCACGCAACCAGTGAGGGTGAGAACAAAATACAAGCACAACATACTAATGTCCAACCTTCTAGGTACTTGAGTCTTAGACTCTCTCCCAAACTCTATTCCTGAAACTCTAATAATTGTCCTCGATTACACCACCTTTAGTATCTATATACAGCATAGTAATTTCCAACCTTGCAAGTACTTGAGACCTAGATTCCCTCCCAAACACTATTCCCGAAACTCTCATAATTGTCTTCTATTACTTCACCCTTAGTATATATACAGTGTTGTGTCCCACCTTTCTAACTGAATCCGTAAACTAACTGATCTCAACTAACTAATTGGGTGGGGTTACTTCAATTGTTATTCATAAAGTAGTTATACAAGACTATGAAACCCAAGCAAATGATATATGAACTTTAATCAAAGAAAAATACCAAATTCCTGTGTTCACCATCGTCAAAATACAAGTGATAGGTCATTTGATGGCTGTCGGGTAAATCAATTTCATAGTTGATGCATAAAGATGCTATGTCATAGATTTTAAAACACATACAGAACAGAAGTCTACACTGGGTGAAGAGTAATTTTCCTTCTTTAAAAGCATGTCCAATATTGTTTATTGCCTCCTTATATAAATGCAAATAAATTGTATAGCAACAACATTTTATATGGCTGAAGAACTTCATTATTCAAAATCCAAGTTCAACCTCACAGTTGAATCTTAAATGTGACTGAAGGCCATAAAATATAATCTCTATCCAGGTTAGAATTCCCAAAGAAAAAGACATGGGAAAAAACTGAGGTTGGTATAGATGATTTCAATCCAGAGCATGCCAACCAGAAGCTGAATAAAATGTCTCAAAAGTTATAAACTGGTCCAAAGATATGTATACCTTGAACATTCCTTCCAGCTTGTTTGTAAACTGGCTACCACACTCGGTCTTCAACTGCATCGATGAAAGGAAATTGCCATGTTAGTGAAAACTTGCTGAGGAACCATCTATTTATTTAAGATGTTAAATGGAAAAATGAGCCTTCACCTTGGAGATCATGGATTTCTCCGCGTCAATTGAAGCACTCTTTCCTAACAGTAATCTTTTAGCAAGATCTTTCTTATAAAATGCCTCAAACACATCCTTGCCCTTTACAAAAAAACGTCAAGTAATCTTGCCATTATCAGTATGGATGAAAAAAATAAGTAGAAATGCATGATATCACCACACACATGAATGAATAATACAGAAAACAAGATGTAATTGGTTAGCTGCTCCACAATGAAACATTGTGCTTACCTGAATGAACCTGAATAAAACCAGGACTTTATCAAGTGTGCCCTCTAATTCCTCTTCTGAAGTACCCTTATTACCGGCACGAAGTTTATCATCCAAAAACTTGGCAATCAACTCTGCAGGTCGGTTCTGCCATGTAAAAAAATAAGATAACCGTCAGTTGACTGCAAATCACACACATAAAACACACATGAAGGTAAAAAATAAGACCCAAGTTGCTGACCAAGAAGCACATGTTAGACATTTCACAAGCTCTCTCTCATAGACAAAAAAATAGTAATTCTCAATTATCAACCACTGGCAGATATATAATAACAAGAATCGAATTGATTGAAAAACCAAAAGTACGCAAGAAAATAAGTTGTTTTTATTGCATATTCTGTAATATTCTTTGACAGTCTGACCTGCCAGATTTTAGACGGGCTGTGTGAATTCGAAAAATGACAAATATGACAGCTACGGTTAATGTGTTGGAAGAAAGGATGGAAATACAAGAGTTCAACAAAGAGGACACACATTGGACATTTCACAGGACGATGCCTGACATGCAGCAGCACAAAAACTTGATGTGTTAGGTACATTTTTTTTTAAGGATTGATGTGTTAGGTACATATTAAGTTGTTTGACTTCAAAATGCCAATAACTTGATGTTTGCAATGTTTGATTATCTAAAAAGTATAGTTGTTATCATCGGTATTTTATCATGAGTCGTAGTATTCATAAAACATTTTAGGGTTAAATAAGTTTTTGGTCCCTATAAATATAGTCAATTTTGATTTTAGTCATAAAAAAATTGACATGTTTTGGTCCCTATAAAATTTTCAGCACGTAGTTTTAGTCCGTGTTAAATTAAAATTCGTTTAATTATGCTTAAATTTTAAATTTTTGAATGATTTTTTTATAGACTTGTTTATAACATTATAAAAAGTTCATCCACAAAAAAGAAGCTCAAAATTTTATATTTAGGTCCAAATTTTCATTACTTTAATTTTGAAATTTTGACGTTTAAAAAAATTCATATTTAATTCATTACATGTTAAAAAATTCTAATTTTTATAAAAGAATTTCGTATAATGTTCTTATTTCTTAACATGTCTGTAAAAAAATCATTCAAAAATTTAAAAGTTTAAGCATAATTAAACAAATTTTAATTTAACTGGGACTAAACTACATGCTGAAAAATTTATAGGGACCAAAACATGTCACTTTTTTTTACGAGGAGTAAAAACGAAATTCACTATATTTATAGGGACCAAAAACTTATTTAACCCAACATTTTAATTAAAGATTTGAATGTAGGCTTTCCCATTCACCAGTCTACATGTGGCAAACTAAGGTTTCTTTTTTGGCACCGAGATCATTGATTAATCTATAAGACAATGAAAATCAGATACAAAGGGGGGAAAAAGGCTGTTGCAGACAAGATACCAGATGAGTTGACCCAAAACATATTGGCTGGAGCTTTCAATCTTAAGATATTTCTAAAATTTCTCTATGGAAACCGACAAACAGATATGGCAAAACCAGAGCAAAATGGTGAGTACCTGACGGAGATTGATAAGATGCTCAAATGCATCTTTAATGGTGTTACTGAATGCTTCATTCTTAGCAAAGCTTTCTTCCCATGTTGTGTCAAGAGCAGCCTTAAATTCAAGAAGGGATTGAACCATGTCTTTATCTTTCTCCTCATCCATAACAATGCCCTGCCCAGTTCTCCTGATGTATGAACTAATGGCCTGCCTCAATGACTCAAGGGCATTGACCCTAGAAAAGAGCAAGTGCATTCTTTGAAGGTCTTCAATACGATTTCCATCCATAAGCATAGAGAAACCCTATAACATGAAATAAAATTGAAGCAACGAGGAAAATTTTTTGAGAAAAGGAATCACTAGAGGATAGCCAAGAAGCTAGTGGTGAGCAAAACCTTATCAAGAATGGCAGGTATATGACGTTCAAGAAGTTGTTTTTCTGTTGTTGTTATTAATGGCTTCTTAGTACTTGCATCCAAGTAGATCAAACATCTTTCATGTTCCTCTTGCAATCTTGTCTGCAAAAATGAGTACCCAAAAACATCCCTACAGTAAGTATACAATGTGGGACAATGGAAGGATTGAATATAAAAAAGGGATAATATTTGAGGTCAGAATATCAGATAAAATTCTGATATGGCATGCATGATCCATCTGTCATACAATCATAAAAAATAACTTAAGTTAAGAAGATAACTGTTAGGAACCCGAGAAATTGAAATGTAAGGACAGAATCAGAAGAATAGAATGTACTACTGAAAACTGAAAGAAACTGCCGGGTTTCTCCTCCAAAGGATCTCTCCTTTCACATACAACTATAAAAATGTAAGAAATGCCTCCATGGCTCCATCTGTTCCTATTTCTCCAATTTATACATGATAACCCTTCTACCTACGTACCCTAACTATTTTAACTAATTGGCCGCTATTCTAACTGTCCATCTTCTCTATGTCGACAATAATACAAGGGGATAAAGAAAAGTAAGCACCTCCACATGCTTCAAGTAATCTGGAACATCTGATTGCTGCATGTATTTCACACCTTCAGCGGCATAAAATTCAGATGTACATTCAAGGAATGGCTTCTCAAAGCTTTCTGCATAAATACCCAGAGCAGTAAACATCTTTAAAAGATGGTTGAGAAGAGTTCTATCCACTGCTTCACCTAATCTGGAAAATAAGACAAAAGTACAGATTGTAAGATAAGCTACATCACAAGTTGATAAAATTGATGACTTTATTCAAACTAATATGAATCAACCGGCTAAATTCATATATTAAGATAGAATTTAATGTCCAAAATCGCAAATGATGATCTGAGACGAAAGTATCTTAGTTCCTGGCATGAAGGTGTCAACCATTGAAAAAGACCTCTGTTGGGATAGATTCATTTCAATAACAGGAAGACTGGTGCCCCTAACTCCATGCATCCTTAGATTTAGACCATTCAAGCCAATAATGTTCACTAAATTATCCATTGTACCCCCACCCACTAACAACAGCTCCAATGCCAATATATTCGACAAGTTAACAGCAGTAAAACTACAAGCATATACATCCTTGGATTTACACCTTTCAAGCCAATATTGTTCACTAGATCATGCTTTGTACAAGACCCACTGACAACAGCTCTAATACCAATATATTTTTCACCGGTAAAATTACAAGCATCTTGTAAAAAAATCTTAGGGGAGTCAAGAAGATTAGTTAGAATTAAAATAAGATTTGAATTGTCTAATTAAGATCAGAATAAAATTCTAGTTTTTCCTTGCTTATTTTTCTCCTTTGTATTTTCCTAAGTTGTAGCACAGATCAATTGGTGTTTCCTAAACAACTTTCCCCTTACATTTTAGCATTGTATGACTCCATATGAATATTAAGAAAAAACTATAATCCCTTCTATGAATATTATATATCCAGTTATCATTGACAGTCAGGACATGCTCATTCATCAGTTTGATAATATCCTCGTGAGGTTATTTAAAAGTACAAGTTTTCGGCACATATCTTTGTTTCCTAACATTTGGATTTACCGATATGCATTCCAAAATTAAAAGAGGAAATTAAATTGCAGTAAGAATACAAGGCCTTATATTATGCAAAAGATGTCAATAAAAACCAAATGTTTATATACTCAACATACGAAAAACTGCAAAAGATTAAAAAAAGAAATAAACATAAGTTGAATTACCCAATGCACTGTGATCAGAAGCTCAGTTGAACAGATTACATAGGTTATACACATTGTTGTTCAACATAGGTTACTACACATTGTTGGTCCGTACAATAAACCAATAACTGCATACTAATTGACAAAATTCATGTACCAAAAAAAAAATTAAGACAAAATATGGAGCTTCACACCAAGAAAATAATAGTATAAAAAACATAAATAAATAAATTGCAAGGAGTAAGTTGGAATGATATGTTTTGCGAGTTGTGAATAAATAAATAATACTCCTCCGTTTTAAAATGAGAGTCGTTTTCGCCAAAAAAAATTGTTTTAAAATGAATATCACTTGCGCTTTTCAATGTAGAATTATTATTTTACTTCCAATTGTACCCTCTAATTAATTGAGTGTACATTATTTCCAAAGCATTACACCAATAGTAAATAAGGCTAGTTTAGTAAAATTGTCATGTCTTTTGACATCAATATTTCATTTCTTAATTTGTGTGTACAAACTTTAAACAACACTCATTTTAAAACAGAGGGAGCAAATGACAAACAATATTAAGTCTCAAAGGTTCAGAGTAGAGAGAGAGGGGAGAATTATTTTTGATGAAAACGGAATTCTTGTATGGACTCTGTATCTCTATTACAATCAATCTCTTACATAGAGATTCTGACATAACAAGTAAGACTGGCAGTTACTGTCATAACCAAATTTTTATGATCATATGCCTCCACACAAGCTCAACGTGGGTGAGAAACCATATGAAGCTCAAGCACACTGAGCTTGTCCAGAAGTATTAAGAAATCTGGAAGCGGGTAGAACCTTCTTCAACAATCTGTGCACGAATGTGTAGAACAGTGAGTTGTCAATTAAGCACATTCTCACCAACAAAGAAGAGGTCTGGTATATGCTTAGTGCATACATGTAGATGAGCTTGTTCAGAAGTATTAAGAAATCTGGAAGCGGGTAGAACCTTCTTCAACAATCTGTGCACGAATGTGTAGAACAGTGAGTTGTCAATTAAGCACATTCTCACTAACAAAGAAGAGGTCTGGTATATGCTTAGTGCATACATGTAGAACTGGATTGTGAGCCAAGGCAGCTGCACTGTGGTTATCATAAAAATATGGAAGTAAAGAACAGAACTCCAGGTTCTGTATTCTGCCTCTGTGCTAGAACACGCCACTAACGTTTTCTTGCTGGACTGAAGAGATAAGGCTTGGACAAAATTAACAGCCGGTAAGGCCTGTTTAAAGGTTCCACGAGTTAGTAACAGAGATAGATGAAAAAGATGTTGCGGATACCAGATTTGGAAGGGATGGATATTGTAAGGGTAGTTGAGAGGATGCTATGCACTGAGTGTGAGGAATGGACATTATTAGACTATTATGAATCTTCGTGTAGGACTGAGTCACAGGCCAAGACTCGGAAGACTACTTGAAATCTATATGGAAAGTAAGAAGTATATCATTCTTGAACGGGCCCCCTCCTAGGCTAACACAGATTTTTTTTTAATTCTAAAAATAATTCTTGATTATTCTTTCCAATTCAAGTCTGCCTTTTAACAGGCTACATATAAGAAAGGGAACCGAATTGATAAGATCGTAACTAGCAATTACTTACAATTATGTCATCTGATAAAGATTGTATGCAACATAATTTTACCAAAAGAGAATTTATAAATAATTCAAATTTTGAAAAAGATAAAGTATACAAATCAGCAAATCCTAACTAAACAGATAAAATAATCCTAATCAGCAAGTCAGCCTTCATTGATGCCATCTTCTCCCTCTGGTGCTAAGTCCCACATCATAGACATGGTGAGATGCTTTAGGGGACCACGGGATTTTGAAAGGACATATCTAGGACAGTAGGTGTATAAGATGCTGCATTTGAAGGAAACAACTCTACGTAAGGGAATCTATTCTCATTGGAAATTACATCCCTTGAATAAACATCTATGAAGCACGGACACAGACACGGACACCAATAATAATTTGAGAAAATTATATAATTCAGTGTATTCATAAGTGTCGGTGTCGTGTCGGACACTGATGCGTGTCCGACACATGGACACACCTAATATGAGGAGTGTCCGTGCTTCATAGATAAACATGTCACCATTAGGAGAACACTTGTAGTATGTAGCCTTTATGAGAGATAAAATAACCCACCATAATGCATTCATGGGAGCAAAAGTCTAGTTTGTGAGTGTTGTATAGAAAACAGGCACATCAAACACCTGAAGAAGGGATGAAGGTGATCTATGTAATTTACAACACAACAAGCAGAAGAGAATTCAGTAACATCTTCATTTGAAAACGGTATATCACATTTCTGAAAGATAATGTGTTTGGAATGTCCAAACCTGAGATACCATGTGAAGAAACTAGGATCAACATATTTAAGTACACAGTGAGTAGAAGTAGTGTTTCCAATAGGAAAAACAGAAGAAACCGAATTTGATAGCGATAGAGGCTGACGCTGAAGGCTTGGAAACTCATACAAGATAACATCTAAACTTCATTTGAAGCCTAAGATAGAAGATTTCACAAGATAAAGGTTAGGACGAAACTTAAAGTACACAGCATTATCTTTTGTAAATTTACTGAGATTAATATGATTTTTTTTTTTGTAATGGAGGGGGCATGAAATAAATTATGAAGAACTGGAGAGACATTAGGATTAAGAGTGTGCTCGGGTAACATCTTAATTAAGTGCCTACTGAGTAAGAGTTTGTCGTATCATATGCAGATTAAGAGTGTGCTCGGGTAACATCTTAATTAAGTGCCTACTGAATAAGAGTTTGTCATATCATATGCATAAATCTATTTCTATAATAAAGGGTGAAATGTAGTTAAACTGCTGTCGTATAAGGGTTAAGCCATTTTTCGTAAGCTACCAATGTTTGGTTTTTTTCATAAATAATTTCTCTCTTGATTTCTTAACCATTGCCCTTAGGGCGCTAATTAGGAAGACCCGCATGCATATAGACATATAGACACAAATAAATAAATACTGTCGTTACATACAAATATGTGCAGCAATAACCAAGTCTTTTCCAAAATAGTGGGGTCGGCTACATGGATCATTATATACCATTAAGTCCTGCCATGTATTAGGTCCAAAGTTAGCCCATATACCTTTAAATCTTTGTTGATGGTTTGGTCTATATACTCTATTTTTCTTGGTCTCCTCTATCTCTAACTATTGGACTACCCTCTATTTGGTCTACTCTCCTTACAGAGCTTCAACATATCTTCTCCATACATGTTCAAAACACATGTTCTCTACATCAGGTACTGGCAATTATCCTTTAAACTTTAGTGGTATTTTTCTATCACATGACACCTGAAACATTCTTCCATTTCACCCACCTTGAATTATATGGAAGACATCTCTATTTATCTCCGTGTCACTTTGTATGTTAGACCTAGGGTACTTTAAATCTGAGACTTCTGATATTGTATGTTCACTAATTTCATCTATACATTATAATTTGTTTTTCTCTTGCCAAACTTGGACTCCATACACTTTTTACTTCTACTTGGGCAAAACCTGTGTTTTCTCAAGGCTCTTTGTCATTTCTGACTTGTCATCTTTCTCTTCTCTCAACTCTCCAACTAAGACTACGTCATCTATAAAAAGGATGTACCATGGATATATAAGTTGAGAGCATTAAAAAAAGTTAATATTGATCATGTGATTGTACTATCAAGATTACCTCATTTCACATTCCTACTTGATTGATACCCTTCGAATTAATACATGTGTGGAAGTACAAGGAAGTGGTGAGTGGTGACATTTCCAAATAAAGTGTCTTGGAGATTTTTCTCAACATTTTTCAGATTTTAACTATTTTTTTAACTTTTTTATACTTTAGGGGTTACTTCTCTATATAATAAAATGATTTTTTTTATAAGAGCCATACACTTGTCAAGCCACATGACTGTCAGTAAAATGATCAAATGGACACTTAGTAAGGAGCATCTAACACATGTCACACCAGTGTCACTGTCGAACACATGTCTCCATGTTTCAAAGATCATAACAGCAAAAATCCAATTCTAACCCCCTCTAGACCTCTACAATCCTGAAATTCATGTATAATAAGGTATTATCCCTTGCTTATGGAAATAAAAAGCAAAAGTGGCCACCCTGGGTCATTCTGCTAACCTAAAAACTAAATGACCACTCCCATGGAACTGTATAGCCATTACACAAACACAAGTCTGAGTAATATTTTTCCTGGTGAACAAATAAATAAGAGTTTCACCCTTAGTTCAAAACAACTTACAGTTCTAACTGAAAAGATATAAAATATAAAGGAAGGGGGTTTGTGGTTAGCTCTAACTCTAAAAAGAAAACAAATCAGTAATTTTATTTTACATTGGAGAATGATGCTATCGTGGTCAATGATATCATTATTAGCAAGTATATTTTGCATGTGTGCATCGCATATATACAAAAAAATAAAAATTAATAATCTGAAAAGGAGTTGGGACAGAAACATAAAAACCAAGATAAAATCAATAAGAAGTGCCACACACACTCTCCCAACCCACCAACGATCCATACATACATGAATTGAAGTATGGAACATTCGATCAATAATATATGCATATATATAAAGGTCTAGCAGTCATTTTCAAAATCAAAAGTGAGATCACGAATATTGGTTTTACCTTTCACTGTCAATCATTCGTAAAAGACCAGTAACAGTTTTGTGTTGAACTTCAGGAGACAGTGAAAGATGTTTCCGGAAAATTTGAAGGCCCATGTCCCATATTGACCGTATATTTGGTGATTGTTTCACATATGTCCTATCCAGAAACAAGGCTATACCACGAATCATCAACATTTGGTCACAGAGATCCTGCCAACATCTCTCGACTAGAGATAGAAATACAATCAAATCCGGGCTTTGTCCAACCAAAGACTGCAGTGCTGCAGATATGTGTACTTCACACTCCTTTTCAATTCGTTGATAAAGATTCCCACCCATTTTATGAATGCAAAGATCATTGACGGCCTGTGGAGATTATGAGTTTACCATGAAATTCCCATAAATCAATTCACGATAAATATTAACAAGGCTAAATAAACCACATTATTACCAAAATAATAAGAATAAGAATTAGAAAAATTCAATGATTACCTGATAAAGCTTCTCCAAGTCGCAGGAGTCGGGTTGCTTCAAAAATATAGCACAAATAGCAGACTTTAAAATTGCCCATGTTTTGTCTTCAAAATTAGTGGGCACTGTTGGGTTGCCTACAAAATGAAAACAGGAAAGTTAAAAAAAAAAAAGGAATTTAGTAGCCATTCTATTCATAAGAAGAAAAAAAAATTGATTTGATTTATGATACTGCAGCGTGAATGGATTTTCAAAACAACAAAGGAACTACATTTCCAAATCAGTAAAATAAACTCACTTACTACCATACTCTATGGGCAAACATAATCACACGAAAAACATGAGATATTCAAAGGTTCAATCAGGTACAGATTCTAGATAAAAGTAATAAAATAAAAACATCTCAAAATTAAATCCCGTCCAATAAGAGCTTAGTATCAGCTCAACCTACAATCACAATTTTAGAAATGCAACAAATATACAACCTACAATATATCAGACAAAACTGACCATAGATATCAACACTGAATTCACTTCATAGTTCAGATCATCATCATAATATACCTAGCTTTACACAATAACAATACTACTCATTCAGCAGCATCTAAAAAACATAACCATCCTCTAGAAAAATAAAAAATGGAACCGACAACAGATATCAACACGTAACTCACTTCACAATTCAAATTCTCATCAAAATATACCTAGCTTTACACAATCACAGCCTTCACACAAGTCTACTCATTCAGCAGCATCTAAAAACCAGAACCATTCTCTAGAAAAATAAAAAACGGAACCGACAATAGATATCAACACCTAACTCACTTCATAATTCAAAATTCAAAATTCAAATTATCATCATAACAATCACAGCCTTTATACAACTCTACTCATTCAGCATCATCTAAAAAACAAAATCAACCTCTACAAAGATCAAAAATGGAAAAATAAAATAAAACACGCAATCTCTAATTCAATAACTCTTTCTAGCTACACTAAGTCTTCAAAACTAAAACCCTCACTCATGGATCTCATTTCCACACTCTAAATCCTACAACTACTCAAAAAAGTGAAAAATCTAACAAATCAGTTTATGAACAAATTAGTAATTGAAAACCGCAATTAAACCTTAATTACATCAGCTAAACAGAAATGAAAAATCGAAAATCTTACAAGCACTGAAACGAGTGAAGAATCTAATTAAGCAGTTTGTGAACAAATTAGCAATCCCCAACCGCAATTAAAGCTTAATTACATCAAATAAGAACAAATAGAATCAAAATTCAATAATTAACGGAAAGAATTAAGCGAAAAATTAAAAAACCCTGAAAATTGAAGAACGCGAGAGAGAGTGAGAAATGACCTTTGTGGAGCTTGATGAGAAGCTTCTTAGCAGGTTGAGGAGGAGTAGCTTTCTTCCGAGCGAGATTAGCAGCCATATTGGAGGCGGCGCCGCCGCGAGGAAGGTCGGTAGGTTTGAGATCGTCGTCCATGGAAGAGTCGAAAACGACGTCGTCGAAGGTTGAAGAAGATTTAGCTTTTTTCATAGAGGTTGAAGAAGAAGGTGAAGATGAAGTAGCGCCGCTAGAACGTTTTGTAGGGAGAGACATGAAATGAATGAAACTCCACTCACGAACTCTCTATCTCTCTCTCTCTATCAACATACCATTGTACTTTCGTTTCTCTCTCTGAGTAACCAAACAAAAGCTCAGATCGAGCGTTTGGATGATGGTATATTGGTCAAAAAATGAAATGAGGTATATTGGTTTTTTTAATCTGATTAGTTTTTATTTTAAATAAACGACAAAATCTCCATAAATATTTGCTCAAGTCGGATTTGAGACCGATGTCTTAGTTAAGATAGAAATATCATTGAAGAGACTAGCATCATCATCTCATCAAAGAAGTTTATGTTGATGATAAGTATTTATCGGATAAAAAAAAAGTTTGAAGGTAAGTATATCAAAATGGACTAGCTCATAAGGGTCGATCTATCAAACATGTTAAAACATAGGGTTTAAGCTTTAAAACCAACCTAAATTATTTCAAGACTTTCTAGCCGGATTCATATAAACTCGTTTAAAATATGTGAGATACCGTATTACACACGGGTAGCCCATATAAACGAAAATAAACATTAAAAAGAAAAAGAAGTAACCATTGTCCATAACTCCCTATCACTTGTAGTTGCAAATGGTAACTCAAATCCAATTGAATTTGTGTTAAGTTTCATTTGAAACTTCATTGTTTGTGATCAACTCATAAATTTATGACAAGTGATTTCATATGAACTTGTGAAAAACTTTTAAGTATATTTGACAATTATTAATGGCATATTTGGGCATATACGAAAACAAGACCACTTGGATAAAGATAGGGACTATATTTTCAATTGTATATACATATATGGGTGATTAAACAGCATATATGCCATTTTTGGTCGATTTATTTGATCAACAGCTATCATGGAGTATATTTGTGTTGTAAGTTAGAAAAAATGTTTCAGCTTTCCTTTTTATGATGTTATTATGAATATTTTACTAAAAAAAATTACAGTGTTTATTAACTTTTTTTTTACAAAATTTAGTACAAAATAAAAAAATATTAAATGGTGGGCTAGCCCGTGGCCCAGTTAGAACCGGGTTCACACGTTTTTTCAACCCTACCATGTACAGACCATTTGGGTCGGCCTTAAACAGATCGGGTAGCACGTTTGACAACTCTAGTTGATGGTATATTGATATGACGTACATGCATAACATAACACAACTTTTTTATTTTATTATTATTATTTTATACAATTAATAACACAAATTTGTCAAATTTTCTTTCTTTTTTTCTAAATTTTTATATTTTTGTGTGGATTGAAATTCGAAAAAATGCACTTTTATTGGATAAAAATTTAAAAGGAAAATATTATAAAGATTATGTTTAGATAGAGAGGGAAAACAAAAGGTGTGAACGTTTTATTTGCCAAAAAGAAAAATGTTTTTATTTTCGATTACTTCGTATTTTAAAATATTATGGAATTTCAAACAAATAAAATATTGGCATGTAAAATGTTTCTCTTCTTGTGCAATTTTCTTGTTAGTTTAAACTGCATATAAAATTGCAGTAAAAAAGTTTTTACACATACATTTAGAGCCTGTTTGGATTAGCTTATTTTAGAGCTTATATAAAACAATTTATGCAAATAAATAAGTTTTTATGTATTATTTTTAAGTTTTTAAGGTAGTTTATGAAAAAACGGTTTATGAAGATACAATTTTAGTTAATGAGAGCTTATAAATTAAAATAAAAACTTATTTATTTACATAAACTATTTTTCATAAACTCAAACCAGACGGAGCCTTAATTATATATTTGATCACTGTGACACTCAATTATGTTAGTTTTTTCAAAACTATGAAGTAAAATATGATTTGATGTGCGTGTGGATGTTTTTTTAATTGCGCTATTTTCTTTTTATGTAAGATAAGGCTACTAATGGGATGAACTTTCGTGTATTTTAGAAATTATTACTTGTCATTTTTGAATAGTTAATTTAGTGATGAAGTAAGAGATAAAAATCACTCTTTTACATTTATGTACCGAAACAATAATTGTAAGAGATAAAAGAACTTGTAAAAAAAAGTAAGAGATGCTTAAATGACTAAATTGAATTGTTTGTAGGGGTGGCAAAATGGATGGATTGGATGGATATGGATTTGGATCCTAATGGATGGATCAAAAGAAATCCATTAATCCATTACAATCCACTAATTTTTTTTGTTGAAAAAAACCATCCAATCCATCCATTAAGTGTATTGACCATCCAATCCATCCATTACTAGATTTTAACGGATGGATTGTCCATCCGATCCATCAAATAAAATGTGTTATTTATTTAATTTGTATTTCATAAATATTTAGTTAACTAATTGGTGCCAAAAGTAAAAATATCCAACCTATTTATTCATGTCTAAGCCCAAAACCGATTTTATTATCAAGCCCAAACTTGATTTTTGTCTCAGCCCAAACAAAATTAAATATATAATAATAGGTGGTGGTGCACAGTTGTTGACTGCCGTTGACCACTCGTTGACCGGCATTGACCGGCGTTGACCACCGTTGGCCGACGTTGACCACGGTGGTACTCCGGTGAATCCCGGCGGCGGTTGACCGGAGCTCCGACAAGATTACGGAGGCGGGCGGTGGTTCACGGCGGACCTTCGGCGTTGACCGATGGTTCTCTGGTTTTTTTCCTTCAATTGTTTTATTTTTTAAAATTAACTTGTTTTTTTATTTAAAATGATCCAATGGATTTGTTTTTTAAAAAAAAAAGATAATCCAATGGACTTTTAAAATAAGGTGGATGGATTAAATCCATCCATTGTTCTAAATGGTTGGATCCAAAACCAATCCATTAACAAAAATTTTGTTTGGTGGATGGATTGGATGGATTTTATGGTGGATGGATTGGATGGATATGGATTTGGTGGACCAAGTTGTCATCCCTAATTGTTTGTTTCTATACCCAAAATAATTGAATGGTTTCTTCCTTCATATTGTCTGTGGCGAAACTTAACTACAAAGTTTGGATCGACGGTCAAAATAAACTATAAATTATAAATTAAATATGTATACACTTTTGCTTTCGTTGATTTTAACTCATTGAACAACCTCTTAAGCAACCATTTTTGTGTTTGTTTTTACGTGAAAGAGATAAATTAGTTGAATGAAAAGTATTAAACATATCTTCGCAATTCAAATTGTGAAACACTTGTTATCTTTCTAAGTATAGGAAACAATGTCGTGTTCAAACATAGCATTAACAAGTAACAACGACATTAATTTCCCACATTGCATATCTTATTTCATTTGCAATCAATCGCATAGTTTCTAATGGACCAAAAAGGGATGGTGGAAAATAGTCACAAGATGGCTTGGATTTAATCATGATATGTGAAGATTATCAAGTACAAACAACGCCCAAATTTGATTCAATATCTTCACGCAATTAATAATTCAAGTTAAAGTTCCTAACAACAATAAATTAACAATAACTCAAATAAATGCCAGAATACACTGCCCGAATATACTGAAAATCCCTAAACATAAGTTGTTTTTGCCATTAAAAACTAATTATTTTTTAAGTCTTAAAAACTAAATTATTGTTCACCTAAGAAACAACACTAAAAACAAAACAAAATGGAAAATAAATAACATAAGAAGATGATGGTGGTGGGTCGATGAAGAAGGGACTCATGGAGGAAGAGAATGGAGTAAAGGAATAGAAAGCACGTAAAAATGATGTAGTCATATGCCATGGAGCATCCCTTCACACACACACCCCATGGTACATATCTTGACACGTGTCCAAGTCTTTATTTTGTTTAGAAAAGCTAAAATAAATCAAATTGAGAAAGAGACTCACTCCACAAATCTGAAACCAATTCCACAACCCTAAACCTACTTTCTTGCTACTTGTCATCGTCTTTCTCGCCGTCGGTGTTCAAACCGCCGTCGTTGACCTTCACAGAGTAAGAAACCGACGCTTACTTGTTTTTGAAAAGAACTTTTTTTTCATTTCACTCTCTCAAAACTTGTTTTTGTTGTCAAAATTATCCTAGTTCTTTTATTACTAACATCGACTAAGATTCTGGTTTAATACATTGAATGGATTTTAGAGATACTAGAGAAGATAATTTAGAAAAGGGTCATGCCCTTAGGGCATAAGTTAAGAAGCTAAAAATATAATTAAAACATAAATTTTGTCATGAAAATATATTTCAAATTTCTAAAATATGGAATGCACAGTTTTCAATAAAATATTTCTCTTTTTAGTTTCTTAACTTGTGTCTTAAGGGCACAAGTTAACGTTTCTCTTTAGATAATCTATTACACATAGAATGGATTTTGATTCTCGTCGAAACTCATTAACTTACTTTTTTTATTTCATATGTAAGTTTGGATGCTTGTGTATTTTTTTTTAAAGAGTGAAGTGATTGCTTCTATTGTTACTATTAATTTGGTGAGAGAAGGGATTGTGATCTACTGTGTGATGTTAGTGAAAATAATGAAATGTGCAACTTTTCCCTTTTATTTTTGAGACTATTTTTGTCTTTTATGGCATTATTAAAAAATTGTATATACAACAACATATGGTCTTTCACTATTTTTTAGAATCTTATTCAATCCTCTTATTCATTTTCTAGTTTGATCAAACATGTCATTTTTTAGCGTTGATCAGAAGCCAAAGTTGGAATGGAATTCAAAAATATAGATGAGGTTCGTCAATGTTGGCTTACTTATAGTGTACATGTTGGTTTTGGAGTTAGAAAATATTATGCGAACAAAAATAAAGATGACACTATATCATCATGTAAATTTGCTTGTTTTAAGCGAGGGCTACAAAAGATAAAGAAAACATATGTTTTTGTTAGCAACCACATAGCCAAGACTAGAACGGATTACAAAGCGGGGATTTCACTTGTATGTAATGATGGAATGTTTGTTATCCATAAATTTGTAGATGATCATAATCATTATCTACAACCTTCAAAGACAACACACATGCTTGCATCACGTAGAAAGATAATTGAAGTGCAAGTATATGAGATTGGTTTGGCTAGTGACTCTGAATCAGGGCATAAGTTAACATTCCAGCTTACGAGCACACATGTAAGACATAGAGCTAGTGTTGGATTTACACGATTGGATGTAAAAAATTACATTAGTGGAAAAAGGCAAAGAACTATGGTGTACAAAGAGGTTGTATGCATTTTGTTAAACCAAAATGGGTTGAAGATCAATATCCTTAAGTTTTGATTATAACAAATTACTTGAGAATGATTGGATACTCTGACATTTGTTTCAGTGTATAGGAAGATACCCATAGTTTATCTTCTATGGTCAACCATATAGACTGAAAGTTAAACCTCTACTCTGAAAAATAACCACATAAGTTCAAGACGAAATTATATGGCTAACATAAAGTCAACACTTTATAACCCTAAAATCATCATTTGTAGACATATAGGACAACATACTTTATGATCAAGGAAAAAGTCAATGTTATGTGGTCAACACTCTATGGGTCAAGCGACCCTCTATACCAAGGCGATCCTACAGACCAAGATAGACAATGTTCTACACTTCAACTTGATGCAACATATTTTTCTACGAATAAGGAAGACAAGCATAGACTTGCATACATAAGGAAAGAACATTCAAACGCATCAATGCTAAATTAAATGTGAAGATCTGTCAACTATAATCAAGGTAATATTACATACAACAACCAAACATTGAAGGACAAAGATACTCAACAACGGGCTTCAAATCCTATTATATAAAGGAATTACATATGTTGAAAAAGGTTACAAGCTTACAAACTCTCAAACGTACAAAGTTGTATATACATGCTCTAGCCTACTTTGTTAGTACATAGAAATACAATCAAAAGAGATATACTCTAAGTGTATTATGCTTATATAGCTTACCACTCTTTAAGTTTGTTGTAAACACACAAAGTTATTTGTGAATCTTGTAATCCTATAATTTGAGGTTAGGAAGTCCTATATGCTTGGACTAGGAAATCCATGGCTAGGTTGTCTTAATTAGTGGTTATTGTTGTAACTTGTTGGATTATAGTGAAATCTTTCAGAAGTGTGGGGGGATTGGACTAACTCTGGATTGTGGAGTGAACATCTATAATTTGCCTGTGTCATTTCTCTTTTCCCTCAACTCTTTACATACCTGCATTTTCTGTCCAGTCTAATAACAAAAAAAAAAGAGTTAACCAATATCACAAAAAAGAAACCAACACAGTTAACCCCCTATATAAATTATTAGTTTTATTTAAATTGATATGTTAGTTAACCATGTCAATTTGAAAATTTCGTCACAATATTTTCAATAGTTTTGGATATATTAAACTCATACTCCCTTCTCTCTGTTTTGGTAAAATGAGGCAAAAAGGGAAGAGAAAAAACACAAAAAAGAAAAGCAAGTTAAGACTCGTAAAAGCCTTGCAAGCAGCATCCAAAAGGAGTTGATGAGGGTCGACGAATAATGAGATCATAATTTTATAAACTTAATTAATAGGTATTTAATTTAAAATTAAATCCAAAACTAAAAAAAGAAACCCACATACTCATCGATTGTTTATGAACTTCCTTACACCCGTAATAGCACTACTACTGTTTTACGAAGGATGTATTGACACTTGACATACGAAGTACCCAAGTCACTGAAAGTTTGAATGGTCACTTCAAATCTTGTATGAAATTGAATGTAGATATCATAGAATTTTTAAAGTATTTTGAACGAGTTGTCGAAGAGAAGAGAGCAAATAGACTAATTTGTGAGTATGAGTCATCATACAAGCTTTCAAGCTTAACATATGAGTTGTTACCAATACTATTCTAAATGGGAAACACACACACATATTGTGTTTGAGTTGTTTCAAAATAAGTTTTTCTTAGCTTTATCGATACACAGAGAAACGAGTCTCACTCTTTATATAAACATATCATATCCATGGAGAATCTTTAAAGATCTTGTAAAGTTACATTTGATTGTGCTTCAACCTCTATTACTTGTAGTTTTAGAAATTTGACATACTTTCTTCACATACATTAAAAAAGTGAATGATGTATATTTTAAGAAATTAAAATTAAACAAGGATTATCGCAAATATCTTCAATCAGCACCTACACTCCAAATTATGCATAAGAAATGTTGTATATCATTGCATATGATATTTGTTGAGAATTAATCCATACTGTAGTGAAATCAAACACTGAACGATCAGAAGCTGAAGCTTCAGAGTCTGAACGTTCAGAAGCAGAAGTTCAGAGTCTGAAGCTTCAGAAGCTGAAGTTCAGCGTCTGAAGCTTCAGAAGCCAGAGTCTGAGTCTGTTTAAGAGTTTGTTAGAGGTTGTTAAGAGTTTGTTAGAGTTTGTTAGAGGTTGTTACTTAGCTTGTGATGTAAGCAAGTGACATTTTTGTGTATATAAAGCCATGTAATGCGTATACTCATTACTGAATGAAAATTACACATTACAAATTTGTATGCTCTATTTTTCATTCTTTCTTCCCTGTTTTCGTATTATTCGTTGTTCTTCATCTTAATGCTGCGCAACTGATCCAACAAATGGTATAGAGAGCCTGGGTTAAAATCTTAGGGAAACACGAGTGAAGTGTGAGGGGGAAATCATCATTGGGAAACACTGAGTGAGGTGTGTGTTGATTTCTGGATCAAAGCAAAGATGAGTAACAATGGTTTTGTATCAAACATTCTGGTTCTTGATGGCAAGAACTGGGAACGATGGAGCGCATTGATGAAATCGCTTTTTGGAGCACAAGATGTGAATGATCTGGTGCAGAATGGCTATGAGGATTTGGGGGCAAATCCAACTGAAGCACAGAGGTTGGCATTCAAAGAAGCGAAGAAGAAAGATTGCAAGGCTCTTTTCTACATTCAACAAAATGTTGATAATCAGCATTTTGAGAAGATATCAAAGGCCACAAGATCCAAAGAAGCGTGAGACATTCTGGAAAACTATCACAATGGGGGAGAAAAAGTGAAACAAGTCAAGTTGCAGTCATATAGAAGGAAGTACGAGATGATGAAAATGGAGGAAGATCAGAAAGTAAGTGATTACTTCTCAAAAATTATTGAGATTGTGAATCTGATGAAAAATTATGGTGAAAACATCTCATATCAGATGGTAGTAGAGAAGATATTGAGATCCTTGAGTCCAAAGTTTGATTTCATAGTAGTAGCAATCCAAGAAGCAAAGGATGTTACAACTATGAAGATTGAAGAATTACAAAGTTCACTGGAAGCACATGAACTATTAGTGATTGATAGAGGTTCTGAAAGATCTGAACAACAAGCCCTTCAAGCACAAACTGAGGGAAATCACAAGAATTCAAGAAAAAGGGATCAGGAAGAACAAACTGGTCCAACAATGGAAAGTCTAAGACTGATGACAAAACTGAATCTTCAAGAAGAATAGGTTTTGGCAAAGGTCAGAATAAGAAGAAGGGGTTTGATAAAAGAAAAGTTCAGTGCTACAATTGTGAAAAGTATGGAGACTTTGCTGATGAATGTTGGTTCAAGAAAGATCAAGAGACTGATGAGCAAGCAAACATAGCTCATGGAGATGATTCCAATACAGTCTTGATGATGGCTACTACATGTGGAGATAAAATCAAGAATGAAGAGTGGTATCTTGATTCTGGATGCTCTAATCATATGACTGCTCATAGAGAATGGTTAACTAATTTTGATTCTAGCAAGAAAACTAGTATCAAATTAGCTGACAGTAGAAAGCTTGCATCAGAAGGAAGTGGAAATTTGGTGATCAAGAGCAATGATGGTGGGAAAATCATTATTGAAGATGTTCTCTATGTTCCAGATATGGAGTGCAATCTGATGAGCATAAGTCAATTAGTGGAGAAGGGGTTCTCAGTAGCAATGGATGGAAATTCATTGAAACTGTTTGATGCAAGGAAGAACTTAGTGCTAAAGTCTACCCTGTCAAAGAACAGAACCTACAGATGCAGCATCTCAAGTGATAAGATGATGTGCCTGTCTGCAACAGTTAGTGAAGATGCTGAAGCTCTATGGCATCTGAGGTACGGTCACTTGAATTCTAGAAGCCTTAGTGAATTGGAATCTAAAGAATTGGTGCATGGTTTACCTAAACTGAACATCAGAAAAACTATTTGTGAAGTGTGTGTGAAGAGCAAGCAGAGTAGGTTGCCCTTTGTGTCTGAAGCACCTAAGAGAGCAAGTGTGGCATTACAAGTAGTTCATTCTGATATATGTGGACCTTTTGAGGTAGCTTCTTTGGGTGGTAGTAAGTATTTCATTACTTTTTGTTGAGTCTTTTGGTGTTGGCTGCATGTTTTGGCAAAACCAAGGTATTGAATAGAAGCATCTCCATGATTAGAACATTTCTTCAGTTGCAAGAAATTTCATTTGAAGCCATTCAGAAGCTGAAAATGCCATCAGAAGCTGAAAGCACTGTAGCACTTCAGAAGCTGTTTTCAGGTTCTGATGCCCATGTTGACTTTTGTTGACTTCATCAGAAGCTGATGTTTTTCAAGTTATTTTTATGCGAATCTTAGCGACATTTGGCAAGGATTTGTTCCAGGATTATTGCTTCTAGATTGCTGTTGAATTGGAGAAGATTTAATGAAGATTTGGTATTAAATTATGAAGATCGTATTATTTCTGCAGAATCTTTAAAAGATACATTCTTGGTTTATTTGTTTCCTTATTGGATTATTCTTAATTCAGAAACAAATCCAATTCAGAAGATTGGCTACATAATTAAGAGACTTGTTGAAGGCTATAAATAGAGGAGGGCTGCTGCTATTCAAGAGATACGAATTTAAGAGTATTATTCAGAGAAATAGAGTCTTAGTTGTCTTTAAGCTTTTGCTTTATTTTTGTACGCCACTCATATGTTTTGAGTTGGTTTAGGATTGTCATTGAGTTGTAATTCATTCTAAGCCTCTAGGTACGAATGAAGTTGTGTTTTTAAAGTTTTCTGAAAAACAGAGTGTTTTTGTTTAAGGGTAGTTCAAGTGGCTGGGTTGTAGTTACTTGAATAGGAAGTTAGAGGTTTTCTAATACTCAACGTGTTGGGTAGAATTCAAGACTAGGTGGAGATTAATTGCTTGGGATAGGAACTGGGAGTCAGTGTCTGAGTCTTAAGGGTTAATTCCAATAGTGGAATTCCTTCCTGGATTGGTATCCCCCAGAGTAGGAGGTGTTTACTCCGAACTGGGTTAACAAACCTTGTGTGTTCTTTAGCTTTCCTGCACTTTTTATTTCTGTTACTTATCTGCTTTAAATTGTGCTAAGTCATTGTTCAGAACCGGTTTTGGTTCAGAACCTGTAATCTCTTTTGTATTGCCTGGCCAGAATTTCAATTGGCATCAGAGCAGGCACCCTGCCTGTAATTTGGGTGAGATCCAGAGGACTTAATATCTGGCAAGCATGGATAGAGAAGGAGGCTATGTCAATAGACCACCCCTACTAGATGGCACAAACTATGAGTATTGGAAGTCTAGGATGTGTGCATTCTTAAAATCTATTGACAGCAGGACTTGGAAAGCTGTGATTAAAGGCTGGGATCATCCTGAGGTTTTGGACAAAGATGGTAACAAAACTGGAGTATTGAAGCCTGAAGAGGAGTGGACCAAAGCTGAAGATGACTTGTCTCTGGGAAATTCAAAAGCTTTGAATGCTATTTTAAATGGTGTTGACCAGAACATGTTCAGACTTATCAAACAGTGTACTGTTGCAAAGGAGGCCTGGGAAATTTTAAAGACAACTCATGAAGGAACTTCTAAGGTGAAGATGTCCAGACTTCAGTTACTGACCACCAAGTTTGAGAACCTGAAGATGAAGGAGGATGAATCCATTCAGGATTTTTACATGAATGTGCTGGATATGGCAAATTCCTTTGATTCTCTTGGGGAGAAGATGTCTGATGAGAAGCTAGTAAGAAAAATCCTCAGGTCCCTGCCCAGAAGGTTTGATATGAAAGTGACAGCTATTGAGGAGGCTCATGATATTTCTGCTATGAAGGTTGAAGAGCTCATTGGTTCTTTGTTAAATTTTGAGACTGCTTTCTGCAAACAGCCTGATAAGAAAGGGAAAGGTATAGCCTTTACTGTGAATACTGAAGCTGATGATCAACATGAGTCTGATGAGGAGGATAATGACTTATCAGAAGCTCTAGTGTTGCTGGGAAAACAATTCAACAAGATTCTGAAGAATGTTAACAGAAAAGCCAAAGCCAAAGGTCAGAACTTCGGATTCAACAACAAGAAGCAACAAACTGATGAGAGAAAGACAAAATCTGAAGAGAAAAGTAACCAAGCCAAAGGTGTGCAGTGCTATGAGTGTGAAGGTTATGGACATATCAAAACCGAGTGTCCTACTTTTCTTAAGAAGCAGAAGAAAAGCCTAGCTGTGTCATGGTCTGATGATGGTTCTGAAGAAGATGATGTTAGTGAATCTGATATGTGTGATACTGGTCTGGTAGTGAGGTCAGGAGCTATCTTGAAGAAGGAAGCTGTTTTAGAATCTGAGACCTTTTCAGAGTCTGACTCAGAATCTGAAGCCTCATCTGTGTCTGAAGCTGCTAAAACCTCATATGATGAACTAGCTGACAACTATAGGAAGCTGTATACCAGAAGTGCTGAGGTTTGCAAACAAGTTTTGGATCAGAAGGAGACTATTCTACAACTGGAGGCTGAAAAAGGTGAACTGTTAGTGCAGAATTCAGATTTAAAAGAAGAAGTGAATCAACTGAACTCCCAACTTGATCAAATGAAGAAGCAAGTGAAGATGTTGAACTCTGCTACTGATAAGTTGGAGGACATTTTGGGGAATCAGCAACAAGGAAAAACTGGTTTAGGTTTTGTTGATCAGACTCAGATTCCTAAACAGATGAGTTTTGTTCCTGCTACTCAAACTCATGATTCTATGGCTGGAATATCAAAGAAGAGACCTCAGAAGCAAGCCCAGATGCAAGGTCTGAAGCATATTCAGATGAGACCTCAAAAACAAGCTCAGAAGATACCTCAGATGCAAGGTCAGAAGCATGCTCAGATGCTACCTCAGAAGCAACCCCAGAAATTGTTCAGAAACAGAAGGAGGAGGAATCATCCATGGGTCTGTCATCATTGTGGAAAGAGAGGGCATATCAAACCATTCTGCTTTAAATTGTATGGTTACCCTGAACACTTCCAATATAGAAGAGTTGAACCAGCTACTATCAGTCACAATGTTCAGAAGGTGTGGAAGCCCAAAGTTCAGAATATAGGCCTGATTGCTCATACCTCTTTGAGAGCTACTTCAAAAGAAGACTGGTACTTTGATAGTGGGTGTTCAAGGCACATGACTGGTGTGAAGAAGCTGCTGAGCAATATCAGATCATACTCCAGAAGTTATGTGACATTTGGAGATGGTGTAAAAGGTCAGATTCTGGGTATTGGAGATTTGATCAGAGAAGGTTTGCCCAGACTTAATGATGTGCTTCTGGTGGAAGGATTAACCTCTAATCTGATCAGTATTAGCCAACTTTGTGATCAAGAATTGAAGGTTAATTTCAACAAGCAAGAATGCATTGTTACTGATCAGGAAGATAAGATTCAGATGAGAGGCTGCAGATCCAAAGACAATTGTTATTTGTGGGTTTCTGAAGAAGAAAGAAGTCTGACTTCTTGTCTTATGAGCTCAGAAGAGGAAGTCAAGCTCTGGCACCAGAAACTGGGACATCTGAATCTGAAAGGCATGAAGAAAATCCTAAGTACTGAAGCTATCAGAGGTGTGCCTAATCTGAAGATCAATGAGGACAGTGTTTGTGGTGATTGTCAGATTGGTAAACAAACAAGAAAGTCTCATCCCAGATTAGTTCATCAAGTAACTACCAAAGTACTAGAACTTGTTCATATGGATTTAATGGGGCCTATGCAAGTAGAAAGTATTGGAGGAAAAAGATATGCTTTTGTAATGGTAGATGACTACTCTAGATATACATGGGTCAGCTTTGTTAGAGAAAAGTCTGATACATTTGAAGTATTTAAAGACATGTGCATTCAATTACAAAGAGAAAAAGACTGTGGCATAGTCAGAATCAGAAGTGACCATGGCAAGGAATTTGAGAACAAGAGTTTTTCAGAATTCTGTGCTTCTGAAGGTATAAAACATGAGTTTTCTGCACCTATCACACCTCAGCAAAATGGTGTAGTTGAGAGGAAGAATAGGACTTTAGCAGAATGTGCAAGGGTTATGCTGCATGCTAAGAAGTTGCCATATATGTTCTGGGCTGAAGCAATGAACACTGCATGTTACATACACAACAGAGTCACTTTGAAGAAGGGTACTACATCAACTATGTATGAATTGTGGAAAGGGAGAAAGCCTACAGTCAAATATTTCCATGTTTTTGGGAGCAGATGCTATATCTTGACTGACAGAGAGAATAGAAGAAAACTGGATCCTAAGTCTGATGAGGGCATATTCCTGGGTTATTTAGTGAACAGCAGAGCTTACAGGGTGTTTAATTCCAGAACCAAGATTGTGATGGAGTCCATAAATGTGGTTATTGATGATTTGTCTGCTGAGAATGAAAAGAATGAGCCTGAAGTTGTTCCAGAGTCTGAAGCCTCAGAAGAACAAACTTCAGAAGCAGAAAAGTATTCAGAGTCTGAAGAAGCAGAAGATCAACCAGATCAAGTTCCAAATGGTAAAGGGCCATCAATTAGAGTTCAGAAGGATCATCCTAAAGACTTAATCATTGGAAGCTTAGATCAAGGTGTCAGAACCAGGAGATCAGATGCTGCTGCTACTGATTCATGTTTTGTGTCTAAATTTGAACCCAAAAATGTGAAAGAAGCCCTGACTGATGAATTTTGGATTGAAGCAATGCAAGATGAGTTGAACCAATTCAAAAGGAGTGAAGTGTGGGATCTGGTTCCAAGACCTGAAGGGTTGAATGTGATTGGTACTAAATGGATTTACAAGAATAAAACAGATGAGAATGGTACCGTAGTCAGAAACAAGGCTAGGTTGGTTGCTCAGGGATATACTCAAGTTGAGGGACTTGATTTTGATGAGACCTTTGCTCCTGTGGCCAGACTAGAGTCCATACGACTACTGTTGGGCGTATCCTGCATTCTCAAGTTCAAATTATTCCAGATGGATGTGAAGAGTGCATTTCTGAATGGATATTTGCAAGAAGAGGTATATGTTGAACAGCCTAAGGGTTTTGTGGATCCTAAGTTTCCAGAACATGTGTACAAGTTAAAGAAGGCTTTATATGGATTAAAGCAAGCACCAAGAGCATGGTATGACAGGCTGACTCAGTTTCTTGTGGCTCAAGGTTACAGAAAAGGAGGTTCTGATAAGACTTTGTTTGTGAAAGATGAAAATGGGAGTCTGATGATTGCTCAGATTTATGTAGATGATATTGTGTTTGGAGGAATGTCTCAGAAGATGGTCAAACTGTTTGTTCAGCAAATGCAATCAGAGTTTGAAATGAGTTTGGTTGGAGAACTGACATACTTTCTTGGGTTACAAATCAAACAAATGGAAGATACAATCTTCATTTCTCAAAGTAAGTATGCCAAGAACATAGTGAAGAAGTTTGGAATGGAACCTGCTGCTCACAAGAGGACACCAGCTGCTACTCATCTGAAGCTAACCAAAGACGAACATGGAGTATCAGTTGATCAAAGTCAATACAGAAGCATGATTGGGAGCCTATTGTACTTGACTGCAAGCAGACCTGACATAACTTTTGCTGTTGGAGTATGTGCAAGATATCAAGCTGTTCCTAAGATGAGTCATCTGACTCAGGTGAAGAGGATTCTGAAGTATGTGAATAGCACAAGTGACTATGGAATCATGTATTCTCATAGTTCAAGTTCTGATTTGATGGGATTTTGTGATGCTGACTGGGCTGGTAGTGCTGATGACAGAAAGAGCACTTCAGGAGGTTGTTTCTTCTTAGGAAATAACTTGATTTCATGGTTCAGCAAGAAACAAAACTGTGTTTCATTGTCAACTGCTGAAGCTGAGTACATTGCTGCTGGGAGTAGTTGCTCACAACTGGTGTGGATGAAACAAATGCTGGAGGAGTACAACATTGAACAAGGAACTATGACATTGTTTTGTGACAATTTGAGTGCCATCAACATCTCTAAGAACCCTATTCAGCACAGCAGAACTAAACACATAGACATCAGGCATCATTTTATCAGAAACCTTGTGGAGGACAAGATTGTTCAGCTGGAACATGTAGCCACTGAAGAACAAGTTGCTGACATTTTCACAAAGGCCTTGGATGCTAAGCAGTTTGAAAACTTAAGGAGCAAGTTAGGTGTGTGTTTGCATGAAGAGTTATAGCAATTACTGCAAACTGGATGTGAGGAAGATAGAGTACCTGCCAGTTGTGCCTATGCTAAGTGTGATCCTGTGTCTGAATCTGATAGCTTTTCCAGGATCTGTGTTACTTGTTTTGATTTTATTCCCTATTTGAAGATTATGATTTGTCAGAATTTTATGGCTCAAAAGGGGGAGAAAATCCTATGCAATGTGTTGGCTCTGATACCAAAAATTAGAAGATGTATTGCTGCATTTCAGATGTGTGTGTCTTTGATTCAGAAGGTGACTAATTTTGCTCTGATACCTAGCATTATATGTCCAGATATGATCAAGGGGGAGTATGTGTCTCAGGGGGAGTACAAGCTTGTTATATACCTGAGTGATGATGTGGTCCTGAAGTGTAGAAGTGTAGTGGTCCTGAAGAACATTAGTGTTCAGCTCCTGAAGTTTGGTTTGTGCTCTGATACCATTTTTCACTGCAGTTCAGTAGTAAGGGGGAGTTTGTATGAGAAGCTGAGTTGCAGGGGGAGTGTTGTGAAGCTGGAGTGTTTGGTTATATGTTTGTGAAGCTTCAGGGGGAGTTGATTAATAGCTCTGATACCATGTCTGTGATGATCAGAAGTTGATCAGTAGCATGTGTGTGCTTCAGTAGCTGTTATGTTTTGTAGAACTGAAGCTGGTTTGTGTTAATCATAGCTGTGTCCGCTGCTTATGTTTATGCTATGATATATAAGTGTGGAGTTCTTCATTGCTGAGTTGTTTATAAGGGAGATTGAAGAACTTGGATGGTTTTAGCCAAAAAATTTGCCAAAGGGGGAGATTGTTGAGTCTTTTGGTGTTGGCTGCATGTTTTGGCAAAACCAAGGTATTGAATAGAAGCATCTCCATGATTAGAACATTTCTTCAGTTGCAAGAAATTTCATTTGAAGCCATTCAGAAGCTGAAAATGCCATCAGAAGCTGAAAGCACTGTAGCATTTCAGAAGCTGTTTTCAGGTTCTGATGCCCATGTTGACTTTTGTTGACTTCATCAGAAGCTGATGTTTTTCAAGTTATTTTTATGCGAATCTTAGCGACATTTGGCAAGGATTTGTTCCAGGATTATTGCTTCTAGATTGCTGTTGAATTGGAGAAGATTTAATGAAGATTTGGTATTAAATTATGAAGATCGTATTATTTCTGCAGAATCTTTAAAAGATACATTCCTGGTTTATTTGTTTCCTTATTGGATTATTCTTAATTCAGAAACAAATCCAATTCAGAAGATTGGCTACATAATTAAGAGACTTGTTGAAGGTTATAAATAGAGGAGGGCTGCTGCTATTCAAGAGATACGAATTTAAGAGTATTATTCAGAGAAATAGAGTCTTAGTTGTCTTTAAGCTTTTGCTTTATTTTTGTACGCCACTCATATGTTTTGAGTTGGTTTAGGATTGTCATTGAGTTGTAATTCATTCTAAGCCTCTAGGTACGAATGAAGTTGTGTTTTTAAAGTTTTCTGAAAAACAGAGTGTTTTTGTTTAAGGGTAGTTCAAGTGGCTGGGTTGTAGTTACTTGAATAGGAAGTTAGAGGTTTTCTAATACTCAACGTGTTGGGTAGAATTCAAGACTAGGTGGAGATTAATTGCTTGGGATAGGAACTGGGAGTCAGTGTCTGAGTCTTAAGGGTTAATTCCAATAGTGGAATTCCTTCCTGGATTGGTATCCCCCAGAGTAGGAGGTGTTTACTCCGAACTGGGTTAACAAACCTTGTGTGTTCTTTAGCTTTCCTGCACTTTTTATTTCTGTTACTTATCTGCTTTAAATTGTGCTAAGTCATTGTTCAGAACCGGTTTTGGTTCAGAACCTGTAATCTCTTTTGTATTGCCTGGCCAGAATTTCAATTGGCATCAGAGCAGGCACCCTGCCTGTAATTTGGGTGAGATCCAGAGGACTTAATATCTGGCAAGCATGGATAGAGAAGGAGGCTATGTCAATAGACCACCCCTACTAGATGGCACAAACTATGAGTATTGGAAGTCTAGGATGTGTGCATTCTTAAAATCTATTGACAGCAGGACTTGGAAAGCTGTGATTAAAGGCTGGGATCATCCTGAGGTTTTGGACAAAGATGGTAACAAAACTGGAGTATTGAAGCCTGAAGAGGAGTGGACCAAAGCTGAAGATGACTTGTCTCTGGGAAATTCAAAAGCTTTGAATGCTATTTTAAATGGTGTTGACCAGAACATGTTCAGACTTATCAAACAGTGTACTGTTGCAAAGGAGGCCTGGGAAATTTTAAAGACAACTCATGAAGGAACTTCTAAGGTGAAGATGTCCAGACTTCAGTTACTGACCACCAAGTTTGAGAACCTGAAGATGAAGGAGGATGAATCCATTCAGGATTTTTACATGAATGTGCTGGATATGGCAAATTCCTTTGATTCTCTTGGGGAGAAGATGTCTGATGAGAAGCTGGTAAGAAAAATCCTCAGGTCCCTGCCCAGAAGGTTTGATATGAAAGTGACAGCTATTGAGGAGGCTCATGATATTTCTGCTATGAAGGTTGAAGAGCTCATTGGTTCTTTGTTAAATTTTGAGACTGCTTTCTGCAAACAGCCTGATAAGAAAGGGAAAGGTATAGCCTTTACTGTGAATACTGAAGCTGATGATCAACATGAGTCTGATGAGGAGGATAATGACTTATCAGAAGCTCTAGTGTTGCTGGGAAAACAATTCAACAAGATTCTGAAGAATGTTAACAGAAAAGCCAAAGCCAAAGGTCAGAACTTCAGATTCAACAACAAGAAGCAACAAACTGATGAGAGAAAGACAAAATCTGAAGAGAAAAGTAACCAAGCCAAAGGTGTGCAGTGCTATGAGTGTGAAGGTTATGGACATATCAAAACCGAGTGTCCTACTTTTCTTAAGAAGCAGAAGAAAAGCCTAGCTGTGTCATGGTCTGATGATGGTTCTGAAGAAGATGATGTTAGTGAATCTGATATGTGTGATACTGGTCTGGTAGTGAGGTCAGGAGCTATCTTGAAGAAGGAAGCTGTTTTAGAATCTGAGACCTTTTCAGAGTCTGACTCAGAATCTGAAGCCTCATCTGTGTCTGAAGCTGCTAAAACCTCATATGATGAACTAGCTGACAACTATAGGAAGCTGTATACCAGAAGTGCTGAGGTTTGCAAACAAGTTTTGGATCAGAAGGAGACTATTCTACAACTGGAGGCTGAAAAAGGTGAACTGTTAGTGCAGAATTCAGATTTAAAAGAAGAAGTGAATCAACTGAACTCCCAACTTGATCAAATGAAGAAGCAAGTGAAGATGTTGAACTCTGCTACTGATAAGTTGGAGGACATTTTGGGGAATCAGCAACAAGGAAAAACTGGTTTAGGTTTTGTTGATCAGACTCAGATTCCTAAACAGATGAGTTTTGTTCCTGCTACTCAAACTCATGATTCTATGGCTGGAATATCAAAGAAGAGACCTCAGAAGCAAGCCCAGATGCAAGGTCTGAAGCATATTCAGATGAGACCTCAAAAACAAGCTCAGAAGATACCTCAGATGCAAGGTCAGAAGCATGCTCAGATGCTACCTCAGAAGCAACCCCAGAAATTGTTCAGAAACAGAAGGAGGAGGAATCATCCATGGGTCTGTCATCATTGTGGAAAGAGAGGGCATATCAAACCATTCTGCTTTAAATTGTATGGTTACCCTGAACACTTCCAATATAGAAGAGTTGAACCAGCTACTATCAGTCACAATGTTCAGAAGGTGTGGAAGCCCAAAGTTCAGAATATAGGCCTGATTGCTCATACCTCTTTGAGAGCTACTTCAAAAGAAGACTGGTACTTTGATAGTGGGTGTTCAAGGCACATGACTGGTGTGAAGAAGCTGCTGAGCAATATCAGATCATACTCCAGAAGTTATGTGACATTTGGAGATGGTGTAAAAGGTCAGATTCTGGGTATTGGAGATTTGATCAGAGAAGGTTTGCCCAGACTTAATGATGTGCTTCTGGTGGAAGGATTAACCTCTAATCTGATCAGTATTAGCCAACTTTGTGATCAAGAATTGAAGGTTAATTTCAACAAGCAAGAATGCATTGTTACTGATCAGGAAGATAAGATTCAGATGAGAGGCTGCAGATCCAAAGACAATTGTTATTTGTGGGTTTCTGAAGAAGAAAGAAGTCTGACTTCTTGTCTTATGAGCTCAGAAGAGGAAGTCAAGCTCTGGCACCAGAAACTGGGACATCTGAATCTGAAAGGCATGAAGAAAATCCTAAGTACTGAAGCTATCAGAGGTGTGCCTAATCTGAAGATCAATGAGGACAGTGTTTGTGGTGATTGTCAGATTGGTAAACAAACAAGAAAGTCTCATCCCAGATTAGTTCATCAAGTAACTACCAAAGTACTAGAACTTGTTCATATGGATTTAATGGGGCCTATGCAAGTAGAAAGTATTGGAGGAAAAAGATATGCTTTTGTAATGGTAGATGACTACTCTAGATATACATGGGTCAGCTTTGTTAGAGAAAAGTCTGATACATTTGAAGTATTTAAAGACATGTGCATTCAATTACAAAGAGAAAAAGACTGTGGCATAGTCAGAATCAGAAGTGACCATGGCAAGGAATTTGAGAACAAGAGTTTTTCAGAATTCTGTGCTTCTGAAGGTATAAAACATGAGTTTTCTGCACCTATCACACCTCAGCAAAATGGTGTAGTTGAGAGGAAGAATAGGACTTTAGCAGAATGTGCAAGGGTTATGCTGCATGCTAAGAAGTTGCCATATATGTTCTGGGCTGAAGCAATGAACACTGCATGTTACATACACAACAGAGTCACTTTGAAGAAGGGTACTACATCAACTCTGTATGAATTGTGGAAAGGGAGAAAGCCTACAGTCAAATATTTCCATGTTTTTGGGAGCAGATGCTATATCTTGACTGACAGAGAGAATAGAAGAAAACTGGATCCTAAGTCTGATGAGGGCATATTCCTGGGTTATTTAGTGAACAGCAGAGCTTACAGGGTGTTTAATTCCAGAACCAAGATTGTGATGGAGTCCATAAATGTGGTTATTGATGATTTGTCTGATGAGAATGAAAAGAATGAGCCTGAAGTTGTTCCAGAGTCTGAAGCCTCAGAAGAACAAACTTCAGAAGCAGAAAAGTATTCAGAGTCTGAAGAAGCAGAAGATCAACCAGATCAAGTTCCAAATGGTAAAGGGCCATCAATTAGAGTTCAGAAGGATCATCCTAAAGACTTAATCATTGGAAGCTTAGATCAAGGTGTCAGAACCAGGAGATCAGATGCTGCTGCTACTGATTCATGTTTTGTGTCTAAATTTGAACCCAAAAATGTGAAAGAAGCCCTGACTGATGAATTTTGGATTGAAGCAATGCAAGATGAGTTGAACCAATTCAAAAGGAGTGAAGTGTGGGATCTGGTTCCAAGACCTGAAGGGTTGAATGTGATTGGTACTAAATGGATTTACAAGAATAAAACAGATGAGAATGGTACCGTAGTCAGAAACAAGGCTAGGTTGGTTGCTCAGGGCTATACTCAAGTTGAGGGACTTGATTTTGATGAGACCTTTGCTCCTGTGGCCAGACTAGAGTCCATACGACTACTGTTGGGCGTATCCTGCATTCTCAAGTTCAAATTATTCCAGATGGATGTGAAGAGTGCATTTCTGAATGGATATTTGCAAGAAGAGGTATATGTTGAACAGCCTAAGGGTTTTGTGGATCCTAAGTTTCCAGAACATGTGTACAAGTTAAAGAAGGCTTTATATGGATTAAAGCAAGCACCAAGAGCATGGTATGACAGGCTGACTCAGTTTCTTGTGGCTCAAGGTTACAGAAAAGGAGGTTCTGATAAGACTTTGTTTGTGAAAGATGAAAATGGGAGTCTGATGATTGCTCAGATTTATGTAGATGATATTGTGTTTGGAGGAATGTCTCAGAAGATGGTCAAACTGTTTGTTCAGCAAATGCAATCAGAGTTTGAAATGAGTTTGGTTGGAGAACTGACATACTTTCTTGGGTTACAAATCAAACAAATGGAAGATACAATCTTCATTTCTCAAAGTAAGTATGCCAAGAACATAGTGAAGAAGTTTGGAATGGAATCTGCTGCTTACAAGAGGACACCAGCTGCTACTCATCTGAAGCTAACCAAAGACGAACATGGAGTATCAGTTGATCAAAGTCAATACAGAAGCATGATTGGGAGCCTATTGTACTTGACTGCAAGCAGACCAGGACATAACTTTTGCTGTTGGAGTATGTGCAAGATATCAAGCTGTTCCTAAGATGAGTCATCTGACTCAGGTGAAGAGGATTCTGAAGTATGTGAATAGCACAAGTGACTATGGAATCATGTATTCTCATAGTTCAAGTTCTGATTTGATGGGATTTTGTGATGCTGACTGGGCTGGTAGTGCTGATGACAGAAAGAGCACTTCAGGAGGTTGTTTCTTCTTAGGAAATAACTTGATTTCATGGTTCAGCAAGAAACAAAACTGTGTTTCATTGTCAACTGCTGAAGCTGAGTACATTGCTGCTGGGAGTAGTTGCTCACAACTGGTGTGGATGAAACAAATGCTGGAGGAGTACAACATTGAACAAGGAACTATGACATTGTTTTGTGACAATTTGAGTGCCATCAACATCTCTAAGAACCCTATTCAGCACAGCAGAACTAAACACATAGACATCAGGCATCATTTTATCAGAAACCTTGTGGAGGACAAGATTGTTCAGCTGGAACATGTAGCCACTGAAGAACAAGTTGCTGACATTTTCACAAAGGCCTTGGATGCTAAGCAGTTTGAAAACTTAAGGAGCAAGTTAGGTGTGTGTTTGCATGAAGAGTTATAGCAATTACTGCAAACTGGATGTGAGGAAGATAGAGTACCTGCCAGTTGTGCCTATGCTAAGTGTGATCCTGTGTCTGAATCTGATAGCTTTTCCAGGATCTGTGTTACTTGTTTTGATTTTATTCCCTATTTGAAGATTATGATTTGTCAGAATTTTATGGCTCAAAAGGGGGAGAAAATCCTATGCAATGTGTTGGCTCTGATACCAAAAATTAGAAGATGTATTGCTGCATTTCAGATGTGTGCGTCTTTGATTCAGAAGGTGACTAATTTTGCTCTGATACCTAGCATTATATGTCCAGATATGATCAAGGGGGAGTATGTGTCTCAGGGGGAGTACAAGCTTGTTATATACCTGAGTGATGATGTGGTCCTGAAGTGTAGAAGTGTAGTGGTCCTGAAGAACATTAGTGTTCAGCTCCTGAAGTTTGGTTTGTGCTCTGATACCATTTTTCACTGCAGTTCAGTAGTAAGGGGGAGTTTGTATGAGAAGCTGAGTTGCAGGGGGAGTGTTGTGAAGCTGGAGTGTTTGGTTATATGTTTGTGAAGCTTCAGGGGGAGTTGATTAATAGCTCTGATACCATGTCTGTGATGATCAGAAGTTGATCAGTAGCATGTGTGTGCTTCAGTAGCTGTTATGTTTTGTAGAACTGAAGCTGGTTTGTGTTAATCATAGCTGTATCCGCTGCTTATGTTTATGCTATGATATATAAGTGTGGAGTTCTTCATTGCTGAGTTGTTTATAAGGGAGATTGAAGAACTTGGATGGTTTTAGCCAAAAAATTTGCCAAAGGGGGAGATTGTTGAGTCTTTTGGTGTTGGCTGCATGTTTTGGCAAAACCAAGGTATTGAATAGAAGCATCTCCATGATTAGAACATTTCTTCAGTTGCAAGAAATTTCATTTGAAGCCATTCAGAAGCTGAAAATGCCATCAGAAGCTGAAAGCACTGTAGCATTTCAGAAGCTGTTTTCAGGTTCTGATGCCCATGTTGACTTTTGTTGACTTCATCAGAAGCTGATGTTTTTCAAGTTATTTTTATGCGAATCTTAGCGACATTTGGCAAGGATTTGTTCCAGGATTATTGCTTCTAGATTGCTGTTGAATTGGAGAAGATTTAATGAAGATTTGGTATTAAATTATGAAGATCGTATTATTTCTGCAGAATCTTTAAAAGATACATTCCTGGTTTATTTGTTTCCTTATTGGATTATTCTTAATTCAGAAACAAATCCAATTCAGAAGATTGGCTACATAATTAAGAGACTTGTTGAAGGTTATAAATAGAGGAGGGCTGCTGCTATTCAAGAGATACGAATTTAAGAGTATTATTCAGAGAAATAGAGTCTTAGTTGTCTTTAAGCTTTTGCTTTATTTTTGTACGCCACTCATATGTTTTGAGTTGGTTTAGGATTGTCATTGAGTTGTAATTCATTCTAAGCCTCTAGGTACGAATGAAGTTGTGTTTTTAAAGTTTTCTGAAAAACAGAGTGTTTTTGTTTAAGGGTAGTTCAAGTGGCTGGGTTGTAGTTACTTGAATAGGAAGTTAGAGGTTTTCTAATACTCAACGTGTTGGGTAGAATTCAAGACTAGGTGGAGATTAATTGCTTGGGATAGGAACTGGGAGTCAGTGTCTGAGTCTTAAGGGTTAATTCCAATAGTGGAATTCCTTCCTGGATTGGTATCCCCCAGAGTAGGAGGTGTTTACTCCGAACTGGGTTAACAAACCTTGTGTGTTCTTTAGCTTTCCTGCACTTTTTATTTCTGTTACTTATCTGCTTTAAATTGTGCTAAGTCATTGTTCAGAACCGGTTTTGGTTCAGAACCTGTAATCTCTTTTGTATTGCCTGGCCAGAATTTCACTTTTGTTGATGAATTTACAAGAATGATATGGTTGTATACTATTAAGCTTAAGAGTGAAGCTTTGGAGGTATTCAAAAAATTCAAAGTCTTAATAGAGAAAGAGAGTGATAAAACTATTAAGATTTTGGGGACAGATGGTGGAGGTGAGTATACATCCAAGGAATTTGAAGCTTTCTGCATGAATCAAGGAATTACTCATGAAATAACAGCCCCATATACACCACAACACTGGTCTTGCAGAGAGAAGGAACAAAACTTTGCTTAACATGGCCAGGAGCATGATTAAGCAGAAGAACCTACCACACAAGTTTTGGGGTGAAGCAGTCACCACAGCTGCTTACATCTTAAACAGATGCCCTACAAAGAAGCTAAATTTGAAAGTACCAGAAGAAGCTTGGTGTGGAAAGAAACCTAGTGTGAAGCATTTCAAGGTTTTTGGTTCTTTGTGCTACAAACATGTGCCAGATGCTAGAAGTAAGCTTGAAGATAAAAGTGAGATTATGATACTTATAGGTTATCATCCAACTGGTGCATACAAGTTGTACAACCCTGTAACTCAGAAAGTTCATATCAGTGGAGATGTGATAGTGAATGAAGCTGAGCAGTGGAAATGGGAAAGTGAACCCGTTTATAGCAGTGAGGTTCAACAAAGCTGTATATACCCTGATTCGAGTGATGAATCAAAAAATGAAGAGGATCATGATGATGTTGAAAATGATCCAGAAGTAGAAGTAGCATCAGTGAGGCCTCAAAGAGTCAGACAAGCACCTAGCAGGCTCAATGATCGTGAAATCATCCCTGACAATGCAGTGAATGATGAAGGGGATCTTATTCATTTTGCATTACTAGCAGAATCTGAACCAGAAGCACTGAAAATTGATGTAAAAAAAGGAGTTATGATAGAAGAACTACAATCAATTGAAAGGAATCAATCCTGGGAACTTGTCAGCTTGCCAGACAAGAAAAGGAAAATTAATGTGAAATGGGTGTTCAAAGTGAAGTTGAATCCAGAGTATAAAGCAGGAGTGGTGGCTAGTGGCTTCTTGCAGAAACATGTTTTTGAGATTGCAGGCAAGGAGAATATGGTGTACAAACTCCATAAGGATTTATATGGATTAAAGCAAGCCCCTAGAGCATGGAACAAGAGGATTGATCAGTTCCTGATCCATATAGGCTTCAGAAAGTGTTCAGTTGAGTTTGGTATATATGTTCAGAATCTCAGTGATGAACAAACTATTATAATCTGTATGTATGTTGATGATCTACTCATTACTGGTAGCACAACATCAGAGATTAAGAAAGTAAAAGATAAACTGAAGTCAGAATTTGAAATGACTGATCTTGGTGAGCTTTCATTCTTCTTAGGAATGGAATTTGTGAAATCAAAAAAATGAATGGTTATGCATCAGCAAAAGTACATAGGTGAATTGCTAGAGAAGTTTGAGATGGAAAGCTGTAATTCAGTCTCAAATCCATAAGAAACAAACTCAAAATTAGATGAGTGCAGTGGAGAAGAGAAAGTAGATACAACCAAGTTCAGACAAATGGTTGGATCATTGAGGTACCTATGTAATAGCAGGCCATATATCTGCTACTCAGTCAGTGTAATTAGCAGATTCATGCATGATCCAAGGAAACCTCATCTGATAGCTGCAAAGAGGATCCTTAGATACATCAAAGGAACTGTGGATTATGGCTTGTTGTTTTCTAATGGAAGTAGAAGTGAAGTGGATGAGCTCATAGGGTACTCAGACAGTGACTGGTGTGGAGACTTGACTGATAGAAGAAGCACTTCAGGTTATGTCTTCAAGTTCAATGATGCTGCCATATCCTGGTGCACCAAGAAGCAACCTGTTACTGCACTCTCATCATGTGAAGCTGAGTACATTGCAGGAACCTTTGCAACATGTCAAGCTTTGTGGTTGGATTAAGTGATGAAAGAGCTCAAGTGTGAAGTTGTGAAACCTCTAACATTGAAAATTGACAACAAATCTGCCATAAGTCTTGCTAAGAATCCAATCTCTCATGGTAGAAGCAAGCACATTGAGATTAGATTCCATTTCATTAGGGAGCAGGTGACTAATGGAATGATTGAAGTGCAGTATTGTCCTACAAAAATGCAGCTTGCAGATGGATTTACTAAGGCTGTGAAAATTGACAGATTTGAGTTCTTGAGGAAGAAACTTGGTGTCCTCAATATTCAACAGTTATGAATTAAGGGGGAGTGTTGAGAATTAATCCATAACTGTAGTGAAATCAGATACTGAACGATCAGAAGCTGAAGTTCAGAGTCTGAAGCTTCAGAAGCTAATGTTTCAGAGTCTGAACGTTCAGAAGCAGAAGTTCAGAGTCTGAAGCTTCAGAAGCTGAAGTTCAGCGTTTGAAGCTTCAGAAGCCAGAGTCTGAGTCTGTTTAAGAGTTTGTTAGAGGTTGTTAAGAGTTTGTTAGAGGTTGTTACTTAACTTGTGATGTAAGCAAGTGACATTTTTGTGTATATAAAGCCATGTAATGCGTATACTCATTACTGAATGAAAATTACACATTACAAATTCGTATGCTCTGTTTTTCATTCTTTCTTCCCTGTTTTCGTATTATTCATTGCTCTTCATCTTAATGCTGCGCAACTGATCCAACAATATTAACATAATATTGTCATTACATTGGCTCTAACACTGCTACCCATCACCAGACCCGACCGACAATATGCACATAAGTAATCACAATAATTTTACATCTTGAGTTAATTCCACGCAATCATCGCTCATAATTTCGAGCTTTAAACAAATAATACAAACTCAACAACTTGCACCATAACAAAACCCCTCTCGCTCCAAGAAACTAATTCATATAATCGAATCCGAAGTTGGACCGTGTCAGCTCGAAAAAAAAAAACCAACATCTTCAAGATTGAACATATATGTGAAAAATTTATCTCTTATTATGAAACACACAAACAAGCCAATAGAATTTAACAAGCACTGCAATAACTTAAATTTACATCTCAATACTTTATATTTTAACATATTCCAAACATCACCATCATTTACTCTATAATTTTCTCGACAGATATAAATTTTAACTATGAGACTATCCAAACTAAAACTAAAAATAAAAAAATAAGCTTATATGATTTCTTCTCTCTTTCGAAAATGCGATTATGACCCCCAAGCAACTTGCGATACCATATCACAGTTTAGAAAATAATTAAGAAAAATGAAGTGTAGATTCCTCGATTATTTAAACACTAATAAAATATTGATCGCTACTATCAATAATCCCTTGACTTGCTAAGTTATCTTTGGTAGAAGATTTATTTAAAATTGGATATCGCCTAAAGTTGATACTTTTAAGGGTAACAAGTTATGTTGAACTAATGAGAATTAAAACCTTTAAGTTCAACCCTCACCCCCACATTAAACTCTCTTCGTAAACTCTATGTGCAGATTTAATTATAATTATCTTTCCTTCTCCTTCTTCTAAACAAATCTATATTATATGTTTTCTCTAAAATTCAATGCGTCCAATTCTACCATAATCCATTGGAAGGTCTTTTTACCATTTGAATAGCGCTTTCTTCCAACTAAACTTCCACTCATAATTTTCACCTACATGTTTCCTCGCATCCACACTTGTCTTTGTTATCTGATAGTAATAAAAATAGCTTTTGAAATATACTTTAAACACCTTCATTTGTGTTGCCTCACTTAACCAATCATCTTCTACATTTATTCTTACTAGGCGACTTTTACAAAAATTGACCTTAAGTCTCGACACCACTTTAAATAAACGAGTTGTCATTTTAATAGCCACAGTATTTTCCCAACTATTAATACCTATTATTATAACGGTGTCATCACCAATCTGTAACGAATGAGGACAACAAGCCGTCTTACCTTTAACTCCTTCAAATCATGAACTCTTTTGTTGGACTACCATTTATAAGAACTGATTTAAGGGTAATTCTTAAACGTTAGAGTTACCAATACAACACACATTTACTCTGACCCGCCACTTACACTTTTGGGCGAATATGTGTGAGGTCCTCCAACTTTCGCGGTGCTATAATATTGATAGGATATAAGTGCACGACTTCGATCGTTGTAATAAAAGTTATCAATCTCACAAAGATTAGTGTTGAATGTCAATTTCTTTCTCTAATTTGATTAGCTAAAAGATTAGATTTTTAGATTTTGTTTGATTAGGAATATGTTTTTAACAATTTTATAAAAGTGTCTTAGGATTGTTGTTTCCATCACAAGATAGAAATTCCAATCCCAAGGTCTTGTGTTGCTATATAAAATCAAGACTCTAGAGACAAGGTAATCTACTGTAACTTATGACCCCTTTTGGGCGTTACATAAACATAGTTTGAACCAATGGAAACTTCTATTTTCACGACTTGCTTCATTGACAAGCTTCATTAAGTGCAGTTACCCTATATCGCCTCAGAAATATAGGCTATTTTCATATTTTAAAATCTTTGTTTTATCTTACATATCCAACATCAACCTTTCATTTTCGCTCATTCGATTGATGTCTACGATTATGAACCATTGTGTTATGATTGTCCAATTCGTATATACTGATATCAACTTTTGCTTTTGCTCCACCGTTGTCTTCATAGGGATTAAATAATGATAACCACGCGATTCTTTGATAACTAAGATCAAACAATCATATCTACAATTTATACGTAAAACATTAATATAAAATTAGAAATTCTAAAATTTATAACAACGAAGAAAGAATTGACATTTATGGAAAGTCTTTCCACAGTCATAATACAGGGAGTGTGTATTCATAATTGCTCATACTGTAGACATGATAACATATATAAACATAAGAATAAAAGAAAACAACTTATTTTTATTTATAAACAGCAAGGTACAAGAATAAGACTATGAACCCTAACTCTCATCGAGGGAAAATATGCTAAGTTGTGCAATAACAGATGTACAGAGGATGCAATATGCTTCGAAGGCTGAAGGAGGAGCTCATTTATAGGTCAAGTGTCGAGCTTCAGTGGCAGACATGACTTTCAATACAAATCAATGCTCCAACCTCTTTAGTTCATGCAAAGCGTAACCAAAATTTTCTCAAAAGTAGCATAAGTTATGGTCGTGTTGAACTATTACGAGCACCTGTAATGCTTTCAGACTTTAGTGTTTCTCAGCTTTTCATCTTCCAATTTCTGACTATGAACAATGAGCTTTTGACTACGACCATAATCACATTTTTCTTGACTTTACAACCCCTTTTGAATCGATTTGCTTTCCAAATTCCATCAATTGGTCATTTATCATTAAAGCATGAACAAATGCGCCATTTTCCTTTACTCTCGTCATATTTAATTTCATGTTCTTGACCTAAGAAAAGGAAAACAAACAAAAACTAGTAAAATACAAATAAAAATACTAAATTATTAAATAAAAAATTAAGAAAATAGGTAAATTATGGACTTATTGAGTATCTTGTATCTTAATCTTGTACTTCAGAATTAAATTGGTATTGTCATAGAAGCGTTGAAACATTTTTTTCTTAAAAAAAGAAATAAGAGTTTAAGATTAAAGTTTTGGATTAACTTTTTAAATTAACTAGTAGTATAATACATGTGCATCCGCTTCACGAGTCAAGATCTTCTCCATTCATTAGTCTCTCCATTTCTTCCATTTGGAGAGATAAAGACACAAAGAAGTTTGAAAATAATTAATAGTGGTGGGTCCCATTAAGTGGGAGACTCACTACATACTTTTTTGTATCTATCTTTCACCAAATGACATTGTCCATTTATTTTAAGCAAATGGAGAGGATCTTAACTCCCGCTTCACACGGCCTGTGATGGGTATATACTTTGTTTTTGAAAGAAAATAAAACTTGTTATAAAAAACTTTAAATAGATTCAATAAAAACAAATTAAACCCATAGTTTTTTTTTTAAGAAAATAAAACTCATTGTGCATCACAATAATATTCAAGTTTAATCTTTAAGCATGTTAATATTTTTTAAGCATGTTAATATTAAAAATCAATTATGTTTATTATTTTAGAGCAACCGAGTTGAATTAATAGAATCTTAAATTTAAGAACAACAATATTAACAAAAATAACCAACATAGATATCAAATAACATTAAGTAAACATAGGATAAAATAAATTGATATAAATATTAGTTGTTTTTCACACATAAAATCAAAAGCAAAACATAAAGAAATCGAAAAGACTTCAAAATTTGAGAAGTTTAATACACTTTTATCTAAAAGTTTTTTTTTTGGTTGAGAGGACAATTTTATCTAGAGGATATTCAGGGAAAACACCAATAATCATATACACAGTATTCTTTTAAATATTTGACATGTAGATAATTAACTAATTGATCCATGAGAAACATTCTTTAAAAAAAAAGATCCATGAGAAACATTTTTTTTATGTATAATTTAAACGGTAAATTATAATTAGTGTATTATATTTTTCTTCAAAATTTTATCCACAAGACATTTTAAAGACACGCTACCAATGAAAGACATATTTATCTTTCAATTGATTGATTTGTGGAAGTTCATTTTTTTTTTCCAAGTAGTCTAGTGGCTGGAGCTCACACATTTTAAATGTGGAGAAGTGGGGTGTCCGGGGTTCGAACCCCGACCCTTACATATACTTATGTATTGTCCGTACCAATTAAACTAAACTCACATGGACAAGTTCATCTTTTTTCTAATTGACCAACGATAAATTTTTGTCTCGTCATGTGTATGATTTATGCAATAAATTATATCTAGTAATGCTATAATTTTCTTTAAAAATTTCTAGAAGATATTCAAGCGACATAATACTAATAAAATACACATGTTGCTTATAAGTTATATCTACTTGATTTGTTAACGGGAAAATTCTTGTTTACCCATCAATAAAAGGTGGGTAATACTACTCATGCTGAGTTGGCCCAATCAAAACAATACATTTATATAACATTAAAAATAATAGAAAACAAATAAATAACTTTGATTGGTGTCAACTCAGCATGAGTTGTGTTACCCACCTTTTATTGATGGGTACCCAAGTTGTCATCTTGTTGACGACTCTCCAAAGAGTCATTATTTAGCGTCACTTGACTTCAATTAAAGCTTATATAAGTTTGGCATTATTTAGTTGTAGAGTTAATTTGGTCAATCTGAGTATCTTATATTTTTAGAGTTGTAATTAAGTGGTTTTAGATGTGTTGAGATAGAGGTGTGTCAAGTTGGAACTCTAATTGTAAGACTTGCAGAACTGCTACAACAATTGCTATAGCAAACTTGGGCACAATATGAAGCAACATGCATATTTTGGCACCTATCCAATTCATCTACAAGCAAACCAAGGGACACCTTATCATAGAGAAGGAAGATTGAAGGAATATTATAGTGGTCTATATTGGTGAAAGAAGGACCTCAATCATTGGAAGGACAAAGCGACATTGGTGGCACTAAATAATAAGGAACGAGACGATAGTATTATATAAAGGATACTCAGGAGCCTTCAATTGTATTTTACTCTAGTTTTAAGAACCCTAGCCTCCATCTCTCATCACCATCTCATTCTCATTTCAGTCCCTTCCTTTCAAAATCATTGAAGCTCTATGTTTGAAGAACAAGTATCATCTCTCCTACAACAGTATGTGACAACTTTGCACCTTTGTAATTTATGTTTTCAACTTCTGTTGATTCAAATTTTTGTATGTTGTCTTTGACGTTTTGTAAAATGGATATGAAGCCAAATATATGTATGGTTCAGTCACTTATGCGGTGGCACAGTACCATGTCTCATAATCAAGTATTTAGAGTTAAATTGGTATCATAAATCATGAGAAATGTTGCATTATATTTTTTTTAAAAGAAAAGAAAAAAGAATTACATTAAACAATTTCACCAGTTCTCGTGTTTTTTAGGCTGCCAATTCTCGTTTTAAAATGAAAAAGTTTTGGATTAAAATTTAAAATCCTTACACATTAACATTAGAGTTATAAACAAAATCCAATACACACATAACTTTTAACGGGGCAGGGGGCTAATCTCTGTCCCTCATGTCATTCTCTAGTCTTGTTTTGATAAAAAAAAAAAAAAAATCCTCTCATTAATTTTATCAAATCCAAAATAATTGTATTTGATCTGCGTTGGGCACTAAATTATATTGGTACCTTTCTCAATCAAAATTTGCTCAATCTCATTGATCTTAATTCCATTCTACTCACGTGCTTCATTAATCTTAACATAAATTTCTTCTATCAAAACTATTTTAATAATGGTGGATTTTAGGGGTGAGGGCTTAAGGTGAAACATTAAAAAATTACCATTAGATTTAGTTAATGGTTTAGATATGTTGAAATTAAAAATGAGAACATCAACACATTTTCACACACAATTCTATCCCTATCTCTTCTCCATTTGCATCCTCTCCAACTCACAGGAACATATGCAGAATATTCTCGCTTAAAATAAAAAATTTGTACTAAAATGATAATTGTAATCAATCAATTTGAAAGACGCATTGATCCTGTTTTCCGGCTCTTCTTTTATCCGTTTAGATTTTGTTTATTTGTTTAAGGGTTGTCTATACTCTTCTCTAATCGTTTTGGTAATGGTAATTTTAATAAGCAACTGGATCCAATTTAAAGTTTCTACAATTCTACTTAACCTTTGGGACTAAATCCAAGTAAAACAACATGAGTACCATTTCCTTCATTCAACTAGAGAGAATCATATGGGGGAATAGATTAATCTGTCACAAATTTTTTATTTGCAGCAAGCATCTTCTGCAAAATTTTGGTGAGTTGGAGGGGATTTAGATGGGGAAGAAACATAGGCAGGATTCTTTGCGTAAGTGTGATGGTGTTCTCATTTTTATTTATAATAAATCTATACCGTTAATTAAATTTAACGGTATTTTTTTAGGGTCTACTGACGAAGGACTTAATTGAGCTATAACTCTAGAATACACCTTTATTAATTGAAACAAAATATATATTTTTGGATAAACTTGCATGCTTCTGTGATCTGTTATGTGGAATTAATGTTATAACGGGACGCGAGAATAATGACAATGTAACATCCATATAAAGATTGTCTAGGATCTTATACGAGTATTAAAATTTCGTACTGGATGCATTAGTTTACAATACAGAAAGTTTATCTCATAATGATACATAACATAAGTATCAATACATTCAACTGCTATTACAGAACATCTCTGAAACTGTATATCATAATACAACATCTGAACACATAAAAGCTAGAAACAACTTAAAACCAGCACGATCAGTCCAAAACCTTCTCCTTACCCTTGTGTCGTGCTACCTGTGAACCTGCATCGGAAGGAATGGGATGAGACATAATGTCTCAGTGAGCTCCAGCCCAACCTACTGTTGGCAACCTCGGGGACACCTAGGGTCGCCATGCACTAACTCTTGGCAATCTCGGGGAAACCTATGATCGCCGTCAGTCTCTACATATCTTGGGATCAAAGGAAAACTGGGATCACTATATGCCTGTATCATATACTTAACATATTCATAATCTCATACTTAGTGATCTGGGAATATCCTATGATCACTTCCTGATATCTGAAGACTACTTGTCATAATCTTATGTAATGAATACATAAACATCTTGCTTAACATGAAGTTAGAAAGTTAGCGTTGAACATACAAATACTTATCTTGGTTCATTTTACGGAGTGCATCCGGGTGGAGTAACCCCGAAGTACATCTCCCATCATACCAGTGAAAATTCCTATCATATCAGGCTAACACCGGACTCCTCTTATCGTTATGTGGACAACCCTCTCGGAGAAGTCCCATCCGGCATAATCCGGAGCCTGCTGGACATAACTTAAACCTTACATGTGGACAACCCTCTCGGAGAAGTCCCATCCGGCATAATCCGGAGCCTGCTGGACATGTTAAATCTTTAACATACGTGTGGACAACCCTCTCGGAGAAGTCCCATCCGGCATAATCCGGAGCCTGCTGGACACGTTAACATAGTCTTATAATCTTACGTGTGGACAACCCTCTCGGAGAAGTCCCATCCGGCATAATCCGGAGCCTGATGGACACGTTTAAATTTATACTTTAATTCTTGGCTTTATAACTCATATGTATATCTGATACATTACTCTATTCATATGCATATCTAATGCATTCATCAAGTGTTTAATCACGTAACACTTAACCTTTAATATAAGGTTTCAAGCTTATCGTTCTCATAAGCCACTTACTTGGTTGGAAATCTAAATCCTTAAGCTTATCTGAAGCTTTGAATGTTGTAACATTCCTTGTGCTTTCGTACATAAATTGTGTACATTCATCTTGTTATCCTATCATAGGATCTAGACATATCGTTATCATATGTCGTGCTTAGGGCTTATTAACCCATCTGTAATAATTTCCTGTTCCTCTTACCTGAAATTCTGTGGATAAATTACCCATCACTCTGTATGATACATATATTTATCCTAGGTTAATCCTTGAAGACTCCTGATTAATCAATGTTCCAAAGCATTTCAAAGATCAATGGCATGGCACGGTTATTAGTTAAGAAAAAGGCATCCTGGGTCTGAGTCTGAGACTGAAGGTTCAGAGTCTGAGGTTCTGAGTCTGAGGTCTGAGTCTGAAGGTCAGATTCTAAGGTTCTGAGTCTGAGGTTCTGAGTCTGAAGGTTCAGAGTCTGAGGTTCAGAGTCTGAAGGTCAGAGTCTGAGGTCTGAGTCTGAGGTTCAGAGTCTGAGGTCTGAGTCTGAGGTTCTGAGTCTGAGGTCTGAGATCGTAACAGAACTCAGAGTTCAGAAATCGTGTTTTAACTTCAAAAACCTTGGTACCCAACTGCCCAGTGATCTTTGTAACATGCCAGGGACTCATTTTAATCTATAAAAACATACTGGAATCAAGGATTAAGCAAGAATTAAGCATATGTATCAAAAAGGGGAAAAACTATCCTTTTTCTCTAAAATATTAGAATTGAGTTGCATTTCTCACACAATATAACCCAAAAAGGATTAAGCTACTCTAAGGAACTCACTTAATACTTGATGATTTTGCCAAGCTTCCTTCTACCAAAACCCTAGCTTTGGGATTCCTCCTCTTGTCTTGGTTTCCTTAGTTCCTATTGCTTCAATCTTTCCCAAAAGCTTGCTTGCTGGCAGTACAAGGAATTAGGGAAGAAAAATTGATGGATTAAGGTTGGTGGTGGTGCTGGCCGAATTCTAGAGAGAGAGAGAAAGATGTTTTCCAACTTTGTAGAGAGAGAAGGGAAATAAGAAAAAATGAAATAATTCTTGCCTTGGTTCCTATATAAAGCCCTTCCGTCTCAAAATTACAATTTTGCCCTGCTTACTCATAATTCCTCTAATATTGATAAAAGTTGCGCCTACGCGGGATATTACAAACAATAATAGTAAAAAGACAAAATGAAAAACGACACAAAATTTAACGTGGTATCCAGCAATGTGCTGACTAATCCACGGGCAGAGCTACTGAAAAGAATTCCACTATAATCGATGATTACATATACTGAATAGTAGAGGTAATACCAACTATAGCAAAATTCACTAACTATTAGTGCAAGAAGTACTAGTACACAAGGTCTTTATTTATATGGACAAGTCTACATATTTCTTTCTATTATCCGATGTGGGACATTTTCCCAATACTAATTTAAGGCATATTTCAACAAATTTCCACCTTGACTTAAATCCTCTCCAGATTACCAGATGCACCCCAAATGCATTACACAGAATGCTCAAACGAGCCTACTCTGCCTCAGGCCTTGCCCTTCCAAGGGCAATCAACAACTTCTAACATTAAACAAGTTCAAACAATGTTGAAACTTGCTCTGCGGAACCGGCTTGGTAAACATATTAGCTGAGCTGTTTGTTGTACCCACTTTGTTTACCTTGAAGATGGATGTCTCATGAGGATCCACTTCCTTTGCAACTTGTAAAGCATAGGAAATCGTGTCCTCATAGCCATGCCTCGTAGGAGGTACCCCAAAATTAGTTCGTTTAGGGCGATTAAGAGCTATACTGTGATGTTCCCCTGGTGATAATGGAACAACTGATGCTTCTGCCACTGAATATGATTGAGGAGAGTCTTTCTTTGCTTCACAAGTAGCCTCAGTTTCTCTCTGCTCCACCTGCTTCTCAACATCACAGTCTTCCGGAATAATGAACTTCACAGTTGGGTTACACATGAAATTTTCATCAAAGACAACATTCCTACTTAGAATAACCCTCCTATCAGATGGGGACTATATCCTTTCACACCATCCCCATAGCCTACAAATACTCCTTTCTTCGCTCTTGGCTCCAACTTCCCCTCATTGACATGATAGTAGACCGTGCAACCAAAAACCCTCAAGTTAGAGTAATTAGCAGATTTTCCAGACCACCGTTCTTAAGGAGTTTTCAGATTTATACCTGTGTGAGGTCCACGATTTCTCAGATAGCATGATGTGTTAACTATTTCCGCCCAAAACGTTCTTGTTAACCCAGCATTCGAGAGCATACACCGAGCTCCAGAAGTGTCTGATTCATACGTTCTACTACACCATTCTGCTAAGGTGTATTCCTAATCGTATGATGTCTGACAATCCCTTAAGTTTTTCAAAACTCATTAAACTCAGACCAACAGAATTCCAAACCATTATCAGTTCGCAGCCTCTTGACCTTCTTCCCAGTTTGATTCTCCACTAATGTCTTCCACTGCTTGAAGTTCTTGAAAGCATCACTCTTATGCTTCATTATGAATATTCAGGTCATCCTTGAATAATCATCAGTCAGTGACAGAAAGTACATGTGACCCCCCCAAAGACTCCACACGTGAAGGCCCCCAACAATCAGCGTGGATGTAATCTAGTGTGCCCTTTGTTCTATGAATCGCTTTAGGAAACTTGTTGCGATGTAGTTTCCCAAAAACACAGTGTTCACAGAAACCCAAGATCCTTTATCTTATGCCCACAAAGAAGATCATCTTTAGCTAGAATTTGCATCCCCCTCTCGCTCATATGCCACAACTTCGTCATATCTTCTTGGTCAATCTCGGGGGAAACAACAACAACACAATCAGATAGCGTAGTACCTTGTAGAGAGTACAGAGTACCCCACTTGCACCTTTCAGAATCACATTTAAACCCTTGCAAACATGTATAACTCCACCTTCACCTTTGAAACTAAACCCCTTCTTGTCCAAAAGACTCAGAGATATCAAATTCTTCGTCATGTGTGGAACATGTCTAACTTCGTTCAGTGTACAAAATTTACCATCATGAATCCTAATATTGATAGAGCCCATCCCACCCTGCTCAGTCGGTTTCAGACCCCTATTGACTGATTTCTTAGATTTTTCCCTGATTTATCATATCCCTGATTGTTGTTTGCTACTAGCCCAACAGCCTGACCATCTGAAACAGTGCCACTACAGATATGTCGCAGTTCTCTACTATGAAGGGCAGACCTAACTTCTTCCAGATACAATGAACCTTTACCACTAATGAAAGACTCGCTAAAGTTCTCATATGACAATGGCAAAGACACTAACAGAATCAAGGCAACATCTTCATCATCAATCTTAATATCATTATTACGCATATCTAATAATATTGAATTCAATTGATCTAGATGTTCTCTCAGGGACATACCTTCCTGTATACGCAGACTGAATATACGTTGCTTCAATAACTACTTGTTGGTTAAGCTCTTCGTCATGTATAGACTCTCTAGCTTACACCACAGACCGGCAAAGGTATCCTCTTCAGCAACTTCAGGGATGATACTATCTTCCAAAGCAAGGAGCAACATAGAATGTGCCTTCTCCTCCAGAGTGGCGATATCATCAGGTAGAGGATTTGGCGCAGGCTTTAACAAAGGTGTCCATAGACCCCACTGTTTAAGCAACAACCGAATCTTGATCTGCCACAAACTGAAATTATTCCTCCTAGTGAACTTGTCGACTTTCAAACTTTTACCTCCAGCCATCGTTCCCGCCTGAACAAATATGAACCAGCTCTGATACTAGTTTGTTATAACGTGACGCGAGAATAATGACAATAATAGTAAAAGACAGAATGAAAAATGACACAAGATTTAACGTGGTATCCAACAATGTGCTAACTAATCCACAGACAGAGCCACTGAAAAGAATTACACTATAATCGATAATAACATATGCTGAATAGTAGAGATAATACCAGCTATAACAAAACTCAGTAACTATTAGTGCAAGAAATACTAACACACAATGTCTTTATTTATATGAACAAGTCTTTACATATTTCTTTCTATTTTTCGATGTGGGACATTTTCCGAATACTAATTCAAGGCATACTTCAACTATTAATATATCTAGAAGAGATTCTTTCAAACCATACTTTGTCATATTATAGGAGACCAACGCCTTGCACTAGATTTAACTTAACTAACATTTCGTCAAATAAACTTAACATTTGTATACTTATTAATTCGTTATTCTTTTATTGTCTTTTGTCATACGTTATTTTATTATTCGATGACTTGGATTTTTGGGTGTAGAAATGTCATTGTATTATTCGTCAGGACAAAAACATATTGTGATTCTTTTGACTGAAAAAACATACTATGATTGATTAGTTTAGTTTAATCAATTATTATTATTATTATTATTATTATTATTATTATTATTATTATTATTATTATTATTATTATTATTATTATTATTATTATTATAGTTTAATAACATTCCTGTCAAAAAAAAAGATCAATAACCCATATTCTATCTTGAGAGGAGTACAAGAATGAGCTTCTAGATTCATTCACGAATTCAAACCGAATTATGTGCCCTCGTCTAGAATTCTCCCACGAATATCTTAAAATAACAAAACTCAATTGTCATGCATATGATTAGGTATTAGCTTTTTCTTTTGACTCAAGTTTAGGTATTAGCTGTTAGTAGGGGCTCTAAAAGAGTAGAAATTTCACTTGGTTTGATTCGATTCGATTCTATAAAAAGTTATTTAATTCGAAACTTGACTTGAAATGATATGGATAATTTTTTTAGTACGAAATCAACTTAATTTAAGGTTTAATTTCTAATAACCTGGTTCAACTTATTAACTCAAATCACATAATTCAAAAGTTAAAACTTGATGTTTTTTATATTTTAAATTATTTATTTATATTATTTATATTTGTAGATAGAATAATTGTTCTATTGAAAATATAAATGTAAATTGGGTTATTTGAAAAAATCTTATTTTTTTAGATAAAATCAATTATCATTATGCTTCAATAATTATTAATTATATATCCACCTTTTTTTAAGGAATATCCACTTTTTTTTGTGAACAATTATTTATCTACTTACTTTATATAATCCTAAGCAGGAACATGTGTTCTTATGATGTTACCCAACGAAAAAAGGAAGAGCAAGTGTGAAGGATTATCAAAGTAGATAAAATTATTGAATTTGTTTGTAGTTTGTTTGAAGTCTAATACTACTCAGGTTTCTGGATTGTTGAATGTATAAATGTGTTTGAACATCCTCACAATTCAGTTTTTGGGATGAGATTCAAGTTCATTTAACATGATATAAAAGTCGAGTTAAACAATTGTTATGTGATAATTGAACACATACCACGCTATACGTGAGAGTGGGTATTTGAATCATCTATAGTTTGTTTTAACTCTCATATTGCTTATATTATTGAACTTTGAGTTAACTTTTGGGATGAGATCCAAACTCTAACAAAAATAATTATATTTAAAAAAAAGAATTGGAATACTAAACATCTTGTATATAAAAAGTTGAATGTTTTTTTGAATTTTAATTTAAAAAAATGAAGTGTTTTGAAAACCTATTCAACATAAATCATGTAAATTACAAAGTCAATTATATAAACTTAAAAAACAGCAAACCAACATTTAAACTCAACATTATGTATAAAGTACCAGAGTTCAAACATAATATTTGGAAATTGAGTGAACCCAATTATTATTGTTATTTTATTTTATTTTTTTGTGAAAAAATAGTGCAAAGCCAAAGTAAACCAAATTTTCATGCCACGTGAGAGAGACTACCAAGCATATGGACTAACCCAGTTCCTGCCTTATTTTTTCTTCTTCAAATAAAAATAATATATATTCCAAGTTGCGTGCTATTTGACTTGGACCCCTGAAATTTCAACTGACCAGTCTCCTCTGACTGCAATCTTCCTTTAATTCACTCTCTCATCATATCAAATCAAGTTGCATGAGCTTTTTCCACAGCCAAAAATCCACTAGCACCTATCTCCTATTTAATACCCACAAATCTGCATGCATTTCTCAACTCTCACACACACAACATCACACTATAATTAAAGCAAGAAAAAAAATAAATCAAGCTAGCTAGCTTTACAATTAATATATATCAATCAAGATGGGAAGGAATAGTGGTGAATTAGGTCCTAAGATAGTGCAAATTGAAACACGATATGTGGAAACTGATGCAGTGAACTTCAGAGATGTTGTTCAAAGCCTTACTGGGAAAAATTCCTCCACAGATTGGATAGGTCGAGGAACAAATGCCGGCACCGCCGCGGCCGCCACAGCTTCAGAGATTAAAAGAGGACATGTTAAGGTAGAGGAAGTGGCTATTGATACAACTTCAACAGCTAAGCTAATGATGATGAGCAACATGTCATTCAAAGATTTTGAAAGATTGTTAGAGATGCCTCCCCTTCAAATGGAAGAGATGTTATGGTTATAAAAATTGAGATTAAAGGATATGTCTGTGTAAAATTATTTTACACAAACCAACGAAATTCGTCAACACTACAAAGAATCATGTAACTATCTTTGTTTTAAATCTATTAAAATGTGTGGCAGATTGAAGAAATTGTAGTGATTGGTTGTTGTTGTTGTCTAAAATAACTTACACACACGGTGTATATCCATTAATCTCTATAGAACAATCAACATATATTAATTTGATGTAATTATCTAGTCATCGATGTTTTTTATTTTTTTTTCCACATTTTTTTGTTGTTTTCTTCCATCCTTTCGGAAAAATTTGGCATATACGACAGATGACAACTTTTACACTTTTTATTTTATCTATTTTTAATTATTAGATAGATATTTTATGTGACTATTATCAGTTAATAAAAATGGCCGACACAATATTATTTCAAAAAATAAAAATTACACAATCGACAAGATTCACCACTATAAAAGAGTTTATATCATAAAAGGAGTGTTATAAAAATGTAAATTAACAAATTTTATTTAAAAAATCTATCATGAAGTACAACATATATATTACGTTTTTTTTAACGGGATATAAATTACCGTTTTTAATCACTATCTTTTATTCTTGTAAAAAAAAAAATCACTATCTTTTATTGTTGTAAAAAATGTTTTTTTTTTAAGTATGTTTTAAGATCGGGGTTCATTAATTTGTAGCAGCATTGATTACAAGATTTGTCTATCTGATTGTACTTGGAAGACTACGTGGAGGTATTGTATCCAAGCTACAAGTGTTAACTAGGTTCTTTCTTTCTTTAAAAAAAAAAAACTAGGTTCAAAACAAAAAAAAACTATGTAGGTAGGGACAAGGAATTATGTCAAAAATAAAAGGACTTGGCAATATATTTTCCTATACAATTTATAAATAAATATTTATTTATAGAAAGTTGAAGAAGAGAGTTTTGAAATAGTTAGATGTGAAATCAAGGATAAAATAAGTTTTTAGTCATTATTAATATTATATATATATATATTTTGTTTTTTCATTTCTCTAAATTTTTCTTTAAATAATAGTTTCTTAAACATTTCTTGTCGCAAAAATTCACATATTGGACTGAGTATGCAACCACACACCATCCTTACCTGCAGACTACTAAGTATCTTTCACGTCTTAAGCTCTGATTAGTTTGTCAAACTGGATTCATTTCTCGGTCTGGATTGATCATCATGCGCTTTAGAGCTCTCGATTCAGTTGTTGTAGGTTCTTGATATTCTCTTCAGTATTGTGACTGGATTGGGATCAGTAGGCTAAAAATGGCCATGATTTTCGTGTTGTTTCTCACAATAAATGGTTGGCATATGGATTTATTATCGTGTTGGCGATCAAATTAGATTATCGTTTGCCTCAAAAGTGCCTATTGCTCGTTGTTGTTATTGGCAGGAAGTTGCGGTACATGAATCCGTTTATGTGTTGGCAGTCGGTTCATTCACCGACTTTTTGAGCTATGGTTGGTATCAGTACACTTGACACACAATTACAACCATAGTTTTAAAAATCGGATCGGTGATCGACTCGGTAAGGCTATTGGGTCACTGGCCGAACCGCATGACTGAACCGGATTGAACCGAATGACTCGGTTATATGACTCGGTCTTTATAAAAGATTTTTTTTTATTTAATTAGACTGAATCGAGTGATTCTGAACTCTAAAAATATCATAATTTTTTTACACTAAATAAAGGCACATTTTTATCATGTAAATAGAAACATCTTGATAGATGCCCCTTAAATTTAGTTGCATATATTCTTTATAAGATATAGTACATATTTAAAAAATTATTAAGAAATATTTCACTTTGCATCTACAACACAAATAAAAACAAATGTGCTAAAAAATAGTTTTTTTTTAAAGAAAATATGCTAAACAAAAAGTTGTAACCAAGTAAAATGTTTATAACAATATTTTGTAGTGTAGAGTTATTCTTTAATAGTATAGTACTTTTTACTGATCAATTATCTTTGAGCTCACAAGCTTGTCCAAAAAAAAATGAGCTCACAATTTAGATATGTGATGTCATGCGATGATGTTATTGTAAACTTAATCTAAAATGTGATTATTATATATAAATGATTAGAATCATTTTACTTACAAAAGAGACTCAAGGTGCACTGGTAAAGGGAGTGCAATGCAACATGTGTGTCGCGGGTTTAACCCCCTGTTTTGCCATTTTTTAATAAAACTCATTTGATTATGTCGCGGTGATTTTTGGATATCAAGCTATTAATTAACGTTGACTCGCAATTTTTAAGCTCACCACCGATCTTTTACTTTTCCGAGGAAAAGGGAGAAAGTTCGAAAAAAACCCTATTTTTTGAGAGATCAAGGTCCGGGGGTTGGTTACGCAAAGGGAAGGTATTATCACCCTAAACGTCTATAGTACTCTATAGGAACCTCTCGTTTTAACTTTATCTTTATGCTAAATTGATTATTTGTTTGTAAATAAATGCCTAAGTGTAAAAAAATTAAAGAGATGAGTTTAAAAAAAGAAAGAAAATGTTTTTGTTATTTTGTTGATTTGAAAAGACAAAGTCTTTTGCCTACGTACCCGAGCGGGATCAAAATCACGTAGTTCGGGGTAAAAAGCCAAGTGATTTGTTTGATTGATTTTAAAGTTTTGAAAAAATGTTTTTGAGATGATAAGAGGCCGAGAAGGCGTAGAAGAATAAAAATGTGAGTTGATTGATTTTAATTGAAGAAAAAGTTTGATTGATTAAAGATTGATTACAATTTGATTAAGAAAGAAAATGCACTTGGTTTGAAAGGTTGAAAGTTTTTGAGATTTTTTTATGAAATGTTTTTGATTTTTTTGACTATTTGACTTTTTTTTTGAGAAAGTTTTGATTAATTCCTAGGGTCCGAGACTAGAATAAGCTGAGATAGTCTAAAGCACGCCGGATCCCTCAAAATGACGTTGGATCAAGTGAGAGTCATTTTCCTCGGATACAGTCATTATTATATTTTTATCGTCTTCGACATAAAGAGGAATAAATAAATGTGAGTGTGTCGGTGCGGTATTCTCATTTATATTTACATCATCCCTAAATACATTCTAATAAAACAAAAATGACAAAAATAATAAATAAAAATAAAATTGCAAAATGCATAAAAATAAATAAGGAAAATAAAAATAAAAAAGTATGAAATGCAAGACATAAAATAAATAAAGAAAATAAAATGCATGTAATGCAAGACATAAAATAAATATGTTGCATAAAATAAATAAATAAAAAAAATAAAATTGCATGAAATGCAAGACAATAATTAAATATGTTGCAGAAAATAAATAAAGAAAATAAAAATGCATGAAATGCAAGACATAAAATAAATATGTTGCATAAAAGTAAATAAAAAAATAAAAATGCATGAAATGCAAGACAATAAATAAATATGTTGCATAAAAGTAAATAAAAAAAATAAAAATGCATGACATGCAAGACAATAAATAAATATGTTGCATAAAAGTAAATAAAAAAATAAAAATGCATGAAATGCAAGACAATAAATAAATATGTTGCATAAAAGTAAATAAAAAAATAAAAATGCATGAAATGCAAGACAATAAATAAATATGTATAAAAATAAATAAAGAAAAATAAAAGTGCATGATGTGCTAAAAAATAAAGGAAGTAAAATAAGATGCATGGAAAAAGGACTAAAAATAAAAATGCAAGAAAAGAAATAAAAGGGAAAAATAAAAGAAGAAAAAAGAAATAGAGAAGAAAGGGGTGTAAGGAGTAGGGTGGGGGGGAAGGCAGCAACCAGAGAGGAAGAGAAGCAGCAAGATGGGCCGCGCGGCCCACTAGTGGTCAGGCCTGGTGTATTTAAAAACCAAAAATCAACAAAAAATCAGTCATTCCACTCTTCTCCTTCTCACTCTTCATTTCTCTCACTAACAAGAAAAGCTATGCCTTCTCTCTAGAACCAGTCACCAGAAAATCTTTCCGACCGGCCCAGGGGGCGGCGCCACCGCGCCGGAGTAAAAAACTCCTCTTTTTTTCTAAAAAAATTTACTTTTTTGAAATCCTTTTTCTTACTCTTACCGAAAATCAACTCAAAACTTCGAAATCCCTTTTAAAAGCCCTAGATCTAGGTTTAAATTTTTTCGAAGAAACTACCTTGGTTTTGAGTTTTTTTGTTCGGTTTTGATGCTCGGCTTGGTGGATTTGTGATGTTTGAATTCGGTTTTGAGCTTTTGTGAGGCTTGGCCGAATTTGTGTTGTTTTATGTGGTGGCCGTGGGTTTTTATGGTTTAGTGATGATTTGTGATTTCGGGTTTGATGATGATTTTCTGTGATTTTGATTTTTGGGGTTTTGTTTCCTGGTGGCCGAAAAATGTTTCTCCGGTGGCCGGATTCTGGACTGTTGGTGGTCTATGGTGGTTGAGGCTCTGACTGCTATTGGTACTGTACTTGACTGATTCTTGGACTGCGTGAACAGTACCCTCATTATGTTATTTATAGCAAAAATCAGGGTTGGTGAAAAAGAAACTTGGACAAAAATGCCCCTGGACAGTTACTGGACTAAAAATGACTGAAAAATAAAAAAACAGTAAAATAAAAATAAAAAAATGAAAATAAAAAGAAAATACAAATAAAAAAGAATTTAAAAAAGGACATAAATAATAATAAATAATAATAATAATAATAAAATAATAAAATAAAAAATGGTCGCCTTCGGAACAAGAAATGAGGTATTTTAAAATACCTCTCTGCCGAAATTTCGTCTGAAACGACGAAAATTTCCGGCTTAAAAAGACGAGAAAAGCGAATTGAAAATGGGTCAAAAATGAAGGTGAGAAAAACACACAAGAAGGGGGGGTTGAATTGTGTGGGCTATTTCTTTTCTATCTCAAAAACTTATGTTAGTTCAGATTCTGATATTGATCAGATCTGAACTATTTTCAGAGTGTTTTATGCAGCGGATATAAAGTAAATGAGAAAGGGAAAGAGAGACACAAGCAAATTATCCTGGTTTCTTCCACAACCCGGAAGTAGTCCAGTCCCCTTGTTACTAACAAGAGATTTATCACTATAATCAAACGATTACAATTGCTCAACCACAAAGGATGAAACTTCCTTGCTCAAACACCTAGTAAGAGACCTCCCTGCTCAACCACAAAGGATGAGACTTCCTTGCTCAAACACCTAGTAAGAGACTTCTAGTTGCTCAAACACTTAGTAAGAGACTTCCAATGCTCAAGCCGTCAAGCAAGAGACTTCTAGTTGCTCAAACACTTAGTAAGAGACTTCCCTGCTTAGACACACAGTCTAAGACTTTCTATGCTCAATACACAAAGTTATGAGACTTCTGGTTGCTCAAGCACGCAGGCTAGAGACTTTGGTTCAAACAGATTTACAACAGAAAACAGTTTGAGTTGAACACTTGATATACTATCAGTGGTGTTCACAAAATACAACACAGGTTGAGACTCTACACTTAAGGAATTCTAAGATAAAAAGGTTTGTAAGAATTCCTAAGTTATTTGATGACTGTCACGTAAAACAGAGTATAACACTTTCTGGTTTTTGCAGTCTTGTGAGTCTTAATCTTCTTCTTCAAATCTTCAATCCATTATAGAGAATTAAAGAGCTATTGAGAAGATTGCCAGGTCATCAAAAGAGCCGTTGTAATTGAAGCTTCAGCCAACATTCATTCTGTTCTGGTGTGCGCACAGAAAACAGAGCATGGCAGATTTGAATTGTTTCCTTAAAACATGGAGAATGTTTTGGCCAAGGAGACAACTGTTGCATAGAGCTGTTCTGACAGTACAGTACTTCACTGTTAACAGTTGCAAACGTTGACTGCTGATTCAGACTTCAGAAGCTTCTCTTTAGGAACTGTTCATCAGAAGCTCCCTTCAGACACAGTACTTCAGAAGCTGGTCATCAGACGCACTGTTCATCAGATGCTTCATTCAGACGCACTGTTCATCAGACGTTGCCTTCAGACGCACTGTTCATCAGACACACTCTTTAGACGCACTGTTCATCAGACGCACCCTTCAGAAGCTGGTCTTCAGACGCACCCATCAGACGCTCCCTTCAGAAGCTCTTCTTCAGAAGCTCTTCTTCAGATGCTGTCTTCAGAAGCTCTTCTTCAGATGCTGATTTTCTTCAGACGCACCCTTCAGACGCACTCTTCAAACGCTGATTTTCTTCAGCCTTGCAACACAAGCTTCTATGCTTTCCTTCTTGCTCTTAGCTTGTTCTTTCATAACCAATGTTAGATACCAATCTTTAAGTACATGGTTCTGCACACTTAGAATCAAGCATTAGCAATTCCAATTTTCTTTTTAACACTTTGTTATCATCAACACCCAAAAGAGAGTTGTTCATACATTTTGTTCCAACAATCTCCCCCTTTTTGATGATGACAAACACAAGTATTAAAATGAAAATTGTTGTTAATTTAATTAACAAGTTGACTGCAGGGTATGAGGTTTGCAAGCTCCCCCTGAGTCTGATCCAGGTTAATTAAATTCAGTTTAGATCAAAAAGGTGAGAATTTCATAATTGTTGTTAACTTTAATTAACAAGTTGACTTCAGGGTATGAGGTTTGCAAGCTCCCCCTGAGTCTGATAATCCATAAGGTGAGGTTTGTAAGCTCCCCTTGATTCTTATCCAAGTTAATTAAATTCAACTTAAAACAATAAGGTGAAATTATCACTCAGAATTATAAATAACAAGCTGACTTCAGGGTATGAAGTTTGTAAGCTCCCCCTAAGTTTGATAATTCACAAGATGAGGTTTGTAAGCTCCCTGAGTCTTATCCAAGTTATTTAAATTCAATTTAACTCAATAAAGAGTAATTTATCTCACAGAATTGCAAAACAGAGGCTAAGAGATTAAAAGCTGTTCTCATAAGTTAATTAATTATGAGTAATTAACTTATATTCTGAGCTTAGAGCCTGAAATACTTGTTACTTTTACTCCCCCTTTTGTCATCAACAGAAAGAAATGTTCAAGAATTTAAGAGAGTGAAAATGTGAGATTAGAATGTTCAGATCATTTTGTTCAGAACCACTGAACTGTTACAGAACCAGTTGTTCAGAACATTTTGTTCAGTACTGCTGAACTGTTTCAGACAGAATTGTTTGAGAGTTTTTAAACTGGGTCTGAAAACTGAACATATAAGATGAAAACTGAAAACTGTGTTTTGAGTGTGTTTGTTAAAACTTTTCAGAACAGAAAAACATTTAAACACACTGCACATTGATGACTTTAGGAGGGTGCAAAGTACAGCTTTCAAGGCTTAATTCATCACAGCCCAGCTGTTATTACTTATCAGATTCTGACCAAGTGTTGAACAACTGTTCAGATTCACTCTCATTAGTGGGCCACGTGTAAAGTGTCCACTTATGATGAGCTTTATCAGAAGTCACAAAAATTCAGATTCTGAAACTCAGACTCTGATGTTTTCAGAAGCTGAACTATCTTCAGACTCTCAAAGTGAGTGTTTGTTAAGTCTTAGCTTCTGATGAACTTCAGGTTCTCAGTTTCTATTCAGAGTCAAGAAATTTTTGAAGAGATGAAATGCAAGTTCAGATTCTTTTTAATAAAATAAAATCTGTCTAAAATGAGGGGTTTTGTAAATATATTAGCCCATTGATGATTGATAATCAGAATCAATGAATTGAAAATCCAAAACACCCTTCTGAACATAATCTCTAATAAAATGAAGTTTAAGTTCAAAAATGCTTGGCTCTTGAATGTAGAATTGGAATTTTTAGACAAACAGATTACAGCAGTATTATCACAAAGAAGGTTATGCTGTTTTCATGAATCTGATAGTTTTCCAACTGATGTAGAATCTATTAAGTATAACAGAGAACAATCATGCCTCTGTGGAGCTTTTGATCTACCTCTCCTTGTTCAATCAGGTTGTTTCTGAACACCCATTTTTGTTCCAACAATGTTCTTGATTGGCTTCAGGAGAAGTGTCAGCTAGCTCAACACCAATGATCCAATCTTTGTGGTTTCCTCCAGATTCCACAGTTCCTCCCTCTTTCATGGTCAGGGTTTGGAACATAGACTTTCCTTCTGTCATGTGTTGCCAGCAGCCACTGTCCAGGCTTCATGATTTCCCCTTTTGTTTGGCTCTTAATCATATCTGCAACATAAATAATTTCTGACTTGGGTACCCATATCTTTATGGGTCCTCTTTGGTTAGTTTTGAAAGGTTTAGTCTTTTGTTGCACCTTATGTCTGGAGTTGTAACACTCAGACTTGTTTAGATACCTTGGATATGAATCCTTTAATCTTGAATAAGTCTTAGTTTTCGAAACTGAGTTCTTCAAAACCTGAGTTTTCAATAGTCTTGACTTAGATTTCTTCAGAACCTGAGACTTGAAGGTCTTTGGTTCTGATTTCTTCAGAACTTTGGACTTAAGAGTCTTTGATTCTGATTTGTTCAGAATCTTGGACTCAGAAATCATATGTTATGTTCTGTTAAGAACTTCAGTTTTGCCAGCTCCTGACACAAGGCAAACTTCAGTTTGACCTTTCTTAATACAATCAGAATCAGATGACAGATTGGCTTTCTTTTGGATTCTGTGTCTGACATTCTGAGATTTATAAGGTTTTGTATAAACTGGTTTAGTATTCCTTGAAGGATTTACAAACACAGTCTTTTGAAAATTTGAGTCTGCATTTTTTAGATTCTGAGACTTGCTTGCCTTAGGTTCTGAACTCTTCAGACTTTGAACCTTTTCAGATTGAAAGTCTGTTTTCCTCAAAGTCTTAGACTTAGAACCTTTTATTTTAGACTTTGGCAGAGTTTTAGATTCTGCCTTCATCCTTCCCTTAGGTTCAGAAGTTTTAGATTCTGAGCAGTTCAGAACTTCAGACTTAGCAGTCTCAGTTTCTGGTAAACTCTGTTTCTCAGACATCTCAGAAGCAGGTACAAAACACACTTTAGAGCCTTTCATAATATCTTCAGAACAAGAGGTTAGGTTTGTTTCTTTTGAAAAATTAAATGGATCATTTTTGAAACCAATACCTTCACCTCTGTTATGCTGATATTATAAATCATAGAAGCAACTTTGCTTCTATTGATTCCAGCCAAAATAAAGTCTTGAAGAGCAATTTCTTCTTCACTTAAAGATTTATCAACTTTCTTATCAGTCAGTTTTACAAGAAGAGCATTGTTCTCATCTTTTAATACATAGATGTGACTTTGAGCTTCTTCTTGTTTTCTTTCAAGCAGTTCAAATTCATTTTTTAAAGTTTTAAATTGCTTTGACTTGTTAAGATAATGAATGATAAGATCTTTGACATTTTCAATAAGTTCAGATCTAGTGAGTTTAGAATATACCTCATTATCATCATCTGAGTCTGAACCTGACTCTGTATCAGAAGATACTATTGCAACCAAATCCAAATTGGATTCTTCTTCATCTTCCTTGTCAGATTCTGATCCAGCATCTGTATCTGAAGATACTGCTGCAACTAAAGCCAAGTTGCCTTCTTCTTCATCTTCCTTGTTTCCCTCATAGGTAGAACACAGAGAATTGAAGATGGCCTTTGCTGTTGACTTATCATTTAGCTTTAGATACTCATTGTGAGGCAGAGAGTCCACAATGATACCTCTTACTCTACTATGCTTCTTATAGATCATTTTTTCAGCATCTGAGAGTCTCTTTCTGTCAGTTGCTACAACTTCTTCATCAACATGAATAGAGATACCATCTTCAATGATATCCCATAGAGTGTCATCAACACCAATAATGTGACTGTACATTCTGCTTTTCCACCAAGAAAACTCTTCAGGATCACCAGTAAACACAGGAGGTTTATGGTGTGAATAAGATTGCTTGTCATCTGTACCATAGTCACCACCACCACTTCTTGATGTGGATTCACCATAATCACCAGAAGCCATGTTTTTCTCAGGATCAATACTGACTCACTGTTAAGTGATTGAACATCAGAACCAGGGGCTCTGATACCAACTGAAGGTGAGAAAAACACACAAGAAGGGGGGGGGGGGGGGGGTTGAATTGTGTGGGCTATTTCTTTTCTATCTCAAAAACTTATGTTAGTTCAGATTCTGATATTGATCAGATCTGAACTATTTTCAAAGTGTTTTATGCAGCGGATATAAAGTAAATGAGAGAGGGAAAGAGAGACACAAGCAAATTATCCTGGTTCCTTCCACAACCCGGAAGTAATCCACTCCCCTTGTTACTAACAAGAGATTTTTCACTATAATCAAACGATTACAATTGCTCAACCACAAAGGATGAGACTTCCTTGCTCAAACACCTAGTAATAGACTTCCCTGCTCAACCACAAAGGATGAGACTTCCTTGCTCAAACACCTAGTAAGAGACTTCTAGTTGCTCAAACACTTAGTAAGAGACTTCCAATGCTCAAGCCCTCAAGCAAGAGACTTATAGTTGCTCAAACACTTAGTAAGAGACTTCCCTGCTTAGACACACAGTCTAAGACTTTCTATGCTCAATACACAAAGTTTTGAGACTTCTGGTTGCTCAAGCACGCAGGCTAGAGACTTTGGTTCAAACAGATTTACAACAGAAAATAGTTTGAGTTGAACACTTGATATACTATCAGTGGTGTTCACAAAATACAACACAGGTTGAGACTCTACACTTAAGGAATTCTAAGATAAAAAGGTTTGTAAGAATTCCTAAGTTATTTGATGACTGTCACGTAAAACAGAGTATAACACTTTCTGGTTTTTGCAGTCTTGTGAGTCTTAATCTTCTTCTTCAAATCTTCAATCCTTTATAGAGAATTAAAGAGCTGTGGAGAAGATTTCCAGGTCATCAAAAGAGCCGTTGTAATTGAAGCTTCAGCCAGCATTCATTCTGTTCTGGTGTGCGCACAGAAAACAGAGCATGGCAGATTTGAATTGTTTCCTTAAAACATGGAGAATGTTTTGGCCAAGGAGACAACTATTGCATAGAGCTGTTCTGACAGTACAGTACTTCACTGTTAACAGTTACAAACGTTGACTGCTGATTCAGACTTCAGAAGCTGGCTTCAGGAACTGTTCATCAGAAGCTCCCTTCAGACACAATACTTCAGAAGCTGGTCATCAGACGCACTGTTCATCGGACGCTGCCTTCAGACGCACTGTTCATCAGACGCACTGTTCATCAGACGCACTCTTCAGAAGCTGGTCTTCAGACGTACTGTTCATCAGATGCACTGTTCATCAGACGCACCCTTCAGAAGCTGGTCTTCAGACGCACCCTTTAGACGCTCCCTTCAGAAGCTCTTCTTCAGACGCTGTCTTCAGAAGCTCTTCTTCAGATGCTGATTTTCTTCAGACGCACCCTTCAGATGCACTCTTCAGACGCTGATTTTCTTCAGCCTTGCAACACAAGCTTCTATGCTTTCCTTCTTGCTCTTAGCTTGTTCTTTCATAACCAATGTTAGATACCAATCTTTAAGTACATGGTTCTACACACTTAGAATCAAGCATTAGCAATTCCAATTTTCTTTTTAACACTTTGTTATCATCAACACCCAAAAGAGAGTTGTTCATACATTTTGTTCCAACAAAAAATGGGGTATGACAGATGCCCCTATTTAAGTTTCTTCGTTACGGAGATTTAAAAGTGAAATTTTTAATTCGACGTGTCGAAGAGACTTAAATACAGAGTACTCCATTTTTGACCATATTCGATTGTAAAATGCTATGGATGCAATGCCATGTATGCAATGTTATGAATGCTCGTGATGCAGGTATGAATGCAAGACGGCGAAGATGACTCGACTGGGGATAACAAAACAAAAGGATACCCGAGTCTGTTAAAGAACGGGGTCTGACTACACTGGGGATAACATGGTTTCACTGGGGATAAATGTCAGCTGTTCGGGTTATTGCCGAACTAGCCACAAGAAACAAAGATAAATGTCAGCTGTTCGAGTTATTGCCGAACTAGCCACTTACGACAAGAAATAAAGGTAAATGTCAGTTGTCTAGGTTATTGCCGAACTAGCCAGTGACGACAAGAAACAAAGATAAATGTCAGCTGTTCGGGTTATTGCCGAACTAGCCACTGACGACAAGAAACAAAAATAAATGTCAGTTGTTCGGGTTATTGCCGAACTAGTCAACTGATGACAAGAAACAAAGATAAATGTAAGATGTTCGGGTTATTGCCGGACTGCCACTGACGACAAGAAACAAAAATAAATGTCAGCTGTTCGGGTTATTGCCGAACTACCATTGACGACAAGAAACAAAGATACGCACAAGTTGTTCGTTAAAGAACTGCCACTTGGCGAAAGATGCACAAGCTGTTCGTTAAAGAACTGCCACTTGGCGACAAGACAAGATAAAAGATGCATAAGTTGTTCGTTAAAGAACTGCCACTTGGCATAAAGATACACAAGTTGTTCGTCAAAGAACTGCCACTTGGCATAAAAAGGGTGACATCTCTGGACCAGACACACTGGGGATGACACTTGGGGAAAAAGAGGGTTACAAATTATTCATGATTGATTGATATGAAAAGATAATCAAAGCAAGACTCATGGTGGTTAATGCAACCATGTATGAATGATATTGTCTGTATGTTGTATATGCATGAATGTATGAATGCATGAATGACAATACAACTTGTATGACCGGTATGACTGTATGAAGGATTGACTTGTGTGACCGTATAACTGATGGACCTGATGAGACAAGATTAGACAGTTGAGATGGAAAGTGGACCGACGTTGCATTACAAACACTCGGTAGTCCTTATTGGGGATGATGTCACTGGGGACATATCACAATGCTGACGGGGTAAAGCCTGCCATATGCAGCAACTGATGGGAAGTAAACACTTCCTGGGGAGAACGTGCTAATCCAAGAACTTGGTAGAAGAACTGGTGCTTCTGTGGTCATGCTTACCTTTTGTTTCTTTCTTTTTCTTGAATCCCTAATTTTTTCCTGGATCGCCTTTTCAGGTTTTCAGCCCACCGGGAAAATATTCTTTTGTATTCCCCTAATTTTTGCCTGTACCGCCCTTTCGGGTTTTCGATCCACCGGGACGCTCATTTTTTCCTAAGCCGCCCTTTCGGGTTTTCAACTTACCGAGCTCTTTTCTTTTTCTCTTTTTCTTTTTTTCTCTCTTTTTTTTATATATATTTTTTTGTTTTAAGCAATTGACCAAGTTCAAAACTGCAGAGTTTATCCATTCTCAGGATAACTGTTGACGCACCCTTCACTTATTCATGAGTTCAGAGAAAATGTGTTTGTTGTTTGTGCTCTCCAAAAGACATGAAAAATATTTATGATTTTGAAAAATATTTTGTTTCAAGTACTACCATCAAAAATAGAAGAAGTTTTTTATAAACTGAATAAATGGGAATTCCAAATGAAAGGCAACAGGCTCAAATTTATTTAAAAGAGTGGTTACCCGCCAATGGCATGGCTCCACGGATCTTACAAAGTTTGGAAAATGGTAAATATAAGGGAAGGGTACATTGAACACAATAACCGCTGTTTTCCCTAACAACTTTGAATTCCACTGTTTGGATGCTTTAGATTCGGAGTCTACTTAACAACTAAGGTGCCCCAAGTGAGTAAAGGCCAACCCAATGCAGTTACTTTGTCTTTTGATCCTTAATTTTTGCATAGATCGCCCTTTCGGGTTTTCGACCTATCAGGATGATTATTTTTCTGTTTTATGTCTCTAATTTTTGCCTGGACTGCCCTTTCGGGTTTTCGATCCACCGAGACGCTCCTTTTTGCCTAAGCCGCCCTTTCGGGTTTTCGACTTACCGAGCAGTTCTTTTATTTTTTAGACAAAGTATTTCTTGACTGCATCGGCATTCACAGGACGAGGAAGCTCGTCACCATCCATAGTCGTAAGAGTCAATGCGCCACCAGAGAAAGCTCTCTTGACGACATATGGACCTTCATAGTTAGGCGTCCACTTGCCCCTGGAATCGGGTTGGAAAGATAAAACCTTCCTGAGCACAAGATTTCCTTCTTGAAATACACGGGGACGAACCTTCTTGTCAAAAGCCTGCTTCATCCTCTTTTGATATAGTTGTCCATGACATAAGGCATTCATACGCTTCTCTTCAATCAAATTAAACTGATCGTATCTGTTTTGGCACCATTCAGCCTCTGACAACTTGGCTTCCATTAGAACTCTCATTGATGGAATCTCAACCTCCACGGGGAGTACTGCTTCCATGCCATATACCAAAGAAAAGGGGGTTGCCCCTGTTGAGGTACGCACTGAAGTACGATATCCATGTAAAGCATATGGTAACATCTCATGCCAGTCCTTGTAGGTGACCACCATCTTCTGCACTATCTTTTTGATGTTCTTGTTTGCAGCTTCAACTGCGCCATTCATCTGAGGTCTGTAAGGAGAAGAATTATGATGCTCAATCTTGAACTCTTCGCACAACTCTTTCATCATCTTGTTGTTCAATTTTGTTCCATTATATGTGATGATTCTATTGGGCACACCGTAACGGCAGATGATCTGATTCTTGATAAAACGGACCACCACTTGCTTGGTCACATTTGCATAGGATGCTGCTTCAACCCACTTGGTGAAGTAATCAATAACCACTAGAATGAAGCGATGCCCATTTGAAGCCTTCGGTTCGATTCTACCAATCATGTCGATGCCCCACATAGAGAAAGGCCACAGAGAAGAAAGAACATTAAGCGTAGTTGGCGGTACATGAATTCTGTCAGCATATATCTGACATTTGTGACATTTCCTGGCATGCTTGTAACAATCTGTCTCCATTGTCATCCAGTAATAACCTGCTCTCAACAACTTCTTAGCCATTGCATGTCCATTGGAGTGAGTTCTGAAGGAGCCTTCATGTATCTCGTGCATCAATAGCTCTGCTTCCTGTTCGTCTACACATCTAAGTAATACCATGTCGAAGTTTCTTTTGTACAAAACATCACCATTCATAAAGAAATTACCAGACAATCTTCTTAAAGTCTTTTTGTCTCTGTTGGACTCTCCGGGTGGATACTTTTGACTCTGGAGGAAACACTTGATATCATGAAACCATGGCTTATCGTCCACAACTTCTTCAACTGCAAACACATGAGCAGGCCTCTCGAGACGTTGAATTCTGATCATTGGCATGTCATTCTGATGGCTCACTTCGTACATGGAAGACAAAGTTGCTAAAGCATCCGCCATTTGGTTCTCATCACGAGGGATGTGGTGAAGCTCCACTTTGTTGAGGAAAGTCAGCAAACGCCTTGAATAATCTTTGTAAGGAATCAGCCGGGATGGCGAGTTTCCCATTCTCCTTTGATCTGATTGATTACGAGTGCTGAATCCCCGTAGATGTCAAGGTTCTTGATTCTCAAGTCAATGGCTTCTTCAATACCCAGGATACACGCTTCATACTCCGCCATATTGTTTGTGCAATTGAATTGCAACCTTGCAGCGAAAGGGATATGATTGCCTTCAAGAGTGATAATGACTGCCCCAATTCCATTACCAAAGACATTCACGGCTCCATCAAATATCAAACCCCATCTAGACTCAGGATCTGGACCTTCTTCAGGCAACGGTTCATCACAATCTTTCATCTTCAAATACATGATCTCTTCATCTGGAAAGTCAAACTTGATAGGTTGGTAATCTTCAATCGGTTGGTGAGCCAAATGATCAGCGAGAATACTACCCTTGATTGCCTTCTGAGTGCTGTATTCAATATCATATTTGGACAACAACATCTGCCAACGAGCAATTCTCCCTGTTAAAGCGGGTTTCTCAAAGATATACTTGATTGGGTCCATTTTGGATATCAACCAAGTGGCGTGGTTAATCATGTAATGACGAAGACGCTTAGCAGCCCAGGCTAGTGCACAACAAGTCTTCTCAAGTAGGGAGTACCGGGACTCACAATCTGTAAACTTCTTGCTCAAGTAGTAAATAGCATGCTCTTTCCTTCCGGTCTCATCCTGCTGTCCGAGCACACAACCCATAGAGTCTTCTAACACAGTCAAGTACATAATCAGAGGTGTTCCTTCAACTGGAGGGATAAAAATTGGAGGTTCTAGCAAATAATCCTTGATACTGTCAAAGGCCTTTTGGCAGTCTTCTGTCCAAACAACACCTTGATCCTTTCGAAGTAGCTTGAATATGGGTCCGCACGTGGCTGTCATGTGTGAGATGAAACGGGAGATGTAATTCAAGCGTCCAAGAAATCCTCTCACTTGTTTGTCTGTTTGCGGAACTGGCATTTCTCTAATAGCTCTGACCTTGTCAGGATATACTTCAATACCCTTCTGACTAACAATGAATCCCAAGAGTTTTCCAGATCTAACGCCAAAAGTACATTTGTTGGGATTCAGACGAAGTTGATATTTTCTCAGCCGTTGAAACATCTTCAGCAAATACTCAACATGTTCTTCTTCAGTGCCCGATTTGACAATCATATCATCTACATACACTTCTATCTCCTTGTGCATCATGTCATGAAAGAGAGTGGTCATGCCTCTTTGGTAAGTGGCACCTGCATTTATCAACCCGAAAGGCATTACCCTGTAACAAAAGGTGCCCCAAGGCGTGATGAAGGATGTCTTTTCTCTATCTTCAATTGCCATCTTGATCTGATTGTATCTAGAGAAGCCGTCCATGAAGGAGAAAACTTTGGACTTAGCAGTACTGTCAACCAATACATCGATGTGAGGTAAAGGGAAATCATCCTTCGGACTAGCCTTGTTCAAATCCCGGTAATCAACACACATCCTGACCTTGCCATCTTTCTTTGGAACAGGCACTATGTTGGCCAACCATTGAGGATACTCCGATGTGACAAGAAAACCTATGTCAATTTGCTTCTGTACTTCCTCCTTGATCTTGAGAGCCATGTCAGGGCGAGTTCTTCTTAGTTTCTGCTTGACTGGTGGGCATTAAGGTTTCAAAGGCAAACGGTGCTCCACAATACGGGGGTCTAAACCAGGCATATCCTGGTATGACCATGCGAACACGTCAGCATACTCTTTGAGTAGTTTGATCACCCTTTGTTTGACAGTCGCTTCAAGCAATTCCCCGATCTTGATTTCCTTCTTATCTTCCTCAGTTCCCAAGTTGATCACCTCCACTACTTCTTCATAAGGCTGAATGGTTTTCTTCTCGTATTCTAGTAACCGAGCAATTTCATCAGGAATTTCCTCATCCTCCTCCTCTTCGGCTTCGTAGACAGGAAACTCGAAGTTGGGAGAGAGCGCAGGGTTATTGTGTTCAACGGGCTCATTGATGCTTAGTCTGCATATGATTGATGATCGATTTTAGAAAATGAGTGAAAAATGCAGAGTTTTTGAAATTGGTTGAAAATAAAAATAAAATATTTTTGGGTTTTTTGTGTTACCATTTTCCATAAAAGAACAATAAATATAGATATTGGGATAAACCACATTTTCCATTAATAAAAATAGTGCTTGAAACAAAATAGCCCTACATGACTGCACTTTCGCCCTGGGAAAGACGAAAGGATCTTTTTGAAAAAACAGAAAAAACAAAAACATATTACTTTGACGCATGAATTACGGAAGGGATGTCAACCACGTCCCAATTACGAACAAGTCCTCCAGGTGTAACAAAAGCAGGTATTATCTCTTCAGAATCATCCTCTAAGACAACATTGGCTTCAGGCGGGGAGTTGATGAACCCGGCGCTATAAAAAGTACTACCGATGGAGCTCGAACCAACACTGCTCTTAGAGGAACCTGCAAAGGAAGCAAAACCCAGTCCTTCATGATTATTGTTTTCTGGCAACTGCACTAACTTTCCCCATCCTGCAGTCGTTCCTTCTTGCACCACCTTCTGTGCATCCTTCAAGGAAGCGATGGACGCTCCACTCTTCTTTGGCTCCTTGTCTTCTACAGTTAAACCTTGGAAAGGTGTCCCCTCTGTATCATCAGCGCCAATGAAAGAAAAAGCTGACAAGTGACTTACCAACAGGGCTTCTTCTCCACCCACAGTGATTAACTTTCCGTTCTTGACGAACTTCAGTTTTTGATGTAGTGTTGATGTTACAGCCGCTGCCTCATGGATCCATGGCCTTCCTAAAAGGCAACTGTATGCAGCCCGAATATCCATCACCTGGAATGTAATCTGGAAAAGAGAAGGTCCAATTGTAATAGATCCACTTCCCCAATGACAGACTTCCTAGAGCCATCAAAAGCTTTAACAACCACCCCGCTTCTTCTCATGGGGGTCCCTTGGTAGGAGAGATGGTCGAGAGTTGTCTTGGCCATTACGTTCAAAGAAGAACCAGTGTCCACAAGTACATTAGACAAAGCATCGGACTAGCAATTCACTGATATATGTAATGCCAGATTATGATTTCTTCCCTCCTCCGGGAGTTCTTCATCACTAAAACTCAGATTGTTGCAAGCGGTGATATTTCCCACTATCCCGTCCAACTGATTAATCGTTACATCTTTCTCCACAAATGCTTGATCCAACACCTTCATTAAAGCCTCACGATGCGCTTCAGAATTCAACAGCAACGACAGAATAGATATCTTGGAAGGGGTTTGTAGCAACTGGTCAACCACTTTGTACTCACTCTTCTTGATCAATTTCAATACTTCATCATGATCAGAATTCCCGTTGGCCCCACTAGATTGGCCCACCTCCTTGTTTGCACTGGGACCATTCATTGGCACTTGTTCAATTACTGGATCACTCACTTTCTTCGGAAACACTGTTGGGATGACACGCCCGTTCCTCAGTATCCTGCTATCACTGTCAATATTGTCTACAGAAGTTAGGGAGGGTAAAGGTATCTCATGTCCCTCTTCCAACATCGTGGCATTGTATTTGTACGGGACCGCTTTCTGAGAAGTATACGGTACAGGTCTCGGCAAACAGATCACCAAAGGAGTAATGGCTGGCTTCTCGCTGTTATAGGCTATCTCCACCCGTTTGAATTCAGGAGTGATGACACACACCTCCTTATCCTTCTTTGTGATGACCAACTCCCTTCTATCTACTAGTCCTTGTATATCATCTTACACTTTTTGACATCCTCTTAGATCTACGAGACACACTTCACATGCTGCATGGTTGTGATCAAACAAAGCTACCTCACACATCTTAATGTGTATCGAAACTAGAGGGGTCTGAACATGCTGGACATTAAGAATGACACCATCTTCACAACAGTCTTGTATCATATTAACAGCTGGTCCATGGTTCGGCAGAGGGTTTGCCTGAACATTTGGGTTCTGGTCTTTGAAAGACAGTATGTTGGCTCGGACCAACTTCTGCACTTCATTCTTCAAAGAATAACAGCTCTCAGTATCATGGCCTGAGGCCCCTTGGTGAAAAGCACAGGTAAGTTCGGGTCGGAACCAGACTGGTGGTGTTGCTGGCACAGGAGGAGGAGGTTTTGTCTTTACTAGGTCTTTAGCAAGCAAGGCTGGTAGTAATTCTACATATTTCATGGGAATGGGGCCGAAGGTTGTTCTTTGGCGGTATTGTGGGTTGTATGGTTGTAAAGGAGTTTGTGGACGGTTTTGTTGTTGTGGATGGTATTGTTGTTGTGGATGGTATTGTTGTGGAGGTTGTTGGTGTGGGTATTGTGGTCTTTGTTGTTAAAAGTGTGGTTGATATCCTGGGTTTGGGACGGCTGATGCGACATTCGCAACTTGTCGGTATGGTGTGTAGCCTTGTTGGGGCCTGCCATGAGCTACCATTCCCACTTCTTGCTCCTTCTTTTTTGCAAAATGATTCCCGAACTTCTTAGTACCACTAGCAGCAGGGATACTCTCCATGCTCAATCGTCCTTCTCAGACACCTTCTTCCAAACGTACTCCCATGTTAACCATCTCAGTAAAGTCTGTCGGCGCACTCGCGACCATTTTCTCATAGTAGAATTGACCAAGGGTCTTCAAGAAGATTTTGGTCATCTCTTTCTCTTCTAAAGGCGGGACAATTTGAGCAGCCACTTCCCTCCAGCGTTGGGCATACTCTTTGAATGTTTCTTTGTCCTTCTGAGTCATAGCACGAAGCTGGTCCCGATCCGGGGCCATGTCCAGGTTATACTTGTATTGGCGGATAAAAGCCTTGCCAAGATCGTTGAAAGTGCGGATGCTAGCACTGTCAAGGTTCATGTAACATTTCATGGCAGCACCAGTCAGACTGTCCTGAAAGAAGTGACACCATAAACTCAAAATAGTTTACGTATAATATTTATACTAATTTTTAGTAAGGCTTTGTTCCTGCCAGGAGGATCACAGTACCAATCCCCTGAACGATGCTAGTACTCAAGAGCTTGGCTAGGGTTTTTTCTCTGTAGAATGAATGTGTTTTTGTTATGAGACGTTCCGGCCCCTTTTATACATCCCCTGACCTAGGGGAATAGGAGCGACCTTTGCGGGATTCTCAAGCCACCTGGAGCGGTGACTTGGCCCTCCTCCCCGAGGATCTCGGCCCACAATGGGAACGTGGGGGAAGACCTGGTAGACGGATCAAAATAGGACCGTTAGCTTGGGTTTCGACGTGGGTAGCTCGCTTCGGATGCGTTATGGGGCCCCTTCCTCTTCCCGAATTGTTACAGCGGGACCCTGACCTCGCCCACGTGGCGGGCACGTGGGGAGTGAGATCCAGCTTGCCGGGGAAGGCTGCCACGTGTCTGAGAGGAATAAGATGACGGTACACAGCCCCCCAAGCACGAGGCTCAAAGAGGCGAAGTGATTAATGACATGCTCTTTCGACAAGGGCATAGCTAAGATGACAGTACACAACCCCCAAGCACGAGGCTCAAAGAGGTAAAGTGATTAATGACATGCTCTTTCGACGAGGGCGCCAGGAAGATGACGGTACAAAGAACAACAACAAATAAAATCAACGGTGATTTTGAAAATACCATAGACGGTGTTTAACTGGTTTCGAGACAGTTGACAGCACCGAACAAATGATGAGTCTCAGTGAAAGCAACAACAGAAGGAAAAGTCTCATTATCAGCTTCGTCGCGTATGATTTGAACACGACCGTCGTTCCAAACGCCTGCGCAAGAAAACGTGGTTCCCAAGTCAATTCCGATTGCGTAATTTTTTCCAGACATTCTTTCTCTGATTCAAAGCGATGAACAAGAACGAGTTTGCGTGATGAACGAGACGAGATACGAGAGAGAGAGAGAGAGAGAGAGAGAGAAAAGGTGAAGAAAAATTTAGGGTTTGTGTAATTGAATGAAATGAGATAAACGCTACTAAGAAAAGTAAGTGAGGTTTATGTAAGCTCTGTTTGGTAAAACAAAGGCGTGGGAAGTTTGTATTTTTTGTTATTTTTTACTTTTATGCCCTTTAATTTGTGATGTAATGCAATGTTCCTTTTCTCTTGTACTCTATAGTAAGTATATCCTTTATTATTATATATATCATGTGATCCTTTATTTAATTGATTAAATTTAAATTAAGTAAAAATAAAAATAAGGCTTAATAGGTCATTTGGTCCCCTAATTAATTTCAGTTTTCATTTTGGTCCCATAGTTAATAAAATCTATGTTTGGGTCCCTTAAGTTAATCTTCGTTTGTCAAAAAAATCCACCTCAGTTAAGTTTAACTTCAAATGTCTATGGTGTACCAACATTGTATGTGGTCCACCATAGACCTTATTAATTTTTTTAATTTAAACCATTTGATCTTTTTAAAGAGAATGCTACCATTGGATTATGCAAGTCTACTTTATCTTATAGTGAACCAACAACACCTAATTGTATTTCCTTTTCTTCATCTTCTTCTTTTCCTCTTCTTCATAATTCACCAGCTCCTTCATCATCACTCATGAACAAAGCCAGAAAAATTTCCAGAAACAAAAATCAACACAAGCATCACATAATTAACCTCTAAATTGATGATGGGGGAATAAAAAAACCTGAAATCCCTAAATTGATTTCCATTTATTGAAGAACCCTAACACACAAAAAATCCCCAAATTGATTTTCAGATTTTCCTTCTTCCTTCAGGCTTCATCAACGTTTTCCTTCCTCCTTCAGATTTTCCTTCTCCTTCTTCCTTCTTTGTTTTTCCTTCTTCTTTCTTCGTTTTCTGCAATCTGTCTGTCCTTCTTCCTTCTTCGTTTTCTGCACCACCCCTTCACCACAGATCTGTCACCACCAACTCCGACCAGAGTGCCGCCGCACACAATTCCCTCTTCTGTCAAACCCATTCGCCACCACCATCGTCGATGCGCCGCCACACCTATCAATTCATGGTGGTGGTGGATTTGTGGTTGGTGATTGTTTGAAAGAGTTTTTCCCTTTTCTGAGTAATGGGTTCTGGGTATTTTCCTTTGTTGAAGATGTGTTTGTTTTTTCATGTGGGGATTGCAAGAGAGAAGAGAAGGAGAATAACAGAAGAGAATGAGATGTACGAGAGAGAGAGAGAGAGACAGAGAGAGAGAGAGAGAGATAGAGAGAGAGAGAGAGAGAGAGAGAGAGAGAGAGATAGAGAGAGAGAGAGATAGAGATAGAGAGGAAACATGAAAGATGGTTTATGGTATTTTCCATCTTTTGATTTCTCTATTTTTTTGCTACTTTATTTTTGTTTGAACTCAAATTGGGAGATGGTTTATGGTGGTTTACTGATGGTGGTTTTTTGGGTTTTGTATGAATATTAATGAATGTGATATTGGAGATGATGAAGAAGATTAAGGGAGAAAATGAAGAAATGAAAAAAAAAATTAAGTGTTGATGGTTCATTGGAAGGTACAATAGACTGGCTTGATCAAACGGTTCTCTTTCTTAAAAAAAGATCAATTGGTTTAAATTAAAAAATTAATAAGATCTATGGTGGACCACCTACAATGTTGGTCCACCATAGACATTTGGGGTTAAACTTAACAGAGGTGGATTTGTTTGACAAACGGAGATTAACTCGAGGGACCCAAACATGGATTTTATTAATTATGGGACCAAAATGAAAACTGGAAATTAATTAGGGGACCAAATGACCTATTAAGCCTAAAAATAAATTCAGTTTAATACAATTGTGATTACATTGAAATATGCCATTTACTCAAAATTGTATTAGTGTTGGTGTTGACTAGGTGATTTTGAAAATACTTACAAACGACACTTGTGATCCGACACATATCAACCAAAAATTACGATTAAAGATGATTTTGAAAATACTTACAAACGACACTTGTGGTCCGACTCGTGTCGTGTCAGACACAGAAACCGACACGACACCGCTAACAATTGTGATTATGTCATTTAATCAAAATAGTATCGGTGTTACGTGTATGTGTTTAGGTTTTACTGTTTTAGGCAACAACAACAACAAAAACAACAGAGAATCAATCAAAGATTGTGATTAAAGATACAATAACAACAACAGAAAATCATGATTAATGATACAATAACAACAACAGAAAATCATGATTAAAGATACAACAACAACAACAACAGAAAATCAAAGAAATATTGTGATTAACATGCAACAATAACAACAAAAACTCTTTCATACAACAATGTTCATGCTAGGAGGATCACAGTACCAATCCCCTGAGCGATGCTAGTATTCAAGAGCTTGGCTAGGGTTTTTTCTCTGTAGAATGAATGTGTTTTTGTTATGAGACGTTCCGGCCCCTTTTACATATCCCCTGGCCTAGGGGAGTAGGGGCGACCTTTGCGGGATTCTCAAGCCACCTCGAGCGGTTACTTGGCCCTCCTCCCCGAGGATCTCGGCCCACAATGGGAACGTGGGGCAAGACCTAGTAGATGGGTCAAAATAGGACGGTTATCTCGGGTTTCGACGTGGGCAGCTCGCTTCAGATGCATTATGGGGGCCCTTCCTCTTCCCGAACTGTTACAGCGGGACCCTGACCTCGCCCACGTGGCGGGCACGTGGGGAGTAAGATCCAGCTTGTCGGGGAAGGTTGCCACGTGTACTGAGAGGAATAAGATGACAATACACAACCCCCCAAGCACGAGGCTCAAAGAGGCGAATTGATTAATGACATGCTCTTTTGACGAGGGCATAGCTAAGATGATGGTACACATCCCCCCAAGCACGAGGCTCAAAGAGGCAAAGTGATGAATGAGATGTTCGGTCCTGGCGTTGTGGGCGACCACTAGATCTCCTTCGCCAGACTAAATGATTATTTGTCTCAAGGCGAGGTGAAATATTAGCCCACATCGAGAATTGGCAGCCTGCTGGCCACTTCCGTGGTTGTCCCCAGCATAACGTCCTGGGGATGCATGTACCTCATTAGTGCACTGACACTTAACTTTAATCCAACGGTTGTCCTGTAGTGACTGTTCGGAATACAATCTGAAAGGCTAAGGATCCCTCTGCTTTTCCCTGCTTCAATGTAATCTCAACCATTCAGAATTGAAAAGACAGGGCCTTTGAACCGTTTGATTTTGCGCCTCTTCAGACCATGCACGCAGCTCGAGGCTCCCACACCTATAAATAAGGGTTGCTTGTCCTGTTTGGAACTATCACTATTCTATGCTTCAACGGCCTTTGCTAACACGCCGGCGCATTTTGCAACCTACTTCCTACTTAAAATCAGGTAACTCCCTCACCCTCTTCTCTTTTACGTTTACGCTCTAAAAGAAATGGTAGTGATAAGGGAATGCGACAGTGAGGGTAACTCGGTGGGTTCCCCCACCTTGGAGAAGCGACGCAAGGTGTGGAACGTTGCCATTCGGACCGCCACTAGGGCGGATAGGAAAATAGACTGGGCGCTTATGGACCAACACTATTTTCGACATACCCTCGTCGCTTCTGAGATTAGCTCTGACAGCGATGACGGTACCGCCCATCTCTTTTCAGAGTTAAGTGCTCCGTGTAGCAGTAGCCATTATAGTGATGTAGTTGTTCTCTTTTCTTCAGGCCCCGGTGAGCGAGAGGGAAACATGGCAGAGTCCGAAATGAGCGTCGGATGGATTGATGAGACTGTGGCCGCCCAATCCTCTCTGTTTAATACTGCGAAGAGAGTGGCGGAGTTCCGGGAGGCGCAGGCGGTATCCTCCACGGGTGACAAGGCGGATATTGTTACGGAGCCCTGCGTCCAAGGGGAAAAGGTTTACATGAGGCGCTCGGTGCCAAACGAGGCGTTCTACATGTACGTCTGTGCTATTACAAACCTGGGGGTGAGGATTCCCTTCAGACCCTTCAAAGCTGCGCTTCTAAAGCGATAAACGTGGCTCCCTCTCAACTCCATCCCAACGACTGGGCTTATGTAAGGGGCTTTGAAGTATTGTGCCAGGGTTTGGGTCTGGCGCCAACTATAGGCACTTTTCTCTCTTTCTATTGCACCAAGGGAGTGGGGAAAGGCACGTGGGTGTCCATTAACTCCCAGCAAGGGCGGGGCCTTTTGCCAATAACTATAAAAATTGGAAGAGGAAGTTTTTCAAGGTGATGGGGTTGGACGCCTCTATCCCCGTCTTCATGGACCAAGGCGGCGATGAGGGGTTTCCTTTGTACTGGTCCGGCGAGCCCTTGTCAGTTTCGGGGTATGACTACGACAAGCTGAGAAGGATGTGGTTGACTTCCTGGAATACATGGAAGTTCTAAGAGTAAAGGAACTCATCAATAAAGAGCACGACCCTGTAGCTCTTGGGAAATACATAGGAAACACTCGTGTTCACAGCAGGTGATGCCTTTGATAGTTAAGTTTATGTTTCACTAATACAACTTTTATGATTTTTTACAGATTCAATGGCGCCAAAATCAGCTACGGAGAAGAAACTAGCCCTAGAGCGGGTGAAAAAGAAAAGGGCTGATGAGGGCAACGTGCGCGGGAAGAGCGACCCCGTCGACCTGATGATGCAGGATAAGCGCAAAGCTGGGGAAACTGGTGACGCCGCATCAACGAGAGTGGTGAACGCCATAGATGTTGTGCCTATCCAAGCCGTGGCTGCCGCGGACGCCACCGGTTCTCCCCTGAGGAAGAGGACCCGAACTAAGGAAGATTCTCCTAGCCAATCCCGAGCCTCTCAGGAGCCGAGCACTGGTAAGTCTAATCTTCGCTACTCCGACATAATCGAAATTTTTTACTTGTATTCTGTTGTGGCCTAACCCTTGCTATTCCGACCTGTTACAGATTCCCCCCTCGCTATGGAACGCCGACTTCAACTACGAGGGGTTTATGCGGGAGAATTTCAATTTCGAGCACGACAAGAAGAGACGGAAAACCATGGGGTTCTCCCAGGTGCAGAAGATGATGGACGTCCACTTCTTAAAGGGTGCTCTGCTGGGCCAGGTCATGGCAGATGAGTTTTCCAACCTCCAACAGACGGAGAAAACGCAGAGGGCGGAGCACAGGAGTGTAATGATACAGATGCAGACCGCCCTCAATGCGTCTGAGGAGAAAAGGAAGCTGGCGGAAAAGAAGCTCGCCTCCGTGTGCCAGGATCTAGAGACGGCTGAGGCCGCCAAGACCAAGACTGAAGACGCGACCAAAGCCTTGACAGAGGAGAAAGCCGCAATGACTAAGGCACATGAAGCGGTGGTGGCAGACTTAAAGGCGAAGCTGAAGGCATTGGAAGAAGAAAGCGTCCTTGCCGAGGAGAAAGGTTTTGAGTGGGTGAAGGCCCAGGTCACCTGCCTCTATCCCGACGCCTCCCTCGAGGAGATCGGCCTCTTCCGGACTGTAGTGGATGCGAAGATTGTGGACGAGGAGTAGCTTTAGACTGTTTTCTTTTTATTTGTCAACCACTAGGTTTTAGTTTTTGTAACGAATGCTATTTTTGTAATGCCCTTTGACGTTTTCTATATTTAGCTGTTGTGCTCTTTTGCTTTTGAATCTTTCAGCCTCTCTACTTACTCGCTTAGAAATTACAATTCTGTAGCGCTTTTTCTTTTTTATGTGGCGAGCTCGATTGCTGGCTACCTTCCTTAACTTCTTAAAACTTCGAAATTTTGTGAATCGGTTTTAGGCTGTATAAATGTAGTGATATGTCTGTAAGCCACGCCCTTATCTTGGCGAAGTAATTGGTGTGATATAGGGGCGAAAACATCAATGTACAGAAACAAATGAATTGAACCATAATGACATCATAATCCGAACCAGATTCAAGTTCAGCTTGAGGAATAGAATGATATTGTTATTGTAAAAAACATGCTGCAAATTCTAAGTTCCAACATTTACGAAAGAGTAAACTTTCCAATGAGATGGCCAAAATTTTAACACAGGAACAATCTTTTCGAACTCAGCACATATGCCTTTTCGAATAAAAGGAGAAATTTCCAATCTATACTTTTAAAGAATATGATTTAGGTTCTTTCAAAACATAGTTATGCCAATTTCGATTTGGATCATGCTAGGGTGAGCACACTGGCCTAGGACCATATCGCTGTTTGATTACACGTCTTAGTGCCACAGGGGTCTTATCACCTCAAAATAATAGGTCTTAGCGCCACAGGGGTCTTATCGCCTCAAAATGATAGGTCTTAGCGCCACAGGGGTCTTATCACCTCAAAATGATAGGTCTTAGCGCCATAGGGGTCTTATCGCCTCAAAATAATAGGTATTAGCGCCACAGGGGTCTTATCGCCTCAAAATGATAGGTCTTAGCGCCACAGAGGTCTTATCGCCTCAAAATAATAGGTCTTAGCCACAGGGGTCTTATCACCTCAAAATAATAGGTCTTAGCGCCACAGGGGTCTTGTCGCCTCGTAGGAAAAAATGACATCACATGTAAGAGCGCTTAATGTAGAACTGAGGTTCCTCGTTAAAAATCCCTCCCCTTGCAGGGGAAAAGAGTGCCGCCCCAGAACTTTATTGAAAATTCAAAATTATGTAATGTTACAAAATAACCATGCGGTAACTCGCCCGACTTTGCAAATGTACCAAAAACAAACTAACTGCAAATTTATCGGAAAATAAACTAACTATAATAATGCCTTAAATGAACGGCGTTCCATGTTCTCAGAACTGAGCTTCCTGACAACTCCTCCAGTTTATAGGCGCCATTGGGTATCTTTTCTCGAACCCTGTATGGCCCCTCCCAGTTTGGAAGTAGCTTTCCAATTCTAGTTGGCACCACGACATGTCTGAGGACCAGATTGCCTTCTTTTATATCCCTGGGGACCACCTTCGAATTGTATTTCCGAGCGGCCCTCTGCTTTGCAGCGAACTCCTGGATGTGGGTGGCCTCCCTTACCTCGTCCAACATATCCAAGTCACATGCTTGACCAATTTCATTATCTTCAGAAATAGACATTGTTAGTTGAAAGGTTCCCCGGTTCATTCAGGAAATAAATCATATTAGTATGCATATAATAGGCGTCCTCTCAGCGAAATATTCACGCCAAATGTCCGCACCTTTACCTTCCGCACTAAATTTTTCCCTGCGCCATGTAGGCGTGTCCACTTCCACAGGCAACATTGCCTCCGCCCCATACACCATTCTGAACGACGTCTCTTTTAGCGATGAGTGGGGTGTCATGTGATACGACCATAGGACTTGGATACTCAATAATGATGTAAGCATGGCAAAATATTTTACAGAATTATGTTTTACACACTATATGGTGATGATATGAGGGTAGATAATAGAGAATAAACAATGACTGCAAGTGAATATCAGGATGTATTTAACTAAAACTAGGCGTACCTCATAAAGTCGCTCTGACCAAAGACCTTTGGCGTCATCTAGCTTTTTCTTGAGTCCATTCAAAATTACCATGTTAGCGGACTCGGCCTGTCCATTTGCCTGAGGGTGAGTGACAGACACAAATTTTGTTTGGATCCCAATGTTGTTGCAGAAATCTCTGACAGTCTTGCTGGCGAACTGTGTTACGTTGTCGAACACTATGCACCTTGGCAGACTGAAATGAGATATGATCTTCTTCCAGTAAAAACGCCTGACTCTCTCAGCGGTGATCTTCGCCACTGGCTCAGCCTCTATCCATTTGGTAAAGTAGTCGACCCCGACAATCAAGAACTTTAGCTGACCTGGCGCTAAGGGGAAAGGGCCCAAAATATCTACGCCCCACTAACAGAACAGCCATGGCGAGGTGACAGAATGCAACACTTCGGCCGGGGCGTGAAGGAGAGAGGCGAACTTATGACACTTGTCACACTTCTTGATGTACTCGGCCCAATCCTTTAGCAAGGTAGGCCAGTAATATCCAGCCCGAACTATCTTGTTGGCGAGTGCCCTGCCGCCAATGTGGTTTCCACACACGCCCTCATGGACCTCCAGAAGCACCAATTGAGTTTCACCTTCGGCTAAACACCTCAGCATCGGCGCCGCCACTCCCATTTTATAGAGTTTGCCCGCTTGCATGGTATACCTTGCACACTGCCTCCTCATTTTTTGCTCTTCCTTGTATGATGTTGGAGACCAGTTTCCTTCCAAATATTTCACAATCGGCGTCATCGATCCTTCGCCCTCAACCTGGATAGCGCATATTATCATTGCTTCAGTACTGGGAGATGTCAATGTTTCCTGAATCACCATCCTGTTATGCCCCGGTCTTTTGGTACTGGCCAACTTTGAAAGGATGTCGGTGCGAGAGTTCTGCTCACGTGGAACATAGGTCGCTTCGAAAAATGTAAAGCTTTGAGCCAGATCATGTACCTTCTTTAGATATTTCACCAACTATCCGTCCTTTGCTTGGTATTCTCTGGCGATCTGGCTGGTCATCAATTGCGAGTCACTTCGCGTCCTGAGATTCGTTGCACCCATCTCCCGAGCTAACAACATTCCGGCTATAAGGGCCTCATATTCGGCCTGGTTATTGCTCGCCTTCAATTTGAACCTCAGGGACTGCTCGATTAGGATGTCGCCCATACCTTCCAATACGATCCCTGCACCGCTCCCCTTCAAGTTAGAGTCCCCGTCAACTGATAGGATCCATACGAACGGTGACTGGGTCTCGATGGGCGAGCTTAACTCCACCAAGAAATCTGCCAACACCTGCGATTTGATAACTACATCTGGGGACGAACTGGATGTCATATTCTGACAGCTCCATAGACCATGATACCATTCGCCCTGCCAAGTCCGGCTTTTTCAGGATTTTCCGAACTGGGTGGTTAGTCTTCACCAGAATCTGGCGACCTTGGAAGTAAGGACGTAGCTTCCTCGTCGTGGTTACCAGAGCCAAAACCAACTTCTCAGTCTTCTGATAACATAACTTTGCGCCCTTGAACACCTTACTGATGAAGTATACTGGCTTCTCGCCATCCTCCTTCTCCTGAACAAGAACCAAACACAGAGCGTGCTCTGTCAACGATAAGTACAAGTAGAGTATGGCGCCTTTGTCTGGGCGAGTCAGAATGGGAGGGGTGGCTAGGAAAGACTTAATTTTTATGAAGGTGTCCTCGCACTCTGCTGTCCATTCGAATCTCTCCCCTTTCCTGAGCATCGTGAAAAATGAAAAGCCTTATCTCCTGCACAAGATAAAAAGCGAGATAACGCCGCCAGGCGCCCTGTGAGCTGTTGAACCTCTTTTACAAAAGTAGGGCTCTTCATGTCGATAATAGCCTGACACTTATCTAGGTTGTCTTTTATCCCTCTCTTCGTCAGCATATACCCCAAAAACTTTCCCGTCTGCACCCCAAATGAGCATTTGGAGGGGTTTCGGCGCATGTTATACTTCCTTACGCATCCTAGAATTTCCTCGAGGTCCTGGCAATGGCTTCCCTCCTCTGTAGTTTTCACCACCATGTCGTCAATGTATACCTCCAGGTTTCGCCCAATCTAGTCGGAGAAGACCTTATCCATCAACCTTTGGTAGGTGACGCTAGCATTCTTCAGTCCGAATGGCATTACTTTGTAGAAATAATTGGACGCGTTGGTCATGAATGCGGTTATGGGGGCATCAAGGGGGTCCATACGTATCTGGTTGTAACCTGAATACACATCCATGAAACTCAGCGTCTTGTATCCTGAAGTACCATATATGATCCTGTCAATGGCGGGGAGGGGTATGAATCCTTTGGGCATGCTGTATTTAAATCTGTGAAGTCCAGACACATCCTCCACGTTCCCGAACTCTTCTTCACTAGCACAACGTTGGCCAACCAGGTCGGGTACTTAATTTCACTGATAAACCTGACCGTCTTCAACTTCTTTACCTCTTCATCAACTGTTTTCCGCCTCTCTTCTCCCATCTTCCTTTTCCTCTAGACGATTGGCTTTGCCTTTGGGTCCAACGCTAAACGGTGACATACCACATTTACATCAATGTTGGGCATGTCGGACGGGCTCCACGCAAACAAATCCAAATTCTTCCTCAGAAGGTGAACAAGCTCCTCTTCTTAGACCTCCGTCAAAGTCGTGCCGACCTTAGTTGTTTGGGAGGTCTGCAGGCCGATCTGTACCTCCTTCTGGTCCTCTATGGTGGTTAGCCTTTCTTCGATGTACTCCTCTCTTAGATCCAAATCCACAAAGTTGACGTCCTGGGCGTTTGAGGGGTTAGGATCCCGCCCGGACGCTGAATGGTCCCGCCTCCTGATTCTGAGACTGTCCTGATAACATTTCCTCGCCGTCCTTTGATCTTCTTTGATCACGTCCACCTTGCCATTGGGCAGCGGATACTTCATGGTGAGGTGGAGCGTTGATAGTGTCGCCGACATCTGGTTGAGCGAAGGATGCCCCAAGATTATGTTGTAAGATGAGGGCGCACTGACCACCAGGTATCTAACTGAAATGGCCCTGGAGCTCTCCTCCTCGCCGAACACTGTCCTCATGGTAATATATCCCCGAACCTGTACCTGCTCTCCTACGAATCCAACTAGGGATCCCTTGAATGGCTGTAATAACTCCGTACCCAAGTTTAACTTCTCGAAGGTGTCATAATATAGAATGTATGTCGAGCTTCCTGGATCCACCAACACTCTTCTTACCACACAATTCAAGAGTTGTAAACTGATCACCAAGGGGTCATCCTCATGGGGGAGGATTCCTGCAAAGTCCTTCTTAGAGAAGGGAGCTCCGAATCAAACTCTGGGACGGGCACTTCTATGCCCTTGTAACTGTCTATGTGCATCACGTGGCGGGAGTACCTTTTCCTGGATGAGCTGATCTCACCACCACCGGCGAATCCCCATGCGATGGTGTTGATGGTTACGCGAGCTTGCTGATTGTTGGCGCCTCCGCCTGCTTAGGGATCATCGCCCCCTCTTGGCGGGGGGATATGTAGCTCGCGCTGATTCCCTCTCTGGTTGGAACGTTGTCCTCCTCTTACGTAGCCCTTCAAATGTCCTTCCTGTATTAATTTTTTGATCTCCCTTTTCAAGACTCTGCAGTCATCTGTGTGATGGCCTTTCGCCTTGTGGTACTTGCACCATTTTTGTGGGTAATTTCCCATCACTTCAAATCTCGACGCCGGTGGATTAGGAATTAGCCCCGTATGAAGAACCTCCTGTAAAATGCACTCTCTTCTCTGGTTCAGGGGCGTGAAGTTCTCTAGCGGTCTCCTTGCAGCCGACTTGAAAGAACCTCGCATTGGCTGAAGATAGTTGTTCTTTCTAGGGTTGTGAAATTCATTTCCCCCAGAACTTCTTTCTCTAGCATCTCGAGCCTTCTTCTCCGCATTGCTCTCCTCACCCTTAATGTAACATTCCGCCTGCGCCAGGATTTCCTCCATGGAATCCGCTGGTTTTTGGGCCAGGGACTCGTTGAACTAACCGACCTTCAATCCGTTCTGGAAGGCGCCGACAAAGATCTCTTGGTTGGGGTTGGCGACCTTGATCGTAGCTTCATTGAATGTGGCGAGGTATTCCCTTAATGATTCTTTATGTCCTTGCCAGACGTTGAATATGCTGGTTGTCTGGACCTTTCGGTGCTTGCTTGCGGTGAACTGGTGTACCATCCGCCTGGCGAAATCGGGATAGCTGGTTATGGAAAACCGTGGCACGCCCATATACCACCTGAGGGCCGCCTCCTTGAGGGTTCCCGCGAGCAGCTTGCATTTCAAGGAGTCCGCCGCTCCAATAATTGCCATCTGGGTGTTGAACGCCGTCAGATGTTTCGTAGGATCTGTCTTCCCATCGAATGAAGCGAGAAGTGGGGGTTTGAAATTCTCCTGAACAAGAGCATTCCAGATCTCGGCGGATAGAGGCTGGGGTCCTCTAATTTCGGACCTTCCTGGTCGTCCTGTTGCGCATGCTGTTGTTGTTGCTGAAGAGTTTGGATGAAGGCCTGAAGCGCCTCGTTCTGTTGACACAACTCCTCTAGCTGGAGCTGCATGGCGGTAACGGCGTCTGGATCGGAGGCGTTGTTTCGGGATCCAGCCATTACGAATTGGATGATTTGGCTTATCTGAGAATAAGGTTAGGAAAATTGAGGCCTGGGAACATTTTACTGGGCGCCAACTGTTCCTGCTAGGAGGATCACAATACCAATCCCCTGAGCGATGCTAGTACTCAAGAGCTTGGCTAGGGTTTTTGCTCTGTAGAATGAATGTGTTTTTGTTATGAGACATTCCGGCCCCTTTTATACATCATCTGACCTAGGGGAGTGGGGGCGACCTTTGCGGGATTCTCAAGCCACCTGGAGCGGTGACTTGGCCCTCCTCCCCGAGGATCTCGGCCCACAATGGGAACGTGGGAGAAGACCTGGTAGATGGGTCAAAATAGGACCGTTAGCTCGGGTTTCGACGTGGGCAGCTCGCTTCGGATGCGTTATGGGGGCCCTTCCTCTTCCCGAATTGTTACAGCGGGACCCTGACCTCGCCCACGTGGTGGGCACGTGGGGAGTGAGATCCAGCTTGCTGGGGAAGGCTGCCACATGTCCTGAGAGGAATAAGATGACGGTACAAGTTTGTAACAATTAAAATAGAGATTTGGCAAAACTTTTCTCACATATGCTTAGGACGTCACATGCATTTTACACACAATCACATAAATGAGCTAAAACATTGACTAGTCCAGACAAAAGTTAGAAATTAGTAGTTATTCTCGTTCTTTGCTTCAGCACGAATTTCTCCTATTCCTAGAGCGATTTCTCCAAGCAGCACACCCTTATTTCTTTTCCATCATCGAGATTAGTTCCTTTCTAATGGAGTGTTACGAGGTGCTACAACTTCATCATTTGTTGAGAGTTGAGTGATACCATTCTCTTGTTGCGCTATTGTCCCCTTACTATAAACATCAATTTCCATTGATTAATTATTCTAAACAAAATCATTATTTATTAAAAATTTAAACATATCTTCTTTCAGTTTTAAGATCTCCCATGTCTTGAGCTGAGGCACCACCCCCTCTCCTGAATTTCTTACATTAAAAAAAGGTGAATATATCTCTTTACAATGTATAAATACATAATTTTCTATAAAAACATTATTTTTTAGACTTGTAAAATAGTACTATTAGAACACTCATCAACATTTATCTTAAAAAAGATTGAAAGAGTTCTCCATCAGCATAAATTTTAAATTTGAAATTAGAATAAGTGTTTGTTAATTATATAATTTTACATTTTTATTTGATCAACTATAGATATTTCGCCCCTTCAAAAAAAAAAACTAGAAACTGTGCTCTTGACCAAAACTAGCATACTTTCTAACTAAACTCTAGATTACCAGGGTCATTCTGCTGAAAACTAGAAGATCAACTCCAAAAACTATACATATTTTGCTCTTAATTATTATCATGTTCTTGCATAACAATTTTAAACGTAAAATGAGACAAATCGTGAGAACATCAGTTAACGGTCCTTAGGAGTATTTTGGGGTGTTAAAGAGCAACTTTAGAAGTGAAATGAACATAATCCCTATTAATTTAGTTAAAAGCCCATAGCCAAATGCTGAGCCACACATTAATTTGGTGAACGAGCTTATATTATTCCATAATAAAATGAAAATTGCTCTTGAGATACCTCAAAATCACATAAAACTTTTGAAAATGACTATTATTTTTTCCATCATATGCGTTTCTCATGCGCCCTATTTTTTTCTCCCTAAAATACCTCTCGAATTTTAAAATCTGAAACACCTCCGGATTTTAAAATCCGAAATCATTCAGTTTACAAAACACAGTAAGTTTACAGCAACACTGCATGTTTTGTGGATTCAACAATTTTTTGCAATATATAAAATAATGTAAAGGACAATGAGGTTATATTTATACCAAAAAACCATTATATATATATATATCATTGTACCAAAAAAGTTGAATTTATATCATTACACATTTCACCTAATGATATACATTTAATCCAATACGCCACGGGATATATGTTATAATCACCAAGATTAAAACTTTCATCCTTTTCAATCTTCACACCATCTTCAACCTTCTTCTCAGCAACAACATTTTCTCCAGGATCAAGATTTTCAATAATGTACAAATCTTGGTCATCTCCTACTACCTCATAACCCGCCGCCCGACATAGTGCATTATAGTCGACCATCCGATGAATATATCTATCAGGCCATTTTTTTGCATCATCTGGACAGTATTGTCTCCATAGCGCGGAAGTGGGAGGAATATGACAACCATCCTTCAAATATGTCATCATAAAATGGTTGTATTTCATATGTGTCAAACACATCAATCGGTCTCTATGTGACGGTTCACCACATAGAGGGAAAAAGGTTTCCGATCGCCCTTTCTCAATGGACAGTAGAACAACCACATGTTTGTATCTTTGTGCAATGAGAAAGCCCATATCCGACATGATCATCCATTTATCCGGTGGTGCAGGACCAATACCAGAAAAGTTTAGAGCGCATAAGACATGTTTATATCGCTTATCGCCTCAATCAACCGTCGATAACGCTAATTTTCTTCACCGGTAAGCTCTTTTTGAAGTTGGTAACGGATCATCTGGTGATCATCAATGGTCAAGTTACGTAGGCCTGCAACTACACGAAACCCACAATGACCATCACCGGCTACATCCACCACCTTTTCAATAAATTGTGTGGTATGTTGACTTTAACTAGAATTGGCTTAGGAGGATTGAGAGACATGTTGCTTTTCCTTGCACTTTTTTTACTTGTCCCTGTTGAATATGTCTGTGAAGCTTGTGTATGTGGATCCTGGGAGTCAACATGCTCCTATAGAGAAGGCGATCACTTTGTTGACCAAATGATATGTTTATCTTTCTTTGGGGCTCCTTTAGTGGTGACATTTTTTGGCGGTGGACGTATAGAGGTTGTTTCCGGCAAAACAAACTGTCAAATTGTTCTTTGATATGGACCTTCATGTTGTAATCAGCCTCGTTGGACCGAGCCTACAATGTGTAAAAAAACTGCTAGGTGGAATGTTGTAGAAAACTGGGAAAAAAATTGCAAAAATTTGCATTCTGTTCTGTGTCAGTGAGGTTTCGGGTTTTATACGCTGAAACGAATATACATGTTTTCAATTATAGAATCCGAACACCATCAAGCACCCCAGATCATGCAACTCAAGTATGTCTGCATGGGGCTTAAATGCGAACATTTCGTATTATAAAATCCAAACTTCACATAATGTGTCCGGATTATATAATCCGAACCATACCGAAGTTCACAATATCCTCCCATGCAAGCATCACCGTCTTCACCACTTCACTTGACTTGATCTCTTTCCAATCTTTGCCTTTGAGATCCTTAACTTTGCAATATGTGTTACACTTTGCTCTAACATTTGTGATACTCGCACAACAAAGCAGTAGCCTTTGGGAAAACAATATCCACAACATTCATCAAAACATGGTTTCGATCAGTGACAACTACTTTGGATGAAATATCTTTGGAATGCAGATTCATAAGGGAGGTTTTATATAAACATTACCTTTGCGTTCAGACGAAAATGATGTTGTAAACACCCCTTGATGACCATACTGCTACTCCAAATCACGTTTTCGCCCAAAATGGTGTGTTTTTGGAGGTGTAGGGAGTGTTTGGTGATAAAGATGATGAAGTCTTGCTAGGTTCTGGGTGAACCATATATATCGGAACATTTCAGATTATATAATCTGAAAAATTCTGACATTTTCCCCCTTTTTTAAAAGTTGATATTTCAGATTATATTTACCGAAACATGTAAATATTATTTGGATTCTATAATCCGAAAGTTGTTTCACCCTATTTTTGTTCAGGATGGCTCTCAGTCATGCTGGCCTTCAGTTTCCCTAAGTTTTTTACGCTTTTCGGATTTTATAATGCAAACTGTGTTCGGATTATAAAATACAAACGAAGGGTAATTTTATAATCTTCACTATTAATGATTTGTTCTTAACAAAAACTATTAATGTTTTTTTAAATTTAATTTTTTTGTGATTATAACAAACTTTAAAAAAATTATGAATTTGAAGAAATTATGAGTTGTGAATTTAAAATCCACACAAAAACACCGAAAAAATGCACATGAGTTTTGTTATAGAATTTCCCCCTTTGTTTTCCATTCAAAGGGAAAAAAACATAAACACGTGATATGCGCTAAACAAGATTGTGCGTTAGCATGTAGTTGAGCAAAGTATGAACATGTGATGTGTGTTAAAAAAAAAATCCCTTTTTAGTGAGCATAACAAATCTCTCCCATACTCTCCACCGATGCATCCATATTTGCAGCAAATTGTCTAATTTGTCTTTTAACACAAAAAAGGCATGCTCTTTACCAAGTAAAAGTCTCTTTATCAATATTCACTTACACATGCATATTCATATTCCATTTGGATGCATGAAAGGGAAAGTTATTCCATTTGGATGCATGAAGGGGGAAAGAGAAAAGATAGCAAACAAGGACTTTAGAGTTTTCATATCGATACACGAATGAGCTTGAAGATATTTTTAATTTTAGAAGAAAGAAGGAAATATAATGCTATAGTTAAATAAAAGAAAAAATCAGGCCAGTAAAAGTTGATATATTTGATAAAAAAATTAATTAATTTTTCATACAAATTACTTTTACCAATTCATTTTCTTGAATAGTAAAAGGTTATGTAATTAATGCTAACATTTTTTTATGCAAAAAAAGTAATAATTTAACTAGCATTTTTCATACATGTTATTGTTGAACTTTGAGCAATCACATAAATGATTTGGACACAACGTCTTAACCCAAAATCTTAAGATATGAGGTCAAAGGGCCCTCTCACTTATATGATGTCCAATGTTAATTTTTTCATCGAATATGAGATTCTAACTCAGTTAATATACCAAAAATCCCTTCATCAAGTGTGAGTCCATCTATTTTCAGGATATGTTCCCCTTCAAACACAAGTTTTTTCATCTATATACACTTGCACCACCATTGCTTACTCTATCAACAAAACACACCGACTAACACTAGGAAAACTTTTGATACAAGGAGCTAGTGGAACATCGACTATGGTACCACTATTGGGCTACTAGGGGGTCCGCGGATCATCACATCGAATTTTGAGCAATCACATAAATGACTTGAACACCACATTTTAATCTAAAATCTTAAGACATTAGGTATATGAGTCATCTCACTTATATAGTGATCAACATATTTTTTTTTCATTCAATATGAGACTCTTACTCATATTTGATATACCAACAATTATGGTATTAACTTAGGGTTTGTTCGAGGTGGTTGCAAGTTTTTTTTTTTTTTAAAAAAAAAGTGAATTGGTTTTTTCTTAATTTCAAAACAATATTCTTAAATCTTGAAACCATAAAAATTGGTTTTATAATTCCTATTTTTGTTTTAACTCTAATACGTCACCAATGGTCACCAAACATTACTTCGACCACCCCAACCACCACTATGACTACCATCAGCCACCACTTTGAATAATGGTAACCACCACTTCGACTACCACCAACCACCAATGTGACCATCAATCCAACCACCATCAACCATCGGCCTGACCAATGTCGATCACCAATCCATCCATTTTTTATCACCAATTCTACTACCACGAACAACAACCCCGACTACCACTTTGGCTAACGCCAACCACCACTCCAACGACTACCAATCATCACTGCGACCACCACTGACAACCACCTTAACCAAAATCGATCTCCCTCCATCCACTTTTGAGCACCAATCTGACCACCATCAACCACTATCACCGACACTCTGCCAACCACCAATGTGACCACACCTCTAACAACCTATCCGACATTGTCAATCACTGCTCCATCTACCTCCAATCACCAATCCTACCACCATCAACCATTACTCTAACCACCGTCAATCACCACTTCAACTACCTCTGACCATTACTAACTTTCATTCAACAAACCACAACCACAACCACCACTCTAACCATTGTTGATCACCACACCGACAATTGTTTCTCATCAACCCCCACTTTCAAATATTATTAAAATTATCACTAAGTAAATACATTATATATTTGTAATATTTACTTTTATGTTTATATTTGAAACTAGTTTTTTTTTTTTTTTTGAAAAATGTCATAACTCAGCAGGAACTAATTTCAATTTTTGAAATTTCAAAACATAAAACATTAAACCAATTCAAAGGAGCCTTACTTATTAATTATAATATGATTTAATTTTGAAAGTTACTTGATAGACACCTTAATTTTACTCTCGAACATGTCATGACTCCGATCAACTCTTTTCAACGAAGTGAACAATTTTAAGGTGCCTATTGAACAATCATATTTAATTCCTCACTTATTGTTGGAACTTTGGTGTGAAGTTGGAAGGAAATTGAAAGATTAAACACGAAGTAATAAAACTTTGAGCTAGTGTGATGTGAATTGAAAAAATAGAGAGTGGGGGTCCCACATAAAATAGAACACACACATTAGTAGTGTTTAAATTGCGGTATTTAATTTTAAATACTTGATAATGATAAAAATAATAGTAATTATTATTTTTATTCATTAATATCACTTCCCATAAATTTAGTTTATGTTGTTTGTGATAAGAATATGAATTCAACCGAGTCTCCTATCTTTCCTTCATTCATATCCAATGAGTTTGTGGATTTGTTTCTTTTTGATCTTATCCACAAGTATTGTTGAAGTGATTAGTGGTTAAGTTTCTTTTTTATCTTATCCATTAGAGTAACTGCTGCCGCAATTTTAGCTAAAACAGTTACAAAATCTCTATATAAATAGAGGACTCCACTCAGTTCAAAAATTACACCAAAGAGTTCTATTTAGTTGTCGAGAACTCTTTCTTTCTTCTCCCTCCAGCTTGTGTTAACGAGTTATTCTTCTCCTTATCTCCTTTTTCTGTCCCTTCGGATTTAAGAGTATTCTTAAGACCTTAGTCCCTATTCCGTATAATGTCCCTTCGGAATTAAGAAAGGTCTTAAGAACATAGTCCCTTCAATAATATATGTCCCTTCGGAATAAAGAGTACTTTTAAGATCATAGTCCATTTTGGAATAATAATGTCCCGTCGAAATTAAGAATGATCTTAACGGTATATAAATATCCTTTCGATATTTTTCTACTCTTGGAGAAGTTAAAAAGTCAGAACGGTGGTATCATCATATTTGAGTGGTCGTAGTACCATATTAAATTTTTGGAGAACTTAAAGGTTAGAATGGTGATAACACCATATTTGAGTGGTCTTAACATCATAATAGAGTGGTCACAATACCATATTAGAATGTGGTTTCTGTATTAAAGAGTGGTCTTAGTACCATATTGAAGGTGTAAATCTCGAACGGTTTTCTACAGTGCAGTAGTTAACCGCACAGTTGTAGCTGAGCTTGTTTTATCTTGGAGGCAGCGTGGTTGATAGTCTGCCTTGCACAATTTTGGGCAGTGCCACGAAACGTCTTAAAGAGAGCGATCTGGTCGTGACTCAACCTAGTAACAACTTCGGTAGATATTCTTTTACAAAATAGAATTTGGAAATCCAAATACAACAATTTGGAAATCCAAAACCAACAATTTTAAGACGTTTCCTACTGCCAAGTTATTACTAGCTCGAATTTATTGTCCATGAATACAAGAAGGATAAAAAGGCTATAAAATATATCTTTATACTGAACACCACAATGAAGTGCTTGTGGTTATAACAACAACACTAAGAAATTCACATATGCGATTTTGAAATTTTTGTTTAAAAACTATTTTCGAAAATCAAAACTGCACTGTGAATAAGTAACTCTAAACTGCCAACATTTTAGGAACCAAAAAATGGTCCTAAATGAAAATCAGCGGCCGCCATCAAGAAATGACACTAGTTCACAATTTATTTTTAATACAATTGTGAGAAGCCAGGTCATATGTTCCACAAGTAAATTGTTGCTCCGCTGCCTAACCTAACTGTCGCGTCGAATTTCGGATGTCAAGCTATGGGGAAGCTTTGAATCACTAATTCTAAATTACGACTGAACTTTTAATTTTTCGGGGAAAAAAGGAAAAAAGTTCTAAATTACCTTGAGAAAAGATTTTAGGTTCGAAAGTCGATTATGCGAGGGGAAGGTATTAGCACCCCTCACATCCGTTGTACTCAACGGGAACCTCTTAGTCGGCTTAGGCTTAAAATGGTTCGATGTTTTACTTACGTGTTTAAATATGTATAAAAGAAAATATATAAAAGACATAATGCGGGATAAAGAAAGAGATAAAAACAAACGAAAAGGGAAAAACAGGTTTTTTATTAATGGGCTTGACAAGATGTCGATCTTGCTCCTACGTATCTCCCGGTAGTCGGAGAATTCAAAGCGTACGTAGTTCTTTGGTAGAAAAACGTTTGTATGTTGATTCGTTTTAGTTAAAAAAAGGTTTGATCGCGTCCGAGCGAAAAAGTTTGAGAAAAAAAGAAAAGTGAAATGAAAATAAATGTCAACTGCTCGGGTTGCTGCCGAGCTGGCCATTGACGACAAGAAAGTAAAAGTCAGCTGCTCGGGTTGTTGCCGAGCTGGCCACTGACGACAATGCATAAAAGTAAATGATTTGATGAAAAAGTTTTACGCTCGGACTTGAGCAAAGGTTTTAAAAACGTACGAAGACGTACAAAGTTTTCACATGGTGAAAGATGGACGCTAGGCGATAAGCTCGCGCAAGGCGTGAATGTTTTAAAAGAAATAAATAAGACAAACGCACTGAGGCGAAAAATTCGCGCAAGGCGTAAAAAGGTTAAAAATAAACGCGCAAAGGCGCGAGAGGTTCAGATTGACCACGAGGGCCAAGAAAAGGATAAAAATGGCCACAAGGGGGCCAAGGGAAGGTTTAGCGTGCTAGACGCGTCAAGGGTGGAATGACGATTGCCCGAGCGACGAGACATACGTCACGCATTCGTGCAACCGAGGTTTGGGGAGATATACGTCAAGCCATTCCCGTTTCATTCAAGTTTTGTTTTGTGGAAAATCAAAGGAATCTCAAAGGGAACCAAACACTTAGTTAAAAAACTTATGAACAAGTGTTGTTCAAGTTATTGAAAAAAAGAAAGAAAATGTTTTTGTTGATTTTATTGATTGATTGATTTGGAAGGACAAAGTCCCTTGCCTACATACCCAAATGGGATCAAAACCAATGTAGTTCGGCCTCTAAAAAAAGCTTGGTTTTGAGAAAAACGAGCAAAATCGGCTCGAAAGGTTATTGAAAATCATGAACAAATTTGTTGTTCAAGTTTTGTTGAAAATCATGAACATAGCTTGTTGCTTAAGTTATTGGAACTCAAGAACAAGTGTTTATTCAAGTTTGAAAAGATGAACAAAAATCATAAAAAACATGCATGAGTTTGGAAAAGGCACAAGTTCGGCTTAATTCGAGTTTGGTTTAAAAAAGAGTGAGCAAGCTCGGCTTAAGTTCGCGTTTGGATTGAAAATCATGAACAACATGGTTGTTCAAGTTTGTTTTGAAATAGACGAACTTAGCTTATTGCTCAAGCTTGTTTTGAAAGTTTGTGGACATAACTTGTTTTGCAAGTTATTCCAAAAAGCGTTGCGCGAACTTGTGAATTTGTCAATATTATGCAAAATCCTTGTTATGGTTTGAATAAAATGAGTTTCAAACCTCTTAGGTTCTGAGCCTTGGGTTAGAACCTCAAAAATTGGCTCTTGAATTCATGTTCTGAATTCTGTCATGGTCGCAATGCGACCAGACCTTCGCACTGCGAAGTATGCGAAAATTTGAGTTCAGAAGCTGCTTCTGAACTTCTGTTCAGAAGCAACTTCTGAACTAGCCTCAGAACCTTAGGAGGAATGAAAAGCTTTGAAAATAGCAATGAAATGAATGCAACAACTTAGTTTAAAGGTTTTGCAAACTTTGGGATTTCTTTGCAATTCAAAAATGGGTTTTAACTCAAAAAATGAGTGAAACTTAAAAAATGCAAAGTTGAGATTGAAACAAAATGAAATCAAAAGCAAATGCAAATGGTATGTAAATGCAATATAAACAGGTTAGAGTGACTTACCTGCTCCTAATCCAAGGCCTTTGTTGCAAGGAAATGGAAAATGCTTGGATGCTTATAGTTTTTTGCAAAGCTGGTCAAGCTTGATGAACAGCCCTTAATCAATGATAATTTGCCTTTGTTTCTCCCTCCTTATGTGAGGTTTAGAGGCTTCTTTGCTGGCTTGGTTGCTTTGTGTTGGTTTTAGGATGATTTGTGTAAGAAAGGATTGGAGATTTCCTCTAAACTTACCCAAAACCAAACTCTGTTTTTGTGAGAAAAATGTGCAGCACTTCACTCGAATTTGCACTGGTTTTCTGCTCTCAAACCTCTGTGTGTTAACCCTCTCAATCCCCTCCTGAAACCTCTCTAGAACCGTCCTGAATTCAGCAGCAATGCCTTGCTTTTATAGGCCAAAATGAGATCAAAAGTCATGATGACAAAATCTGCAGCAGGGCTGTTTTTGGGCTATAATCATGACTGAAATGCTTTGCATTTAATGCTAAGGATAAGAGGTGACCTTTCCTTGCTGCAAGGGTCAAGACCTTGGACGAATTCAGCTCCCAAAGCAGCTGAATTCTGACAGAAAGATAATGGAAATGATGAAAGCAAAGCTGTTTGCAAAACAGGGGCAGCCACTTTGCCTCAATCCTTGAGTGGTTTTGATAAAGCCTATGGCAAGGTGGTTGCTGGCAAGTAGCAGGGTCAGTTGCAGGTCAAGTGGGAGGGATAAGGACTGCCCAAAGTCAGCAAGTGGTTGGGTTACTTGATCAATTTTGCTTCCTCTTCCTTTCCCTTTTTACTTTTCCAATTTTCACATGTTTCTATTCTTTTACTTGGTTAAATCCAACATTATCCATGATAATAATTATAAATAATGACTGGAATGCAATAAAAGAAAAGGAAAACAGAAAAATCAAAAATCTGAAAAATCTGCAGAAAATTCGCAGACTTCGCACTGCGAAGTAGACTTTGCTCTGCGAAGTCCTCATTTCTGGGAGACTTCGCTCTGCGAAGGGGACTTCGCTCTGCGAAGTCCTCATTTCAGCAATGTTGACTTTTGTTGACTTTTTGACTTTTTGACTTTCTCTTCTTTTTTTTTTGAATTTTTTGTATTTTTAAAATAAAATAAAAAGTGGAAATGAATAATAATAATGAGGATGATGACAATAATGATAATGAAAATGGTAATAATAAAAATGATAATGCGAATAAAAATAATAAAAGCAATGAGAATGAAAATGATGATAATAATAAGAATGATGAAAAGCTTAATATCATTAATTAGTAAAAGCTTAATAATAATAATATATAATTAATGAAAATAGAATAACAATAATATTAATAATATTAAGGATAATGATGATGATAATAGTAATGCTACTAGTGATAAAAAATGCAAAATAAAATGCTATGACAAGAATGAAATAATAAAAGATAATAAAAGTGATGAAGTAATAAAAGATAAAACAAATAAAAATATAAGTCAAAAAATGGGGTATGACACTAACTAAAAAGAAATTCACTGATATGACTAGTTAAATCAATCTAGTTGGTGAATTAAATGAATCGTGGATAAACATTAGCGTCTCGCACCGTGTTTGCTATGATTATGTTATGCTCAAAAACATATGCTATTGCTGTAAATAAGAAAGTCTTGTTAGAAAATTATAACACCATTAAATTCGTTGGCATTGGAGATGTGAAGTTGCAAATCACGTCCAAAAAGAAAATTATTCTCTAGGACGTGATGCATGCTCCAAAATAAGAAAGAATCTGAATTTCAGATTTCTACTGAATAAGACTGAGTTGACTCGGACTTAAAGAAAGACTTGTGCACCATGCATTCTTGTGGGAAAAGACTGCGCCTTTGATGATATGTTCAAAATTAAATTCTCCTTCTATTTTATAAGTTGTGTGATTTTAATATTTGACATGTCAAAATTTATCATATGAACAAGCATTTAATTTTAAACTTGAGTAACTTGGACTTAATTCCAAAGTTATATGACTAGAAAATTTTATTTTTTGCAGTCAAAATGAATGAACCAAAAGTTCATATAAATCAGTGTTTAGAGAATTTGAACCTCTAAACTTAATAAATTATGATATGTGCAAACTTGATGGCACTAAAACTAGAAATGAAAAAAAGATATTTTATCATATTTATTGATGACTGTAAATTTTGAAAAATAAAATTGATACGCTTGATATGTTCAATTTTTATAACAAAAAATTGAAATTTATGTCGAATAGAGTACCCAAGTCTAAGAACAAAATTTCTAATTAAGAAGTTTTGAAGAAATGACAACCCAACTTGTCTTATTTTTTGAACTTGGGATTGTTTGACCTATGTTCGGATTTCGGACCCCAAGAGAGTTGAACTCACTAGTAGAGCCTATAAATTTGTATTCATTGGGTATGGTATAAATAGTGAAGCATATAAGTTTTATGACCTAAATGCTAAAGTGAGCATAGAATTAAACGATACAGATTTCTATGTAAATAAATACCCCTTTAAATAAAGAATAGTGGGGGCACTAGTGGGGGCGCTAGTGAAAGCACGCCATTAGTGGGGGCAAAAAAAATTCTCTTTTAAATTGAGAGCTAGTGGGGGCACTGCATCTGATCACATTCCAGTAATCAGAAACAGTTATGAAAACATCGTACGAGATGTTTTAGAACCTCGAAGAGGTAAGAAAGCTATAATTGCTAAAGAGTATAAACCTAGTTATATGGTTTGTATATTTGAAGAGGATCCATCTGGCCTTTAAGAAGCTTTGTCTTCATTGGATGCTAACTTTTGAAAAGAAAAAAACAGTAAACGATGAAATGGATTCTCTAGAGTCTAACGAAACACGACTCTTAGTTGACTTGCCTCATGGTTGCAAACTAATCGGTTGCTAAATACAAGACTCACCTTGTAGAAAAAGGTTTTAGGCAAAGAGAAAAAATATAGATTTCTTCGACACTTAGTCACCAATCAATCAAATCATATCCATAAGGGTGCTAGTCCCTTTAGCCGCTGTTCATAACTTAATAGTACACCAAATGGATGTGATAGTTGCCTCATTAAATGGTGAACTAGAAGAAGAAATCTATATGAAACAACCTGGAAGTTTTGTGATTCATGGACAAGAAAACAAGATCTGTAAGTTAGATAATTCTTTGTATGGTCAAAAATAAACTCCTGAGGAATGGCATGAATTTTTTTGCATTCTAATGCTATAGAATGAGTATAAAGTGAATGAAAGTGACAAATGTATTCACTACAAATATGGAAATAACATTTGCACGATCATATGTCTCTACGTAGACGACTTGCTCATATTTGGTTCAAAGATTCATGCTATAAATTGTGAGAAATCATTGTTTAGCAAAAACATTGATAAGAAAGAACTATACGAAATTGAAGTAATTCTTGGTATCAATATTACTAGATAAGAAAAGAGAATTGTTTGGATCAATCTCACTATGTTGAGAAGATCTTACGGAAATGTAATTATTATTGTAAACTTGCAAGCACGCCTTACGGTTCAAGTGAAACTTTTCAAGAACATTGAGATGGTGTTAGACAAATAGAATATGCGAACATCATTGGCAGTCCTTAGGTATGTCACTGAATGTATTAGACCCGATATTGCCTATGTCGTGGGACTTTTATGCAAGTTTACAAGTAGACAGATTAAGGAGCATTGTCATGCTATTGAAAGAGTCATGAGGTGCCATAAAAATACTATGACTCTAGGGTTACATTATCATAAGTATCCTGTTGTACTTGAATGGTACAAGATACAAAATAGAACATCTTTCATATGAGTCTTAAACGACCAGTGGCTGCACATTGAGCATCACTGGAGGAGTTGTTTGTTGAAACATATGATATTGACTCAATCCACTATGGAATGATCTGAGATGAGAACACTAGAGAAAACTAGTGAAGAAGCAAGTTGAGAAAATGCTTGCTAGTTGAGATCCCCTAATGGGTAAAACCGTTGCCAGGAGTGTTGATTCATTGTGATAGTACTGCAACTATTACAAAATTGAGAATCGTTACTATAATAGTAAGAGACGATAATTAAGGCACGAACACATAACAATTTCTCAAAAGGAACGGTTAAAGTAGATCATGTACGTACTGATAAAGAATTAGTCAATCCTTTGACGAAAGGAATTACTAGAAAGAAAGTCATAAACACATCCAATAAGATGAGACTAATGCCTAAAGATCACAAGTGATGGTAACCCGACCTAACTGACTGGAGATCCCAAGAAATAGGTTCAATGGGTAATAACAAGTCATGAATGATAAAACATGCTATGAGAAAATTAAGAAAGCATGAATCCTGCAGCGACAAGAGGATAAGATAATAGAAATTCTTAATGAGATCTATACTATATGTTGAGTGGAGTACATAGTTACAAGAGTACTCTTGATAGACTCACCTATACGAATGTGGAACTGAGGCCGATTCCTATGGAATTTCGGGGTAGGATACCTAGAGCGTTCGTTAAAACTGGGATAAACGTGCAGTGCCATAAATGCACGGGCTTTTAGAATACACCTTAGGAAAATGTTTGGGTGTGGACTCTATGTCTAAGATAGAGTTCAACGTTGTAAGCAACTCTTGTTGAATCAGAATAGTTTCCGCTATGCAAAGGTTCAAGTTGTAGGCGACACTTTTGTTTATTAGCAACCTTATAGAGACATTTTGACGTTACTATTGAAACCATTTTTTAAATTCAAGTGGGGGATTGTTGGAACATTGGTGTGAAGTTGGAAGGAAATTGAAAGATTAAACACCAAGTAATAAGACTTTGAGCTAGTGTGATGTGAATTGAAAAAATAGAGAGTGGGGGTCCCACATAAAATAGAACACACACATTAGTAGTGTTTAAATCGCGGTATTTAATTTTAAATACTTGATAATGATAAAAATAATATTAATTATTATTTTTATTTATAAATATCACTTCCCATAAATTTAGTTTATGTTGTTTGTGATAAGAATATGAATTCAACCGAGTTTCCTATCTTTCCTTCATTCATATTGAATGAGTTTGTGGATTTGTTTCTTTTTGATCTTATTCACAAGTATTGTTGAACTGATAGTGGTTAAGTTTCTTTTTGATCTTATCCGTTAGAGTAACTGCTGCCACAATTTTAGCTAAAATAGATACAAAATCTCTATATAAATAGAGGACTCCACTCAGTTCAAAAATTACACCAAAGAGTTCTATTGAGTTGTCGAGAACTCTTTCTCTCTTCTCCCTCCAGCTTGTGTTAACGAGTTATTCTTCTCCTTATCTCCTTTTTCTGTCCCTTCAGATTTAAGAGTGTTATTAAGACCTTAGTCCCTATTGGGTATAATGTCCCTTCGGAATTAAGAAAGGTCTTAAGAACATAGTCCCTTCAATAATATATGACTCTTTGGAATAAAGGGTACTTTTAAGATCATAGTCCCTTTTTGAAATAATAATGTCCCGTCGAAATTAAGAATGATCTTAACGGTATATAAATATTCTTTCGATATTTTTCTACTCTTGGAGAAGTTAAAAAGACAGAATGGTGGTATCATCATATTTGAGTGGTCGTAGTACCATATTAAATTTTTGGAGAACTTAAAGGTTAGAATGATGATAACACCATATTTGAGTGGTCTTAACATCATAATAGAGTGGTCACAATACCATATTAGAATGTGGTTTCAGTATTAAAGAGTGGTCTTAGTACCATATTGAAGGTGTAAATCTCGAACGGTTTTCTACAGTGCAGTAGTTAACCGCACAGTTGTAGATGTACTTGTTTTATCCTGGAGGCTGCGTGGTTGATAGTCTGCCTTGCACAATTTTGGACAGTGTCACGAAACATCTTAAAAAGAGCGCCCTGGTTGTGACTCAACCTAGTAACAACTTCGGTAGATATTCTTTTACAAAATAGAATTTGGAAATTCAAATACAACAATTTGAAAATCCAAAACCAACGCTTATAAAACACTCAATATTTTGAACACAAAGGGCCCAATTAAAAGTAGGGGCATCTCTCTCTTCAAAATATATTTAATCAAATTGCACACGGATAAGGACAATATTGCTAGACACTTTTTTCTTTTCAAGTGATAATCTTTGTGAACGTAAGCTTTTCTTTTTATCCCTTTTAGCCGTGGAATCACATGCAAGGCTAGGGGTGATGCCATATATTCATAAAGCTAGCTTAGCTAAAGTGAAAAGCTTCAACATAAGTGTTGCTTACTTGCCCTTTTCCCGATCAACAGTGAACTCAAAATTACATGCTAGCTGTGCAACACCTAAACATATTTATCTGCACACCATCTATGAGATGATTCACATATACAGCTAAGTGATAACAAGTGATTCACCTATACAACTAGGGCGTCCCAATAAAATCGGAGACCCGACTTTTATAATAAAAATAGACCTTTAATAAAATAAACACAAAATTTTTTTTTAAAAAAAATAATCTTTTATTTAAATTAAAAATAACATTCGTAAACATTAAAAATAATCGTCATTGTAACTAAAACAAAAATAAATCTATATTCTAATCAATAATATGAAAATACAATTTCTAAATTTAAATTATTATACAATATGCAGGTCCGCCAAGCTTACAACCGGTAAAAAACCTTACTTGAGAATTGTCTTGAATCAGGATTTAAATCAGGATTTTTAGTTTGTTTTGATAAAACCTTCGACCTAATGTCAACTTGAAGTGGGTCGGGTAACCCATTTTGTCGGTTCACTATGTTAATTGTTTGTGTAAAATTTATTTATATATTATCTTATGTTTTTGCTTCTTAGTTAAGCATTTCTCAAAATACACAATCGCACAATCCATTTAATAAGAACTTACCTCCCTCCCTTAATACACTTTAATGGGTTCTTATACTAAATAATGAACATATGTAGAACATCATATAATAATAATAATATAATGGCACCACATATGAGTAGTACAAAGAGAACAATAATTTATACCTGTTTGAGTCTTAATTATTATGTCTCTAATTTTCTTTTTTGAGCATATTATATATGTCTCTATTAGTTTACTGTATCCTTTTATTTGCATGGAATGGAATAGTAAATGGATTGAGATAATCTACATCCACATACCATCAACCTTATTGCAATCACTCGAGGAGACATGTAACTTTTTGTTAGGAAGATTGTCCAATCCAAATAAATTTTTAGTGGAAGAGAGCATGAACACTTGGTTTAATTCCATTAATAGTTTGACCACCTTATATATTTTGGCCATAAAGAATTCACTCATCTCATATATAGAAAACATGATGGAGGATCTATGACCATGACCTTAAAGCATTGGAAATTTGAAATCTGTGGATAAACTCAGAAAAGGTTAAACAACATGCCGACCAGACAAGTTTTTTAAGACATTTCAGTTCAGATTTAACAAATTAAGACATTTCAACCATATAAAATATAAATATTCAATGTTCAATGTAGTATTAAATATTCAATGTTATTGTACTTGTTAGTTATATTGGATTTATTGGGCCGTGATGGATTGTGCCGTTCTTATTAGTCAGCCCATTTGAGAGGTCCCTGCCTCCACTGATGAGTATATAATCTAACTATCCCATTAGGTTAGACATACTGAAAAACAAAAAGAACGCTCCATCAGTAAGGCGGCAGAAGCATCTCTCAAAACCTAATTCTCTCAAGTCTCTTTCAAGTCTCTATGGATTCTTCAACTATTCAAGGTACACAATTATAATATTAACAATATTGTTTAATCATATGCTATATTTCACATCTATGATTTTGGTCATCTGTTCAAATATCCTTCAATTGGTATCAGAGCCAAATAGATATGTTGTATGGCTATTTGAATAACTGTAACCGATGCAAATTATCACAATTGAATCTTATACATCTATTGCTATTATTCTTGCTTTGTTCAATTGTATAAACACCGATTCAATTGTTTAGAGTAAATCTCATAAATCGTATTTTATATTATTTAATTGAATCGGTTAATCATCCATACAATTGCTCAGATCCGTTCTTTTAATCCTATTGAATCCATTATGCTTGTTTCACATCTAAAACCGTTTTCTTTTCCTTTTGCCGTTTTGTGTGATTACATGCCATTTTCACTTGGCTTTAGGCACTTATTTCAGTTTCATTATGCACCATTATATTAGGCAAATTCATGTTTTTCCAGTTTCATTAATAATAATAACCGCCAGGCACCGCATAAAATTAGGCACGTATTTTGTTTTCCAAATATTCAAGTAACTGTCATGCGTTTTGTGTCACATTCAAGTCTATAGGCCTAAATTAAATTATTTATGTGGCCTAGTTTTCCACTTAAAAGGATTACTATAATTAAAATACATTTAGGGTCTGCCTATGCTTGATATAAACTTATCAAATTCTTTTGAGCATAGATATTGTCAATTTGTACAATTGTAACTTTGCCTATCGCAGGTGCAGTTGTGCGAGTTATGTATGTTAATTGCGTAAATAAAATTTATTCTATAGCAATTAATTCATTTATATTAATGGTAACTATATCCTATCGATATATTATTATTGATATAAATTCCAAGTAAACAATTATCCTTTTGTGCCTCTGAAAAATTATATACCTTCATTTAATAAATAAATAATTACTTAGTAGTAATTATGATCTATATTATATTAGTAGTAATTATACCCTATCGGTATATTATTATCAATGTAATTTTGTTACGATACAATAATCTTATTTATGCCTTATGCTTATATTTATCATTTTCAAATATCCTATAGATATTGGAATTGGTAATATAAGTTTTCTGATTATTGTATTTATTCAAGATCATAATATTACAGAGTTTTATTAAAGGATAAGTTTGACTGCGTATATGAGGAATCATTCTATTCATAATTTATTAATGACTCCTTATTCATCCATGACAGTCTCTTTTCCTAGCTCCGTGAAAACTCTGAATGGGACTAACTATGAGGACTGGAAAGATTCTTTGGATCTTTATTTATCTATCAATGACCTTGATTTAGCTTTAAGAACTGATAAGCATGCTGCCCTTACCAATGAGTCTACTGAAGCTCAGAAAATCTTCCATAAAGAATGGGAAAACTCTAATAGGAAGTCGCTTAAGGTCATTACTTACACTATGGAGAAATCTATTAGGCAAAGCATTCCAGAGAGTAACAATGCTAAGGATTTTTTGAAGGATGTTAGTGAAAAGTTCACTCGTTTTGACAAGGCTAAAAAATGCGAGTATATGTCATTGTTCGACAAGGCCAAGTATGACGGTGTTAGCGGTGTGCGAGAGCATATCATGAAGTCGATGAATTACTACAACAAGCTTAAGGATCTTAAGGTTGAGATTGGTGAAGATACTTTGATCTAGAGAGTCCTTGAATCCTTGCCTCCTCAGTTTGATATTATGAGGACTTCATATAATACTCAAAAGGCGGAATGGACGGTTGATGAAATGATTGCTATCATCACCCAAAAGAGGAATCTTTTAAGAAGGCAAAATCTCAGAGTGTTCATTTTGTTGCTGCTTCTTCCACGGGCACTAAGGGTTTTAAGGGAAGCTATCACAAAGGAAAACATCACTCTCATGATAAGAAAAGAGGAAATGCAGTGGAACATTTGGAACCTAAAAAGAAATCATTTAAGTATAAGGGGAATTGTAAGTACTGCAAGAAATACAGTCATAAGGTTGATGACTGTTATTTCTTGAAGAGGAAACTTTGCTTTGTTTGAATCTAATATAGTAGATGTACCTTCGGATACTTGGTGGTTAGACTCAGGTGCAACTATTCATGTTCTGAATTCTTTGCAGGGGTTTGCAAGCCTGAGGAAACCAAGTGATGTTGAGGCGAAGGTCATCGTGGGAGATGGAGCTGGAGTACCTGTTTTAGAAATAGGAGTTGTTTCCTTGTTATTACCTTCTGGACACACTTTAATTTTAAAGGATGCAGTTTATGTACCTTCCATGAGAAGGAATTTGATTTCTGTTTCTGCATTGGACAAATGTGGCTACACTTTTATTTTTGGAAAACTGGTTATTTCTTTTAAATCTATTACCGTATGTTCTGGAATTTTGCGTGATGGATTATATATGTTGAATATGGATGAATTCTCTGTTAACACCGTTATTGGATCTAAGCGTAGTATGAAAGATGAAAATTCATCAATGTTATGGCATAAACGTTTAGGGCATATTTCTAGGCCTCGCATTGAAAGGTTAAAGACAATATCCTTCCTAATCTCGATTTCTCTGATTTTGAAACTTGTGTCGATTGCCTAAAAGGAAAGTTAACTGCCAAATCTAGGAATTCAAAGGGGTATAGATGTGACAATGTTCTACAATTGATTCATACTGATATGTGTGGACCTATAACTCCTGCTGCTATGGGTGGACACAAGTATTTATAACTTTCATTGATGATTTCTCTAGGTTTGGTTGGATAGAACTTCTACAAGAAAAATCTAGTTCTTTGGATGCATTTAAGTCTTTTAAAGCTGCTATTGAGTTAAAACAGGAAAGAAGATCAAATGTGTGAAATCTGATAGAGGAGGAGAATATTATGGTAGGTATGATGAGACCGGAAGAAATCCAGGACCGTTTGCCAGATTTCTTGATGAATGTGGAATTGAAGCTCAGTATACTATGCCTGGCACTCCTCAACAGAATGGAGTTGCAGAGAGACGTAACCGTACCCTTATGGATATGGTGAGATGTATGATGAGTCATTCTACATTGCCTGATTTTCTTTGGGGAGACGCCTTGAAAATTGCTGCTTACATTCTTAATCAAGTACCAAGTAAGTCTGTATCGAAAACTCCCTATGAGCTTATGATAGGAAAGAAGCCGAGTTTAAAACATTTTCATGTATGGGGTTGTAAAGCTGAAGTCAAACATTATAATCCTCAACAAAAGAAGCTTGATATGAAGACTATTAGCGGTTTCTTTATTGGCTACAGTATAGGCTCCAGAGGTTGTAGGTTTTATTGTCCTTCTCATTCTACACGGGTTATTGAATCTGACCGAGCAGTTTTCTTTGAGGTTGACTTGGAAAGTGGGGTACCTACGCCACGACCAGTCACTCTTAAGGAAGATCGTACTTTTCTCCCTGTGCCATTTGTTACTCTTCCTACAGATATTGTGATTCCTGTTATTCAGAATAATATCCCTAATGATCAAGAAGATGTTAGATATAGCAGCACCATTGATTATTGAACAAGAACCCGAACATATTCCAGATCAAAATGTTGAACAAAATGATGTTGCTGAAGTAGTTCCATTGAGGCGATCTCAAAGAGCACACAAACCTTCCATTTCAAATGATTTTCTAGTATACCTACAAGAGCATGAGTTTGATCTTCATGATAACGATCCTATCACTTTTAATGAAGCAGTCTCTTTTTCTCATGCTCCTGATTAGATAAATGCCATGCATGATGAATTAACTTATATGTCTCATAATGATGTTTGGGATCTCATAGAGTTACCAGTTGGATGTAAACTCGTAGGATGCAAATGGGTCTTCAAAACTAAACGTGATCCAAGTGGTAAATTTGAAAGGTACAAAGCCAGACTAGTAGCAAAAGGCTATAGTCAACGAGAAGGAATTGATTACAAGGAGACCTTCTCACCTGTTTCTACCAAGGATGCTTTTCGGGTTGTTATGGCTTTGGTTGCACATTTTAATTTAGAACTTCACCAGATGGATGTGAAGACAACTTTCTTGAACGGAGAACTTGATGAAGATGTGTATATGGTTCAACCTGAAGGTTTTGCTAAAGCAGGTAAAGAACACGTAGTGTGCAGGCTAAATAAATCTATTTATGGATTAAAACAAGCATCTAGACAATGGTATCTGAAATTTGACCAAGTTGTCACTTCTTTTGGTTTTAATGAAAACGCCTCAGATCAGTGCATTTATTTAAAGACTAGTGGGAGAAACTTCATAATTCTTGTGTTATATGTCGATGATATCCTTCTTGCTAGCAGTTGTGTTAACCTTTTGAATGAAACAAGACAAATGTTAAGTAGCCATTTCGATATGAAGGACCTTGGTGATGCTTCAGTTGTTTTAGGCATCCAAATCTTTCGTGATAGGTCACATGGTGTTCTTGGATTGTCTCAAAAGGGATATATTGAAAAGATTCTTAAGCGTTTTAATATGCACACTTGCTCCCCATGTGCTGCGCCTGTTCAGAAAGGTGATAAGCTCTCTAATTCGGAATGTCCTCAAAATGATAATGAAATTGCTGAAATGGAAAAGGTCTCATATGCTTCCGCTGTTGGTAGTTTGATGTATGCTCAAGTTTGCACTCGTCCTGATATTGCTTTTGCAGTTAATGCTTTAGGAAGATACTTGAGCAACCCAGGTTTGGGTCATTGGAAAGTCGTTAAAAAGGTCTTACGATATTTGCAGGGAACCAAAGATTATATGTTGACCTATAAGAAATCTGATCAACTCGAGGTCATTGGTTATTCTGATTCTGATTTTGCAGGTTGCCCTGACGACCGAAAGTCTACTTCCGGCTTAATTTTTATGATGGCAGGAGGAGCTATTTCTTGGAAGCGTGTTAAACAAACTCTTACAGCTACTTCTACCATGGAGGCAGAGTATGTCGCTTGTTATGAGGCTACTTGTCAAGCTATGTGGCTGAAGAATTTAATTTCTTATTTCAAAGTTGTTGAAATTATATCTAGGCCACTTGTGATATATTGCGACAATACTGCTGCTATTCATTTCTCTCAAAATACTAAGAGCTCATCTAAGTCAAAGCATTTTGACATTAAATATTTATTTGTGAGAGAGAAAATTCTTGAATTTCAGACTCGAATTGAACATCTTGCTACAGAGAACATGTTGGCAGATCCACTAACCAAGGGCTTAATTGTTGGAGTTTTTCAGAGGCATGTGACCCACATGGGTTTAGTTAAGTCATTTGATATCCTGGATTAGTGGGAGTCTGATTGTTACCTTATTGATGTAATTTTTATGAGATATGTAATAAATGACGTCACTCTATAATCATATCTCTTATAGCATTTTATTTGCATGGACCATTATGGATTACAAATTCTCAATTTATAATGCTAATCCATATTCTTTATTCTATGTGAAATGTAAGGTTTAACATGTATGATTTTGTTTGCCCTATCGGATTCAATTTCTGCATTGTTGAATCTTGTGTTTCTTATACTATTTTGATGACAAGTACTATTATAAATATTTGACATATTTCTACTACCATTCTTGTATTACCTTTTTTTAATAATTAATTAAAATAATCCAAGTGGGAGATTGTTGAATATTTTGGATTTACTTTTATTAATTATTAAAATATAAATGAAATATGTAGTATTAAATATTCAATGTTATTGTACTTGTTAGTTATATTGGGTTTATTGTGAACGGGCCGTGATGAGTTGTGTCGTTCTTATTAGTGAGCCCATTTGAGAGGTCTCTGCCTCCACTGATGAGTATATAATCTAACTATCCCATTAGGTTAGACATACTGAAAAAAAAAAAAAGAACGCTCCATCAGTAAGGCGGCAGAAGCATATGATCAAAACCTAATTCTCTCAAGTCTCTTTCAAGTCTCTATGGATTCTTCAACTATTCAAGGTACACAATTATAATATTAACAATATTGTTTAATCATATGCTATATTTCATATCTATGATTTTGGTCATCTGTTCAAATATCCTTCATGACCACCTTATATATTTTGGCCATAAAGAATTCACTCATCTCATATATAGAAAGCATGATGGAGGATCTATGACCATGACCTTAAAGCATTGGAAATTTGAAATCTGTGGATAAACTCAGAAAAGGTTAAACAACATGCCGACCAGACAAGTTTTTTAAGACATTTCAGTTCAGATTTAACAAATTAAGACATTTCAACCATATAAAATGTACCTAACGTCCAACTCATAATATACATAATACATGTAGACACTTTGATGACCATTGCTTTTCAGCTCAAAGTTTTCTGGAAGGTATATGTCTTTCATTACCGATTTAGTGAAAGTAATGTTAATTAATCGTTGTCAACATATGTACATACTTAAACATAGTCCAAATTTTCTGCATATGGATTAGTAAATTAAAGTTCTAATTAATTAATTCCTTTCTTTTCTAAGTGAAATTAATGTATTAATAATAATCCTGTGTTAGAGATCCAACGTGATTGTCTGACTTCAACCTTTTTCGTTAGTTACGAAGACTCATAGATCACGATTAATACCATATGGACTAGTAGGTTCTAAATCTTCTTTTGAACAGTCATTTAAAGACTTCTATAAACTTTAATTACTTTTTATGCAGGTTTTGTGTCAAAGCAGAACATTGACGTGGATAAGTTTATTTTTAGCATTCTTTTTGAAGCGAGATTTTGGTTTTCTTTTTTTCTTTTTAATATTCATCAATAGATATAGGGTATGATAATATAGGGTATTTCGGGTGGAGGTGTGGGGTTGTATATTAGAGTAAAATTTGCTTTATATATTTATATTCATTTCTAATTAAACACTTCACTCTTTGTTTTTTTTTTTAACATCTTACACCTACAAATTGTTTTCAAAACCGTGTAGAATTGACCAATCTCCATAAAAAAACTATATGAGAGACAATATGAATTTTCTCAATTGAGTTTTTTTCCATACTTAAAAGAGTCGGAAATCAAACTTACAACTATTTAAAATGTGCTTGAACCTCTTACTATATATTCACATCAACCACTTATTGACAAATTGTTTATTGTCACTAAAAACAAATATATAAAGTCCATGGGGTGTTAACTAAGTGGTAAAGTGCTATTGTAACATAAAAGGATTGAGTTCAATAGCAACTCTTCTATGAGCACACTCACATCAAATGAAAAAAAATTAGTAGTTCCTGATTTTAAGAAACTACTAATTATAATACCTGGTTTCTCTGCATTGAGTGTAAGTGAATTTTACAGTTAGAATCATTGAAATCTTATAAAATAAAAAGCGGCACGAAAAAAGATTCAATTAATAACTTTGTTTATTTGCTAAAAGATAAGCTTAGGTTCAAGTCTTAAAACAAATATACGTTTCTGGGCCTACGTTTCTTTGTTAGGACCTTCCTTCCCATTTGTAATGTATACAACACGAGCATTTGAACAAAAGCATACATTATAATAACGTAAAATTAAAAAGAAGAAGCAGAGATTATAAGATAAGAACACCTACATCTCATCATTCACAAACTCAAGTTCGTTTCCCTTATCCCACTCAATTTCTTGAAAGTTAGTTTATTCATGGGATGACGTAATGATTAAGACCAAGTATTTTTGCTTTCTTAAATTTATGAATGGCTCAAATAGTTCAATCATGTATACACACCAATTTGGTTTGCTTGTATAAGTTGTACAGTTCAAATACCATGATATATATTTTAATGTAAAAAAGCTCCTACATGATAAATCTCATGCCCAAAAATAAAGTACAACTCACAAATTTCTCCCTCAATGCTCCTTTAGTTGTGAACATTTAGATCATCGTTTGGCAAGAGAAGCACATGTACCAAATTAAAAGCAGCCTTTGGTTGGTAAATTTGGCAAAATAAAACAGCAAGAAGAAGCAGTCTTTGTTGGTGGATAAGGAATTGTTTTTTGCGTACGGTAAAGATCAATTTAGGCTAACTTGTTTATAGATATATAAAGATAATTAGTTTTTTTTTTCCTTCTATTTTATGGATGTATATGTATCCTTTATATCAATTATCTTTATCTAATTATAAAACTTAATGTCTATCAAAAATACAAAATTATCCCTTCTTAATTTTTTAATATGTCATCAAAATTATATCCTTGTGTCTTTTGTTTCAACCTCTCTCTATTTTCTCTCTCTTAAAAACAAATTAAAACAAACTCACTTGATAAAAAACACTAACTTAATCTTTTTTTAAAGAACAAACAAACTTAATCTTAATCTCAATCAAAACAAATTTTCCTATAATTCAACTTCTAAATATCTAAGGAGTTAAAAACAATTTACAACCTATTATCTTTCTCTGATTAAGAAAGTTTTTTTTTTAGAGACTCTGATTAAGAAAGTTAACGACCAATAAAATCACAATTTTGTCCCATCTAAATATTTTGACACCTCAACATAAATTTACCTTTTTGTGTCTTTTATAACAAAAGATCTTATTTAGCTGAGAGAGAAAATAACTTTCAAAAGATTGATGTGATTTTGTAACAAAAAATTCCTTTTATATTGATATATCTAAACAAACTAAATTATTTTAAAAAAAATGATTTTATTATGATAAACAAACACAAAATAGATTATGATTATTTTATAAAAATTTAAAAAAATCACTAAATATTGAATTTCAATATTATTTTTATTTTAATTCGTAACAAACAATCCCTACGGGATTTGCTATAACTTTAAAAAAAATTAAAGAGCATTGTACTTGTTTGTTGTAATTTTTAAAAAAATCAAGTTCAAAAAAAAAAAATCTAAAAGCATCTTTAAATGAAAAGAGATTATAGTAACTTTTTAAAAAATATAAGAGATGGAGAAAATAAGTATAAAAAAATGGAGATAATTTTTTAACGAATTAAAAATCCATTTTATATAGTTGTATCCAAACTAATATTTTTTTCAAAGAAGTGATTGTTATTACAGTAAACTAACACAAAATTGATTATATTTTTTCAAAAAATCTCTATAAAAAAATCTATAAATCTATTAAAAGCGAACTATGTATTCAATTTACATTTATTAAAATAAAGTTTTATGATTGTACCAAAAAAAGTTTTATGATGTTCGTGTGCTTTTATCTCACAGAGTCTATTTGATGCAATATAACTACCTTCCTATGATTTTTTCTTTTTTAGGGTGCAATAGAACTACCTTCCTGTGAGTTTTTCTTTTGTAGGTAATCCAATGAAAAAATGACAATTGTTTACATATTTAGTCTAAAAAAATACTCATAAATATAAATTTTAGTTAAAATTGATTAATAAATACATTTCATTTATCAATAAAATAACAAAATATGGTTTAGACAATTATCGTTGATACTAACAAAATGTTGAAAAAATATTTGCACTAAGAAAATAAAAAACAAAAAAAAAACATACAATTGTATCTGATTGATATATCAAGAAAGTTACAAAAAGTTACACATTTTCAAGATTGTTTCTTTTCTAAAAATAATTTGCCTTTGTTTTTTCTTTATCTTTTTTTTATTCAAAAGAAAAATTATATTATATAAAAAGAAATAGATAAAGAGATTGTGGGCAGGACTTTCGACTGTGCTGCAAACGCGAGTTGGAACTGAGAGCAGTTTGGCAAATTTTGTTTTTGACATACGTTGTTCAGAAAGCCGAGACATTGTTCGTCGGGTGGCTTTACTTCTTTGGCAAATTTGGGTTGGACGTAATGATGTCATTTGGAATGACACTCATCATACTTCAACAAGCATTGGAAGGACATCAGTAGATGCATGGCAGCAATGGCAAGAGATTCATAAACAGCCCTCACCACCGGTGGTGCAACAAGGGCAGAACAGAGTGCAAGGCAACAACTCAGTTTGGGAGAAACCATGCGAGACGTGGTTGAAGTGCAATGTGGATGCCGCGTTCCATGACTGTAACCATCTTACATCTTTTGCGTGTTGTGTTAGAGACTCCCGTGGGCAATTTATTCGGGCTCAAACGAAATGGCAGCGGGCAAATATGACAGTGTTGGAGGGGGAGGCAATAGCCTTACTCGATGCCATTCACTTTGTTGATGTGAACAGCTGAGACCGGGTTGTCTTCGAGTCCGACTCAGCTACTCTAGTGCAAGCTCTATCGTCTTCGGGCCATGGTGATTCGGAATTCTATACTATTGTTTCTAGTGTTATTTATCAGTTATCTTTACATTCCAACTTCGAGGTGAAGTTTGTTAGGAGACAAGCGAACATGGTTGCTCATACTTTAACTAGGGCGGCCTGTTCTTGGGCTAGTCACCGTATTTTTTTATTCTTATCCTTCTTGTATTGAACATTGGTAAAAAAAAATAGTTCACATTCAGTTCCTTGGCTAATTATCTCATTTATGTAATAGTGAGCCCTAACTCCTTAGATGAACTAATGTTATCTAAAACATGAATGAACGCTAATTTTTCTTAACACATATATACTCCTACAACACTTATCTAACAATATAACATGAGATAATCCTAGTTTCGGCTCACACTACCTTTTTCCCAATAATGAAGTGTTCATACATTTGATTCAAATTGATCAAATAAAGAAAATAAATGAACACAAGAATTACTGAATACACTTAATAAACTTTAATTTTATAAATAATACCAAGAATGAAACATTCAAATAGATCAAAAGAGGTTCATCTATGTCTAACAATAAGGGAATATAAATCATACATGAAAGAAAAAATTGAATCGTCCAATCTTGTTTCCAAGAGTCATCAAAAGTGAGAACCCTTAAATTAAAAATTATGAAGTTTTCCTTTGAATAGGGAATTAAAATGCGTGTCAGTGCATTACAAACATTCAATAAAAATTCAAAGCAATAAAAATGCGAAATTAATGATCGAAAGTTACAAATATTCAATAAAGATTTGAAGCAAAGCAAAACAAAAATAAATTGAAAGTAAAAACGACGTATGCTCCCCTAAATAATAAAGCGAAATAGAGTATTATTGAAATCAAAATGCTAGTACACCATTCAAAAAAAATATTATATACGAACTACATGCAATATATCAAGAATCACATCAGAGTAGAGGAAGGCTTCAATTGACGCCGGTCTCAAACCAACACAAACATCTCCCATTGACCAATCATATTGTCCCAAGACTATATGCACAAAGGTCCTTTGTTGACAAACATATTATCCTCCAAAACATCATAAAGTATTGATGAGGACAATTTGAGTGGTCAACACAAAATAATCATAGCCAATATCGTAAGCTTTTTGTAGGATCAATAAACCTCGACATATATGATACATGGTAAACAAACAAAAAGGATGAATTACAACGTAGAAATCATAAGTATTTATAGAATCACTAGAGCACATCAATCGTAACGAAAGATGTTAAAAACAATGAAAACAACATGGCCGATGAACACAAATAAAATACAAAATAAGTTTTGCCATGTAATTAAAAATTATACTAGTAGATACTATTTTATGAGTAATTCAACTTTTCAAATCATTCTAAATCTCTCCATTTGATATTAAGTTTTCTAATTTCTATTCGTCTGTTTAACAATTCTTTTATATCTATTAGTTGTAAAATAAGATTTTGCTAGTGTTTTTCTTTAATAAGTGATTTTGCTAGTGTTTGAACTTTCCAAACTGGATGCGTATGTATCCCTAGATTTGTAATCTTTCAGCATCTCGTTGATTGATGAATAATTAGCTGATACAAATCAGAAAAACATTGCATGAATATTCTGATCTCTAATACTTTAGCAGTTTCTCATCATTCAATTGCTAATGTCGGTGACAATTTTATACTATTCATTTTCTTAATTAATTATACTCATTCTTTTTCTTTTTCCAATATATGCATTTTGAGAATCCAACTATATTGAATACAATGTTGCCTTTTGTTGGATTCTTTGATATGAAATAAGAAATAACAAGCTACAGTGTGATTCTCAATCAAATGAGAATTGCTAACAAAGTAGCTGTTCTACAACCGTCAAGATATTGTGAAGAATCTAGAATATTTAATAAAAATTATATATATTTTTTTGAACAAGAAAAATTATAATTAAATTGCTAAATCACTAATCAATATCTAAGTTGATTCATCGTGGTACATATTTTAAATATATTACTAAAGTAGTGAATATTTTATAGCTAAAAACATACCAGTGATTCGTTTTTATAGGTAATTAACTACTCTCTCCTGTCCTAAATATAAAAGAAGATTCCTTTTTCAGATTCATTGAATAAATAATGTATTTAGTTTATATTATAATTAAGATACATTCATTATTCAATGAATCTAAAAAAAAATTATTCTCTTATATTTAGAACCGGAGGGAGTAATACCCGAGCTTGCTCACATTCTGAAAGTAGGGAGGAATGAAATTTTAGTAGAGATCCTATAAGTCAGAGATGGTGCTTTTGTTGAAAAGATGCATTTTACGTGGATAAGTGAATGTTTACCACGAACAGAAGGACCTATGTATCATAAAATAAAATAGCCCAATTTTTTGTATATAATGGAAAGCATTTCCAAGTCAAAAAGTTTGAGTTCCAGCAGAGCTACATAGCCTTTTAGTTTTAAGTTTTAACGTGAACAAAAGCACCGTATCTAAGCTGCATAGCTATGATTTTAGTCCTTTTTTTTTACGAGCAATTATGATCCCTAAAGCCTCCGTCATTTCTAATTTGGTAGTTCCCCCCCCCCCCCCCCCCCCCACGTAATTATACAATTGTGTTGGTCCAAACGGAATTAAACTCGAGTTCTTTAAATATGATCTAAAATTTGAATCTTGTGAATAAAACATATGGCAAATCAATCTCTGAGTGCAAATTAATAATCAACAAAATCAATGAATAATATGAGTAATTTACAAGTATAAAATATGATTAAGAAAACATTTTAGAAAGAAAAGAGAGAATGTAATATATATCTCTCATGATTAAGGTGGATTAAAATTTAATCTTACCTTAAATTTTGAGATCATGCAATCAATGACTTGCAACAAAGGCTCTAATATTTAACAAATAAATTTTAAGGATTTCTCTTTGCTTTTGTGTGAAGAAAGTGGCTAAAGGGTATTCAGGTCAAAAGGACAATTGGAAGTTGACGTGGGTTGGAAAGAGACAACCTAGTCCAAAAGAATCCAATTATGTGTATATAAATATAAGAAAACCAAACCAATTGAAAAAAAAAAAGAGAGAGCCTAGAAGTGTTAATTGCAAATACAATACTCCTAAGGCAAGCTAAGGAACCAAACACAAATCCTCTCATTTCATTTACCTCTCTGCCTCCAAAAATATTAATTCAAACAAGAAAAGAAAGGAATTCTACTCCTTTCAACAATACCTCTATATCTATATATTCCCTTCTATTTTGGTATCCTAGAATCTTTTCTCTTCCTTCCTCACAATGACAACATTCATCACAACAATGTTTATTTTTCTAGCATTTTCTCTCCATGCAGGTATTCTGTTTTGTCCTGTTTTTATTTTTATTTTTTCCTTAAATTTTTAACTCTTAAGAATTATAACTTGCACAATATTTAGTACTAATTCATTGATTAATGTGAAATTATAGATATTGGATACTGTTTTGGGATCAACTACGGTCAAGTTGCTAACAATTTGCCACAACCTGAAAAAGTCCTTGTACTATTAAGCACTCTCAACCTCACAAAAACAAGAATCTATGACACAAATCCTCAAATTCTTAGTACATTTTCAAAATCAAACATTGAAGTAATTGTGACAGTTGAAAATGAAATACTAAACCAATTAGATGATCCACAACAAGCACTTCAATGGGTGAACAGCCGCATCATACCGTACCTACCAAGCACAAAAATCACCGGAATTCAAGTAGGTAACGAAGTTTTCACCGACGATGATACAACTCTTCTTCAACATCTTGTTCCAGCTGTGATTAATATTTACAATGCTTTAGCTCGATTAGGCTACTCAAACATTTGGGTTTCAACGCCGAGTTCTTTAGCAGTGTTGGAAACTTCATACCCTCCTTCAGCCGGTAGTTTCAAAGGCGAAATTTCTAGCATGATGTACCAATTTTTGAACTTCTTGCAAACAACAAAAGCGCCTTTTTGGATCAATGCTTACCCTTACTTTGCATATAAAGATGATCCAGATTCAATTCCTTTGGATTATGTTTTATTTAATCCTAATCAAGGAATGGTTGATCCTAACACAAACCTACATTATGATAACATGCTTTATGCTATGGCTGATGCTGTATCATTTTCCATAGCTAAAATGGGATTTAAAGGGATTGAAGTTAGGGTATCCGAGACGGGTTGGCCTTCTAGAGGCGATCCGAATGAGGTTGGTGCTTCTCCGCAAAATGCTGCAATTTATAATAGGAATTTGTTGAAGAGACAAATGGCGAATCAAGGGACACCTTTGAATCCTAGAATGAGGTTGGAAGTTTACTTGTTTGCATTGTTTAATGAAGATTTGAAACCTGGACCAACCTCAGAAAGAAATTATGGTCTTTTTAGACCTGATGAATCTATGACTTATAATGTGGGGATTTCTACTCTTGCAACCACTTCTCCATCATCGTCGTCGTCACCATCTGCTTCCGGTTCATTTTCTATTGCCTCCTCTGCCACTAAGATTAAGGTAAATGCATCACTACTGCAGACAACATACTTTACGACAAGCTTTTAAAAAAAACATATTTTACGACAAGATTTTCGAATGACAATTTTGAAATTATGTGTCATGTATGTTCGTATATGAAGGTTTATGAAGATTTTGATAAAATATTTGTAATTTTTAAACAATTTGTATGAAGAGTTATGAACTAAAAGTTATATAAGTTTTGATTTATTTCAATCATGAATCATAAAGTTTAATAAGTTATTAACTAATATTACATTCATCGCTATGTTATTCAAGGAAACATGCATGCATGTACACAGTTTTTTCTAATCACTATATGCACAGCTGTTTAAAAGTGTAAGATCCATAAATCATAATGGGCCCGACCCATTTATAATTAACTAATCATACTCCTTAATTATAAAAAAAAAATATAAAATACATCTTATTGAAATATGGGGATGTATATGTTAGTAAATTATTATAAATTTTTTAAGAGACAGATGTTACTAAATATTGAGCAATTGAAATCTAATTATATTCTATGATCTTTTTCATTCCTTCTTTTTATTAATTAATTCAATTTTATGTGAAACAGGTAGCACCAAAGGGATACCAAAACTTGGTGTATTGGATGTTTGTATACGTGTTGGTTTCAATCCTTTATGTGTGAAGACCTTCCTTTATTGTGGGATTCATGTCTATACATTAAGTACATATTGGAATTTTACTTCTTTCAAAGTGGCCAAAAAAGACACCTAGTTGAAACAAAGGCACTTTCAATATCTCAAAAATGAACATTATTTAAAGGTACCCTATTTTGCAGAAAATAGGACCAACACACTTTCCAAACACTTGGGCAACAAAATCAGCAGTATGGCACACAGAGAAAGGAATTAAATGGGAAGAATGGAAGATTACCCAATGTCTTCGTCAAGTGGCACTTACCCTACCATTATGTCACATTCTAACTATTAGCATGTGGAGGTGACACAAAACTGAACTTATTTAGGTAGATAGGGGACAAAAGCCATCTCATTCTTTCAATGCAAGATGTTGCAAGAGCATAAACTTTAGTTTTATTTAATTATTATCAATGGCCAATTATATAATTGTATACCGTTAATTATGTGAATTTAATTTCACTTTTGTTTCTATCTTGCTTCTCGGCATGATTATGTTACTTAAAATAACAAGTTTTATAGACAAATATTAGCAAGTTAACAGATATAATTTTTAAGGTTTAAAACTTGGACCTCATTTTTAAAACGCATTGGTTGTCTCTTAACTCACAAATCATGCTAACTACGTGGGATTCTTAAAATAACAAATCATGTTTCCAATTTTTACTTTTGATGATTTTAGACAAAGTTTGACGTAAGGAAAGGCAAAAAATTTCCTAATTTTTAATCTCATTGATGTAAAGAAGAAAAAGGAGTTACTACTAGAGGACCAGCCTTATCTGCCATGTGCATCATAAAGTATTGAGATTAGTCATCTCTGTGGATTTGCCTTGTACCATATGCATCACCTTATTGTATGTTAAATTCTCTCCATTTTTTGAAGGTGGAATCCACGAGTATTACTATTATAATATATCCAAGATTAATTTTTAAGGTACATTTTTTAAAAACTCGCTTTTTAAAGTTCTAATGATATGTCACAAAATTAATCTACTTCTCTCTTTTGTCCACTTTTTGCAATCTTTGGCACCTCTAATAATTTTTCATTTTGCATCTTATTTCTCTTGTTACAAAGAAACGGAGATTTATCTCATAGCAAAGATAAGCCAGAGAACTTGATAAAGAGAAAAATTTCTTAGAATTCATATTGATTGATAAAAAATGGTAAGTGAGGACATTGCATGTTCTATATATAAAGACAAATTCTTGTTTACCCATCAATAAAAGGTGGGTAATATTACTCATGCTGAGTTGACCCAATCAAAACAATATATTTATATAACATTAAAAATAATAAACAAATAAATAACTTTGATTGGTGCCAACTCAACATGGGTTGTGTTACTCACTTTTTATTAATTGGTACCCAAGTTGTCACCAACTAACTCCAAAGAAAGTGGTAACTCATCTAATCAATCAATATTTCATAAAATAATCAAAGTTTGATCGATAATTATTTGAATCAGAATTGAACTTATATTACCCGAACATTCAACTTTAGTTGAAACACATTGCATATAACCACTTAATTATAGGAAATGAAGTAATTAAAATATAATTTTAATAGATATATAGGCTTTGTTTGGTTCTAATTTCTGTTCTCATGAGGACAATGGGGCGGTCTAACTTTATTATTCCCTTTGCTAAATAACCAATAATTAGCATAGGGTCATTTCCAAAGTTTCCTTTATCATCAATGGTTTAATTATTTAAATTTTTTCTTATCTTTTGTTAATCTTCTCTCTACTTCCCTTCTCTTCTGTACTAAAGAGGGGACAAGCAAACCTCAGCCATATCAAAAAGTGATGTTGATTGGTCTAGTTCTTTGACATCAGCTAACATGGTGCACATGAACCCCTCAAATTCTAAAGCCGACCATTAAAAATAATAATTTCTTATTTTCTTTAGGCACATAAAAATAAAAATTCTACGAGAATTTTCAAACAAATCTCACCAAGAATATTTGTGTTAAAGCCTTTTGATTTGAAACTAGTTCCCGCAGACAAGTGATTTGGCACTATTTTGTCTTTTAGTGATTTGATTAAAGTATAATAGGACGTATCTCAACTAAGGGTCCCATACCATATAACCTCAGCATGTGATGTTGCTTATCTATGATAGACCTTGAAAAAAAAAATGCAATCATGTATTTTTTATGGTTAAATATGTTATTTGTCCCTATAAATATATCAATTTTTCGTTTTAATCCCTATAAAATTTTCAATCACTATTTTTTGTCTCTATTTTTAAGTTAACTTTTGTATTTTTTTAATGAAATTGTGCAGAAATGTGTAGAATATTGTAAAAAAATTCAAAAAAAATTAATTTTTTTAACAAAACATAAATTAAATATGAATTTTTAACCCTAAAAATAAAATTCATATTTAATTCATGTTTTGTTAAAAAATCTTTTTTTTTGAGAAATTCTTATAATATTATAATTTTTTTGCAAAAATATAAATTCTACATATGACTTTACTTTAAAGGAGGGACCAACAGTGAAAATATAAAACTTTTGGGGACTAAAAGTTGAAAAATTTTAGAGAGACTAAAACGAAAAGTTGACATATTTATAAGGACCAAAAACATATTTAACCCTATTTTTAATGTTATGCCTTTTCATATTTTAGTTTTTTCTTATTGAAATTACATTCTCCGTAATCGTCCGGTAGTCAATTATATCATTAGCCACTCGATTAAGATTAAGGTGTCTAGATTTTGATGCAAATTTTGATTTAGAAGAAATTAAAACAAAAGATTGAAATATGCTGATTATGTGCAATCAGGAGATTGCGATAGCACACAAACCAAATCTCATTTTTCTGATTGGCTAAGCTGCTAAGCCTTCGAATCATTGCTCAATTATACTGAACAGTGTGACAAGTTATTTTGTCTATTTTGTATGTTCAAGATAGGTTTTCTATTATTTGTCATTGTTGAGCTGTTGAATACATAGCACTAGATTAATCAGTAACACTGTAGAATAGATTTTAACATGACCCTGCTTAATGTTGAGGGAGCAATGGTAGTGAATTTTGTCGCAATCATTTAGAAACTAGAATTGTTTAGTAGCTTTCAAAACTTCGATTGAAAAGATATTGATGCTGTGGAAACCTTTACCAGTCCTCTCCCTTATCGAAAATGTGCAAACATGTTTTTAGCTATGAAGTCTGGATACGTAGTACGGGTGCAGGTACGATACGATACGGGTACGTGAATACGTGAAATTTTAAAATTTAGGATACGATACGGCTAAGATACGTTAACAAAGTATTTATATTAAAATTTATATACATGTAAAATACTTCAAAAAAATAAGTATTGATTACTCTTCAATAATATATAATCATAAAAGTCACAATTTACAAAAAATAATACATGTGATCAAAATAAAAAATGAAACCTTTTTCGTATGAATCATATTCTATTTTCATTCATATGTTAGAATATCAATAAATGTATCAATAAAAGAACTCAAAACAAAGTTTGTTTAATGTTGATTGATTGAATCTCCTCTCTCTCGTTACTTTCATCCACTAAAAACATAATTTTTAATTGGTTAATCAAAAAACAATTATAGTGATTCATATCTTAAATTGAATCATATACATCTCCATTGAATTTTCACAACACAATCTCACTTTTTTACCCTTCATTTTTTTTTCAGATACGTCTCTGTAAAGTATCTAATAAGTATATGTGTGTATCTGTCGAGTATCTTATAAGTATCCGATAAAATATATATTTTAAATTAAAATAATTAATTCCGATACTTTGTAGGTATGTATCCGAGAGTATTCGTGGATTATACGTATCCGATACGGGTATGTCTTCATTTTGGAGTATCCGGACGTTATAGGTTTTTAGCATACCCTCACTGTTTTCACTTTTGACCATTATTACTTTGAATATTTCTACCGACTGATATTGAGGTCTCATGAGCATGCATAAACACTAGTTCTTGGGTTTAATATTAGTGACACAAAAACAAAACAACAATCCCATGTATACATTACATAATTATTTACATAATCTACCATTTGCGTAAAACTCGCCATGATTATAGTTTGAATTTTTTTAATTATTGTATTAAGTTTTGTATATGAGTTATGCTAACATGTGTCTTAGAGCAAATACAATTGTCAAAAGTAGTAAGTTTGCATCAGATTCAACTATATTTTAACTTTTAAAAAGTTAAATCTATCACTTTTTATTATTTTTCAATGTAATATTTTTATTTTTATCTTCTTAACAATGTCATAGGGGCGCTCTTTAGCATTTCCCTTTTTATATTAGGCCTAACTAATTATTAAAAAATTGGTTTGTAAGGTTAGGAGATTCATTTAGAGTCGAATTTTATTTTGTGCCAGACTTACGCATGGTGCATGAATATTAACAAATTAACGGCAAGTGAATTGATTGATAAAATCTTTGATACCATATTAAGTTTTTGGAAAATGCTTGTTATCGACGGATTGAATCGCTCACGAGAGTAACATGTCAAACTTAGTAATTATTTTTGCAACACAAACTGACCATGTATGTTTTTTTTTTGTTTTGCTTTGACAATGGAGTTGACCATTTATGATTAGTGGGTGCTTTTTAATAGGTGCTCCTCATTCATGATAAAATCGCTATGATTTTCTCGCTATATATAGTATTGTCATTAGTTTTATATCAAGTCTAACTCATTCTTATAAAATATGCATTGAATGGATGAATGAGTCTCCTGAACTCATGAACACCCCTTTGATATTAATGGTGGATGACTTGATCATAGACCATGATATCATATTATATTTTTATACCAAGTCTAACTCATTCTTATAAAATTGACTTTTAAGGTGAAAAATACCACTCTTTATAAACTCATTTCAAACTCTATCTTTACTTGAGTATTTTTTCCATACAGTGTTAAGTTCTTCATTGGTTTCATAGCAACTTTGACAATTAGTATACTAGCCTTGAAAGTTTTACGTGCTCCATGTTTATAATTACAACTATCAAATGGACCAACTTCGTCCGACCTGCTTTGATTTGACGGACTTGGTTACATAAACGGATTAGACTGGACCGATGACATGTTGTCATTACATGTTTTTCTATCAGTTATTTTGATGTTTTAGTTAGTTTTTAGTGTCCTTAGACAACCTAAAGTGAAGAAAGCAGGAATTTTACTTGGCAAAGTAGTTAACAGCATCGTGACACGATTTTTGATCAGGATTTGGGATTTGCTACTGCCTGAAAACTGTGACACGATTTGGAGGAGTGTCAAAATGGAAATTTGAAATAATGAAGGCATTTTGTCATGATTTTTATCATCGTGACACGATTTGAGATGCCCAGAACTTTGCCTATAAAAGCTTAACTTGTATTATGAGAGAGGGTTATGAATTTTGGAGATTTGAAGCACGAATTTGAGAGCAGAAGACCGAAGAGGTGACTTCCCACCAAACCCATAGTCAGTTCTATGTATGTTAGTATGCTTCATTTGAATTTGATATTTGTAATTCCTATTATGAGTAGTTAAATTTCTAGAGATTAGGTCTGGAGATGAATCTGATATAAATCTGTTTGAATCATGTAGGTTGTGAAGCTCTATTTTATATGAATGTCAATCTAGTTTTATTCAATTCAATTTGTGCATAATGCGTTTTATATCTTGATCACATGTAAAATGATTTCAGAGTATGAATGACTAATGACCATAACTTTCAACTTAGATCTAATTGAATTGTTCAACCAAACTGATGAATCTAGGAATAGATGATGGTTATGTTGAGATATTAGATTAACGTTTTTAAAACCTTCAAAGAGTACGAGTTCACCTAAGGAATTATGAGTTGTACTATGAAAAAAGAACTCTGACTCAAGGGAATGATCAGAGTTAATTTTGTGTTAATCATTGTAAAACTAGAAAAACATTTATCGAATTTAGGTGTGGTTTACCAAACAATATTAGTCAGCAGAATCGAAAGACGTGATCCCATTCTCCTATTATTTTCACAACACTTTTTACAAGTTTATTTATTTTACAATTGTAAAACCAAACTATTTGCGATGTGCAACCCCCCAATTTTTATTACATCCTTAATAATGACTATTTTGCTGAGTAGAAATTAAGCAGTCTCTGTGGATACAATCTTGAAATTTTATTACTTTGATATAATTTAGTACACTTGCTAAATATTTATCACGGACCAACCCACTTGTTATCAGATTGTAAATTTTTTAAGCCTTAACCAACAACAATAGGCTATGTGTAGGGTCATCCCCGATAATTTGGAGGCTCCGTTATAATCTTGACAATTTTTCATTTAAAAAGAATTGATAAAAAATCTAACACCACTTATAGTGACAAACAACTAAGTTGTAGTTAAATATATGAACAATGATTCAAACATGACTTTTACCTACAGACAAATAAACATTTATCTATGGATAACGCATAATTGACAGCAAAATTGTTGTCTTTGATACTTTTACCTACGAGAAAAAGGATATTTAGTGACGGATTTTAGCCGTAGGTACAAGTTTTTTTTTTATTTTTTTTTATTGTCCCGATTAGAACACTCAGATGAATTCTCAGTTTATGAATCTAATTTGTGTTGCAGAGGTCCAGAGAGGGGGACTGCAGAAAATCCAATTTTCTTATTTAGGTACATGTCCTTTGGGTAACTAACTAGGATGAATCCATTTTTCATGATTTGAGAGATTGTACGATCATTGTTAATGTCTAACTAATCTATTAGGCAATGTTTCTCCTCTTAGTTTCTTTCAAACAAACATGGTTGACTGGATCCTTTTTGAACTTATCATCTGCCCTAAACAAACCTGGTTTCTCCTCTTTGTCACCAATGCACAAACATCACACACAAATCTTTCTTTTTTAATTACTAATAAACATTTCAACATACGCTACACTGTATCTATTCAATTTAACCACGTTCACATCCACAATGTTTCTACAAAGATCAATATCACATTCCTGTTCTTTTTTTTTTTACTTCAAGAGATTGTTTTTCGTTAGAATCATTATTGCTACACTAAATGCATGATTGTAAATTCCAGGGAATCTAGTGAATTGCCTCATTGTAAATTAAACAGGGACATTTTTCTACATACGTTTTTTAAGATTTTGTAAATTAAATAGGAGTGTTCATTCTAGTTTTTGAATGTATCAAAATTGCAAATACATCGTCCGCGTTTCTTTTGTTTGTAATTTTATACATTAAATTGGCTAACTAAAAACACATTCGAGGAATAAAGTGACTATAAAAAGACATATTCAAACAGCAAAATAACCAACTAAATAAACACTTGATGACATGTTTACAATTTCGATATATTTAAAAACTATAATAACAAAGTATCACACGTTTAGAGATCGAAATAACAAATCATATAGGAAAAAGAGTGACATAATGACCTCGTATATACGACGTGCAACTCATTCGCTATAATTTCATGAAATTTTATTCGCTACATTTAGCATCATTCCTAATATAATGTCTTTGCTTGTATTGATCTACCGAAAATTCCTTTATACTCTCTTTGTCTCTATTTTTCGATTCTTCTTTGTCCCTAAATATGAGACATTTTACAAGATTTTAAACGCAACCATGATTTCTTTCAGAAAACATCCCTATTTAATATTTACCATTGAAAAATGTAAATACATTATCCCCTCCCTCAATGATATTGATTATAAGGGTCTTGTTAACAAATGTTCTAAGTGCATAGTTTAAGGGACCCATAAAAAGAAATTTTGTCTTAAAAATACAAGTCAAACATCAGGACAATGCAAGTGGTTTTGTTAGAATTTTCCTAATAATAATAATAATAGTGACAAATACATAAAATTAAAACATATTTTAGACTTTTTTTTTGTACAAAAGAGGGGCTTAAGGCCCAAAGAAGAAAAGGGAAAAAAAAGTAACATGAAATTCTAACATGTCTAGGGAAAGAGATCCCATAAGTATCATCAACTAAGAGAATCTTCATCCAAGAGTATTTGAATGAGATGTTAAGAGATCTCTTTTAGCTTAATCAGAGGTCTTGAGTTCGAATGTAGCTCTAAGAATGAAACATTGTTAAATTTCTTGAGAGAGAACTTTGTAACACATTTTGGCCCTACCTAACTAGGGGTGTTCAAAACCGAACCAATCCAATGGAAAAACCGCAAACCGACACCGCAAAAAACCGCATTTAGTTCGGATGTATTCAGATCGTTTTCTTACTCAACCGCATGGTTTGGTTCGGTTTGCGGTTTTTGTTTTATCAACCAAACCAAACCAAACCGCAACATACGAAAAACACTAATTAAACATGTCACCTAGACCAATATTCAGAAACTCAATGGAAACTTTTATAAAATGACATATTTTTTCTCTTGTTAAGTTTCTTCTTAACTTTTTATTTCAAAAATATGTTTATGTGTTACTTGAACTTTTAGAGAATGATAAAATCTTAGTATTTGCATTTCTTACATAATAAGATTATTGCACACGTTTTTAATTTGGTTTATGTTGTTGGGAATATTGTTGGAAATTTGTTGTGTTTTAGCTATTTAACTTGATTTTAATGTTGAAAACAAAAAATTGTATTGGCTCGATAAAAATCGCACAAACCGATCCAACCCAAACCGCATTGGTTTGGTTTGGTTTGGTTCGGATTTTATTTTAGATGTCAACCGAACCAAACCAAACCGCATGTTTTTTATCTTGCGGTTCGGATGACTTTTAGCCTTAAAACTGAACCAAACCGCACTGCGAACACCCCTATACCTAACTCAAGGGATTAGTCTTAGCATTTGCGTGCAGAAGATACTCGATACACACAAAAAATACTAATAGAATCTTAAACTCATGTGAATGGAAGCTACAAAGGATGAGTAAATCCATAGTGTTCAAACCAATCTGCACAACGATTTATCTCGCGCCAAATATGGTTGAATTTGACATGCTAATCCTTTTTCACCAATTCACAAATTCTTTGGGTCAAAGTTGGCAAAGTGTGATCGTCCATCGACACATGAGTAATCATGTCAATTAAGGCTTTATAGTCACTCTTTGCCACAAGATTTGTGACTTTATCGCCTCAAGCTATCTCAAATCCATGCCACATAGCCCACATCTCGACATAAGGGTCACACAATGACCAATTTTTGAAGTACTTATTCCAACAAGTTATATAAGTCAACCGACAAAAATGCTAAAATTGTTGACTATTGTCATTTTGTTTATCCAGGGATAAAACATAAGTTCCTTGTATTGCTTACTAATACACCATTTAATTAATGATTTTGGTAATGTTTATGTTTCTTTTTTTCAAAATTTTAGAGAAGTTTTGTTAGGGATAAACAAGTAGGATACTTTGGTTAAGGAAGAACTTTTCAAAATCAATACTCTTTTTGGTCATCCCTAACTCGAATTATGGCTAATACACAGTTTCAAGCTATATCAAACGCATTTCACAAACTAACACTTGCATTAAAATCATGCAAAACCACCACCGAAATTCATCAACTTCATTGCTACATGATCAAAACCTCACTCACCAACATTCCTTTCACTCTGAGCAAGCTTCTCGCTGCTTCAATTTTCGACATGAATTACGCTTCCACCATTTTCACTTCCATTCAAAACCCTAATCTTTTCATGTTCAATACAATGCTTAGAGGCTATTCCGTTAGTAATTCTTCAAATAAAGCTTTGCCCATTTTTAATCAGCTTAGGAATAGTGGAATTGGGCTTGACCCGTTTTCGTTCATCGCGGTGATGAAAGCTTGTGGAAGAAGTTTTGAGGTTGGGTTTGGTAGAGGGGTTCATGGGATTGTGGTGAAGTCTGGGAATAGGTTTTTTGTTGATCTGAATAATACAATTTTGCAATTTTATTGTGTTTGTGGAAGAATTGATGATGCACGTAACGTGTTTGATGAATGTCCTGAGAGAAATGATTTGGTTTCTTGGAATATTTTGATGGGTGGGTGTGTTCTTGTTTCAGAGTATAGTTTGGTTTTTGAGTTGTTTTTGAAGATGGGTTGTAGTGGAATTAGAGCTAGTGTTGCTACTATGTTGAGTCTTTTGTCTGCGGCTGGTGATATAGGGAGCTTTGTTTTGGGGAAGTCTCTTCATGGTTACTGTATTAAAATTGGATTTTGTTGTAATTTAAATGTTGTTACTGCATTGATTGATATGTATGCGAAAACGGGTTGTATCTATTTGGCACGGAAAGTTTTTGATGGTGTTGTTGAAAAGGATGTTGTGTTATGGAATTGTTTAATAAAAAATTATGCAAGGAGTTGCCTGGTTGAAGAAGCAGTGGCATTACTACAGAGAATGAGACAGGAAGGAGTGAAACCTAACTCTTCTACTTTGGTCGGGCTGCTTTCGGTGTACTCTGCATCCGGATCTATGCAGGGAGTTCGATATGTTACAAGTTTGATTGAAGAGGAGAAACTAGAACTGGATGTGGTTCTTGGAACAGCTCTTGTTGATGTGTATGCTAAATGTGGCTTTCTAGATGAGGCTATGGAGATATTTGACAGGATGGAAAATAAAGATGTGAAATCTTGGACGGCCGTGATTTCAGGTCATGGAATTCACGGGCAGCCGATTAATGCCATAAAGCTTTTCAATAGGATGAAGAATGAAGGGTTTAGACCAAATGAAATCACCTTTTTGGCAGTTCTGACTGCTTGTAGCCATGGAGGACTTGTTACTAAGGGGGTTGAATTTTTCAAGATCATGGTTCAGGAACACGGCTTTTCACCGTGGGTTGAGCATTATGGATGTCTTATTGATCTCTTGGGTCGAGCTGGAATGCTACATGAAGCATTTGAGCTAATCAAGAACTTGCCAATTAAAGGTGATGCTACTTCATGGCGCACACTGCTTTCTGCTTGCCGAGTCCATGGAGATGTTAAATTGGGGGAGTGTGTGAAAGATGTGCTAAGCAACTTTTATACACCGCATCCTACGGATTCCCTCCTCATTTCTGGCACTTATGCAGTTGCTGGAAGAATCTCAGATCTTACAAAAATGCAAGAAATTAAGCAAACAAATGTTAATAATGGGGTGCCTGAAACAAAGGGAGAAAGTATGGTAAAGGAGGCTGGATTCAGTAGAGTTGAAATTGATAACTAGGGATGAGAACACTAAAGGTTCATGAAGAAGTGTCGTCTCTGTTGCTCAAAGTGGCGGTTTCTGCTGTGCTCCAAAATTCCATATGAAATGTCTGAACATATACAGTCTTCCCTGGTGACATGTAGGAAGAAAACTTGGCACATGCAATTTTGGTGTCTATAGCTCAAATTGGTTTCATCTCTGCTTGTGTGGAATGGTTTGTGCCTTCCCAGTTTTGATTGAATTAATATACCGTGGTGCAACAATGCTAATTGAAGCATTCAATGAAACCCAGTGAGGGTAAAAATGAGCCATCAAAACTAAAGCAATCAGAGGCTGTTGCAGCTGCTGAAAGGAGATATTCCTTCCTATACTATTTACAGGATGGAGCTCTAGCTAGTTTGAACTGAGATTGTATCCTCAGTTCAGCCAGGGAAGTTCATTTTTTTCAAGGCAATCAATGACGCTGAGGAAAGAAATATTGCCTTTATTAGTCTGAGAGGCTTGATTTTTTTTTTTAGCAATCAAGTCTTGGTATGTCTTTGATTTTGATGATTTATAACTCTTTATTAACTGAAATATATAATTTTTTCTGTTGTAGTTCTGTTATTTTCAGAAGTTCGTTGATTAAACAATGAATCAAAAGTAGTACACATCTTCATATTCTGTTGATCCACAAATATTTTATTCCAATGTCACTTGTTAGTTGTTTCTACCTTCCTTTTTCCAAAACTGTTTCATGTTCTTCTGTTCTGTACATATATACTTTAGGCACGCTGAACTTTCAGTTGAGTTAAGATTAATGCTTAAAGTTAGCTAACATAAGTTTCAGATGAGTTGACTGATTGCATGTAATATAGCAGTAGTTACTAAATATAGTTGATAAACCTGATGCTTTCTGTAGGTTTTTTTCATTTACATGTATTCTTCTTTCTGTTTGTTACCTTGTGTGTAGAATCTCTTTAAGGCCTTAGACTTGAATCATCAATTTGACTGCAATTTCACCCCAACAAAATAATTATTCCAAAATACTTCCATTTCCTGTAGAAGGTAAAGGAAGAGGATGCTTTGTTATTCCAGTGCAGTCGTAATGGGCATGGAACAAGGCCCAAGCCCCTCTTCAGCTCAGTTTTAGATAATCTTACTAAGACTTTTTAGCAGCTTACATATTTTATTTTGAATTGGCTCTTGGCAATGAGTAAGAAATACTGCCTTGGTTAGTCTGAGATGCTTGAATTTTTTATTTGGCCATCAAGTTTTGGTATGTCTTTGATCTTTGATGATTTATACCTCTTTATTAGCTGAAATATGTAATTTTGCTGTTGTGGTTCTGTTATTTTCAGAACCTCGTTGCTTAAAATATGAATCAAAAGTAATACATATCCCCATATTCTGTTGCCCCGCCAATATTTTTATTTCAATGTCACTTGTTTCTACTTTCCTGTTTCCACAAATGTTTCTTGTTCTTGTGTTCTATACGTTTATACTTTAGACTCGCTGAACTTTCAATTGAGTTAAGATTAATGCTTAATTTTAGCCAACTTAAATTTCAGATGAGTTGGCTGATCACATGTAGTATACCAGTAATTACTAAATATAGTTGATAAGCTTGCTTGTTATTGTTTTAGACTTTGGGGAGCATTACTTTAGAGATTACCATGAGAACGCACATAGATTGAGTTTTAAAGTGTTACAATCAAGATGCACACTGCAAATTGTGGAGATTGCATTGATATATGTGGTATATCCTGTAAAGTTAATTTATTAGCTAGTTAGTAGGGGGTTGAAATCGTTATTGAAATAAAGCATGTTACCTATAAATAAGAGGAATAGTTGAGACGGTTTGGCAAGTGATTAGGGAGAGTATTGGGGTGTGAGGGTAGGTAGTATAGAGATTATTGAAGTTCTGCATTAAGGGGGATTTTCTCTATTCTTTTTTTTTTTTTTTTTTTTTTTTTTTGAAGAAGGTTTTCTCTATTCATTCTAGTAAGATAACATGTTCCTATCAATATCTCTGTTGAAGATATGAGACTTAGTGACAGGGTGTAGGTTATTCCGTGTGTATGCATCGGCATGGACTAATCTTTTATAACTTTTATTTTATAACTCAAATGAAGGTTCTTTTCATTCAAATGTATTCTTCTTCTTGCTGTTGTTGGTAGAATCTTTTAAGGTCTTATATTTCAATTATCAATTTGACTGCAATTTCTCCCCCAAGACAAAATATTTATTCAAAACTATTTTCATTGCATGTAAAAGAAAAAGGAGGAGGAAGCTTTGATATTCTAGAGCTGTTGCCAATACTCAGACATAATATACTCCGGCCTAATGAGGAAGCTCATATCACCCCGGGCCAATGTATGGGTAAGTAGTAAGTTTGACTTCAATTCAAGTGTACTCATAATGGACATGGAACAAGGCCTAAGCCTCTCTTCAGCATAGGTATAGATAGATAATGTTACACATGTAAGACTTCTCGAAAATTGCTCTTCTCCCTTTTAAAATTGTTCATTCCCTTAAAAATGCTCAGCGTGAGTTAACTCACGTTCGGCATTTTTCAACGTGAGTTAACTTACGCTGAGTATTTTTCAGCGTGAGTTAACTCACGCAGGTACAAAAGCAAAAGGGAAATGAGCAAAAACAAAAGGGAGAAGAGCAATTTTCAAACTTCTGAGGAGCTTACTTGTTTTCTTCGAGCTGTTTTTGGCAATGAGCAAGATGGTAAATATGTCAAAGAGCTTGCTTCAAGGTTTTCATGCCTTTCTTTTTTTAACACATAAAATTGGCTCCTCTTACGTGATTTTTTTTTTTTTGGAATATTGATATAATGTTAAGAGTTTAATGGATATGCATCGACAATGTAAAAATGTCATACTTTTGTCAATACATAGTTACACACACAAACGGTATGTTATTTACCATCAAATGTTGATTTCACATTTAAGTAATTAAAATCTATTTGATTTCGTCTAAATAATGAGACAAATGTTATGCACAATAAAATTGAGGGCTTTTACTTTTCCCACTCTATGCTATACTCGCGCGCCCTATAAATTTTCCAAAAATACCCTTGGTTCGGATTATATAATTCGAACCAGATTGTTAGGATTTTTTGGATTCTAAAATCCAAAACATTACGAACTGCATTTTTTGTTGTATTTGATGTCAAAAGTCTTTGCTGACCGTCGTAGAATCTCCGCATAAACTGCAAAGCAATTGCAGGGATTCTATGAACGGTCAGCAATGACCATGACACCATAAACACTCCTAAAAAACTAAAAAAAAGTTTAAGAAAAAGTAAGAAATGATGGGAAGTGAAGAATGAATGAAATTGTTAAAGATGCAAGCCTATTTATAGCCTTAAACCAGTCTTAAACCATAACTACAACCAAAGGACACGTTTCCCTTGGTTTGAAGGTGAGAAAAACACAAGAAGGGGGGGGGGGGGGGGTTGAATTGTGTTGGTTTTTTTTTTTCTTTCTCAAAAACTTAGATTAGTTCAGAATCAGATATAGATCAGATTCTGAAACTATTTTTAGAGTTGTTTTGCAGCGGATATAAAGTAAATGAGAGAGAGAGAGACACAAGCAGTTTATCCTAATTCCTTCCACAACCCGGAAGCAGTACAGTCCCCTTGTCACTTACAAGAGATTTTTACTATAATCACAAAGATTACAATTGCTCAAGCACACAACTAGAGACTTTCTTGCTCAAACACACAGTATGAGACTTCCTTGCTCAAACACACAGTATGAGACTTCTAGTTGCTCAAGCACACAAGCAAGAGACTTTTAATTTAAACAGAATTACAAAGAAATTTGTTTGAGCTGAACACTTGATATACTATCAGTGGTGTTCGCAAAATACAACACAGATTTAGACTCTATACTTAAGAAATTCTAAGATAAAAAGGTTTGGAAGAATTTCTAAGTTATTTGATGACTTTCAGATTTGCCAGTTTTTGCGTTTCCAGAAAACAGAGCAACAGAGTCATGAGAGTCATGTGCTTCTTCTTCAAATCTTCAATCCTTTATAGAGGAATAAAGAGCTGTTGTGAAGATGCCATGTCATCAAATAGAGCCGTTTGGAATAGAAGCTTCAGCCAGCATTAAATCCTTCTGTTCTGGTGTGCGAATTCAGAAAACAGAGCAGTACGATTTTGAATTGTTTCCTTAAAACCTGGCTGCTTGTTTCGTCCAAGGAGGCAAAGGTTGCAGAGAGCTGTTCTGACTGTACAGTACTTTACTATTGACAGTGACAGTTGTTGACTTCTGCTTTTCCTTAAAACTCAGACGCAGTTCTTCAGAAGCTGGTCTTTCAGACACTGTTCATCAGACGCACTTCTTCAGACGCAGTCTTCAGACGCACTGTTCATCAGACGCTGCCTTCATAAGCTGGTCATCAGACGCTGCCTTCAGACGCACTGTTCATCAGACGCTGTCTTCAGAAGCTGGTCATCAGACGCTGCCTTCAGAAGCTGGTCATCAGACGCACCTTCAGACGCTGGTCTTTCAGACGCACCTTAAGCTTCAATATTTTCCTTTTGCTCTTAACTTGATCTTTCAGAACCACCATTAGATATAACAATTAATTATATGGTCCTGCACACTTAGAACAAGCATTAGCATATCCAATTTTTCTTTTTAACACTTTGTTATCATCAAAACTCTACATTTTGTTCCAACAATCTCCCCCTTTTTGATGATGACAAACATAAGTATTAATAGAAAATTGTTGTTAATTTAATTAACAAGTTGACTTCAGGGTCTGAGGTTTGTAAGCTCCCTCTGAGTCTGATAATTCACAAGGTGAGGTTTGTAAGCTCCCCCTGAGTCTTATACAGGTTAATTAAATTCAGTTTAAATCAAACAGGTGAAAAATCAAACTGTTTCTGAATGATTTTTCACAGAATTATCTCACAAAGGCTAAGAGATAAGAAGCTGTTCTCCTAAGTTAATTAATTATCAGAAATTAACTTATATTCTGTAAGCTCAGAGCCTGAAATACTTGTTACTTTTACTCCCCCTTTTGTCATCAATAAAAAGAAAATTTAAGAATTTAAGAGAGTTAAAACGTGAGATAAAAATGTTCAGAGCATTTTGTTCAGTACCACTGAACTGTTTCAGACACAATTGTTCAGAACATATGGTTCAGTACTGCTGAACTCTTTCAGACACAATTGTTCAGAACATATGGTTCAGTGCTACTGAACTTTTTCAGACAAAAATGAGAGTTTTTAAATGGGTCTGAAAACTGAACATATAAGATGAGAAAGTGAAAGTGTGACTGTGTTTTGAGTGTTTTTAAAACATTTCAGAAACTGAAAATAGAAAAACATTAAAACACAACTGCACATTGATGACTTTAGGAGGGGCAAAGTACAACTTTCAAGGCTAACTCATCACTGCCCAGCAGTTATAACTTATCAGATTCTGACCATGTGTTAGACAACTGTTCAGATTCACTCTCATTAGTGGGTCACGTCTAAAGTGTCCACTTATAATGAGTTTTATCAGAAGTCAAAAATTCAGATTCTGAAACTCAGACTAATGTCTTCAGAAGCTGAACTTTCTTCAGACTCTCAAAGTGAGTGTCTGTTAAGTCTTAGCTTCTGATGAACTTCAGATTCTCAGTTTCTATTCAGAGTCAAGCAATTTTTTCAAGAGATGAAATGCATGTTCAGATTCTTTTTAATAAAATTAAATCTATCTTCTGTGAGGGGTTTTGTAAATATATCAGCCCATTGATGATCAGTATCAATGAATTGAATATCCAAAACACCCTTCTGAACATAATCTTTAATAAAATGATGTTTAATTTCAATATGCTTGACTCTTGAATGTAGAATTGGATTTTTTAGACAAACAGATTGCAGCAGTAATATCACAAAGATGGGTATGCTGTTTTCATGAATCTGATAGTCTTCCAACTGATGTTTCATTCAGATTAGTTGTTCCCTTCAGATACCTGAGGATTCTCTTAACATCAGTCATATGAGATTCTCTAGGATCTGATTGGAATCTTGCACAAAAGCATACACTGAATAAAACATCTGGTCTAGAAGCTGTTAAGTATAACAGAGAACAAATCATACCTCTGTTGAGCTTCTGACCTACCTCTCCTTGTTCATTCAGGTTGTTTCTGAACACCCATTTTGTTCCAATAATGTTCTTGTGCTTTGGTCTTGCAAATAAGTCCCAAACACCATTTCTTTGGAACTGGTTGAGTTCTTCTTGCATAGCCATAATCATTAAGACTTTGTTCAGAAACATCTTGCTCTTGATTAGCTTCAGGAGGAGTGTCAGCTACTGAGAGATTTTCAGCTACAGGAGAATTTTCAACTTTTTGAAGATTTTCAGCTTCTGAACTTTTCTCAGACTCAGGAGTCTGATCAGGTTCTGAAGCATCTTCTGAAAGCTGAATATCAGTACCAGTGATCTAGTCTTTTTGGTTTCCTCCAGACCCCACAGTTCCTCCCTCTTTCATGGTCAGGGTTTGGAACATAGACTTTCCTTCTGTCATGTAATACCAACATCCACTGCCCAGGTACCAAGACTTCTCCTTTTCTTTGGCTGTTCAACATATCTGCAATAGAAATGATTTCTGACATAGGTACCCATATCTTTATGGGTCCTCCTGGGTTAGTTATGAAAGGTTTACTCTTTTGTTGCACCTTATGTCTGGAGTTATAGAACTCAGACTTGTTCAGATACCTTGGATGTGAATCCGTTAATCTTGAATAAGTCTTAGTATCAGACACTGAGTTCTTCAGAACCTGAGCTTTCAATGGTTTTGACTCAGATTTCTTCAGAACCTTAGACTTGAAGGTCTTTGATTCTGAGCTTTTTAGAGTCTGAACCATTGAAGACTTTGGTTCTGTTTTCTTCAGAACTTTGGACTTAAGAGTCTTTGATTCTGATTTGTTCAGAATCTTGGATTCAGAAGTAGTAGGTTCTGATTTGTTAAGAACTTCAGTTTTGCCTGCTCCTGACACAAAGTAAACTTTCAGACCTTTCTTAATACAATCATAATCATATGACAGATTGGCTTTCTTTTGTATCCTTTGTCTGACATTCTGAGATTTAAAAGGTTTTGTATAAACTGGTTTAGTATCTTTTGAAGATTTCATAAACACAGCCTTTTTAAAATTTGAGTATGAATTTTTCAGATTCTGAGACTTGCTTGCCTTAGGTTCTGAACTCTTCAAACTTTGAACCTTTTCAGATTTAAAGTCTGTTTTCCTCATAGTCTTAGACTTAGAACCTTTTGGCTTAGACTTTGGCAAAATTTTAGATTCTGCCTTCATCTTTCCCTTAGGTTCAGAAGTTTTGGATTCTGAGCAGTTCAGAACTTCAGACTCAGCAGTCTCAGTTTCTGGTAAATTCTGTTTCTCAGAAATCTCAGATGCAGGTACAAAACACACCTTGGTGCCTTTCATAATATCTTCAGAACAGGATGGTATGTTTGTTTCTTTTGAATGATTGAAAGGATCATTTTTGAAACCAATACCTTCTCCTCTGTTTCTGCTAATATTATAAATCATAGAAGCAATCTTACTTCTGTTGATTCCAGTTAAGATAAAATCCTGAAATACAATTTCTTGTTCACTTGGAATTTCATCAGGTTTCTTATGAACCATTTCTTTGAGTTCTTTAACTTCTTCATCAATCTCATTGATGTGATTCTGAAGTTGAAGATTCTCATCAGTCAGCAAGTTATATTTATTTTTCAAAGATTTTAATTGACTCAACTTGCTTCTGAGGTGGTTCATAAGATCTTTAAATGTTTCAATAAATTCAGAACGAGTAAGTTCAGAATATACCTCATCTTCATCTTCAGAGTCTGATCCTGACTCTTCATCAGAAGATGTTGTAGCAATCAGGGCTATATTTGCTTCTTCTTCATCTTTATTCTCAGACTCAGATTCATTGTCAAGCTCATCCCATGTAGCCATAAGACTTTTCTTGAATATGTCTTTGAAGTTGCTTGATTTTGAGCTGATCTTCTTGAATTTCTCCTTTGATCTGTCCTTTTGTAGCTCAGGACATTCAGCTCTGACATGATCAGTCTTATTGCAGTTGAAGCAACCTTTCTGTTCTTCCTTCTTGGAACCAGATCCTTTGAAGTTGTTGCTCCTGTTAGAAGATTTCTTTTGTCTCTTCATCAAATACTAAATTCTTTTAGAAAGCATTTCCAGCTCCTCAGCTTCTGAATCTTCTTCAGAATTTCCCTCAGGAAATTCTTCATCAGATTCTATAGCTTTTAGAGTTTTTAATGACTTTCCTTTAGATTTCAGTGTTATATACTCAGATTTTCTAACAGGTTCATCTTCATTGAGTCCTAGTTCATGCACTTTGAGAGAACTTATAAGATCTTCAATACTTAGAGTATTTAGATCTTTAGCTTCCTCAATAGCAGTCACTTTAGGTCTCCATTTAGATGGTAGACTTCTGAGGATCTTGTTCACATGATCAGCAGTAGTATAGCTTTTCTTCAGAATCTGAAGTCCAGAGACCAGAGTCTGAAATCTTGAGAACATAGTCTCAATGTTTTCATCTTCCTTCATTCTGAACAGCTCATACTGCTGAACCAGAAGATTTGCTTTTTCTTCTCTAACCTTCTTGTTTCCTTCATAGTTAGAGCAGAGAGAGGTGAAGATGGCTTTTGCTGTTGATTTATCACTCAACTTCAAGTATTCATTGTGGGGCAGAGAGTCCACAATAATACCTCTTACATTGTGATGCTTTCTATAGATCTTTCTTTCAGCATCAGTAAGGCTTCTTCTGTTAACAACTACTCCTTCTTCATCAACTGGTATAGTTATACCATCTTCAATGATGTCCCATAGACTATCATCTATTCCAATGATATGACTATACATTTTGCTTTTTCACCATGAAAATTTCTCAGGATCACCAGTAAACATAGGAGGTTTATGGTGTGAGTGAGATTGCTTGTCATAGTCACCACCACCACTTCTGGATGTGGATTCACCAGATACACCAGAAGCCATGTTTTTCCCAGGATCTTTACTGACTCACTGTTTAGTGATTGAATATCAGAACCGGAGCTCTGATATCAACTGAAGGTGAGAAAAACACAAGAAGGGGGGTTGAATTGTGTTGACTTTTTCTTTTCTTTCTCAAAAACTTAGATTAGTTCAGAATCAGATATTAATCAGATTCTGAAACTATTTTCAGAGTTGTTTCGCAGCGGATATAAAGTAAATGAGAGAGAGAGACAAGCAGTTTATCCTGGTTCCTTCCACAACCCGGAAGTAGTCCAGTCCCCTTGTCACTTACAAGAGATTTTTACTATAATCACAAAGATTACAATTGCTCAAGCACACAGCTAGAGACTTCCTTGCTCAAACACACAGTATGAGACTTCCTTTCTCAAACACACAGTATGAGACTTCTAGTTGCTCAAGCACACAAGCAAGAGACTTTTAATCAAACAGAATTACAAAGAAATTTGTTTGAGCTGAACACTTGATATACTATCAGTGGTGTTCACAAAATACAACACAGATTTAGACTCTATACTTAAGAAATTCTAAGATAAAAAGGTTTGTAAAAATTTCTAAGTTATTTGATGACTTTCAGATTTGGCAGTTTTTGCGTTTCCAGAAAACAGAGTAACAGAGTCATGAGAGTCATGTGCTTCTTCTTCAAATCTTCAATCCTTTATAGAGGAATAAAGAGCTGTTGTGAAGATGTCATGTCATCAAATAGAGCCGTTTGGAATAGAAGCTTCAGCCAGCATTAAATCCTTCTGTTCTGGTGTGCGAATTCAGAAAACAGAGCAGTACGATTTTGAATTGTTTCCTTAAAACCTGGCTGCGTGTTTCGTCCAAGGAGGCAAAGGTTGCAGAGAGCTGTTCTGACTGTACAATACTTTACTGTTGACAATGACAGTTGTTGACTTCTGCTTTTCCTTAAAACTCAGACGCAGTTCTTCAGAAGCTGGTCTTTCAGACACTGTTCATCAGACGCACTGTTCATCAGACGCTGCCTTCAGAAGCTGGTCATCAGACGCTGCCTTCAGACGCACTGTTCATCAGACGCTGTCTTCAGAAGCTAGTCATCAGACGCTGCCTTCAGACGCATTGTTCATCAGACACTGCCTTCAGAAGCTGGTCATCAGACGCACCTTCAAAAGCTGGTCTTTCAGACGCACCTTCAGACGCTGGTCTTTCAGACGCACCTTCTGACGCTGGTCTTTCAGACGCACCTTAAGCTTCAAAATTTTCCTTTTGCTCTTAACTTGATCTTTCACAACCACCATTAGATATAACAATTAATTATATGATCCTGCACACTTAGAACAAGCATTAGCATATCCAATTTTTCTTTTTAACACTTTGTTATCATCAAAACTCAAAAGAGACTTGTTCATACATTTTATTCCAACATGGTTCAACCGACCAAAAATGCATTAAACACACCACAAGCCGTCCAAACCTTTGGTGAAACGCCACCGTCCAACTAGTCTGAGTGGTTTCAGATTATACAATCCGAACCTGTCTAAATATTTTTGGATTGTATAATCCGAATAGCACCAGACTGTGTTTAAGTTTCATTTTTTTGTAGGTTTTCATGACGAATGATATAGGAATTTTTTTTAAAAAGGTACAAAAATAATTAAACAGCTTAAAACAACACAATAACATAAGTGATGGATATTTGACAACATGACGAAGATCTTGAGACACTATCTATCTATCTTTTTAAATAAACATCTTTAGCGTAAAGTTCAGCGGAGAGATATTTGACAGCATGATGAAGATCTTCAGAATCTATCTATCTATTTTTTAAATTAACATCTTTAGCGTAAAGTTCAGCGGAGAGATATTTGACAGGATGATGAAGATCTTCATAAAACATTTCTCTTCGTATTTCTTCAATGTGTTCCTTCGGTGCAGACAGACAAAAATAAATTTGTGCGAAGAAGAGAAAAAACAACTTAATTCATCAACATAAAACTGACCATAGTTCCTTCGGTGTAGCTAAACTAATGTCTTCGTCTGGTGCATTCAGCAGAGCCCTGATCTCTTCGTAGTTCCTGGGCCGGATCAAACTTTTCTTAATTTGTTCAACATATCTGACCAACGAAGCGTACAACTCGATCGGTCCTTTAGTATTGTACTAACCAAAGATTGAGAACAAGGTTCTCACGTCGTCGTCGTTTCCGAGCTTCGTCTGGTTGAACCGCACAATTTCGGTTGAGTCGATCGATGGACGTCAATACTCAACACCGTCCACCCTCCTTGTGTCTCTTTGGTTGAGTTGACGATTGATTTGATCCAGCTGATCCTTCAACCCGGAGAGTGTGACATTAGTGTGAATCTTGAACATATGGGATGATTTTCCCCCGTTGTAGTAAACTGCAGCTAGCTTGGTGTTCGGATCAATGACATAAATTTCCATGGTTTTTTTTTTTGGTGTGGTTTACTGGTTATGAAAACAGGGACACTTATTTATAGAATTTTCTGGACGTCGTGGACCACAGAAACTGTCGGTGCAATGTGGACCACAAAAAAAATCTTGTACATAATATTTTTGGATTGTATAATCTGAAACATCCCTCACCCTACAAAGTACAAAGTTTCTCTCATTTTTCACCCAGTATTTAAGCATTTTGGATTATATAATCCGAAAAGATTATATAAATTCTGGATTATATAATCCAAAACAAGTCAGAATTTTGGATATTGTTCAGTAATTCATGAAACACATTTTTCAAAGGTTTTTACCAGCTTTAATGGCTGGTAAAACCCTTTGAACAAGTTTTTTGACTCACCATTATGAGTAGTTACACTCTATGTACCAAAATCTTCACAAACTTCCCCTATAAATACCCTTCAAACCTTCACCATTTCTCACACCATCATCTCACACTCTCTCCTCCTCTTCCTTCTACAACAATGTATTTTCATCGTTGGCCTTTCATAAAAAGAGACTACTTTGGAAATACAGGGATTGTATGAACGGTCAATGGGGATGGTGACGCGTTGCAAAGAAACACGATTTGTCTGGATGTCATGTTGGTCTGTCTTGGTGCTAGGTTGACCATCAAGGTCTCTTTCACCCTAGAGAGGAAACAAACCTTACCCCAACCACCTCCCCCCTCCATCAGCTTGCACTACTGGTTTAGTTTTAGGTTTTTAATAGTTTAGCATTAGATTTGAATATTTTATGTAATAAGATTTAAGCTTAAGCTTTATTTTATTGTAAATGTATTGATATATTAATAAAATTAGATTTTATTTGTATCATTTTGTCCTTTTAATTTTGTTTATATTTGCATTTATTTTATATTTTTGTCATTTATATTTATGTAATTGAAATAATATAAACACAATCTTTAAAAATCTGGGCAAAACATATTTTAGAATATATAATCCGGAAAACCTAATAATCTAGTTCGGATTATATAATCTAAACCAATGATATTTTTGGAAAAAAAAAAATAGGGCGCATGATAAACACTTAGGGTGGAAAAAGTAATAGCCAAAATTGAGTGAATCCCCCCTCTTTCTAGATTTTGTATAAATAAAATTCATTCTTGGATCAGGATTATTCTGGGCTCTAAGAGGTGGAATGAAACACAAGGGAGCTTCTTTTCCCACCCTCCAAAGTCACTTCAAAAATATTTTTCTGAAAAAAAGAACGCATTTTTCATACTAAAATATAAAATTGACTTGTTTACTTTTTTGTTTTTGGAATATTGATACAATGTTGGAGTTTAATGGATATGCGTTGACAATGTAATAATGTCATATACACAATTACACACACAAACGGGATGTTATTTACCATAGAATATTGCTTTCACATTTAAGGAATTAAAATCAATTTGATTTTGCCTCAATAATGCGACAAATGCTTTGCAAAACCTTTTAAGGAAAAATTCATTATTGGATCAGGATTTTGGATTCTCAGGTGTGGCACCAAACACAGGAGAGATTTTTTCTCACCCTCCAAAGTCACATGGGAAGTAATTTTTTGGACACAAAAAACAATTTTCATACATTCCAGAAAGAGAGAGGATTCTCTCAATTTTATTTTCCTGAAGTGTAGAGATCTCAACCAGTGAACTCAATATTTTCCATTTTTTTTAAATTCAAATCTCTATCTCCTTTATCAAGGGTCAAGATTGGATTGGACTCTCATGTGATACTTCCTCCGGTCTCGATTATAAATCAAATATGTCAGTTATTGAATGAATCTATAAAGTGAACTTTTGTTTATAATTGAGATCGGAGGGAATATGAGATAATCCTTTCCCGTCCTGAAGTGTAATTCTCAACAAAAGAACAATTATTTTTCCATCCGGTGGTAGTCCTAACACATGAGGTATTTTTAAAACCTGGGGTAGGAAAAGAATCTCTCCAAACACAGAAAAAACTGTTGTGTTATGAAGTTATACCAATGTACAAACCAGCCTACCAGCCTAGAGTGATGGATCCAGAGAGCATAGACAAATTGGCAGCATCTTATGCAGCATATGTACCTTCTTCATACACAGTAAAAAAAGCCTTTGACCGTTCATTTAGTACTTGGTAACTTTTCCATAGAAATAGCCAACATCACATCTCATACCTTTAAAAAGATAAGGAATGCCTGGACGTGTTACAATTTACTCTTACAAAGGAACTTAATTATAGTCCAAAATTCAACCGTGCTCAATAAGAAGACTTACCCTCAAAACAAAGTATTGGATTAATGATGCTTTTTAGATTGGAATTCACTGAAAAACTTAAGCTTATATTGACATGTGAATACATGAAGCTGTCCGTGATCATCCAATCCATACATTTGATTTACACTGTAACCGGATATTTGACCCCAAATTCGAATATCCTACTGTCCTCTTTACCCCTTACAATTCTCTAACTATCTATGGCTGTTAAGGAACGATTCCTCAAACATTACAATTCACACCTGTGGTTCTGGAAGCTATAAAAGCATCTTTAATTAAATTATATAGTCCAAGGACAACAATCAGGTTACAACACCATTGCTTTCAATTACAAAGTCAGATTTATTATTATTAGGTAACTTGCAAGTATTCATTTAAGTATGAATTATACCTAAAAGATTATAAGCATTAATTTGATGATTAAAAAGTACAAATAGAAAGGTCATCAGAGAAGCATTCTACTAGAAGTTCTTCAAATATTCACTTCACTTTAGTATGAATTTGTCAACAACTTATTTTTCTTCCAAAAAGAATCTTTATGCATTTCAACACTTATGATTTCGAAAGTAGGAATGCATAAACGTCGTGCAAAATTCCTTCAAACACAAATTTAATGCTCCCTTTCCTATTAGTTCATATAGGAGTGAGATTAAGTTAGGTCGTTTATATGACTCAAAAGTTAACTTGTAAAAAATTTCAATACCTAAGTCTCATCTATAGCTTGTTACAATCTTATTTTTAAGCCTTGACTTTTTTGAGTTATGGCCTGTTAGTTTACTCAAATACTTATTTCATATAAATATATATAAATTAGTTTGATATCTATTTAGTTAGATTAACGAGCTAATAAGCGATGAGGTTAAACTCCATTTTAATATTTAACAAGACACTTTCAATAATATGATTATATTTGATATCATATTATAATAAAAGTTTATAATAATATATTTAAATATGTAAAAAATTAATGTAGGATAATAAATTTAAATTACTGAAAAGTTAGTAAATTTATAATTTAATACAAACTCTGATATAATAATAAGAGTGATAAAAAATTATTCAAAGTACTTAAGTTGACTGACCTAGGTCTAAAATTTTTCATGTCTTGTAACAATAGTGTCTTTAGCTAAATAAACTTCCTTTTCATTTTAAAAGAAGTTTGGCATGATCTAGATCTAACACAGACTAGGTTGTAGTATGTTGATCAGTCCGACATATTTCTAGTCCTAGTCCCTGTATTCAAGTTATCCCCCCCTCCGATTTATTGACTATGTGAATGTAAAACAATACTATCTAACTACACAAAACTGTTTCTCATTAGAGTTCAATGAACTTGGCTAACTAATGATAAAAAGTTATACATATTTTCAAACCCCCGTGCACAGCTGTCACTCATTTGGTTCTTGTCACTCATTTGGTTCTTGGATCATGTATAGGTATAGCTATAAAATTGCAGACAAAGAAATCAACTTCTTACCTTTCCTGTGCTTTGTTGTGGAATCATTTGGTCGGACACATATAATTGAACTCTGATCAAAAGCAAATAGTGCCTAACCTTATTGTGTGATCAGGAAACAAGCCCATGATACATTTATCTTTGAATATAATTACCTACCATTTGTTCCAGATTAATATTCATTTTTTGAATGTCAATTGGACTCATACCTATCAGGTATTCAAAATAAAAATTTCCATCCTCTTTGCATGCATTCTTGGGTTTCTTCTTCTAATATGGCACCTCTTTATTATTTGATTAAATCAAAATAACATAATGATTAAAATTTGCCAAAACAACGATTATAATTTTTTTATTCTATTCTATATTCAGCTCCATTTTATTCGTTTTATATTTCATTCATATCAAAATATCTAAACATAGCCCAGGTCTTAAAACAATATCTTATCCTTAGTTTAATTGTTGACATCTTTATCTTACTTAATCTAAATCCTAAGTAGTCTGATAAGCCCAAATGGTTGCCCTAGCCCACCAAATGCAACTCAACTAGGGTTAATATGTGTTTAAAGTGGGATTAAGGTGTTAACTGCACGTGTTAAATGAAAGTGTCTTGAGCAGTAAACCTAATTATTGCATGGAAGCAGAATTACGGCTGGGCATGGCTTGGTAGACGTGCAACACTTCTAACCAGGGGTTTTGCATTTAATTATGCAGATATATGGAGAGAGTTATCATAATTGCTCACAATACACTCCATCTATTTAAGGTTAGCATGACTATTACTTTCTTCACTCTCCCTCGTACATCAAAACCGATTTTCTGTTGCTGCTCTTTCAATTCCTAACCAAAGCATGACTTATTTGGACAATTTCGTTATGTTTGCAAGGGATCAAAAAGCTATTGATGCCCTCATTAGCCTGAAAGGTAATTTTTTTTTTTTTATGTTTTGCGATCTCAAAATACAATGCAAGGGTGATTGAAATATAATTTTGACCTTGCTCATTCATGATAACAGTACAAGATAATGTCGGTGGTGATATTGGGAAGGCTGTCCGTGGTGATTTGATCAAGATGAGAACGTTCCGCATGGAATATGATGTTGCTATGGTAAGTACCAAATCATGATATTATGTTATTTGATATTTGCACCGTGTCTTGCTCAGCATGCTTCCCATATGCATATTATTTTTTTTTTTTCAAAACGAATGTGATAGATTTAGAGGTTTGTCTTGGTTACATTTTCCTTGCGTAAGATTCATGGGAGATGTAAAGGTGATGTTGGAGTGTTTGTCATGAATTATTGTTAGCAATTCTTTAACTTACGTGGGTTATGAATGTATTTAATACATGAACTATTGTTAGCATGCTTCCATATGAACTGTTGATTTCTATATCATTTCTTTTTCACGTATGTAAACTCTGATTTATGGTACTTAATAATGCGTTTGTTAGTAGTCAAAATACATACATAACATGGCTTAGTGTATTGAATATCCTTGATGTTAAGTAGACACAGTTTCCATATTGTTTTTCAACTATATATCTTAAGATCACGTATAAACGCAAGTTTATTGTTTTTAAACGCAAGGGAAGGCTTCCAGGATGCTTTTCAAGGGAGTATGGAATGGAAGTTGCTCCATTTGTGATGCTGCGAGATCCAAGTCAGAACGAATTTGAGGTCAAGGTCGAAAAAAAGAATGGAAGGGTTTATTTTACTGATGGATGGGCTTCTCTGAAGGATTTTTATAATATTCAAGGTTGTTCTTGGATTAATGTTATATATGCAAATCGCTTCCTTTTTCTCTTTCGTGGTATTGATAGGAAGGAAGATGAATTTATCTACCCTCGATTTAGTTCTCCCAAACGAATGTTATTGCAACACATGCCTCCAGGTTCTTTAAGGAACACAATCTTTCCCAATGCCCCTGATGTGTTATTTCTTCCAAGGAAGTTTTACCACACATTTGAGAAGGCTTTGACAGCATCTGATGCAACTCTGGTTGTTTGGTAAGATGTTTTTTGAATTCGTATCTAGATATGTTGTTTGTAGTCAATTTTGTTGTTATCTAATCGTGGCAATGAATTGGCTTTAAATAGGAGATGATTTGGCTTGGTTTTTGCCAATCTGCATTGCCTGCTGAAGAGACAGAGTTAACCATTGTTGATTACTTAGGATATAGCTGGAAATGTGGCATGAAGTTTGGTGGTGGGAAGGACGTGTCATGCATCATCTATGGCCAGTGGAAACAAATATGTGATGCACGCAAGTTCAAGAAAGGTACAACAATCAAACTTGGTGTGACAGATGCTGCCAACAACAAGACAGTCTACATTCTACCGCCACCAATGTTGGTTCTCCGTTCAAGGATTCGATCATCAACCGTGCCTGGTGCAAATGTCCCTGTTTACTCTATTGACCAGTATTTCTGGAGGAACTAAGGATTTTGCACAATTGTGTAGTTCAAGTGGCTGCTTTGATGGAGAATGTCATTTTAATGTTTTTTGTTTTGTACGTGTACCCCAGTTTTGGCACACTTTGGGATGCTCTATTGTTATTTTGCTTTGCCATGCTTTAGTTGTGTTTTGCTTTTAGATTTATGTTTTATGGGGTACTGTCATGTTTGTTGGACTGAGTTTCAATGTCATTTTGTCATGTAATGGATTGCTTTTTTTGTTCTCTTCTCTTATTACTTTATTGGGCAATTGCTTTATGATGATGGTAATACGTGCCTACTGGATGAATGCCAAACTAAGGTCTAAAGGGATAATATATAGAAACTGTTTGTGTCTAAATCAGTGTACCATGAAGGTATTTCTTTATACGTGCCTAAAGGGATAATATATAGAAACTTCAGACTCTGATCTTCAGACTCTGATGTTCAGACTCTGTTCTTCAGACTCTGATCAGAGTCTGAATGATTTTTTTAATATTCAAGGTTGTTCTTAGATTAATGTTATATATGCAAATCGCTTCCTTTTTCTCTTTCGTGGTATTGATAGGAAGGAAGATGAATTTATCTACCATCAATTCAGCTCTCCCAAACGAATGTTATTGCAACACATGCCTCCAGGTTCTTTAAGGAACACAATCATTCCCAATGCCTCTGTTGTTTTATTTCTTCCAAGGAAGTTTTACCACACATTTGAGAAGACTTTGACAGCATCTGATGCCAATTCTGGTTGTTTGGTAAGATGTCTTTTGAATTCGTATGTAGATATACTGTTTGTATGCAATTTTGTTGTTGTCTAATTGTGGCAATGAATTGGGTTTAAACAGGAGATGATTTGGCTTGGTTTTTGCCAATCTGCGTTGCCTGCTGAAGAGACAGAGTTAACCATTGTTGATTACTTAGGATATAGCTGGAAATATGGCATGAAGTTTGGTGGTGGGAAGGACGTGTCGTGCATCATCTATGGCCAATGGAAACAAATATGTGATGCACGCAAGTTCAAGGAAGGTACAATAGTCAAACTTGGTGTGACAGATGTTGCGAACAACAAGATAGTCTACATTCTACCACCACCAATGTTGGTTCTCCGTTCAAGGATTCGATCATCAACCGTGTCTGGTGCAAATGTCCCTGTTTACTCTATTGACCAGTATTTCTAGAGGAACTAAAGATTTTGCACAATTGTGTAGTTCAAGTGGCTGCTTTGATGGACAATATCATTTTAATGTTTTTTGCCATTTTGTTTATTGTTTGGTACGTGTACCCCAGTTTTGGCAGCAATTTTGTATGCTCTATTGTTATTTTGCTTTGCCATGCTTTAGTTGTATTTTGCGATTAGATTTATGTTTTATGGGGTACTGTCATGTTTGGCATTTTTGTGAAGTGTCATTCAATGGTTGATAGTCATATGGATTGCTTTTTTTGTTCTCATGTCTTATTACTTTATTGGGCAATTGCGTTATGATGATGGTAATATGTGCCTACTGAATAAATGCCAAACTAAAGTCTAAAGGGATAATATATAAAAATTGTTTGTGTCTAAATATTGACCCGTTGAAAAAATACAATAAAAGCTGAACCTTGACTTTTGAGATTCAGTATTAGAAATTGACGAAGAAATCAACAATGGAGAAGCTGAAGAAATCGTATGGTAGAACAATTCTTTTTCTTCTTTAGATCAAACAACTCAATTCTCTCAACTTCTCAAAAAATCCATCGCCTACTCATATTCATCTGGTCCGATCTCCACCATTCATCCTCTCTCTTTCAAACCTTCTGATTGATTAACGATTAACATTGTCGAGCAACCTTCCCAAATTTTTTGATTGGCTTTCGGTGGGAAGAGGAAGCAACAACCCATGATTCCGATGGTTCGATTAAGTTCGCTCTCTCTCATTGAATCGCTATTGTTGTTTTCATTGTTTGATTTTGATTTATGGGTTGTTGTGCTTGTTTTCATTGAATCACAATGACTGATTTTGATTTTGATTATGATTGTTGATTTTGATTCTGATTTGAGAAGGCTTTTTATGTAATTACCATTTTGATTTCATTGTTTTTTATTTTGATTATGATATTCTGATATTCCAGTGCTGATAATTTTCTCATACCCATTATATCAACCTATCCATACATTCAAACAAAAATAGTTAGTATTTCCATCTTCTTCAGACTCTGATATTCAGACTCTGATCTTCAGACACTGTTCTTCAGACTCTGATCTTCAGACACTGTTCTTCAAACTCTGATCTTCAGACTCTGATTACTAACTTAAAAGATTTCTAAAAGATTTATTCTTCTTTTATTGTCTCACAAATTAATTCAATTTTTGAAAACACATATCAACTTATAATGTATTTCTTTTGCTTTTTGCTTCATTCTTATACATACCTCTACTATGCCAAAAATTTTCTGCATTTTGTAACATAATCATGCAGAAGATCTAGACTGTAGGTCTGTACATAAGTAGTCAAGATGAATATACTTGATGTTAATTTTAGAGAGAATATTAAGACTTAGTCAAGATAAAAATAGACTCACTCTTCCTAATTCCTCCTCCAAAATTCAATTGCAAATAACTTAATGGAAATTAATTCTTTTTGTAGTTCTGATTGTATGTTAGTTTCTCCAATCCTTTGGTAATAATTGGACAAAAAATGATAACTGACATTGATGTTCATTCATGATAGGCATGCTATAATACATAATCAATGCAGGTTCAGTTTGGTGCTCAAGGCAAATTTCACTGGATGAAATATAATATAATCAATGCACTTGCAGTTTGGTGCTCGGAAAAATTGTTTGACATGTGGCGTGTGGTGTATGTGTTCTGCTCAGCCTTGGTAATTGATATGCTAGATGCAAGCATTGTTATAAGTAGTGTGGGATAAGCATTTAGTTACTCTAAGAGATGTAGGCCTACACCTGATGCAATAAGTACTCTAAGAGATCAGTATAGGGTGGCTTAAGATATACAGAGTGCATTTAATTGTAAACTAATTTGTGTAGCTCACTGCAATCCAACTTATTTGCCTCCTTCAATTGCATAACACGAAAAAGACAGCATTAATTGAAAGCTGTCTTTTCCCCAAATTTTTGTTGGCAATTTAGTCTAGCATCAAGCACACAAACATTAAATGCAGGTATATTGTGTTTAATACAAGTGCATTTGTGTTTTTCTAAGTAAGTCATCATATCAGCAATGCATTATAAATACATCTCCATTACTAGGCTTTAAGATCACCATTTTCTGACCTTCCCTTAAGCATACCATAATCTGTAAAATCGTATTTGTTCAGACTAGAAAAATGGCATCCAAAGGTTGTTATTGAGTAAACATAATTAGTTATTTCACATCTATTTGATTATATATCTCTGCTTATGTGTTATGAATTTCTTTTCTAATCCAAATTGGATTCTTTTGTAGGAAAATCAAACAAGATAACCCAGATCTCAGAGATTGTTGGTGTAAGGATCGATTTCAATTTGAAGGTTCGTGTAATGAACATGTGGACAACACCAGACCGTGCCAAACCTAATGAGCAGGGAAGCATACATATGATCTTAATTGATGAAAAGGGTAATATTATCAGCCATTCCTTTCCTTGAATGCAATTGCTTATCATCACCTTGGTAATTTTTATGAATAGAATCAGAGTCAGTTATTCTATAAAATCATGTACACAACTTTTAACACGGGTCTGTTAAGTATTGGAACATGCTTTTGTCAAATTAATTGTGCTACTTATATGATTGTTATTTTGCTTTAACCATTTTGATTTCATTGTTTTTGATTTTGACCTAATTTGAATATGAATAGATTACACTGTGAGATTAGATTTTTGAATATGAATAGATTAGATTACATTGTTGTGATGATGCAATGATGTAATAATATTATGCTTTCAAATTGAGTACACTAAGGATTTTCATGATCTGTTCTTATGATATTTATGTATGAAAATACAACTTAGTTCCAAGACTGGATTTTGTAGGTAACCTTAAAAAAGATGCCTTTGTTTCTATGTATCCAGTGTAATGAATTACTTATGCTATGTTTTTCTATTAGAATAACTAAGAAACCAAAAGTTACTCCTCTAATTAATTTCTTAGGTTTACTCCTCTAATTAATTTCTGTTAAGGATTGGAACATGCTTTTGTCAAATTAATTGTGCTACTTATATGATTGTTTATGATGTACTGTATGTCTTTCCTTGAATTCAGTTGCTTACCTTCGCCTTGGTACTTTTTTTGAACAGAATGTTATTCTAATGTTATTTTAAATCATGTACACACCTTGAATGCAGTTGCATAACCATCCTTTGACCAGTTTCCTTTATTTTGGCTGTTTGTAAAATAAGTCAGATCCTTACCACAAATTTTGTTGCGCAGGGTGGCAAGATTCACACAATTATAAGGAAACATATGTTGCCAAATAATATAAATGACTAACGCTATAACAGACTCGTGCGTCGCACGGGTCAAAAGTCTAGTAATACTAAATGTTAAGTAGTGATGCCCTAACCCTAATGATTAGCCCTAGTTTTTAGGGCTGAAAAAAATTATGAAAAAACCTCATGGTGGGAATCGAACCAGATACCACATGCTTCCAAATCACAACTCTTACCACCAAGGTACTGATGTTTTTTATGACATGAAATTGCTTCCATGTTATGTATTCAACACAAATTTCGGGCCCTCTTTCTTTCAATCTCACAATCCCTAAATCATTTCTCACTCACTTTCATCTTTCTCACCATCATGCAATTGAACCTAATAACCATAACCCCGCCCTTTTTAACGGACCTAATTAATTTTTATGAAAAAAAGGTCTGCAAGGAATTGAATCAAGTAGTACATGAAAATATCATTTTTTTAAAAGTCACTAACGTCATTGCAATTCCTTTTTTGATAGTAGTTCCAATTTATTATTACCGGTTCATTTTCATTATTATTTTTTCTTTCAATTACCACATAACAGTTCTTTTTTATTATTTTTTTTCTTTCGGTTACCACATAATAGTTGCTTTTCCTTTTTATAGATTTAACGGCCTTTGCGGTTAGGATCAGTTTCTTGGTGTACGCTTACTGCGTGCTACGATATTAAAGTTGCATCTTTAAAATTGTTGATAATTTGACTAATTCAGATGATAATTATTTCATTAGAAACTTCACTTTTTAGTGTAATTTTGTCTACCTCTTTGTTTCTCCTATATTATATTAATTACTTGAAGTTATTTATTCTGCATTTTTATTTGCAAAAATCACTACACTAGATTATAACATTACTTTGTTTTCTCACTTTGACTTTTGAAACATGTTTACTATTTTCAATTTGCTTATTTTAGTTGTTCTTTTAACACGAATGTAATCGAATATGAAGGTTGAGAAAGAAGAAATTCGGGAACACAAACTGGTAATATTATTTGGTAACAAAATAAAGTTAATAACTTAAATTTGTGTAATTTTTGCACCTTTTCTTTTGTTTTTTTTTCGATTGTTTCATAACAAAGTACTGAAAGTAAAAATATAATCAATTTAATATTTATATACGAAATGATGCACGGGTTAGAGTCGAGTAGTTTATAATGTCCTCGTGGGCACATATGGAGCAAATTAGGCCAAACAAGATACCAAAACGCAGAAGCATAACTTTTATGGTGAATGCCATCTCAACTATCACTTGTAGACTTATCACTTACGCTTGGTATATTGGCCTTTATAATATGAGAAGATGGTTAAAGCCCCACACAAGAAAAAATAAATGTATATAAAAGGAAACATGGTACATAAGATGTAGTATCTAAATCTGATCCAAGCATACAGTATGATGATATTTTGAAAGTAAGATATGTAAGCTAAAAGAAGCACTTGCATTGAAATGAGGACCCCTAAAAGTTGATGAATTTCTGATATAGTGATATCGATTACTGTATGAATAATTTGTACCTATTCAAATCTTATACACATTCAGCATTTTAGAGTAGTTGTGACTTTTTCTATTGATGCAATGGTATTCTTGTCCATTTAATTAGTATTGAAAATACTAATTGAAGATAGATTCTTAATTATTTAAAGAATAAAATCACACTACAACATTGGTAAAAAAAAGTCATATACCACAGCATTTTATATAGAAACAGTTAAAAATATAGCATCTAACCGACAAAAACATGTTCTCTAAAGTCATAGGTATAACATTTTTCAAGTATTTCCTATTGTCTGATCTACATTTTCAAGTGTTGCCTATTGTCCCCTCAAAAAAAAAATGTAGCCTATTGCCTATAAAATAACTGATATTCATTCAAATTGATAGAGTAGATCGATACAATACAAATTCAAAGCCGCTAAAAACAAAAAAAAAATGAATCTGCGAACAAACTCACATCATCCATGTTAATAGCATAAAACGGCAGAATACATATTCTACAAATATGACATTATTCAATCCACTAAAATACTCATGTTTTCGGATCTGCAACGTTGACGACGCAAAAGTCATTGATTGAATTTGCACTTGATCAAAGCTAATTTTCAACCTGAACCAAATAAACACTGTAATAAGACGAGAAATAAAAAACATACCGCACAAAGACGGAAAATCAAAATAAACAAAGTAGTGCTAGATAACGAAATCACAAAAAACAAACGAAAGAAAACTGAAAATATGTGAAAATCACTTATTTAACTAAAAGATAAAGAAAAACAATTCGGGGGGGGGGGGGGGGGGTGATTTTGAGTCAAAATTGACCCTAAATCACCCCTCTTTAGTAGATCTAGAAGAAGAAAAGTTGTGACGGCTTGGGTTTGAAAAAGGGAATATATATATATATATATATATATATATATATATATATATATATAGTCAGGTACGATTATAATAAGTGACAAAACTCTTCATTTGATTAATTTTATTTACGTTTTTTTTATCGAATTTCTATTTACGTTAAAAACTTATAATTGGGATATAATCCAAAGAAGTATTGAGATATCTAATTTATAAGGATCAGAAATACATCTGATTAATTAATTCAAAATCTAGATTATATTCTCTAAATTTTTGACCAATTTGTTTTTCAGTATACATACTTTTAAATCCATTGTGATTTTTTTAGTAGAGAAGTAAATTCCCTGTGCATACCATCATCTAACTAAGACTATATTCTCAGTCTAGATAAGATTTTTTTTTTTTCATGGATAAGATTTTTTTTAAAGGAAGCTAGATATAAGATTATGTATATATCAAAACTCTTCTACAATAATTTTAGCATTGCCTTTTAACACAATATTGGACAACAATATTTGCTAAGCGTATCAAATCGTGTCTAATAATATGCGATATGCAAGATCATTTTCACAAGAGTTTTAATTAACTTTTTCCGTGCAACAAAGCTTATCGTGCGTAGAAAATACTGTGTTTTTATGCACATTTTTTCAAAGTAAGAGAGATTACATCTTGGGAAAAAACGGACTTAAAAAATACTTAGTGCCTTTTGAGGAGAGATTCTAGGGATGGAAAACACCCTTGAAGTGTGTTTGGATGAGGTAATTGAGAAATTTTGAAGTATTTAGAATTCTAGGCAATTCAAATTATTCAATTAAATTGACTTCATTCTAAATATTCTTGTTTGGATGAAGTAATAAAAAAATTTCTTGTCGTCATTTTTGGGCAACTTTTGTAAATTTTATTTTTTTGGGCCAAATTTGAAAATTGAAATCAGGGGTCAATTTGTAAATTTCAAAAATATTGAGGGGTCGATTTATAATTTTGAATAAATTGAGGGCCAAATTTGTAATTTCCAAAAAAAATTAGGGTCAACTTGTAATTTTTTGTAAATTTATTGGGGTCAACTTGAAAATTTTGGGAAATTTGAGGACCAAAATGCAAAATTTGAAATATTATAAGAATGAAGAAATTTGAAATTTTTAGCTTTTAGGTGTCATTTGAAATTCTCTAAATTTAACTTGAACAAAATACTTCATAAATTTTCATCATTTTGAAAATTCTCCATATTATTATCCAAACAATGAAATTTATCTAAAAATATTTGAATTCCCTCAAAACATTACATTACCTCAAAACATTCCTCCATCCAAACACACTCTTAAGTTTTGTTTGCGAGTTTGGAGGGAAAGGGAGGGAGTGGTTTGGAAAAAAGGAATGAATAAGTGGAAGAAATAGTGACATTGAGTGGGAAAAACTTTGAGGGTTCATTTTTCTTCATAATACAAAATCATTTTTCATTTGGAGGAACTCAAAAATTGTATTGGAGTAGGGTTTTGGGGGTTTTGGAGGGTTTACATGAGTTTTTCACATTTAATCTATGTAGTTATAATATTCTTAAAATTAAAAATATATTAATCATAAACATTAATTTATCATTCTCTAAAAAATTACTCTTTCAAAAAATAAGAAAGATTTTACCATTTTCCCCTGTATTTTCAACCCTCTAAAACATTCCCTTTCACTCTCCTCCAAACTCCCAAACAAAGTCTTAGGGAGTGCTTATCATTGAGTGGGTTTAGAGATAAAAGGAGAAAAATTTGGGATTGCTCTTGGAGACCAAATGAGAACAATTTCTTTGTTACTTTTGTAAATTTCTTGTTCAAGGGAAGATAACGGGAAAATAGTAGAATTTAGGGTTTATTGTTGAAAAGTAATTTCTTGTAACTCTTGTATCTCTTTGATTATGGATTGTAGAGATGCTCTCTCCCTCCCTCTCTCTCTCTCTCTCTCTCTCAAAAGTAGGTCATTATTGGACCAAACTGACTAACCAAATCTTGGTCTGTTTGTTCCTCTGCTCTTTTTATTTTGTTGTTTTTGCTTTGATTGTAGAATTGCTTTACACATAGGGTGCTAAATTAGATCTAGGTCTGAATAGTGTTGCTTGATTTATTTGGTTTTTGGTTGCTTTTGATACTTAGTCCAGACATCTAACTTAATCAATGTAGGCTTTAATCAAATCCACAACACATAGAAAATACTTTACTCTTTGTGCAAAATGAAAGGCTAAAATGTGTGTTTTTTCATTGAGCGAGTCCAACTGAACAAAAATGCAATTTTGAGTGTTACTATTATTAGATTACACACTAACAACACCATGAATTTCATAGTAACATTTAAATTTAAACGACCAGCCTAATTAGATGTTGTTTCATACTCTCTTTTCTCCTTCTCAAACCCTAGTCGTCACCACTCTTCTTTTTTATCTATCGAAAATGGGTGATTTAGGGTCAGTTTTGATCCAAAATCACCCCTCTGAATTATTATTTTTAGTGAAATAAGTGATTTCCACATATTTTCAATCTTATTTCGTTTATTTTTGTGATTTCGTCGTCTTTGCACGACTCTGTTTGCTTTGGTTTCCCGTCTTTGTACGGTGTCTTTTTATTTCTCGTCTTAGTGCGGTGTTTATTTGATTCAGATTAAAAGATTAGTTTTGAGCAAGTGCAGATTTAATCAATGGTTTTGGCGTCGTCAACATTGCAGATTCGGAGACATGAATATTTCGGAGACTTGAATGTAGTCATATTTGTAGACATAGATACTTTGTCGTTTTAGGCTATTAACATGGATGATGTGAGTTTGTTCGCATATTCATCCTTTTTGTTTTTAGCGACTTTGAATTTGTATTGTATTGATGTACTCTATCAATTTAAATGACTAAATATCGTTTATTTTTGTAAAAAAAAAAATGAATAACCTAATTAGGCTTAACAAATGAAATGAAAAAATACAAGAATTATCTGGTTAGTGGATAAATCAAAATCATAAGCACCTAATCGATTAAAGACAATAAAACGACAATTACACAATTAACATTAAAATTAGCTTAAACTTATAATAATTATAATAAATAAAGAATTAAGATATAATTAAACCCAGATATGATGAAGAGTTATCAATATCTTTTTTTGTCAAATAACATAGTGGTTAGAAGTTTACTTCTTAAGATAAATATAAGCAGGGTATTCAGAGTTCGAACCCCGCCTTCTACATATATTATGTAATGTCGCTAACTGAGTTAAGCTTACAGAAACGACTTATCAATATTCTAACAAAGACAATTTAAATAAATTTGTGTCATTTCAGTCAAATATTTTTGCATCTTCTCAATGTGTTTTTTTATATTAAAAAAAATTGTTGGTAATAATAGAATTGCATTAACTACCAAAACTGGTAGAATTCACATCAGGAAAATCATTACAGGTGAGAATGTCTAATAAAAAAATCATTACATTTAAGTTAAAAGAAGTAGAATGAGCTCGATGTACAAACAAATATGCACATTTATATATTCTCGTCTCGGTTAATATGATGTAACTCAAGATTCATATTAGGAGTCTGAAGAATGTAAATGATGTTTGCAAGTACATGTTACTGATAAGAAATATTGATATAATCACGTTGAATCATATCCACTACGACTTTGAAATCAGATTCAATTGACACATGTTGCAAGGGCTGGGATTGAACAGGCGGGAGACCAAAAAGAATTGTCCATATTTCATTTGCAAGAGTATTTGAAGAGTTAATTTTACCCATACAACCATATACAAATTTACCATGTTGATCACGAATCAACCCACCACAAGTCGAACTTCAACTGCTAGTAAAATGTGATTCATCAAGATTGAGTTTGAGGCTCCTAGGAGGAGGATGGATGTAATTATGTTTTCGATGTGCACTGTTGATTTCTATAGATGCCTTGGGTTACAATTTCACCACAACATCATGAGTGTGATTGTTTACCAAATTCCAAAGTTTATCTCCTATATGAGAAAATATGAGCATATTTATATCATTCTAAAGAGCCCACATCATAACTCCAAAGAAGATACTTGTCAAAAAAAAAACTCCAAAGAAGATAGACCAATCCGAAGGTAGATTGTCAATGTTCTTACACGTCAAGTTTCATTCAATTCAAGCAAAAGGGTCGAGATTAAATAACTTGCTCCGATGTTCTTATTTATAACTTTGGACTAAAGCTCCTTAATATCTTCACAATTTCTCATAATATGCGAAATTGATTACGGGACTTCCCATATATCCGCCCACACTAAACATCAGATGTATTCATACATCTTCCGACTCTTTCTTCATTTAGAAGAAGTCTTCCATCTTTAACTTCTTCACAAAATAGCTCTAATTCTAGATAAAATATTTTTTTTGACCAAATCTAGATAAAATATTATAATACATAAAATATGAACTATCCTTATCGCTTATGACGAACAGTATCATATTTTGTAACGAATTTACGTTCACTTTTTCATAGATTAGCAATGACATTCTTGTCGGGAATAGAACTCTTCTAAAGTTGTAGAACTTAAAGTAGCACGTGTTTCTAACTAGCCATCCAATTGACATCTCACATTTACAGTAGAGTAAGAATTACGTGGGATTACACTCATAATAGTACACCACACCCATTAGTTATATCTTTGATAAAATCGCATCCAAAATGGCATTATAAAATTGAATCTTACAATTATACCGTTATATTATTAAGAACAAAAAGAGATGTATGATTTATGTTGATACTTTTTTTAAAGAAGAAAAATTATAGTGCAAAAAAATCACATGACAAACTTAACATCACAACTATGTTGACACCCCTAAATTATCAAATATCATCTCCATCATTTTCATTCTTAATAAATTTATTAATATAAAATAAAATGATGAAACAAGAGCTTGGGAGACTAGACCAAAACTCAAGGTAAACAATCCAATATATACAAGAGGAATGTTATTTGAACAACCATTTTTTAGGACAACCATAATATACAAAGAAATATAGGTATTAGCACCAAAACCAAAACAATAGATAAAGAAAGTAAAAACACAATGTAAGTATGAAAGAGAAAGTTGTCACAAAAGTTATCACAAAATGGTTGTTTAAATATCATTTCTCTATATACAATTGTCTCATTAAAATTCTTACCAGAAAAACCCCTAAGATAAAATCATCGTGAAAAATAAGAGTGTCATGCAATACAACAGAAGCAACGAAAAACATGACTAGCAAAATCTGAACTCCAAAAAACAAAACTCATTCATGTCAAAGGCCTCACAAATATTTGCAGGAATGGAATCCCATCATTCCATCCCATTAGCACAGTGGTTAGCTTTATGGAAAATATGTGAAAACACAAACGAAAATATCTCGAAATATTAAAGCAATTCAACTAACTGCCGATAAATATCACTTTGATTCTCTCCACTAAAATATTGGGCTGACTTATAGATAAAGAAAATAAGAATAATTCTGGTAATATCCATCTTCCTCATTTTTTTAACTCCATGTTTTGGATTTACCTAATTCTGGTCCTTTTTTTATTCTAGTTTTACGTACGGGTGGATAAATTCTTTATTTCTTGCTGCTTTTTTTGCACTTTTTGGTGCTAAAGCTAGCTTCAATATAATATATTCATTTTGCTAAGAAAAATGTATTATTCTATCCTCGAACTTAAATTGGTTAGAGTTTAAAATGATTTATAATAAACACCAAATATTTTTCATACTAAAAAGTTACTATATAGTGTGTTTATAAGGAGACTCGTCTTACTTTTTTTTTTTGGAATAAAAAGGGCAAAAGCTCAAGAAGAAAACTACAAATCTAAACAAACATTTTGAGGCATGCAAGCGCCAGATATGTCATCAAAGAGGACATTTTGAAGCTCCCCAGGAGGAGTCTCCATTACATGCAAATCAAAAGCGTTCAAAGTTAAACTAAAGTTAGCTAACCAACCAGTTGCTCTATTGCCTTCACGCAATGTATGGTTAATTTGCACATGTCAATTCATGTTTTTAAACTCACGGATACGCCGAATCAAGGTAGTAACACGTAACACTCCCATTAATATTGCAATTTCATGTTACCATGTCAACCAACACCTTGGAATCACTTTCAACTTGAAGGTGAGTAATCCCCCGTCTCGGAGCTAACTCCAAACCCAAATACATGGCCCACATCTCTGCATAAAACGCATCACAAGCTCCAATTTTACGAGCATAACTGATCAAACAAATGGCATTGCTATCTTGAAGAAGACCACCACATCCGGAAAGGTTAATTGAGCTTTTATGTGCGCCATCACAGTTGAGCTTGACCCAACCATCATAAGGCCATTTCCACCCAATGAAAATAGTATCCTTTTGATGAGATCATCCAGTCACATGTGTTTGTTCGCAACTATCGATCTCCACTGCCATATTGAGAATAATATTAGTTGGATTGTTGCGACGCTGAAATTCTTCTTCAAATACGCTTTTGTTCCTCCACTTCCTGTGGTACCAACACGCCACCATGAAAATAGTTTGTCAACAATTTTTGTGTGCTCCTACAAATTTGTTGTTTAGGTTGTAGAATATCCAATCCCTGCAATTCAAAGGAAAAAAATCAGTAACGAGATTACATGCTAAAAGCCTAATTCAAACTTGGGTTGCTTGAACGCAATCCCTTAGCACATGGATTGTCGTTTCATCTTCATTTCCACAATTTGGCAAGTGGGGGACACCCAATTTCCCATATGCTTATACAATAATTAGTAAGGAGACGCTGATGGGCCGCAATCCACATGAAAGTTTGAATTTTGTGAGGACCTTTCCAATCCCATATGCTTTTCCAACTCCCCTCAATGGAAATGTTACGCTCTCGTTGGAGATTGTAGGCATTTTGTACAATGCAGTGACGAGTATTGGTTCCAATCCACCCTATGGCATCTGGGCCATCTATGTCCTTTGGTGCTGGAATTGCCACCACTTGATTCATCACGTTAGGAGGAAGGTGAGTGGAAAGAAAACTGATATCCTAGGCTCCTGCACCTGTCAGAGCATCTTTCACTGCAAGGGCAGTGTCAATTGTTTGTTAAGTAGACATGTTCATGAGAGAGCGACCACTAGGCATCCATTTATCCAACTAGAAATTTATATCCATACCATCTCCTAATTTCCATACGACATGGTTCTGGAACTTGTCCCAAATACCAGCTAAGGCCTTCCATAAAGGCAAGTCATAAGGTTGCCTGCTGATAAAAACCCAAAGATCATTATCTCTACCATACTTACTATAAAGGACTTTGCACCAAAGATCATCTAGACTATTGATCATGTTCCACAACATTTTCATAAGAAAGGCTTCATTCATTTGATGAGGGCTCCTAATACCTAGACCCCCATCCATCTTAGGCAAGCAACAAACCTTATAACTAATTAAATGAGGCTTACGAGTCTGGTTTGCCACCCCACAAGACACTTCTTTGTATTTTCTCCATCTCATCACACAAATTCTTGGGAAGCTTGGCATACTGCATGTGATAATAGGGAATAGAACTAAGAATAGTTTTAGATAGGGCAAGTCTTTGAGCCAAGCTAAGACACTCATGTTTCCGTCCACTCAGTCTGTTTTGAATTTTCCCAATGATATGATTAAATTTTCCTCTAGTGGTTCTACCTGGGGAAATATTGGCCCTCAAATATTTTCCAATATTAGCCACTAGAGGGTAACCTGTGTGTTGCAAAATACCATCCCTAAGTCGTTGATCAACTTTCTTGGAAAAAATATCTGAGTTTTTTATTATTAATTTTTTTGCCCTGAAGCATCACAAAAAAAAGGTCCAAACAATGCATAATACAATGATCATTGTTCAATGGAGGCCTCTGCAAAAAGAAGAAGATCATCAGCAAAAATAAGATGGGATATTTGAGGTCATGTTCCACCTGCACGCATAGGCTTCCAATAATTAGCCTCTACCTGATGGGCAATAATGTGAGAGAGACGCTCCATACAAATAACAAATAGGTAAGGGGAAAGAGGGTCCCCCTGCCGAATTCCTCTTGTAGGAGCGAAAACTTCAGTTTTATCACCGTTCCAAAGAATTTTATAAGAGGGAGAAGTGATGCAATGATGAATAATGCTAACAATATTAGGAGGAAACTTGCAATCATCCAAACATTTCTCAATAAATTCCAATTAAGACGATCATATGCTTTGTTACCTCTCATTTTAGACATAGAGTGCACTATTTCCTGAGCTACAATAATATTATGATGAATTGTGCGACAGGAATAAAACTAGATTGATAAGGAGAAATAATAATTTTAGTTATAATTTTATAAATAACATTACACAAAGCAATGGGGTGAAATTGTGAAATAAACTCAAGTTTATCAATTTTAGGAATCAAAACAATTTCAACAGACTCATCTACCTCAATTAGAGCAATAAAACATTTTTATCAGTCGAATATGGGAATTGGATTTGCCATGGTTACAATAGGATATTGTAACTGATTTGAGCTGTTTGATCTCAAATCGATGATTGATATATTTTTACTATATGAAACTGTGTTTCATTTCAAATCTGAACCATATAATCTCAAATCTAATGTTGAGATCTGCTACGACATGTAACTGTGTGAATCTCTAAAACATGGAATCTAGGTCCGTTGAATATGTTAAGTAAAGAGAAATATCTAAGGAAGAATTTGCAATTAAAGTTATTGAGGCAGGGGTTCAAATATATAAGGGAAATGTTAACTAGTGCCTCCAGGGCACTAGTTAATGACCTTAAATAGTAACTTTTTATAAAAATTTGTGTAATCAATGCTTGGTAATTGAAAACTTTAACATTTTTAAAGAATAATTACTTGATTTAGAATGTTTAAAGAGTGCCCTCAGAACACTCGTTAACAAGACCCAATATATAATAATGATGGGGGAAAGTTTTAAAAACTTATAGTACTTAGTGAAGTTTTGAAACTTAGGGGATAAATAGTTGCCCACACTGACCACTACTAGTACATACCGATAGAGCATTGTTCAAATGTAGTTCAACTTCTCCATCTATACCATTATATAAAGATAATCAACTTTAAAGTTAATTATTGTGCACTTAATTTTGTTGGAATTTTTTTTTGGAACAGATTTATCTTAAGAATTCAATTGTTTTTCAAATTTAAATTTAAATATTTTCATCCTGTTTATTTTCTAAAAAGGTCAAGTCCTTTAACTTCAAAGGATTTAGAAATTGGAGATAATTAAACAATGGAAAATATTATGCAATTATTTTTTTTATCTCATATGAGAACAATTCCTGGTCCTTTGATCACAATGTTGTTCTTAGATGTTATAAAGATTTCAAAATCCGCTCTTGTCACATTGAACAAGTTTAATTCAAGCAAATCAACAACTTTTGGGTAATCAGTGGCAACTTAAAATATATGTTGATGTTATTAGATGGTTAACATTTCAAGCTTCTTCTAAAAAAAAAAAATCAAGCTTGTGCTTTTAGAGGACATGATGAATCTTTGGGATCTAGAAACCATGGCAATTTTGCTCAAATGATACTCCTTTTGATCTTCAATATAAACAAAATGTCAAATATATTTGATCCAAATACATTTGACTTTTTTCTTATGTTTAAGATTAGAGGGAGTAAATTAATATTTTGGCTTCTTATAATAAGGAAGTAGACAAAATACACTTCAATGACTATCCAAAAAGAAATTTTACATATTTGCTAGGTATATACGAAATGAAATTAGAGAGATCGACAAGACAATGCAAGGTTTATTTAACTGTTGATGAAGTTCATGATGAATCTAAAATAGAACAAATCATTATATTTGTTGATTAGAATGAATGTGTAAAGGAGTATTTTCAGCTCTATATGCAAATTATAAAATCAAAGCTACACAACAAGCTGATTTTTTTCTCAGATATTACATGATGGTTCATAATTGATAATTGATAATTTTAACTCTATGAAACAATGATGAACATAATTTAGAAGTAAATGTTAGTTCTTTCTATGTATGTTCCATAATATTAACTTTGGATATAATATCTTATAAGTCCTTGAATTTCTTGTATGTATTGTGTATTAGAAAATTTACTTTTTTTTACTAAATTATACTTTTTAAATTTGGTCCCCTAAGTTTATCTCTGGCTCCCCTATACTTATACCAGCTCAAAATACATAAAAAAAAAAAACAGAAATTGAATCTGCAAAGAAATGCATAAAATGTGTATAACACAAGAAGATATCACTTAGATTTTCATTGCAATAACAATATAAGGGTAATAGTGACTGTTACATTTCAATCAAACGAGAAGAAAAATACCATAGATAAATGAATAAACATACTAGAAGTAAACAACCTATTCACTTTATATATATATATATATATATATGTCAAAAAAGTAGAGTCAACTGTTGGAATCCCAAACGCGTACACCCAAAAAGAAATGCCAAATGTCATGTGCCAACATTCAGAATTTTTTTGGGGTATTTGCTTCATTTGCCATAAGATTTTTCAAAAGGCCCAAGTCTATAATCAGCCAGCCTTGAATTGTACATTGCTTTCTTGTACTCCAACCACGTGAACTCTTTGTACAAACTCTCTTCTTTTTTTAACATTAAAGAAGGTAAAGGCACTATCTTTTCACTCAAGGGTGGTCCTCCAAAGTATATCATCGACAACCTTGACTTTGTTGTGTCAGCCAAAACCCTATGCTTTACACTTTTAAACCTACCATTAGTCAATACCTGCATCAATTTCAACCCACACATGACACAACCAAGTTAGAATGTTTGATATTAAAACAGACCCCCACTTCAAAAATTAAAATGGAATACATGTGGGAATGTTTCTTTTTTGGTACTTAAAAGGTTTAGTGACACTAGTGTCAACACCACATTTAAAAAGTGAAAAATATTGAGAGACTAAGATCCTCTAGGATTTGCAACTTGATTAAGTTTGATGTCAGTCTTTGAATATGATTTCAATATTTAAAGACACTCGGTAACATTTTTCTTTTAATTATCATATTGTTAAGGGATAAACCATGAAAGTAAAGGAAGAAAATAGGGAAGAAGCTTGATTTATTAACTATAGCAATGGAAACAATATATGCACATGATTTGATTCAAATGGAAAACTTTCCCTGATTTTCGATGTAACATTATAATTATGATATGATATAAAAGGACAATATTATAAAATGAATAACAAATAGTTGATTCCTTGTTTTGTAACAAAACTAAGTTAATTTGACCGGAAGATAACTCGTATATGTTGAGAAAGGTCTTGAATTTGAGTCTTGTGAATAAATTAAAGTTAAAAGGTCTTGAATTTGAGTCTTGTGAATAAATAAAAGTTAAAAGAATCGGTTATTATCAATTTGTAGCTATTTTGCATCAATAATATAACGAACCTGAAGAGTATCACCAACATTGATGAAAAAAGAAGTGTGATCAGGTGGAACTGAAACCCAAGTTCCATCAGTGAGACAGATTTGCAGTCCTGATGTGCTATTAGATCTCAAGACAGAAATGACTTGTGGGTCTGTATGCTCCCCAAACCCAAGCAAATTCCTTCCATTCAATGCTGCTTGTTGCACCTCAGGGCACGGTGGGTAATGGTTAATTCTGAAACAAGAATCACTTTTCTCATCTTTCAATAACCTGCTTAACACATTCCTTGGCTCAATCCCCAACCCATCAGCCATTAATTCCAACACTAGACAGCACATTTTCTTCATTGCATCGATATAATCTTCTACAGCAGACCTACATAATAGCAAAAAGTAGCTTTGAAAAAAGTTATAAACACATTACTAACATGAGAGATATGTGTAATTTATTTAGAAGTCTGTTCTTCCGAAAATATCAGGAAATTACACATTTACCCCATCGGTAGTTATCTGCCGCCTGATCTATGTGTTAAAAAATGTCACAGCGGCAGTTAACTACCGCCTGATTTTTGTGTTAAAAAATGTCACGATGGCAGTTAACTACCGCCAGACAAGTTTTTTAGCAGTTTCAAAAGTAGGAACAACAACTTTCATTTATTTATCTATCTAATGGACACAAAACATCTCCTTATAATTTCGTATTTAGTAGGAATCGTGTTTAGTACATATTTTCTGAATTCACTTGTGTAGATTAATTCCTTATAACGGATTCACTTTTGTCATGGTAGAACCAAACATACATTGCGCTCATGTTGTGAAAATTGGACCAACCGGAGGAAATTAATTGTAAACCAGTTTTTATAACATACACTATGTTCATGTGGTGAAAATTAGACCGGCCGGTTCAACCAGCCAGTCGGGCTGTTGGTTCAACCATGGTCAATAGTCTTATAGCGGGTTGAGCCGCGGTTTGTTCAACCGGTACAATTTTCACTTTTACAAAATTTACTTTTTAAACACTAATTTATTCTTTATTAGTCATTCGGTTCAACCATGATTGAAACAATTAAACCATAAACTGAAAATTTCCTCTGTTTGATCACTGTTCCGGTTCTATATCAGCATTGAATGTGCTAATGTTGCTTAAAACTTGAAAGGGAAAAACAGGGGACTCTGTTTTGAATGAAAACATTGCAATACAATACCTGAGATTTTGTCTATTTTCACGGTAAAAGGAAAGGGACTTGTTAGAGATAACATCAGGGTTGGTATTGAGAAGAATATATTCAACCCAACCAACATCACCATTTGAACCAATTTTCTTACTTCCATAACCAAAAGGATCAGGAGGACCTGCTCTGTCTTTCTCTGACTGTGGTTTTTTGAAAAATCTTAGTGCTTCATTTTCCAAATTGGACATAAATTCCAATGGAACTCCATGGTTCACCACTTTGAAGAATCCAAATTCCTTACAAGCCTTCACTATAAGAGTTTTTGCCTCTGGGTCTGTAAGGTCGACGACAGGAATTCCATTCAACATAGTTGTTGATGGTTTGCATGACTTGACAAGTAAGAAATTATTTAATGTTGGCTTAGACAAAACAACCATGGTTTTGTTTTTTGGGTATGATGAAACGAAGAGATAAAAGCAATATAAGAAAGGAGGAGAAGAAAAATAGAGATGAAGGGTGCTTTAAATGGAGAAATGGTAATGCATGAAAGTTAAGTGAGGGGCGTTACAAATTATATAGATGACCCATCTGGCTCTCATTGTCACCTTGGCATACACATTTATAGTATCGAGCGAAGAAAGAGAGAGAAAAGGATATTTATGTGGAAATGAAATTTTTTTCCTTGTAAAGAAAAATATATTTTTCTTTTCATTCACATTGGTTGAATTGGTTTTGTACCACTTTTTGAAAAATCGATATTTATATTATTTACTTTAGGAAAGCAATACAACTATGTACATTTGTTCACACTTGCACTTTTTATCATTATTTTTTTTATAAACAAGAGACACATACCATATAAGCTTCAATTAAGAGGAATAGGGTAGAGAGAAAAAAATTGTTTGTGAGAATTTGAATTGAATTTTGTCTGAAATAATTATTGATCAAACTTTACTTATTTTTAGTTGAAAATATTAATTACAAATGATATGTTGTGATCTTATGGTGCCAGCATAGTTGATACATCAGTTCTATCATGTGATACTTTTGTACGGTAATTTACGTTTTAAATATTGTCTTAGTCTATTGTTTGAATGTGATTCCTTACTTGTGGTGAATGCTTTTAAAATTCTCAATCTATTCTATCAAAAGAAAAAAAAATAGATGTGACAATGTTTTGTAGTTGGGTTCTCAAATGTAATTTGTTGTCTTATATATATATAAAGCTTTTTTTTTTACAAAATATATTGAGTAAATTACATTTCCTTTCCTTTAAAGATGTTTGAATTACACTCTCCTCCCCTTTTATGTTAAAATATACACATCTCTCCCTACTTATTCAAAAATATCAGAAAATATTTCACTCCCCTCCTTTGAGAGAAGCTTGAATTATATTCTTCTACCCTCTTATGTTAAAATCTACACTTTACTCCCTCAATAATTTTTTTTTATTTCTAACAATCTGGAAAGAAAAAAAAATCTAACACACTTCGAAGAAAAATAGTATCGCAGGTCCACTTTAATGTAATCAAAATTTGAATACATATTTTTCGCTATTTTTTATTCACAATTTCATTAACATGTAGTGTTAAACGCTATTATAAAATATAAAACAAACCAAAATAAAATTAAAATATGTGAAAAATTAATCAAGTTGATTAAGTATGGTTATTTAAATGTGAATTTTATACTCCAAATTATAAAATTAATAACAAAATATTTAAATTTAATTATCATCGACATTTAAATTATAAAGAAAGGATTTTTTTTAAATGGTGATTCAAAATTAGTATATATTATAAAAGGGAAATTCTTGTTTACCCATCAATAAAAGGTGGGTAATACTACCCATGCTGAGTTGGCCCAATCAAAATAATGTATTTATATAACATTAAAAATAATAGAAAACAAACAAATAAATTTGATTGGTGCCAACTCAGCATGGGTTGTGTTACCCACCTTTTATTGATGGGTACCCAAGTTGTCACCATTATAAAAATATTTATTTATGTTAAAATAGATTAAAGTGTAGTCCATGTTTAATTATTAAGGGAGGAAGTTGTAATTCAATATCTCATAGGGGGTGAGAGTATAAATTTTACTTTTTAAGGGAGTGGAGTGTATATTTCAACATAAGAGGAGAGAGGAGTGTAATTCAAGCTTCTCTTACGGGAGGGAGTGCAATTTACTCAAATATATTATATAATACTCGTGTATAGACTGACACTCCATGTTAAAATAGATTAAAGTGTAGTCCATATTCTTTTTATTGTAATAATGTGTATAAATTATGAATGGTATTTGTTATGAAATTTTTAGTAAAATTATAGGTATAAATAATAGATATTTTGTAGTTTTATATTGTAACAAACTATAATTGTTTTTTTTCAATGATATCAACAATATAACAATATATTATCTTTCAAAAAAATATAATAAATATAATACAAATTCTTATCTTTTTGAATGACACCAACAAAATAACATTCTTATGATCAAATTTACTTATAAGTATAATTGGAACGAGACAAAGCTGCCCAATACTTTCTTTATATATAGTATAGATATAAAGTTAACGTATAATGGTAAAATATTACGAAATAAATCCTCGTTTCCCCGTTTATTTCTTGGTTGAAAGTTAATATTCAACCTTCGAAGTTCCCAGCTCAAAACTGGCGTCAACCGAATATTACGAAATAAATTCTTCAAATAGGATACGGTAAAAATTTCTTCAAATAAAAACAATTTAAAATCTCATAACTGAGTTGCAATTATTTCAAAAAAAAAAAAACTGGTTTGCAAAGACATTTTATTTTATTTCAATTTCAATTTTGAAGACTCTAAGGCCCCGTTTGGTTGGTTAACAGCATCAATTATTTTTAGGCAAAATCTTTTTTTGATAAATGGGAGCAAAATGACATACACTTTAGTTGAAAATAAGCTTAAATTACTCTTTTGGTCTCTTAAGTTAATATTGTAAGGAATTCATTTGGTCCCTTAACTTTTTTTGTTTGTTTTTTATCCTTTAAGTTACCAAGGATATACACTTTGATCCCGTAGTTTTTTTATTTTATTTTAGTCCCATAAGTTATAAAAATGTTAGACACTTTTGATTACAAGCATTAGACAATTTAATTCTTGTTGTTAATATTAAATGTTGGAAACTTAAAAGACCAAAGTGTTTTAACAGTTGTATTTTAAACAATCATATTGTCTAATATTTATAACGTAAAAGACCAAAATAAAATAGTAAAAATTTAAAAGACTAAATTGTCGAATTTTTTTTGAAGAAGCTAAGCGAAATTATATTAAAAAACCAAAACAGTCCCTCAAGCACAAGAAGTGCCGGAAGAGATTGAAATCTGAGAAACTACACATCAGTTAGGCTACAATACGAGCCGGAAAAGCAACAGAAAAATTAAATTACAAAATAGACCGTAAACAACGCAAAGGGTTTAACCTCCAAGATGAATAGTCAAAATCGAAGTGAATAAAGTACGCTTTCAACCACCAGTAAGTTTGGAGCTTAACCTTTTCTGCTAGCGACACAAGCTCTTCCAACCTATTGTGAAAAATCCCTCTGTTACGATCCTTCCATATGATAAAGAGAACCAAAATCCAAATAATGTCAAAAGTCGTCCGAGAGTTCTTGGAATAACCATTGAGGCCTCCAAAATGAGTAGAATGGGCTAGAATATTCCCATGTGAAACTGTAGAAATTCCTAACCAACCCGATATCAGAAGCCATAGCCTCCCATAAAAACACACCTGAAGAACAAATGGTCCATGTCCTCTAACCCTCCACACAATGCCGAACAAGAAATTTGGGAAACATCAAGAACACGTCTCCTACACAAATTGTCCTTCGTAGCTAATCTATTCAGAAACAGGCGCCAAACAAAAAATATTCACCTTTAACGGAACCGCCTTGAGCCATAACAAATGATTATAACCTTCATTGGGAACAATGTCAGCTGCAGTTAAGTAATTATAAGCTTACTAAACCGTATCAAACAACCGGCACACTCTCCAACCAACCCTTCCTCCCACGCATACAACCTCATCCGCCACTTCCATGCCTCTCCATCAACCTCCCACCCCATCAAAAATATTTCCTCCACCGCGGATTTCTTATTCTCTGCTGACTCAAACAACCTACGAAAAGAACTAGCTAAAGGAACGTCATCAAGCCACGAATCCTCCCAAAACAAAGTGGATCTCCCATCCCCAACCTTCCTAATAATATTATCCTCTAACCACCTGACATCTATAAGCCCCTCCCCCGATCGAATTTGGTTCAAATTACGCCACCAAATTGACCCTCCTTCACCACCAAACACACAGCCTTCCCCCTCCTCCCAATACCGCGCCCCAAGCACCTTATACCACAAACTCTCCCTTTCCTCCAACACCCTACCAACCCATTTCCCAAGTAAAGAAACATTAAACTCCTTCAACCTCTTCACCTCCAAACCTCCATTCTCCCTTTGTAAACAAATGGTATCCCATTTAATCAAAGACAGTTTCCTAAAATCCTCACCACCCCCCAAAAAAAATTGCTGAAAATAGAATCAAGGGAAGAAATGATACATGAGGGAGCTTTGAAGAAGGAAAGGAAATAAACTGGAATGGAGGATAGTACAGACTTAAGCAGAATCATTTGACCCCCCAAAGATAAGTTTTTACACTTCCAACCAAATAATCTATTACGAATTTGCTCCACTAACGGATGCCAAAACTGAAGCTTTCGAGGATCCCCACCAATAGGCAGCCCCAAATACATAAAAGGGGGATGACCATGTTTGCAATTTATTACCAAAGTTGCCTCATGTAACCACAACTCATTAACATTGACACCAAACATCATACTTTTATTGAAATTAACTTTTAGGCCTGAGATAGCTTCTGTTGGATATTTGGTTGTTGGCTACATGTTTTGCTAAAATCAAATGTACAAGCATTTCGTCTTTAGAAGCTGATATCTCAATTGTATGTCTTCAGAAGTTGGGTCAGCAGCTGGGTCTTCAGAAGCTGGAACAGTACTTCAGACGCACTGTTCAGAAGCTGACCTTTAGACGCACTGTTCAGATGCTGACTTTCGTTGACCTTCAGACGCATTGTTCAGACGCTGACTTTCGTTGACCTTCAGACGCACTGTTCAGACACTGACTTTCGTTGACCTTCAGAAGCTGCATTTCAGAAGCACGTTTTCTGCGTTCATTCTTGTGACTTGGTTCTGTTAATTCTCTCACAGTATCTTTCGAAGATTTGATTGAAGATTTATCCAAGCTGACATTTCTAGAAGGCAGATTAATTCGCGTGAAGATTTTGATTGAAGATTTGTTTCTTTTATTTAAGAAAATATTTTCAAAGCAAACTTTGGAAAATATATTTCTAAAATATATTTGCTTCTATGAGCTTCTAAAGAATTTTAGAACAATATCTGTTGAAGATTATTTTGTTCAGAATTATGTGCTGCTAAAGACTATATAAGGAGGACGCTGCTATTGAAGAAATTCATTCAAAACAGAAGAGAGAGTCATACTTAGTGTTTTGAGTCTGTGAGCTTTATGCTTTGTTTTGTACACCACTCACGTGTTTAGAGTTGGTTGTTGTTTTATTGAGTTGTAATCACTTAAAGCTTTTAAGCAAAAGTGACGTACTGAGTTTTTAGGAGAGTGTCTCCATCTTTGATTGTTTAAAAGTCTGATAATCACTGGGGCAGTGATTACTTGAGTAGGAAGTAAGTGAAGTCTTATATCTAGGAGTTCCTAGGTAGAAATACCAGGGTAGTGATTAAGTGAGAAGGGGATGTGAAACAGGGGCTGTTGTCATAGGGGCTATGAAACAGGGGCTGAGTCATAGGACTTCGAATTGATACTATTTTAGTGGATTTCCTTCCTGGCTTGGTAGCCTCCAGACGTAGGTGTGTTTGTCACCGAACTGGGTTAACAAATCAACTGTGTTATTTTATTTTCTGTCCTTATTTTGCTGCTTCTGATACGTACTCTATTCTGCGCTTTTGCACTCTGTTTTACTATCAATTTCAGTACCTGCCAGAATTTCAGCTTCAAATAAAAGTAAAACAGCCTTCAAAGCTCTAACATTAGCCCAACTTTTCACCCCAACCAACAAGGTATCATCAACAAACCATTCTCCACCATCGCTTTCATCATTACATTTAATCCCTCAGCTGCTAAAAGAAACAAAAAGGGGAAAAAGGGTCCCCCTGACGAAGGTCTCTTTCAAACCTAAAATCATACGTCGGGCTCCCATTTACCAAAACCGACGTCGTTGCCGTCGTAACACACTCCAATATCCACATGCACCAAATCAATGGAAAATTCATTTTAGCCATAACCTCTCTGAGGTAGCCCCAATCCACAGAATCATACGCCTTCTCAAAATCCACCTTAACAAGAATTAATTCTTTCTTAGCTCTATTCGCTTCATCCACAATTTCGTTTGCTATCAAAATACCATCCAGAATAAGTCTACCCTTAATAAAAGCAGACTGAGCTTCAGACACAACATTCCCAACAACTTTTCTCAACCTGTTGGCCAACACTTTGGAAAGAATTTTATACATGCTACTAACCAAAGAAATTGAACGAAAATCAGCCACCCGCTGGGGGCTCTCAACTTTTGGAATCTAAGCAATGAAAGTATTATTTATCCCTTTAGTTAATTTACCATTGTGGTGGAATTCAACAAAAATATTCAGCAAATCGACCTTCAGCAGATCCTAAAAATCTTTGATGAAATCCAAGTTAATTCCATCCGGACCAGGACACTTAAAGTTGTCACAATCCCGCACTGCTTCTTTTATCTCTTATAATAGGAAAGGTTTAATAAGGCCAGCCCCTTCCACATCAGATAGAAAATTAAATGACAATTCTCATATCTCGGGCCTATCATGCAGCACCCTTTTAAAATGATTTTGAAAATGGTGGAGAACAGCCTATCGCACCTGTTAGCATGTATTTTCATGTGTTCATATCGACATGCAAAATGGTGGCCAAGACCACAAAATTCTCTAAGTCCAGGATCAAAACATGAAGCTTTCGACATGAATGTTTTCGACAAATTCTTTGATTTTGACCAAGTTCAAATCCTCTCTGAAGAGGCAAGGTTGAAAGTTCAGACATGTGGGAAGCAAGCAGAAGCTGTCGAAGAAATGCAGTTTAGAGTCGTTGGCTTGTTAGTTATTTTTCTTATATATATATATATATATATATATATATATATATATATATATATATAGTAATTTTTCATAGGAAAAACGGGATCATAAATCATTTATCAAAAGTTCTATATACTCAAAGTATCAGAGCATAGAGAAACGAGTCAGAATGTATGTATTGATGATATTGTGTGTATTGATGATATTGTGAACCATTTAACTTTCAAAGTAATGCAATTTACTTTTTCTTAAGTTTCTTTGCCTTTTAAATTCTAAGTCTTTAAGCGTTTTAATCTTTAAACACACTGCTGATTCCTGTCGAAAGACAATTATCTTCATCACAAAACAATTTTATTCATCTTGTTCATAAACAAACTCATGAATATGATGAACATTCATACATTTTCTGGAAAGTCTTTGCACAACATGTCTTAGGATTTCTAGTTTGATTCTGCAAGCAACATTTTAAAACTAGTCTTCTTGTTTACTAAAAACACCGGTAAACAGCACCCCATCCACCCCTTCAACCCGAGAACCCTCAACAGACAAAGAAATAATAGCATTCGACCGCCGTCTTGAGGACATAATATTGTGAAAAAATTTAGAATTTGCATCCCACTCCTTCAACCAGTTAATTCTAGATTTTTGCCACTGCATACTAGCATGTAATTTGGAAAAAGCCAGAATATCAGCTGATAAAACATGTAACTCAATCACCTCACCCTCCTCTAAATTTCAAACTTCCCCCATATCATCCAAAACGGCCAACCGATCTTTAGCAATCCGAATCTTGCTTTCTAAATTATGAGTATGATTCAAATGCCAATTCTTCAAACTCCCCTTTAACATCTTGAATTTTTCTTTCAACACAAAGCCACTCCACCCAAACCTATAATACTGCCACTATTCCTTTACACAATCAGCATACCCTGGTAAATCCGCCCAACATTTCAACATTCTCTGCGGTCTCTGCCCCCAATTCTCCTCATCAATGGTTAGAATAATCTGACAATGATCTGACAGACCTCTCGCGAGAGCAGCTTGAATACAATTTGGTAATAAGAAAACCCAAACTTTTGACAATAAAAAACGGTCAAGCCTACTTATCGATAAACCATCTCCACGGTACCTGGTGAAATTGCGACCACATAAAGGTAAGTCAATAAGAAAATTACCATCAATGAAGAGATTAAACAGGGAAAAAATCCTCATTACTACTAACCACCGTTCTGCTTCGTTGTTCCTCACTAGAACGAAGTGCGTTAAAATCTCCAAGAACACACCAAGAAGCCTCAATATCATTCTGAATCAAACCACCCAACACTCCAAAGAGCATGTCTCCTCCTACTGTCACAAGGAGCATATACATTGGCTAAACAAAAATCAACATTAGTCTTGATGAACTATCCTTTTACTATCAAACAATTAGAGATATCCATGGTCACCCAAACATCCACCTCACTAGTATCCAAAAGAGTAAGAATACCTCCCGACGCACCAACTGAAGATTTAAAAGAATAAGCCATTGAATCTAAACCTCACAAAGACTGACACAAAAAATCATCCACCACCTCCAACTTAGTTTCTTGAATGCACACCACTCTCGGACCCCTCTCCCTCACCAACCTCTAAACCTCCCTCTTCATCTCCACCCCCTAACCCATTGACATTATAAGAAATTATCTTCATTGCAACCACCCAACACCTAAGTCCCCTCACCCACCGCCCTCACACCCTAAACACCACCCCCTTCCTCATCTCCTGCGCCCTCACCACCCCCTCCACTTTCTTGCCACACCCAACACACCCTCTAGACAACACCTGAAAGCTATTGTTACAATGCACCCCAATGGCTTGACCCACTTCTGAAAATATCTTGAGTCTTGACTGAAAAAAAAAAGGATTAAAGAACTGTTATTTAATCTCTAGATGAATTACATGTGTCACTTACATCAAAATTTATCAATACAATTAAATTAATTTCCCTTGTCAAAAAAAAAATAATTTTCTTTCAAAAATAATTTAATTTTTGTAACAAATAATTCAAATCTAATAATTGTGGTGTGCATGCATATAAAGTTCATCAAACCGTGATGATTATTTAAATTTATTTATAAATCAATCACTCTAACTTTTTTAATAATAAAATCAATCACTTCAATTAATAAATACCAAGTATTAAATTCAATAATGGAAATTAATTACTAAATTAATTCAAATTTCCCTAATTTGATATAAACATAAATTTATTGAATTATTAAACGTAACTGCAAAAGACATTGAAACTTTATTAGAGTAAAGAGATACATTAGTGAGAATATTTATGCATAGTTTTTTTTAGGGATGAGAATATGCATTGTTGTTTTGAGTATGAGTTCAGATATGCTCCATTTTTAAAACTCCATTTATTGTCTTGTTCCTTGAACTTATTTGCAACACGTGGTAAAAACAATTTCAATGGCAGAGATTTTAAATCTGCAAATTAAGTTGTTTTTAATTTAAAAAACAAAAACAATTCGATTTCTCTTCTCCATCCAAAACACTGTTTGCCGTTCCTTTTCGCCGTTGACCTCTGTGTTTCACTGACTTGCCACCATAGTCTCTCCGACTCGCCGTCATTGATTCACTGCCACAGTGTTTCCTCTCTGCTACCATTTTTCGCCATGTCCCCCCTTTTTTTGGTTTGAAGATTAAAAATAGTATATATAATTTCATGCTTCAGCAACGTAATTTCAAGCTTCTGCAATTTTAAGCTTCTTCAATATAAAATTGAGAGAAATAGTTTATGATTGGTTTTGGTTAATGGTCATTTCATAGAGAAGAAATGCAAAGATATTAGATTTGGTGAGATCGATGTGCAGAGAGATGAAATCGCGGCGAGACGGCTCGGAGAGACGTTGTGGTGGAGAGACAGCGAGATCTCGTGTTTGCTCACTCGCAAGTTGCAAGTGTTAATACTGAACCAGTTTTTTACTGTCAACTGTTGGTTTTTTATTTGACACATGTCACACATCTGAGCAAAGAACTGGGAACTGGAGGAAATAAGGACTGGAGCAGATCCAGACTCCAGCGGATCCTTTTAATTCAATCAAACTAGACTTTTGACCCGTGCGACGCACGGGTCCTATCGACTGTAATAGAGACCAACAAATTATATTATATATTTCCATTGATGTTAAATAAATCATAGGAAAAGATTGTATTACATTACCACGAAACATAGTTAAATAAGCATTCATATTTTTGGAGAATGAGATGCAGACAATATTAGTTATCATAAGTTAAATAATACTCTTCTCTAGACCATATTTAGTAGTATCTTCATCATCTACAACAGATATTGATATCTTCATGGGTGATTTTTTTTGTTCCTAATTGATGTGAATAAAATTATTGTTATGAAGTCCATCCAAAAACAATGTAGAATAAATTACACACGTAAAAACCATAATAAAACAACATTAACTATGAATAATGGCCAACCAACATCCCCTATATATTAACTGGGAAGTAAATAACTAATGTTATCCTCCTATGTTATCATTTTCCCCATAACCATGTTACTCTTGGCTAGTCTTGAGTTAAATATGCCTCATTTGTAAACTTTCTCAAGAACTCTTTCATATTGATTGTCCATACCTGCAAGAGATAAAGCAATGACACATCATGACAGTCAAGTCTAATGGTTCTAATTGTGTTCCCTTAAATGGACTACTTATATAGAGACCTACAATCTAGATTTTCTGCATGATTATGTACAAAATGCAGAAAATTTTCAGCATAGTACAGGTATGTATAAGAATGAAGCAAAAAGCAAAAGAAATAAATGATAAGTTGAGCCGTGGATTGAAAAATCGAATTAATTTGTGTCTTGGTTAGCTTCCTGCAACTTGATCACTTGGTGTTATTTATAAACAACGATTGAACACTACCTCCAATTACCTTTAAGACTGAGACAATGAAAGAAGAATAAATCTTTTTAAAATTGAGTTTTTGGAGATAGTTCGTCCTCAAACGACAGCCATATAAGTCAACCTTCAAGGTGCATCTCTTACTAAGAAATTGACCAATCAGTTTGTTCATGCGTATAATTTTGTTTTTAACAGGACACATAAGAATACAACTTTGTAAATTCAATGCTATATTTTTCAATACTAATTTTAAAATTACTACAGTACTACTTCACTCTATGTTATGACCCTATATTATAGTTATTGTATTGCTTTCAATAACATTGAGAAATAAATCAAATACTCCATTTATTGCAAAAAGATTGTGGACGTATTGGAGTCTAAATAGTCAAAACACACACCTGAAAAATTTAGTGATGAGTGTAAATTGCATAAGACTCTTAAGAAAGACAATTGAGTTTAAGCACATCATCACAAATGTATATTTTAAGTCATCCTAAATAAAACATCTCACAGTCTTGCAGCCCATTTACTTTAGAAAACTGTTACGTACTAAATCCAAGGTAGAACTTTTCTTGCCTTCCTTTCATTCCTCAATAGCTTGCACTCAAATTCTTTTTCTTCTTCGCCATCATCATCATCATCTATCAATCGACTATTACCATGATTAAGTTGAACTGGTAGCCTATGCCCAGCAAGTACATAAATTGATTGAAATGGGGATGTATTGATTTTCCCTGAAGGAACCATGAACAGATGACCATTAAGTGATAGATTGTCTACACATACGCACAACTTGGTGTATTGTAAATACAAAATGGGATATTCTATAGTATATCTATCTCTGAAACAAACTACGGAAGTCGGAATAAGTTACTACTAAAATTATAAACGTGAGAAAGACAAAATTGGATAAAACACCAATAACTCAACTAAAATCCTTACATAAAATCCATCCAGAAAGTGAGACATCCATTCTATCTCATTCTTCAAAAACTTATGCTATGGAGCACAACAAACACTCTCAAATGGGAAAGGTCAAAGAAGTGTCACCTAATGAAAATACAAGCACCACATACCATTATTAAATGAAAATATCAGTGAAATTCACTTTGAAGCATGTGTGTCGAAACCACCAAGAGCACCAAACATAAGATATAACAATTGGAGAACTACAATTTAATGAAGAAATATGAGCAGGATGTAGAACCAATGGCTTTTTCAAGTCCTAACAACTTTCAGTTAGTAGTAATCTACTTTCTGCTAAATTCCTACTTGGTGCAAAACTCTTGATCTAGTTTGCAAGTGAAATGAATGAACCAATGTTACAACTTTTTTAAATAGTGGAGCAGAATCAAGTTTGTCAATGCAAAAATGCAATCCAAAGCCCTTGCAATACATGCCAAGTAGACAGTTAAAAAAGAAGTCAGCTACCCTCAACAATGCAACAAAGACAATAAAGCCCAAAAGTAAGATAAAAAACTAATTCACAATAAGTAATTTGTTTTACCTTTGTTGCTTATGTCTTCCATATCTAATGGTTATTGCTTGTTCCCATGAGTATTTGCCAAGGCTGAAACAATAAAAAGAAATGGAATCTATGTTATATATGTTTTTGATAATAGCATTCAGCCAGCAAAACCCAAAGACTCAGAGAGATGAAAACGATGAGATGTGGTTCAATCAAAACGGATTAGTGTTTTTTGAATCGAAAGGTTTCTGAAATCGAACCTTTAAGATTGAATAATGGAGGAGAATCAAAAGGCTTGGGTGAGAATCTGAAATCGTTGATGGTGAAGAAAGGTTTGCGAATCGTTAATCATCAGGCTCTGGAATTAGCATCATATGATATTTTATTTTTTCTCTTCAAAATCCTAATTCAAATCTCACAGTATAACAAATGATTATACCAATAACCAAAATATATATTCTACACTCACAACATTGAAATCTAATCTATTCATATTCAAATTAGGTCAAAACAACCAAAATTCAAAAAAATCAACCTCTTCATCATCAGGCTTGCAGATAGTTTCATCTAACTTCCCTTGTATTTTCAATCGTCTTCAGAACCTTCTTCTCCGGAAGCTACAACAACACAGAAATCAAAAATCAAAATCAAACAATCAAAACAACAACATCGATTCAATGAGAGAGAGAGCGAACCTCTTCACTGTTCTGGTTTTTCTCTTGGAAGAATTATCTTCGCCGTCGGAATCATTGATGCGCTTCCTCTTCCCACCAAAAGCCAATCAGAAGGTTTGGAGAAGTTGAGAGAATTGAATTGTTTGGGAATCTGAAGAAGAAAAAGAATTGTTCTAGCGCAATATTTCTTGAGTAGTGCAACACGTTAATTATTGAGTGGCTCAAGACTAATGGTGGGTTTATGGATACATGCAAAATTAGTTAGTGGGTCAGAGCTTTTATTTAAAGTATGCAGAGAAGGAATTGCATTTGGTGGTCTAGGTTACTGTGTCATGGACAAAAACGTAATTTGGGTTTATAGGATTAGTCATTAATGTGATGATTTAGGAGGGAAAATGAGTATTAGGGTTAAAAAAGTTCCCATCAGACTACATAAGATTTATAGTAAGTTAAATGAGAATCCAAAATACCTATGTGCGTGTTTGCGCACGCGTGAGACAGGATCAGTTGATATTATAATGTCAAATTTAATATTTTTTTTGAACAAACCAAAATAAAATATATAACCACAAGAAAAATTCTTTAAAAAAAACCACAAGAAAAATTATGCTCCCTAGCACAAGATGTGCAACGAAGAGCAAAACAATATTACAACAATGGCATATATATGCAAATTTAATAATATTACACCTCTGATAATTCTTTACCACATAATTGTAGGACAAAATTGACTACTGGGTTGAAAGATATTATAAAATAAAGGGTTAATTGTTCAAATTGACATTGTAATATACGCAGTGTCTAAAAAATTGACTACTTAAAATAAAAAACGCATATTTTAACCCTGTAATTTGAGATTCTTTTTATTTTTTACCTTATAAAATTTGACATAAATCGAAAATCATTTTATATACCTATATCAATATATAAAAGGAATACATCATTTTTTTGGGCCGGACTTTTATTGGTCAATTTTATCCTCTATTTAATATTAACATAACAAGTTGATTTAGTAAAACATGTAATCGATTCACTTAAAAATAGAAAGAAACAAAGCATAAAATGATAATAGATTCAATCTATAACAAATATCTATAACGGTATATAAAAAGGATATATTTTTTTGAGTTTGACTTTTTATTCTATCTTTATCCTTCATTTAAACTATTTTATCATTTTATTTAAATTGGCAATAATTTTTTGTTTAATCCTACGGCAAATGTATAATCCACAACAATAGAAACAATATTGGATATTACAAAAAAACCTCTTTTGACTTTATATAATAAAATATTGTATTTTAATGTAACATTTTTCTTACAATTTTACCACTCATTTAGTTATTTTTACTATTTTATCGTCTATTACTAATAAAAGCAGAAAGATGGAACGCTAATATTCTAATGAAAAACAAGATTGTTGAAAGATTGTTGAGAGTTGGTTGTGCCAATGTCTCGAATTTTTCTATTGAGATGTCATAATCAATGTTTTCTTTTTGGCAATGTCATAATCTAAGTAAGAAACGTAGCCATTTGGAAAAAGAAATAGAAGCCTGTATTACTTGCAACATGATTCCTAAAGAATTATATTGCAATTGAACTATGACGTAGATATTCTTAAACTAAGCCTTTATCTCACGACCCATATATTTTCCTGGTCACGTCCTACTAGATATATTTGATTCCATTTTTAAATCTACATGCGGTAAAAATATATTATAAAGTTGCTTCTTCATTTTTTTTCTTCCAAATTATATACTAATGTTTCTGTATTTTATAATAAATAGACTATCCAAAAAAAGTTAAAATATTAACATTAAATTTATGGCAAAGAGGGGTTATTGATAATCCATTTTGACCCAAAATCACGCATCTGAATCATTTTTCCTTATTTTTTTAGTTAAATAAGTGATTTTCACATATTTTTAGTCTTCTTTCGTTTGTCTTTGTGATTTCATCGTCTTTGCATGAGTCTGTTTGTTTTGATTTCTCGTCTTTGTGCGGTGTTTTTTTTATTTCTCATCTTAGTGCGGCAGTGTTTATTTGATCCAGTTTGAAAGATTAGTTTTGAGCAAGTGCAAATCCAATAAATAATTTTGGTGTCAACAACGTTGCAGATTCAGAGACATGAATATTCTGGAGACTTGAATATAATCATATTTGTAGGCATATGTACGTTGCCCTTTTATGCTATTAACATTGATGTTGTGAATTTGTTCGAAGATTCTTCATTTTTATTTTAGCAACTTTGAATTTGTATTGTATCGATGTACTCTATTAATTTGAATGAATGAATATCGTTTATTTTTGTCAAAAAAAATTAGCACTAAAAAAATGGAATTTATCCCTAAGGTTAAAGATGTCAATTCCGTCGTATAAAATTTCATGTCTTTAGTTTTTGCTATTAAAGTGTCAAATAGAAAGGAAAAAAGATGAATGGGGTGGGGGAGAGACAAAGAGAGGACTATGAAAATAATGTAGGAGCGTAGAGATCTAAGTGTAAAAAGATTTGTAAAAAGATTTGAACCTTTTATTTAATGAAACAATTGTTATTTATTGTTCTCATTTCTCACAATAACTACTTTTCTCATTTGATACATCCTACACACACGTTGCCCTATAATCTTGATGTGAATCATTATACTACGTCTATTTTTTTAATGAAAAAGAAAAAAATTAGGTACAATTCATTATGTGCTTTTTGTATGGTTCTTAACTAAATTCACTTTGATTTCCTTAAATCCATAATTTTCTCAAAGTTTGTAATATCTAAAAAATTTGTATTTTTAATTAAGAACCATACGAAAAACACCTAAAGAATTATACCTAAATTTTATTCTTATTCAATAAAAAAAGTTCCATATAGGTTTTGTTTTTTGAGAGGAAGTTCCATATAGGTTAACCACTTGATCAATATCCATCCTCCACAACCTGAGAGTCAATTTGTTCCATCCTTTTTGAGATGGCATACTCAATAGACATAATGGGACCTACCAACTCAGCATGCAAAGCTTCAGAAACACTAAAAATCTGTCGCGTCGAATTTCGGATATCAAGCTATTGAGAAGCGTTGAATCACTAATTTTAAATCACGACTGAACTTTTAATTTTTCGGGGAAAAAAGGAAAAAAGTTCGAAATTACCTTTAAATAAGAGATTTTGGGTTCGGGAGTCGATTATGCGAGGGGAAGGTATTAGCACCCCTCACATCAGTTGTACTCAACGGGAACCTCTTAGTTGACTTAGGCTTAAATGTTTTCAAAGTTTTGCTTGCGTGCTTGAATATATAAAGGGAAAAAGAAAATATGATATAAAAGGGAAAAAAATAAGTTTTTTATTAAAGGGCTTGACAAGATATAAATCCTGCTCCTACGTATCTCCCGGTGCGATGGAGAATTCAAATCGTACGTAGTTCTTTGGTAGAAAAAATTTGTATGTTGGTTGATTTTAATTAAAAAAGATTTGATCGCGCCCGAGCGAAAAAGTTTTGCTTTAAAATGCAAAAACAACATGGTCTACTATCGTTATGTAGATAGCTTAATAAAGACCGATAAAAAGGAGCCTTTTACCTACTACCGTTATGAGGGTAGCTTAAAAAAGGTAAGAATGGTTTGATAAAAAAGAGAGATTCGCACTCGGGCGTGAAAAAAGGTTTGAAAACGCACGAAGGCGTAAAAGGTTTAAATGACAAAAAGACGGACGCTCAAAGGCGTAAAAGTTTGAATTGACCACGAGGGCCAAGAAAAGTTTTAAAATGGTCACGGGGGACCAAAGAAAGGTTAAGCGCGTTGGACGCGTTGAAAATGGAATGTCGATTGCCCGAACAACGAGACATACGTCAAGCATTCGTGCAACCGGGGTTTGGAGAGACATACGTCAAACCATTCCTTTTTCATTCAAGTTTTTGTTTTGTTGAAACTCAAAGAAATCTCAAAGGGGACAAAACCCTTGGTTAAAAAACTTAAAGAAAAGTTGTTGAAAATCACGAACAAATTTGTTGTTCGAGTTTATTGAAAATCATGAACATAGCTTGTTGCTTAAGTTATTGGAACTCAAGAACAAGTGTTATTCAAGTTTGGAAGATGAACAAAATCATGAAAATATGCATAAGTTTGGAAAATGCACAAGTTCGACTCAAGCTCGAGTTTGGTTTTAAAAAGTGAGCAAGTACGGCTCAAGTTCATGTTTTGATTGAAAATCATGAACAACGTTATTGTTCAAGTTTAGTTTTGAAAATAATGAACTTAGCTTATTGCTCAAGCTTGATTTTGAAAGTTTAAGAACATAACTTGTTTTGCAAGTTACCCAAAATTTATTGCTGAAAACTTGTGAAGTTTCCAACATCATGCAAAAACTTGGTATGGTTTGAACAAAAATGAATTTTAACCCTCTTAGGTTCTGAATCATTGGTTAGAACCTCAAAAATTTGGCCTTTGGAAGCCTGAATTCATGTTCTGAGTTCTGTCTATTTCGCAGAGCAACCTGAACTTGGCTCTGCGAACCCAAGTTCTGTCATGGTCGCAGAGCGACCATGTCTTTGCTCTGCGAACTATGCGAAAAATTGAACTCAGAAAGCTGCTTCTGAACTTCTGTTCAGAAGCTACTCCTGAGCAAGCTTCAGAACCTTGAGGGGGTTAAAAAGCTTTGCAAATTTGGCAAGAAAAGGTTTAAAACAACTCAAATTGGTGTTTTGCAACTTTGAGATTCCTCTTGAGTTTCAAAAGGGGTTTTTTTTTGCACAAAATGAGTTTAAACAAAGGAAATGATGCAAACAACAATTCAAAATGAAAGATAAAGACTTTAGAATACTTACAGAACTCCTAGCAATGCTTGTGTGACAAGAAAGTGGAGAAGGACTTGAAGGATTGTGATTTTGCAAAGGTTGGAATGTTAGAGGTTATGGATAACAAATTGCTCTAATGTTCCAATTGGTTTTTGCTTTGAGTTGAACTTTGTTCTTGCTCTAGAAATTATGTAATTGCTGTGTGTATAATGGTTTTTCAAGTGTGTTCAGCTTTTTTCAATTGTGTGCATTGCATTCCTTAAATAGGCAAAAAATGAAATCTATGCAATGATGGAAAATCTATAGAGTCCAGCTGATTTGTGTGCTAAAACCAGGCTATCTTGCTTTGCATTTAATGCAAAAGTGCAGAGGGGACATTGCCTTGCAACCTTGGTCAAGATCTTGGCCAAATCCAGCCATTAATGCAGCTGATCTTGGATAGCAATGATGAGAAAAAATCTGAAAAAAACAGGGCAGCTTGCAATTGGGTTGTTCTTGGGATCAATCCTTGCAATCTTGAGAGGTCAAGCAATGAAAACGTGCACTGCCATGTACAGAGATTGGGGGGAGCAAAAAGGAGCATGTGGGCTGGTGTGAGAAGGAAGAAAAAGCAGCTGAAAACAGGGTAAGCAAAACAGCTTTTGGGCAAGTGAAACCATCTAAGTTTGATTGGTTTTGGGGGAGAAAGGAGGAAGAAAAATGAGCAAGCAGCTGGCTGGCAAGCTTAGGGTCATTAGCAGGTCAATTGGGAGGGACAAGAGCTACCCAAGGGCAGCCAACTTGCTTGGCTTGGAAGAAAATCCTTCTCACCTTGGCTTTAATGACACATGCTTAATTCTTGGCTTTGCTGGATCCATTCAACCACAATTGGCAATAACAATGGTAATAATAATGATAAAGGATAATAACAATAACTATAATAAAGATAAAAGAAAGCTAAATCAAAGAAATCAAATTCTGCAAAAAATTCGCAGAGTTCGCAGAGCAAAGTCGAGGTCGCTCTGCGAACTCCCCTTTTCTTTTTTGTATTTTCTTTTAAAATAAAACAATTAAAAACCAATAATGATAAAAGTAATGGTAATAATGAAAATGATAATGGAAAACAAAAATAGTAATGATAATAGTAATAAAGATAATAATAATAATAAATGATGAAAAAAAATAATAATATTAGTAATTAAAAATAATGATAATAATAAAACAATAATAATAAAACATTGATAAAAAAAGAAGATAATAATAATAATATTAAAAAAGGCAATAGCAATAGTATTACTAAGGATAATGATAATATTAATAATAATGATAGTAATGATGGTGATACATATTAATAAATCAAAAATCTAAAAATGAAGATAAAATAATAAAAGGTAAATAAAAATAAGAAAAATTGAAAATTATAATGGAATGATGAATAATAATATGATAATGAACAAAGAAAAATATGAGTCAAAAAATGGGGTATGACAAAATCACACCACAAGACGCCATGCTGACGCACCTTTCGCAGCTCTGTCTGAAAAATCAATTTGCACGGTGAGAGACATGTTTTGGTCTCTCATTGTAGCCTGAGCCTTAAACATATGAGATTGCCATATAAAATCTTACAAATTAGAGGGAAGGGAAGACAATGACAAATTCCAATCCATATAGAGGATCACATATTATCACTGTACACAAGATCCCAATCATTAATAAACAAACAAAATTGATTTTCTCGGATTTTAAATTTTCATTCTCGGATTTGTATAATAACCCTTTGATTCATACAAACACTACTAAATTTTGTATTCTCTCAGTCTCATTTTAATTTTAATTGTTATTTTATGATTTTTTTTTATGTTTCAAAATAATCGTCACTTCAGAATACCAATTCAGCATTTATTATTTTTTCCACTAATATATCTTTATTTATTGAATTCCACTCCACCTAATTGTACCATTAACTCCAATTAATAATGGTGTTTTACTAAATTACATTAATTTTACCATTAAAATCAACTCATTTAATCATTTCCTTAAGAATCACGCACAACTCCAAAACGACTATTAAAATGAGACGGATGAAGTACTTTTTAATGAGTCTGAGTATCTCTTGCACTCATATCAATAATGCACTCCTCTTATAAAAAAATCATTAATTAACAAATTTAAGGTAGAATCAGTATGTTCATCATAACAAATCACGAATATACAATAATAATCATTGATTTTCGCACTTTACACTTTATTTATTTTAGAGGATTCAAATCCACTAGTGAAGTTATTGTTAACTTTTTTTATTAGTTTAGTTTAATGGATTAATTTTAAAAGTGTGTATGTTGGATGACACATAATCAAACATTAATGTGCATTTTTTTTATAGTTAGACAGATTAACAATAATCATTTGAAAACTCACGTACATAAGTGAAGAATCACTAATTCGAACTAGTATTACGGTGTCCAACCCATCGATTTCGATATTTGTGAGTTGAGTTAAAAATTGTGCCTCACAAGCTATGATTCGTTAATTTTCTTATCCTAACCATGTGGAGTAAATGAAAGCGAAGGGTCTTTCATTCTTGTCATCAAGATGTCGTTGTATAGAAGCAAGACAGGTTCTCTTGGATTTATTGCTGTATATGAGTACATTTTTCATAGTACTTGACATGGCTGACCTTACAAAGAACTAATACTTCGAATAATTAAGTAAAAACACGTCTTATTCATGAAGACAAAATATTTAGGCTGAAACATATATAGTTTGACTAAATAACACAACAAAGATCTCTGACGAATTTCACTAGGAAGCGGTAATATTGTGTTATAGACAGAAAACTGTAGATTATTTTTTTAAAATAAACTATTGCATCCTGTAAAAAAAAAAACTATGGCTTGTCAAAATTACTACTACCTCCGTTCCTTTTTAATTGTCACTTTTTGACATTTTACACAAACCAAAACAATCAATAAATGTTACTACTTTTGATGCAATAAGTTATACTTTTACTATAATAATCTTTTTCATTTAATATCTCATTTCATATATTTCTCTCTCCGCAATAAATAACTAAGGGTAATATTGGTAAAACAACATTTAATATTGCATTGAACTTTGAAAGTGACAGTTAAATAGGAACAAAAAATTTCTTCAAAAGAGACACTTAAAAAGGAACGGAGGGAGTAAAATATAATAAGAGTCTTGTTAACGAGTGCCTCGGGGGCACTCTTTAAGCATACCTAAAGAAGAAATTATTCCATAAAAAAGTCAAATATTTCAATTTCCAATACACTGATTACATAAATTTTCAAAAAAAAATTACCATTTAAAGGTGTTGAGTGCCCCAGGGACACTCGTTAACGTTTCCCATATCATAAATCCCTAAAGCGTTTTTCATTTTGACAAGATAAGCCTAGGATTTGCTTATATATTTGAATTAGTTAACTTTTTCACATCGGTATAGACTATAGATGTCTAATTAGACGTCCCTGAAAAAAGATGTCTAATTTTACGTCTCCAGGAATACTAAGAATGTATAGCTCCATATCATAGTTGATTCGGGGATCACCTAAGAATTTCAACTTCTTCTGAAATTAAAAAAAAAAATGATAAAATGATAGAACCTGAATAATGAATATTTCATTAAACTTCGGATCAATCTCAACCGTTCATTTAAGATCAAACGGTTAAAATTAAAAACTGTTAAAATAATCATGATTGTACAATTCTGATCGGACAACTCAGATGCTTTAGAGCACCCTGTTGTTACGGTAGTATGGTCATTCTTCCCTCAAGTTTTAATTGTTACTATCAAATCCCTCAATATCCTTTCATTAATTAAAAACTCTCAAATTTTCTTAATCTATTAAAAAATTCATAATTTGGATCGATTAATTTTTTTTTACAGTGTATTTTTTCTAATCTAGTTTCGCACCCGTATACGATTCAATACTGTGCTCGTGATTGATGTTGTTTCTTAGAAATGACTGGGGTTAGTTCCACTTTTATTGTTTTGTATGTTTGTATTATCTATTTGGATTGACCTACGCTTTTATACACAAATTTCTTGAGTCAAAACTAGTGTTTGTATTTCCATGTTTTTTAGTATTTAATTAACTTTTTCTTATGCTTTGAAATAATAAAAATGAGACTTACGTGGACTTACAAAGAAAATCGATGGTATAATACTATTTCATTAGATGGTATAATATTTCATTAATTTGTGAAATAAATTAGACTGAAATTGCTGGAAAAGAGACCAAAATCACATGTTGGTTAACTATAAATATATTTTAGGCCAAATACCATTTGCGGTCTTTAAGTTTCACGATTATAATAAGTTAGTCCTTTATGTTATTTTTTGTTAGAAATTGGTTTTTAAGTCATAATATTTGCACCATTATCCTAATTTCATCAAACTCAATCAAAAATTGTTTATGTTGATGTTTAATGTTAAATTGATTTGTCCAAATTCATTGCTCACGAAACTAGAGCCCATAGGTGTGTTACTCAGTTTTGATTCAAAACAAAATCTACCAATTATTTAATTTATAATATTGTTGATCAAATATTTATATGTAAAATTAGATTTGAAATTCAAAAACAAGAAGAAGAAAATATGTATAAATAATCATGTTTAATGTCATAAACACTTTTGGACCTATCATCTTAATGTTAAATGGTCTATAAACACTTTTTAACGAAGTTGGCTGAAAAGATGGATGACACTGTAAATATTTTATGACTTAAATGACTAATTTGTAACAAAAAATAACTTAAAGGACCAATTGGTAACAAAAAAAACTTAAAGAACTAACATGTTATAAACATATAACTTAAAGGACCACGGGAGAAATTTGACCTCTATTTTAATACCAAAAGTTTCAAAATATTACTTATTTACATTGTGTGACAAAGGAAAAAACTCTGACAAAGGTATGCACATGTTTACATATACATAATTAATATTGCCCATTCCATTTAACAATCGAATATCATGAAATCGTTGGCTAGATATACCAAAACACTAAAAAGTATAGACAATATATCGACAATATGTTTTATGGTGGCCATTTGTTTAAGCAACGCTTTAGTTCTTGTCTCTATAACATATATACACCGACATACACACGTTCACAAACAAGACAAAGTAAATGGAAGTATACCAAAATTTTACCTGGTCAAATAACAAGACCAATTTGACCCTTTGCTAGAGTGAATATCCTCTAATTATATTCCTAAAATCAAAAGCATAATGACAAAAGCTTAAGGCAAATGGCAATCACTTTCTTGAACTAATTAATGATAGTGATACTTGTAAGTGCATAATTGAATTGCAAAAGAAAAATACTTTTTGCCGTTTGAACAGTGTATTAATTCTTTTGCCCGTGTGAATTTAGATTAAGACCTCTCAAGTTTCAAAGTTTGAACCATTTCTCAGTCAAGGCCTGCCAGTAAAAATGCATATTGAGTGGTCTCTGTTTGACCGACTCACTTGAAGCTGAAATATGTGTTCGAGTTTGTCACGGCTTCATACCTAAAGTAATCAAAAAATTTGGTATGTAAATACTTGAGACATTGTCATCGTAGTTTTTAAATACTCTTATTATCTCAAAGTAACTGATCTATTTGTAAAATAACCGACATTTTCATTTTTTAATACAGTAATATTAAAATTATTTTTTTTAAATTGTATCACTTAATTAATTATCTTTATTTTATTTAATTATTTTTCTTAATGTTTTTGAAATTGTCTTGTATAGACAACTCATTTTGGAACCTAGGGAGAATATCAATAATACAAAAAGATCTTTTAGTTTAAATGTATCTTCTATTAGTAATTTAATGGATCATAGATGTAAGAATGACTTCATGGTTGAAGAAGTTGAAAAGTGGAGTGATAAATGTTGGTCACAAAGGACGTTTGAGGATCATTTTATAAATTGGACTTAGAGTAACCAAATAAGTTAAATTAAAAAACACATCTAAACTCGAAATTTTAAAACATTGAATGTATGAGATATCTACACACATATGTTGTTCGACATCTACTTTTTTATTTAATGTGAGAATTTTACTCACATTTGATATACCAACAATAAAAAATAAAGTTGTTGATCATCATCATCAATAAAAGAAATTAACAACATTAATTAAATTCGTCCCCTAAAAAAACATTAATTAAATTCGTTGAAAAAAGTAATTTAATGAATTAAAATAATTCAAAACACATTCGAGGACCAAATTGATGGAAAAAAAGATACATTTGAGTACTAACTAAAAGAGTCCACATTTGAGAATTTTTTTTTTTTACTTTGGATAAATTAATGAACTATAGTCTATAGCTACATAGATCCACATTCAATTCAAAGACCAAAGTGTACTCGCTTCCTATATATTTGGATGATGAGCTGTCCTGTCCATAGTACACGAAGCTAAGATAAGATGTGTGCCTTGTACGAAGAATCATTGTCCTTTTACCCAAAAGATATTCATTTTTCCTCAAAAGAAAAAAAATATTTATTCAGATTTACTAATGACTGTGTACGATCTAATTAACTCAAGCATCGAATATTCTAAGACCAAGTGAATTTGACATGTAAGAATGATTGGTTCTTATATAAGAGAACTCGTGGAATTAAATTTAGGTTCTTAAGCAATTGCTATGTTAGAATAAAAACATGATAAAGTTGCGTGTGACCTAATCCCATAGAAATGAATTCAATCGTAGTCATAATTTTGGAGATGTCTAGCTATAATTGCATAGTGGACGAATTGATAAAGGACAATAAATTAGATAATCAAGACTCAAGAATCTGGCTAGTGCAATCGAAAAACAGAAAATGACGAGTTTAGTTTGGCTAGATGAGAAAGTTAGTCATAGTTTGTTCGTTTACCATTTGATCTTTGTTTGAGAATTTCATTTGTCACGTCGATCTTTTGGAGAGAGTAATTTTTATTTAAATTTTTTTTATCCATCTGGTTGTTAGGGAAATGTGGTTTGATAATTAGAGTTTGTTTGTAGGGAAAATAAAGTCTAACAAAAAATTATTCAACATAAAAATTAAAGTCAAATTATCCCAAACAATTTGGTGGATCTCAAAAACAACTTAATCACTTAGTTAATATATATTTGAAATTTTGAACATCACATTTATTGAAAGCTCATTTTGAATTTTTTTTTGGTACAATAGAATATCAAAGTCCAATAGAAAAACAATACTAAAAAACTAGACGAACAATTCTAAATATAAAAGTCCAATAAATATCATTAAAAAGCAAACGACAAAGCTCACTAAAAGGAGATTCCACAACAAGCAAACAACAAAGCTCACTAAGGGGAGATTCCACAACAAAACAACTAAAATAATTCCAAGAATGACTATAATTAGCATTCAACACTTTTGTCACCCTCCTAGCAAGTATGTCGAACTTGCACTTGTCAATCCAAAGCCAAAAGAATGTGAATACGCCTCACTAAAGAGGAAACTACCCCGCCAAAGTTGTAATTATATGTAATCATGTCAATCACGATTATTTTAATCGCTCTCCACAACAAGTTGCGAAATACGAGTTCTCTAAGGCATATTTAAACCATGGTACAATCTCCACATCTCCACATGAAGTGTGTCACATGAACCAATTTTCTTATTGTAGCATTTGATCCAATGCTCGTCTGAATTGCAAAAGAGGCCTCCACACCTCGGAGTCTCACTATTCCTCTTGCATTCATCATCACCATTGAGTTTGATCTAATCATACGGGGTATCTTTAAGCTGATGTAGATCTTCTCCTTACGATGAGGATTTTGGTGAAGATTTTGAAATGTACAATTTCCTGTCTTTTGAGTATATATTTGAATTACTTGAACTAGAACATAAAGCCGTTGAAAGCCGTCCTCGACGATTGTTTTATCACTCAATTTACTGTGATGAATTTCTATTCGTTGATTTCAAATTTTGGACATAAACAAATATCTAAAAAGAAATCTAAAATGTGGTTATAATGTGAAGTTATTTTTAAGAAATAATTTAATGGATAAAACATGTCTTTATTTTGTTGAATTAAAATGAGTTGAATTTTGATATCAATCCTTGCAAAAAATTGCTCAAAATTTTGGATGTATTGCTTTTAGTCCCAAGTCAATTTTAGTTGTGGTATAAATTTTGAGAGAGGTGTTGCTACATGCTAGCACTCTTTATTTCGATCTGATCCCTTTTAAATCACTATTTTTTATCGTTAATATATAACATTCATTTTAAAGAAGAAAAATATAAGATGAAATTTGATTTAGTAAGTATCTATTATCCAATACCTTAATATTATGTTTCACTTTAGATTTATTTAAAAAAAAACTTAAAGTTTGCCAACAGAGTACTGAGATTTAACAAAAATCCATGGTATTAAAGAGTTTTCCAATTCATTTAAGACTCATCAACAAAAGTTTTTGGATAATTATGTGCTAACATGACATAAAAAATATTATTAAGGGACATGTGTCTGGGACGAGTTGAAGGTTCACTCTACTTCTCAAAATAAATAGAGACTTCTATTTTAAGAACGATAAAGATAAAAAAAATAAATAATGGGTCTCACCATCAAGTAGACTGGTGTAAATGAAGTGACAAACAACATCTAAATTAATATACAATTGTAAGATTCTGGATGATAGACATTCAATCTATCAATATCAACATTGTCAATTCAACAATTGAAGGAGGTAGTACATACATCAAAATTTGTCTTTGTCATATGACAATGCAACACTTTAAATTCACACTCTTACCCGACAGCCAAGAAAGCTATGTACATATTTTGTTAGTAGGGCTGGTCATTTGACGGCCCTTATTGGGGAGCACATGAAGGTGCTTATAAATAGTTGTTGTTGTCATTACAAGTCCCACATTGAAGGCCCATTCCTTTTTTAAAATTTTTGCAGTATGTGCGCTTGTGTGTGGGGTGGGGTGGGGTGCCTTCTGTTTCAATCACTTTTAGATTCCTTCCTTCCTTCCCCCTGCTCTTTTTTTTCTTAGGTGAGGTGGGATCCCAAAGAAACATCCACATTAGTTTCTTTCTCAGAAATTTGCCTCAACACGTGGCACAACTACATATTATCTTCCCACAGCCCCCTTCCTTACCCATCAATTAACACGTGGACACATATTGTTTTTCTGGGACAACACGTGGATACATTGCAATGTTATTAATGCATTATTATATTCTTGGTATGGTATATGTTGAGTTAGATATGATACTACTAACTGTGGTCCTAAAACATTATAGTTTGGATATTTCATTTTTAGTATGACTCCGTATTAATTGGTCTTAGAAATATGACATTTCGAGACCACTTACTAAAATACGGCTTAGTTGTTGTAGTAGAAAACAAGGAGACTCACTTGTATAAGTTAGATATATTCTTATTAAGGGTGTTGCTAAAGCATGTAAGGAGGAGACTCACACGTAAACAATGGTGTTTGTAGGCATGTAAACTAATCATCCACAATCTATCTCGATGGATAAAAATGATATTGGCGTCTGGTCCATACATGACCATATGGATAAATATCCGCTATGCATACATTTAACATGTATATTGAAGTTAGGGATGTGAATAGGCTAGACCGGTCTACATGGGTCTACGACAGGCCAGGTCAGGTCAGACTTTTTTCTTAAATAGAGAAGACATATGTTTTTCTAGAAGCCTATTTAGCTTAAAAGGCCAGGCCACATGCCATTCAAAAAGCCTCTTAAGCCTATTCGGCTGTGTTAGCCTGTATTTTCGACAAAGGATATTAAATGCGGTCATTAAGATTTGACTAAACACGTGGAATACAAGTGAAGTTTTTGGGCATAAAGAGTTTTTAAGATTGCACGTTCGTTCGACATGATCGAAGGAATAAAGTTGGTCGAAGGACATCTCGACAACTCGAAAGTTGGTTATTTTCTGAAGAGGTTCCTTTGCAAACTGTCGGAATTCATGATCGTCGAAGGAATAAGATTTGAATTTCAAATAGGTTATTCTTCATGTTATTAGACGTTAGTAGCAGTTGTAGTTTGGATATGATTGTACAGTTATTTCCTTAAGTATAAATAAGAGTTTTCCATGAGGAAAACTGGGTCACAAATCAAATACATAACATTCTACACACTCGAAGTATCCAAGTTACAGTCAGAAAAGAGTCACAAATCATGTATGATCCTTGTGAACAACCTTTATTTCAAATCAATGCAGTTTACTTTACTATAAGTTAATTCTTGCAATTTATCTTTATTCTACAATTTCCATTCGACAAGTTCAAGCAATCGAACTTGAAGATTATCTTTACTTTTATGTATTCGAAACACATAAGAATCAACAAAAACATGAAGAGATCTTCAACTAAACTTGACACACAATGGCCTGAGATTACTGGTTGATCTCGCAAGTAATAAATCTATAATCAACGGTTGTTTACCAAAAACCAGGGTAAACAAATTGGCACGCGCCGGTGGGACCCTGTGTGTCAAAAGTTCATATTATTTGAATCTTTTCTTTCGTTTTGTTTTTTAAAACAAATTCTTGTGATCTTACTTTGTATGCGATTGAGAGGGGGTAAGTGTCTTCCTGAAATGGTGCGTCCAAATTCAACATTCGCTTCCTCATCCAATGCGCAGTCTAGTGTGCAAGTTTCACAAGAAATACCTGCTAGTGGTCAAATACAGACAAATTTGGTCGGGGTTACAACCTCTATGCCATCGTCTACGTCGATACCGGCATCGACTGGTTCTGCAGTTATCGAGACTGCCATCCCATCGACTGCTATTCCATCGACACAGGCGAGCTTAGTGGTCTCTAGACCATTAATACAACATGTGGATAGAAGTACTTTGGCGGGACCCTTTGGGGCCTCGATTCCATAGTTTTCACTCGCAACGACAGTAAGGGATCCCCCTTATGGCATGCCAACAACCTTGATGGCAGGCCTTGGGACGAACGCCTCTATATTTGCAGACAATGCGAACTCCATATTGTCGCCAGTACATGGATCTGCAATGAGCATCCCTGGTCGAAGCGCTCCATTGGCACTGACCAATACGTCTATGGCGTCACTAAGACAACAAATGGATGAAAGTAATCATGACATGGTGAATATGTTGACCCAACAAAATGGAACGGTGTTTAATCCTATGATCCAGACCACTAACAATAGTTATCAATTGCTAGCTGCTCAAATGGAGAGAATTGCCAATTTCTTTGCGCCAGTTCAACCACCAAATCCTAGATCGCTACAGATTGGCGGAAGGAGAGACAATGTAGTAAATCAAGGGCCACCACCGACACCCCAAGTGGTTGAAGGGCCGGTTTTAGGGGCGGTAGAACAAGCCCCTAAAGTCCTTTTGGTGAATAGAAATCAAAACGCAAACGAAGTGGTTAGGCAAGTCCAACTGAACAATCTAGGAGGACAAGATAACATAGCCCACCTCATCGAAACAATTCTGGTACAGAACGACCTTAATGTAGGCCTACACAGACCGAATTTCGTATCAGCCTTGTCTGAATACGTCTTGCAAACTGAACTCCCTAGGGGATGGAAAATCCCCAAGTTCACAAAGTTTGCTGGAGAAACAAATGAATCTACTGTCGAACACATTGCTCGTTATTTGACGGAGGCAGGGGACATTGCAAATAATGAAAACTTAAGAATGAAATACTTCCCCAATTCCTTGACAAAGAATGCCTTCACATGGTTCACTACTCTTTCCCCACATTCAATTCATAATTGGAATCAATTAGAGAGAGTATTCCATGAACAATTTTACATGGGCCAGTGTTAGGCATAAAATGCCAGAATCTATTGATTTATCTCAATAGATTTAGACTATTGAAGGCAAGATGTTTCCCCAAGTGCCTGAACATGAGTTAGTTGAAATGCCCGCGGGGGGTCTAGATTATTCTGTCAGAAAGAAATTGGATACCCAACATCTAAGAGATATGGCCTAATTGGTCGATAGAGTTTGACAAGTAGAAAGGTTAAAAGCCAAAAAGCTAGGTCTAATAGATTTCACAATAAATAGAATGTTGCATATGTCGATGATAATGGCAGCGACCAAGAATTCGATGTCGAATATACTTCCATCGAAGAAAATGAAGTCAATGTGGCTGAATTAAAACCTGGACCTCCTTATGTATGTAAACTATTAAAGCCATCAGACGGAAAGACCCCCGTCGAACCTAAAAATGATAAATTTGTTGCGAAAACTTATACATTCGACGTTACTAAATGTGATGAAATTTTTGACCTATTGGTCACTGATGGTCAAATCCCGGTGCCTAAAGGTTTGAAATTACCACCAGTAGACCAAAGGAAGAAAAGAGGCTTTTGCAAATTTCATTTTGGCTCATAACACTTCCCGTTGTGTCCTTTTCAGGGACTTTTAGTCCAAAAATCACTCAATGAGGGAAGACTGAAATTTGGCGACAAAACAAAACCGTCAATGCAGGTAGATGCAGATCCTCTTCAAGTTACCGACGCAATGTACGCAGAACCGTGTGACGTCAATGTTGTCGAGATCATGGGAGAAACTCCAGGGGAAAGTTCAAGTAACCCCAAAGAGGTTACTGAGAGCCTCATGATGGTACCAACAATGATCACTGAAGATCAATATGAGAAAGGGTAAAAGGCTGTATATCCTAATGTTGAAGAGGGTTTAGTTGCTTTTCTGAACCATTGCAAGATAAGCAACTCTGAAGTCACTATCTGCCCAAAATGCAGTTCAGTGTTTGACAAGAAAGCAGCAAGAAACCTCGAGGGAAAACAGCTGATGTCGAAGAGGAAAGGAAAATGGGTCGACAATAGGCCTAAGTTCAGTTTCAATCAAAGAGGCTTTCCGTATAAGGTGGTGCCTTCGACTAGAACTTATGTTCCGTCCTCAGAGACTCATGTGGGTAAATGAATCAATTCTGGTGGGAAAAATGTCGGGCTACATGGCCGAAAATAGATGAAAAGTGACTTTGGGAGTTGTCATGCAACAAGAAATGGTCGTCGAGACCATCGAAGATCATCAAGAAGGTGAACTGATCGGAGATCAGAGGTTGGATTACATATATGACAACGAGCCTTTGGGATTTGAAAAGGTAAAGAGCTAGCACTCTCTGGGCCTATATGGCTCTTCCAACTGTGGTTAATTGCCACTTTTGAGAAACCACTTAAATTCTTTGTTCCCCAAATGCATAAGGACGAAATAGCTAGTTAAAGGTTAGAAGGAACAAGATTAGCTTACCTCAGGAGAAGGGAAATCAATCTTCCAACAGATCAAATGTTTAAAGAATATTTCAATGTTTTCCTTCAGTGTGACACCTTCGACCCCTCTATGGCTCCTTTCATGAGTCAAATCGTAGGTCCTAGTTGGTTTCAAAGAGAATTTCCTGCTCAAAATCCTAAGTATTTTCAGGAGAATGTCGAAATATGGAAGGCTTATTTGACTCCAACACTTTTGTCCCTTAGGTTAGTCACTGAGAAATCCAACTTGGGACTTGTAGGTTATTTCCCAAACCTTGTAGCAAGGCAATTTGGCTTAAGCCAATTTCGACCCGCTTCCATTTACAAAAAGCCAAAGGAAGGTTGCACATGCTATTTTGCTATGACATAGGTTTACTTCCACCAACGCCTGAAGGATTCGACAGAACAAGCTCCTCCATTCAATCCAATTTCTTTTCAAGTATCTTACCTATGCACTGAAGATTTCACTCAGTGGTGGAATGAGTACTTTTATGAAAATCTAGTCGATGAAACGACCTTGCTCACCAACCTGATAGATGCTTTTCATTCCTTGCAAAATAAAGGGAAAAAGACTCAAGGTATGCATGTCAAGGAAATTCAAGCCTTCCAATTTTTTTTTTGAAGTTGCGTTTAATCCATTAAATTTAGATCAAACTGTTAGTAAAGCTGCACTATTTTTAAAACAAAAAATGATTGAAAAGTTTCCAAAGTTAAAACTTCCTTTCGACATGAAAGACAAGTACAAAATAGCTTTGGAACTTCATTGTATTAAATTTCCACCTTTACCTAGTGCAGACTTTACTTTTGTCTTTACACCACAAGCTCCCTCATGGTTTCATTTTGGTTATCAAGATATACAAAATGCTTTGAAACCAGTTGGGGAAAGAGTGATTTGGGCACAACATGATTTACGTAACTGATAGACTTTTAGCAAGTGTACTAAAAATGCATCGAAGTAATAAAATTTATAAGTTCGTCTCCACAGGGACTGTTTCAACTTCTACTCCGCAATGTCGTTATTATTAAGGATGTATTAAATGGGGGGTTGCCCTAGGCAGTTGGTTTGATTGCATAAAAAATAAATAAGCTGATAAAAGTTGTTTCGAAAATATAAGGAGAGATGAGATCAAGTCTTTCGAATCCTCTGATTAATTATGTTTGGTAAACTGCACCTATTTCTATGAATCCTCCTCTAGTTTTACGATGATTAACAAAAATAGTCCTAATCAATCCCTTGAGTTAGAACCCTCTTCTCGGATTACAGCCCCTAATCCCTTAGGTGATCTAATATTCCTCGAAGGTTTTACGGACGTTAACCTATTATCACAAATAAACGATTATCCGTTCCTAGACTAATCCTGTTTATTTGAACAATTCAATTAGGTCTAAGTTGAAAGCTAGGGTCAGTAGTCATTCATTCTTACCAAATCATTGTTATATATTGTCAGTATATAGAAAGCATTAAAAACAATTGAATTGAATAAAACTAGATTAATATTCATAAGCCATAGAGTTTCACAGCCACATGTTTCAAACATAATACATAAGATTCATCTCCAGACCTAATCTCTAAGAGATTTAGCTACTCATAATATGAATTACAAATAACATAATCAATTGAAGCATAAAAACATACATAAACTGACTATGAGTTGGATGGAACGGCCACCTCTTCAGTTTTGTGCTCTCCAAATCGTGCCTCCAATCTCCAAATTTCTGAACCCTTGTTTCTAAAAACAGTTTAGGTTAAATAGGCAACAACTGCACCTAAAATCGTGACACGATTTGATGAAATCGTGACACGATCCTGCATTAAAGCCCCAGGATTCTCCAAAATCAGTTACAAAATCGTGTCACGATTATACAATCGTGTCACGATTTCATAGACAGAAACTTACTTCCAATCTGGTTAGAAAATCGTGACACGATGCCCAAATCGTGTCACGATGCCATTATTTCAAGATCTTGATGTTTTCCTGCTTTTTGCACCTCCAGGCTGTCTAATAATGATACAGACTCAATGAAAACATCAAAACAACTGATAAAAACATGTAATGACAACATGTCATCACTTTAGAGGCCAATTACACGTTGATCCTTAACATGTTAGAGCCCTGGGAAATGAACCCCCAGCAAGTGATCCTTAACACGTTGATCCTTAAGTGTTTTCTTGTTATATATTTTTTTTGTTCTCATATCTTATATGTGTCGAATGCATTTCTACAACTGTTCCTCGTCGAAAAGCACAAACCAGTGCCACCATTCAAGAAACACAAGAAGTCACAGATAATGAGTCAGAACCACAAAAGAAAACTCAAGGAAAACAAGTAAGAATCAACACTTCAACGAAATTGATATATATATATATATATATATATATATATATATATATATATATATATATATATGTGTGTGTGTGTGTGTCGAAAGCTTAATTTACATTTCCTTATTTCTCCAGAGTCGAAAGAGGACAGATGATTCAACATCAGAGGTTGTCAGCAAAAAGCAGAAGAAAGGAACCTCAAAAGTGTACAAAAGCTCAAGGGTAAGCTTTTTTGATTTCGCCCTTTTAATCATTTATATTCGTCTTTTTCTAATTTTCCTCTTTTGTTATTCTAACATACAGCCCAAAGATGCAAGCAAGGACCAAGAGGAGGTTTCAGTCGAAAGTCCAGAAAAACAAATTGCTCCATACACTAAAGAAATTCCTCAAGAAAAGACTAAATCCACAACAGCTAAGGGAAAAGCTGTCGAAGAGAGCTCTTCTGAAGTGGAGAAGAGGAAAAAGAAAAATAGAAAAACTAAGTCATGAGAGGATACCCCCAAGTCACAAGTTGTACTGGAGGCAGTCGAAGAAGATGATGAAGTAGAAGAAGTACCCAACCCCTGGCCTCTCAGTGACCCTAGGCCTTAGAAAAAGAAGAAGAGCCAATCAAGCAAAGGGCCAGAGAGCACTAACTCTTGTCCATGAGTAGATAAAGTAAGAATCTTATATCTTTATCTTTCAATTTCGTCTTCATTCTAACTTTTAATTAACCAATTTTAACTTTCTTCTTTCTATGTAGGATGCTTCTTCAGTTGCTCAGCCAAACAAAGACCCAACCCCAATTTCTTCGCACACTTCTCCATTATTGGAACCTGTCGAAGAAGATCATGTCGAAAGCCCAATACAAGGGACTTAATGTTGGAAAAAAATGTATGAACAACTCTCTTTTGGATAAAGAGGGAGATTGTTGGAACAATTTATATGAACATCTCTCTTTAAGGTTTTGATGATAACAAAGTGTTAAAAAGAAAATTGGTTATTGCTAATGCTTTGTTCAAGTTGTGCAGAACCACGTTCTTAATGATTGGTATTTGATAATGGTTATGGAAGAACAAGCCTAGAGCAAGAAGGAAAACTTAGAAGCAATGTTGCAAAATTGAAGGAAAACTGGGTCTGAAGGGTGAGTCTGAAGGCTGAGTCTGAAGCTTGCGTCTGAAGGCAGCGTCTGAAGGCTGAGTCTGAGGGTCAACAAAAGTCAACGTCTGAAGGGAGCGTCTGATGAACAGTGCGTCTGATGAACAGTGCGTCTGAAGGTCAACAAAAGTCAACGTCTGAAGACCAGCGTCTGATGAACAGTGCTTCTGAAGTCTGAGTCTGAAGAAGAGCTTCTGAAGTACTGTATACGCAAAAGCTTCTGAAGTCTGACGTGGAAAGTTTCCTTCAGCATTTAATGCCTGCAGTGTCAGAACGCCCCCAATGGAACAGTTGTCTCCCTGACTCAAACATTCCCCAGCTTTTAAGGAAAGCAAGTTAAAAAATGGCTGCTGCTCTGGTTTTCAGCTGGTTTTAGCTCGCATTTTCAGCCTGGCCTAGTTCTATGCTTGCAACGGCTCTTTGCTTAAATCCTGCAAATCTTCAACAACTCTAATTCCCTCTATATAAGGAAGAAGAATTGAAGAAGAAATTTGCTAAGACTCTTGAAACACAACAACTGAACTTGTGCTCTGTTTTGCTGTCCAGAAATCGTAGTTCACCAAACACTTAGAAATTCTTTCAATCTTTGTATCTTAGAATTTCTTAAGGTTAAGATTCTTAATCCTGAGTTGTATTAAGTGAACACCTCTGATATTTTATCAAGTGTTCAACCCAAACTTACTTTCTTTGTAATTCAGTTTGGTTTAAGTCTCAGTCTGCGTACTGAGCATTTGCAGTCTCATTACTTAGTGTTTTGAGCATTAGAGAGTCTCATTCCTTTGTGGTCTGAGCAAGGAAGTCTCATTCCTTTGTGGTCTGAGCAAGGTAGTTTCATTCCTTTGTGGTCTGAACATTAGAAGTCTCTTCCTTTGTGGTTGAGCAACTGGAAATCTCATTCATTTGTGGCCTGAGTAATTGTAATCAGTTTGATTATAGTTAAAATCTCTTGTTAGTAACAAGGGGACTAGACTACTTCCAACCTGTGGAAGGAACTAGTATAAAAACATTATGTCTCTCTCTTCCCTTCTCTCTTTTCATTTAAATCCGCTGAATAAACACTTTGATAAAAGTTCAGAACCTGATTCTGAACTTGTCTTAAGTTTTGAAAAGAAAAGAAACCTGTTTTTGAGTCCACACAATTCAACCCCCCCTTCTTGTGTGTGTTTTTGAGTCCACACAATTCAATCCTGGTTTTGAAGATGTTAAAAATCCAGATTTTGTTTTTAAACTTAATAAATCCTTGTATGGTCTGAAACAAGCTCCTAGAGCTTGGTATGAAAGACTAAGCAACTTTTTGATTAAAAATGATTTTGTAAGAGGTCAAGTTGATAATACACTCTTTAGAAAAACTCTTAAAAAAGACATCTTAATTGTACAAATATATGTTGATGATATCATATTTGGTTCGACTAATGCCTTTCTTTGCAAAGAATTTTCTAAGTTAATGCAGGATGAATTTGAAATGAGCATGATGGGAGAGTTGAAATTCTTTTTGGGAATTCAAATCAACCAATGCAAAGATGGTGTTTATGTTCATCAGTCCAAATACACAAAGGAGCTTTTAAAGAAGTTCCAGCTTGATGATTGTAAGCTGATGAAAACACCAATGCATCCTACCTGCACCTTAAGCAAAGAGGACAATGGCTCAAAAGTAGATCAGAAGCTGTATAGAGGTATGATAGGTTCTCTTTTATACTTAACTGCTTCTAGGCCAAATATTTTGTTTAGTGTCTGTCTGTGTGCTAGATTCCAGACAGATCCTAGAGAATCTCATACGACTGCTGTCAAGAGAATCTTTAGGTATCTGAAAGGAACAACTAATCTGGGACTTCTGTATAAGAAATCCTTGGATTATAAGCTAGTTGGATTCTGTGATGCTGATTATGCTGGGGACAGGATTGAAAGAAAGTCCACCAGTGGAAACTGTCAGTTTCTTGGTGAAAATCTGATATCCTGGGCCAGCAAAAGACAAGCAACTATTGCTTTGTCAACAGCAGAAGCAGAATACATCTCAGCTGCAAGTTATAGCACACAACTGCTCTGGATGAAACATCAATTAGAGGATTATCAGATTCATGCAGATAATATTCCTATCTATTGTGATAATACTGCTGCAATATGTCTGTCTAAAAATCCAATTCTGCATTCTAGAGCCAAGCATATAGAAATAAAACATCATTTTATAAGAGATTATGTTCAGAAGGGTGTTTTAGATATCCAGTTCATTGATACTGATCATCAATGGGCTGACATATTCACAAAACCCCTAACAGAAGAAAGATTCAATTTTATTAAAAAGAATCTGAACATGCACTTTATCTCTTGAGAAATATGCTTGAATCTGAATGAAATCTAAGACTCTGAGTTCATCAGAAGGTAAGACTTATCAGACATTCATTTTTGAAAGTCTGAATAAAGTTAAGCCCTGAAAAACTTCAGGGTCTGAAGGTTCAGAACCTGGATTTTCTGACTTCTGAATCTGATAGTTATCTAATGTTTGGTCAGAATCTGATAAGTATAACCCTGGGCAATGATGATTTAAAGCTTTGAAAGTTATACTTTGTCCCTCCCAAAGTCATCAATATAAAAATGTGTTTTTCTGTTTTTAGTATCAAATGCTCAAAATGTTTTAACACAGACACATTTTTTTCAAATGCTCAATTTGTATCAGACAATGTTCAGGTTTTCAGAACTTATTTATAATCTTGGTATCAGTTGTATCTGAAAAGAATTCAGCAGCACTGAACCATATGCTATATCTTGGTATCAGCACTGAACCAATTTTGGTATCAGGTTCTGATATAAGTTCAATAGTGCTAAAACCTTTTAGTAGGTATATGATCTGAGTCATTTTGTCTCAAAATATTTCAGTGATACTGAAAAAGATATACTGAACAGCTATGTCTGAACAAAGAATGCTCTGATCAGAAGCTCTGAACTATCTTTTTCTGCTTTTGAACATCATTCTATGTTTTAATACAATGTCATATACTTCATGTAAAATCAAGTCTGCTCTGATTCTCATCTTTGCTGCTTAATTACTTATATGATTGCATGATTATCTCACATGTTTTTCAAACTCTCTCAAATTCTGAAATGTTTTTATGAAACTTTCTTTTTGTTGATGACAAAAGGGGGAGTAGAGGTAAACAAGTATTAAAGATCCTGAGCTCAAAACATAAGTTAAATTCTGTCAGTAATTAACTTATGAAAGGGGAGAAAAAGGCCTTAATGCCTGAGGCTCTGAACATAAGTTAAAGTCTGATTGAAATTAACTTATGAGAACTGTTTTTAACTCTAGCCTCTGAATTAAATTTTTGTGAGATATACATTACTCTTAGTGAGTAAAATGAATTTAAAATAACAAGGATAAGACTCAGGGAGCTTACAAAACTCATCCTGTGGATTATCAGACTTAGGGGGAGAGCTTACAAACCTCAGAACCTGAAGTCAGCTTGTTATTTATAATTATGAGTGTTAATTTCACTTGATTGTTTTTAGTTGAGTTTAATTAACTTGGTTAAGAATCAAGGGGAGCTTTCAAACCTAACCTTGAGGATTATCAGACCTAGGGGGAGCTTGCAAACCTCTCCTGAAGTCAGCTTGTTAATTAAACTTAACAAACAATTCTGAAATTTTCATCTGTTTTGATCTTAATTGAATTTAATTAACCTGAATCAGACTCAGGGGGAGCTTACAAACCTCATACCCTACAGTTAATCTGTTAATTAACTTAACAACAATTTTCTGATTAATACTTATGTTTGTCATCATCAAAAAGGGGGAGATTGTTGGAACAAAATGTATGAACAACTCTCTTTTGGATAAAGAGGGAGATTGTTGGAACAATTTATATGAACATCTCTCTTTAAGGTTTTGATGATAACAAAGTGTTAAAAAGAAAATTGGTTATTGCTAATGCTTTGTTCAATTGTGCAGAACCACGTTCTTAATGATTGGTATTTGATAATGGTTATGGAAGAACAAGCCTAGAGCAAGAAGGAAAGCTTAGAAGCAATGTTGCAAAATTGAAGGAAAACTGGGTCTGAAGGGTGAGTCTGAAGGCTGAGTCTGAAGCTTGCGTCTGAAGGCTGAGTCTGAGGGTCAACAAAAGTCAACGTCTGAAGGGAGCGTCTGTTGAACAGTGCGTCTGATGAACAGTGCATCTGAAGGTCAACAAAAGTGAACGTCTGAAGACCATCGTCTGATGAACAGTGCTTCTGAAGTCTGAGTCTGAAGAAGAGCTTCTTAAGTACTGTTCACGCAGAAGCTTCTGAAGTCTAACATGGAAAGTTTCCTTCAGCATTTAATGCCTGCAGTGTCAGAACGCCCCCAATGGAACAGTTGTCTCCCTGACTCAAACATTCCCCAGCTTTTAAGGAAAGCAAATTCAAAAATGGCTGCTGCTCTGGTTTTCAGCTGGTTTTAGCTCGCATTTTCAGCCTGGCCTAGTTCTATGCTTGCAACGGCTCTTTGCTTAAATCCTGTAAATCTTCAACAGCTCTAATTCCCTCTATATAAGGAAGAAGAATTGAAGAAGAAATTTGCTAAGACTCTTGAAACACAACAACTGAACTTGTGCTCTGTTTTGCTGTCCAGAAATCGTAGTTCACCAAACACTTAGAAATTCTTTCAATCTTTGTATCTTAGAATTTCTTAAGGTTAAGAGTCTTAATCCTGAGTTGTATTAAGTGAACACCTCTGATATTTTATCAAGTGTTTAACCCAAACTTACTTTCTTTGTAATTCAGTTTGGTTTAAGTCTCAGTCTGCGTACTGAGCATTTGCAGTCTCATTACTTAGTGTTCTGAGCATTAGAGAGTCTCATTCCTTTATGGTCTGAGCAAGGAAGTCTCATTCCTTTGTGGTCTGAGAAAGGTAGTTTCATTCCTTTGTGGTCTGAACATTAGAAGTCTCTTCCTTTGTGGTTGAGCAACTGGAAATCTCATTCATTTGTGGTATGAGTAATTGTAATCAGTTTGATTATAGTTAAAATCTCTTGTTAGTAACAAGGGGACTAGACTACTTCCAACTTGTGGAAGGAACTAGTATAAAAACATTGTGTGCCTCTCTTCCCTTCTCTCTTTTCATTTAAATCCGCTGCATAAACACTTTGATAAAAGTTCAGAACCTGATTCTGAACTTGTCTTAAGTTTTGAAAAGAAAAGAAACCTGTTTTTGAGTCCACACAATTCAACCCCCCCTTCTTGTGTGTGTTTTTCTCACCTTCACTTAAGAGAGAAGAGATGAAGAGCACCAAACTACCCCCCAAAGGCAAGAACCAAAGGTCAAAGCTACTGAAAGAGAAGAGACCCTTCGACAGGATGAGGTAGAGAGAAAAGCCAGAAAAAGCTTGCCTACTCCTCCTCCTTCTCCAGAATATTATCATGAAGACATTGATGATGTGGTCGAAGATTAAATCCTTCAGGATGATGGGGAAGATGTAGCTATGGATGAAGATGATCAGATTCCTCTCAGGAATTAATAAGAAGATGATGACAGGGTCGAAACTCCCCCTGTCGAATCCTCTAAAGGAAGAAACATTGAAGACGATACCTTAGAGTCTGAAGATGAGATTCACATCGCATCCAATGTTGCATCAGCTTCAAATATCCAAACCACTCAAAGTCAGGAAGAATTTGTAGAGTTAAAGGCCAAAGACCCTCTTGCAGCATTAAAGCTGGTCATGAGCATCAAGAGCTCTTCTTCTAACCAACCCCAGGATACTTCGACCTCTATTAGAGCTGAGTTCATAGTGAATACTCATGAAGAATTACTCCAGAAATTGCAAAACAAGGTCTTAGATGTGGATTTGTTTCAAGCACTTCGACATGATCCTAGTGCATACTATGAGATAAAAGGTTTGCTGGATATCCTCCTAAATTCTCCAGAGTTTGCTGCCAATGAGTCACTCATTGCTTTTCTTGTCGAATTTGAGCCTCTCTTGGAACAAATAGCAAGGCAATTCCAGAAGAAAAGTGAAGCTACTGAGAAAATAGATACTCGAATAACCTTTCGACAACAAAAGTTGAACAAAGGTGATTCTTCACAATCTGAAGCATTTTCTCTAGAAACAAAGGCCAAGAAGGAAAAAGATGAGTAATGGCATTGGATATTAGCATTTCCCAATGGGAAGAAGAAATTGAAAATCTCCAGGCTAAGGTCAGAAGTGCCAAACAATGAAAAATTGAAATTGAAAACACAGATTCAACTTCAATAAAAGCTCATATGGAGTCGAAGGCCAAAGCAACTCTTCAACATTATGAGAATGATGCCAAACTTGAAGTTGAAATTACAACATTGGTCAAAGCTGAGTCCTTCATTGATCTAAAACTAAGACATGTGGAAGAAGCCTACAGAAGATTGAAGAATAACCTCCAGCTTTAAACCTTTAGTTTCGATTAAGTTAGACTTTTTTTTTTTGTTTTGGTGTTGTCATGAAGATGTGTAACATGACAATATCCATTCTTATTTTGGAATTTTGGTTTGTAATATTTTGACAATGTCTTTAATTTCAACAATTGCCCATTGGCATTGATTTTGTTTTAATTCAAATACCATGTTTTGAATATTTGTCAAAATCACTCTTGAGTTATTTTAACTTCCTGTAACGTAGGCTTATATTTCTTTAAATACTTGTCATTTATGCGAAATATTCGATTGTCGGAAGTCAATTCTTCTATTTCATAAGCACCATTTGAAAAGACTTGTAAAATTTTAAATGGACCTTCCCAATTTGGGGACCATTTACCCAAAACTCTATCTTTTTTATCCATAGGTAAAAGTACTTTCCAAACCAAATCTCCTAAAGAGAAAGATTTTGACTTAACTTTTTTATTGTAGGCTTTTGCAACACGTTCTTTTTGTCTTAAAAGAACTTCTAATGCAATGATCCTTTCTTCATATATCAAATAATTCATCCAACATCATATTCCAATAATGATTTGTTGGAATTCCCATTTGTTTTTGAACTCTAGTTGATTGTAGACAAATTTCTACTGACAAAACTGCATCATGACCAAAGGTTAGTCGAAATGGTGTAGAATTGGTTGATTCTTTAGGAGAAATTCGGCAAGCCCACAAAACTTGGTCCATTGTTTTATGCCAATTCTTAGGTTTTTGACCCACATGCTTTTTAATCAAATTAATGATAATTTTATTGGCTGCTTTGACCTGACCATTTGCTTGTGCATAATACGGCGTTGAAGTTAATAACTTAAAACCTATTTGAGAGGCAAACTCAACCATTTTTCGACTAGTGAAGACTGAACCTTGGTTTGTGGTTATGGTTTCAGGAATACAAAACCTATAGATAATATGGTTATGAATGAAACTAATCACTACCTCTTAATCAACATTAGGCAAGGGAATAGCCTCAATCCAGTTAGTAAAGTAATGGCTTAATTGATCATTTGGTCCCCTAACTTATTTGTTGTTTTCATTTTGGTCCCATAACTCTAAAAAAAATATTTTCGGTCCCTTATCTATGCTTCTGTCAGTCAAATTGATCCTCTCTGTTAGTTTTTTAATGCATAATATTTCAGATATGATTTCAGGCATTAGATTGCAGGACCATTGTATGTGACGGTGAACCACCAACACCAAACTTTTTTGTTTTTCTTCATCTTTATCAACAACAATCCTTCAATTCAGAAATTCGTCGACAACAATCAACAACAAAATCAAAATCACCACAATCTCATCACTACACCTTCAATTCTTTAAATCCAGAAATTCATCAACAACAAACAACAATCAACACAACAACAACAACAACACACTGGTCTCTCCTCCTTCGAAAATCAAAACAGAAACAACAACAACACATTGTTCCCTCATCCTTTGAGAATCAAAACAACAACAACAACAGCACAAATTCGAAATTCGAATTTGAATCTGAGTTTCAAATCTGAGAAAAAAGTTTGAGTTTTTGAAACCCAAATTCGAAAAAAGCAGCAGTTAGGGTCAGAAGGGTATCAAGAGATGGGAACTAAAGGAGGGAAAACAAGGAAGGAGCAGATGGGGAGAGAAGGGTATCAAGAAATGGGGCGTAAAGGGGGCTCGTCACTATGGACAAATCTGGTGAACAACGTGTTGCAGAGGAAGGCATAGACATTGATGAATCCAAGTTTATGAATGACTAAAGAAAAAAAATTTACATGTTCTGAGTTGTGGTGTTCTATTTTACTTGTTTTAAAATTGTGTGTTTTGTTACTGTTGTTGTTGATGAATTTTTGGATTGAAGGATTGTTTGTGTTTTTGATTGTTGTTGATGAATTTCTGGATTGAAGGATTGTTGTAGTGATGAGATTGTTCTTGATGATTTCTGAATTTTTGAATTGTGTGTGTTGATTGTGGTGATGATTTTGTTGATGATGATTTAAAGAATTGAAGGTGTAGTTATGAGATTGTGGTGAAGATGATGATGAAGATGGGGAGGAAAGAAGATGAAGAAATGTTAATAAAATTATATGTTGGTGGTGCACCGTTAGATACAATGTTCCTGTATAATTTAACCGTCCCTTTTTTGAAAAATAGATCAAATGGCTGAAATTAAAAAATTAATAAGGTCTATGGTGGATCATCTATAATGTTGGTCCACCATAGATATTTAGGCTTAAAGTTAATAGACATTGATTTTTTTGACAAACAGAGGTATATTTAAGGGACCAAAAAGAAATTTTTTAGAGTTATGGGACCTAAATGAAAACAACAAATAAGTTAGGGGACCAAATGATCAATTAAGCCTAAAGTAATCTATTCCAACCAAAATATAAAGATGACCTTTTGATGAAGAAGGGTGAATTTCACCAATTAAATCTAAAGCTCGCCCTCTAAATGGCCAAGGTTTCACAAGTGAAAGTAACTCACTTGCATGTACATGTTGTATCCCTGCATGTTTTTGACATTCTTGACAACCTTTAGCAAACTCTATGCAATCTTTCAGCATAGTTGGCCAATACACTCCTTGTCGAAATAGAAGCCATTTCATTTTATGACCTGCTTGATGAGAACCATAAGATCTACTATGTACATTGGAAATTGCTAAGTATGCCTCAGTTTCACCAAGACATTTGAGCAAAACTCCTTCAGGAGTCTTTTTAAATAACTCATTTCCAATGATTATATAATTTAAAGCTCTATACTTAGTCTTTCAACTAACTATTCCTAATGGATTCTCAAGATATTCGACAATTGGTTTTTGCCAATCATTGTTTGTTAAATTGTCAATGGCAAAAATTTCAAAATTTTCCAAGTTTTCAAAATCTGAATCACTTTCTCCATCTACCCCCAAAGTTTTGGCATTGACAATTGTGTCAAGGAGAAATCTGTCGAAATTAATTTTTCTTTGATTTCAATCAATTCTTGAAGTTTTAATTTGGGAACTTTGTAACCTGAGGCAACCTGTGTCAGGTCATTTGTCTCTTAATTTTCAATTTGAGGCATATGTTGAATATTAACAGAGTAGAAATGTTTTAACAACGAATTAGCATTGACAAAATACATGATCAGATTTTCACTAATACATTTGTATTCTTTGGTTAACTGTTTCACCACCAATTCTGAATCTCCCTTTATTTCTACATTTTTTGCTCCCAGCTCTAACAACATCCTGCTATTAAGGCTTCATATTCATCCTCATTATTGGAGCAATAACCATAGATTTTAAACTTAAATTTTGTTGGTATGTTTAAAGGAGAAATTATAAGAATACCAACTCCAGTACCATTTTGATGGCTAGAACCGTCAAATATAATGTCCAAGGCTTCCTATCCACATAACTTTGTGTTGCTTCGACCAAAGAATGATCTACTATAAAATCAACACCAATCTGACCTTTAATAGCTTTCAAAGGTTGATACGTTAGTGAATATTCAGTAAGTGCCAAAGCCCAGTTTCCAATTCGACTATGCAAAATTGGTTTAGACAACATATGCTTAATAACATCAAAATGCGAATAAACATAAACATTAACAGGCTTTATATATTGCTTAAGTTTGGTACATGAAAAATACAGACACAAACACAATTTTTCAATAGGACTATATCTAGTTTCAGCATCATTCAAGATTTGACTGAGATAATATATGGCTCTTTCGACACCATTATCATCTTCTTGGGCTAACATGCTACCTATGGTCGAATCAGACGCTGAAATGTACAATTTCATGTTCTTATTTCTAATTGGAGGCAACAAGATTGGAGGCTTTGTTAAATAATATTTAATTGTGTCGAAAGCCTTTTGATGCTCCTGCCCCCAGTTAAAACTGTCCTCTTTCTTCAGTCGAAGCAATGGCGAAAAAGCTTGTGTTTTGCCACTTAAGTTTGAGATAAATCTTCTTAAAAAGTTGATTTTCCCCAACAAAGACTGAAATCCTTTCTTGGTCGAAGGAGGCTTGGATTCCAATATAGCCTTAGTTTTGTTCTAATTGATCTCAATGCCTTTTTTATGTACAACAAAACCCAAGAAGTCACCCCCACATACACAGAAGGCACATTTTAGTGGATTCATTTTTAATCCATATTTTCTCATTCTTTCAAACAAATGTCGAAGTTAATTTAAATGATCATCTTTCGATGAAGACTTGACAACAATGTCATCAATGTAAACTTGCATAAACTTTTCAATAAAATCATGAAACATTGAATTCATTGCTCTTTGGTATGTAACACCAGCATTTTTTAGGCCAAAAGGCATTACTACCTATTCATAGGTACCTAAGGCCCCTGAGCAACAAAATGTTGTTTTCGACACATCTTCTTCAACAATAAAGATTTCATTACAACCAGAGTAACCATGAAGCATGCATACTCAAGTATTCAAATCCTGCTTCTGAATCAACTAGCATTTCTGCCATTGGCGTAGGATATTCATCCTTTGATGTAGCATTATTTAAGTCCCTAAAATCTATACAGACTCTAAGATTCCCATTTTTCTTAATTACAGGAACAATGTTAGCTAACCATTCCACATACCTTGCAGTTATAATGAACTTGCTTTTGAGGAGTCTTTCGATTTCCTCTTTGATTTTCGACATTATATGAGGTGAAAACCTTCCAGAAGTTGTTTTACTGGTTTTTTGTCTGGTCGAATTGGTTACTTCAATTCCACCATTTCCCTGCTTAGTCCAGACATCTCATTGTAATCCCAAGCAAAGCAATCTCTAAATTCTTTCAGAAGTTCAATTGTTTGAACCTTCAGTTCTGGATCAATTTTGGAACTTATATATGTTGGCCTTTTTATTGATCCATCTCCCAAATCAACCTCGTCCAAAGGATCCTAAGGTTGGATTCTTTTGGTCTAAATGGATGGATCTTTTTCAAACTCTAAAGGCTCATCATCATATATATATATAGCCAAGCCTCTAGCCTTCAACCATTTTTTCATCAAGATTTCCATCAATGGTTTCGACAACCATTTTTTGTTGCAATTCAGCCTCTAAGGCCTTTTTTACTTTGTTCTCGGCCACATAGGCCGTAATCTTGTTCCAAGCTTCTTGCTCTGACATAGAAATTTTCATCAATGTCCCACCCAGTTGGGAGAACTGTTCCCTCTTCAAAAGAATTTATCTTTGGGACTTCCCTTTCCCACATAAAACGATGAGTGGGGTGGAGTCTGATGGAACAAAAATTCTTCAGGTCCACATAACCAGATTTCACAGCAGAACATGATGCTATATTCGCAAAATTTTTGTCAAATGTCATTCTGGTGACATGATTGACTTCAGCCATGAACTAGCTTTGGTCTGCTTCAATATTTTCGACCAAGCCATCTTCTCTCCAGGTGGCAATTCGTTGGCGCATAGAAGAAGGCACAACACCAACTCCATGAATCCATTCCCTACCCAGGAGCAGATTGAAGTTTGCCTTAGAAGGTACCACCATGAATAAAGTTGGCCTAGTGATGGTTCCCATAGTTAGACCCACTTGTATAGCACCAAGTGAATGTCCAGCCTTGCCTTCATAATTTGACAAGACAATATTGTGAGGTTTCAGATCAGTGTCAAATTTTCCAATCCTTCTCAGCAAAGATTGGGGCATTAAATTGACAGATGCCCCCCATATACTAAAACCTTGTTGACTCCAACATCATAAACTCTGGCTTGAATGAATAAGGGTTTTAGATGGCTCTTCATAGAACCATTTGGTTTTTCGAACATGGCTCGTTGCTCATCAACACAACCAAAGTTGGTTACGTAATAGCGCATTGGCATGTGGTTGGCCATATCTTATGGGTCAAAGTTTTCCTCATTGTCTTCGACTTCAGACACCACATCATATTCTGCAAGAAGAATGGAGACCACATGTTAGCATATAATTTTAATTCCCTTATTTCGACTAACTATATGGTTGTAGAAGCCATGAAATTTTCTAAGTGCAGGAAATGGATGCATATTTCGACTGGAAGAAAATTCAAGATTGTAAGTTCTCCAAGTCCAAGAGTGCAAGATTTGCCTAAGTCCAAAAGAAAGCCTATATAGTTCGACTAAAGGGATTTCGACAGAGAGGAAAAGATCTCTCTTTGATTTCAGTTATTTTGACAGAAGGGAAGAATATTTCGACCAATTTCTCTTTGAAGGGGCAAGTTTTAAGGTTCAAACAAGTGGAAATCATACTGAAGCTGTCGAAATAATATAGTTTCTAGTCATTAGGTTTGCAGTTATTTTTCTGTGTATATATAGTAGTTTTTCATAGGGAAAACGGGTCACAAATCATTATCAAAAGTTCTATACACTCGAAGTACCAGCGTCTAGAGAAAAGAGTAAACAGAATGTATGTAACATGATCTTGTAAACCATCTTTTACATTCAATGCAATGCAATTTACATTTCTTTAAGTTTTCTATCCTTTAAAACTCTCCATACTGTCCTAGAGATCCAAATTATCAAGTGAGAACTTCGTTGGATAATAGATTTCTTTCTATGCAACAATTCACATTGCCTATGGTCACAAGGGATTTTCCCTATGGCATGCCAACATAAATGATGGCTGGTCTGCACACAAGTGTGTCTACATATGCAGATAATGCAACTGTGCTGACGCCTTATAATTCACATTTTCCTTCTAGTTCTAGCATTCCTAGTCGAAATGCTCTCCCATCTTTGACGAATAATTCCTTACTTTCTTTATGACAACAGATGGACGAGAGTAATCATGAGATGGTAAATATGTTAACACAACAAATTGGAACAGTGTTCAATCCCATGATTCAGAACACAAACCAAAGTTACCAAATGTTGGCCACACAAATGGAGAGAATAGCAGATTTCTTCGCCCCTGTCCAAACAAGGGACCAACAAATTCTCTAAATCCAAAATCTCAGGCCTTTACAAATTGGTGAAAGGCCAAATAATGAGGGAAATCAAGGGCAACAACCTATTCCCCAAGTTCGACCAGGCGAACCAGTGGTCCAAATAGAGGATGTTTAAAATCCTCCAGTAATTTTAGTAAATAGAAATCAGGATGCTGAAGCCGTAGTAAGAAATGTCCAACAAAATAATTTGGCAGGACATAATAACACTGCAAATTTGGTCGAAACAATTTTGGTTCAAAATGGCCTTAACATAGGCCTGCATAGGCCTAATTATATTTCGGTCGTGTCAGAATATGTTCTTCAGACTGAACTTCCTATGTGATGGAAAATCCCTAAGTTCACAAAATTTACTGGTGACACCAGCGAATCCATGGTGGAACATATTGCTCGTTATCTGACTGAGGTAGGGGACCTTGCAAATAATGAAAATTTAAGAATGAAATATGTCATACCCCATTTTTTGACTTATATTTTTTGGGTATTATATTTTTTATTATTTATTTTTTACCTTTTACTATTTTTATTATTGCTATAACATTTTATATCATCATCATTATCCTTAATATTAATATTATTATTGTTATGTTTTTTAATAATATCATTATTATTTTATTACTATTAGTTTTTTTATCTTTTAATATTATTAAGTTTTATTTATTGTCATTACTATTTTTATTCATTTTTATTGCCATTTACATTTTTATCATTATTATTATTTTTATATATTATTATTATTTTCCCCATTTTTACCCTTTTATTTTTTAATACAAAAATCAAAAAAAAGTAAAGTTCGCAGTGCGAACTCACCTTCGCACTGCGACCTCTGCGAAAATTCTGCAGATTTTTATATAGTTGTTTATCTTTTTTGCTTTCAACTACAATTATCATTAGTAGCATTATTACTTGTATTCTTGCTATTTTGTGACTGATTTGATGCAGCAAGGCAAAAATTAATGTGTGACATTAAAGGTTAAAGGAAAGAGGAACTTTCTTCCAACCTCTCATGTGATCAAACAAATTGGCTATCATTGGTCAGTTTTTGTCCCCCCAAATTGACCCCTCACCCAACCTAAACATGCCAGCCAGCTGCTTGATCCATTTCCTTCCCTTTTTCCCTGCCAAAACCAGTCAATCACAAGTGGTTTATGTTGCAAAAAAGCTGTGTGACATGCCCTGTTTTGACCTGAATTTCTCCTCCCACACATAAGCCCACATGCTGATTTTGATTCCCCCACTCTCCCTGTACATGGCAGTACACGTTTTGATTGTTTGACCTTCCAAGATTGCAAGGATTGATCCCAAGAATCATCCCTTTTGCAGCTGCCCTGTTTTACAGTTTTTGCCATCATTACCTTCTAGAATCAATGGCATTTGTGGCTGAGATCAGTCAAGACCTTGCCCCTTGGCACAAGGCAAAGCAATTCCTATCCATTAGCATTAAATGCAAAGTGATCTAGCCTGAGTTTAGCTCATGATCAGCTAGTGTTTTAGGATTTTGTTCATCATTGTTCATCATTGCAAAGATTTGCATTTTTGCCTATAAAAGGGAATGCAAGGCACTAGGATTTCACACCATTGAACACAACTGAATACATTGAAAACCAGTCAAAAACATACCAATCCAGAGAGCCAACACACACGAAATTCATTCCAAAAATCCCTTGCATTGCAACACAAAATCAGTTCATCACAAACACCTTGAACCTTGTTCATAACCTTTCACAAAGTAAGCAAGCTACTTCCAGTCTTAATCAAGCATTGCTAGGAGTTCTGTAAGTCTCCTATAACCTTTCTTTTCTATTGTATATGCTATTTACATATCTTGCTTTGTCCAATTTTGTTTTGTGAACCAAAACCTCCTTTGAACCCCAAAAAGGACCTAAAGGGGCCAAGCTTTAAAACTGTGTTTTTTCACCTTTTTTTCTTCCTTTTTATCAAGTTTCTTAACCTCCTTTAGGTTCTGAATCTTGCTTAGAAGCAGTTTCTGAACTCCTGTTCAGAAACAGCTTCTGAGTTGGAAATTCGCATACTTCGCAGAGCCAAGCCTTGCTCGCACTGCGAACACACCAGAACCTGACTTCGCAGAGCCAAGTTCTGGTTGCTCTGCGAAGTATGTGAAATTCAGAATATGAATCAGGCATTCAAATGTCAAATTTTTGGGATTCTAGCCCTTGATTCAGAACCTAAAGAGGGTTAAAACCATTTTGGTCCAAACCCAACTCATAATCTTGCACAAACTTTGAAGATTTTACAAGTTCGTGCGACAAAAATTGGAATAACTTGTGAAACAAGTTATGTTCTCAACATTTTCAAAACCAAGTTTGAGCAACAAGCTAAGTTCGTCTATTTCAAAAACAAACTTGAACAACCACGTTGTTCATGATTTTCAATCCAAACGCGAACTTAAGCCGAGTTTGCTCATTCTTGAAACCAAGCTCGAATTGAGCCGAACTTGTGAACTTTCCAACGTTTTGCATGTTTTATGATTGTGTTTGCCATTCAAACTTGAACCAAACTTGTTCTTGAGTTTCAATAACTTAAGCAACAAGTAACGTTCATGATTTTTTTAGTAAAACCGAACAACAAATTTGTTCGTGTTGTTTTTCTTTTCTTTAACTTTCCTTTTAAAGCTTTGGTTCCCTTTGAGATTCCTTAGAGTAACAAAACCAAACTTGAATGAAACGGGAATGGCTTGACGTATGTCTCCCCAAACCTCGATTGCACGAATGCGTGACGTATGTCTCGTCGCTCGGGCAATCGTCATTCCACCCTTGACGCGTCTAGCACGCTCAACTTTCCATTGGCCCCTTGTGGCCATTCTTACCCTTTTCTTGGCCCTCGTGGTCAATCCGAACCTTTCGCGCCTTGCGCGTTTTATATTTTATTCTTTACGCCTTGCGCGAATTCTTTCGCCTCAGTGCGTTTGTCTTTTCCTTTTTTAAAAACATTCACGCCTCGCGCGAGCTTATCGCCTAGCGTCCATCTTTCACCATTTTAAAACTTTGTACGTCTTCGTACGTTTTTAAAACCTTTGCTCACGTTCGAGCGTAAGACTTTTTCATCAAATCATTTACTTTCATGCATTGTCGTCAGTGGCCAGCTCGGCAACAACCCGAGCAGCTGACTTTTACTTTCTTGTCGTCAATGGCCAGTTCGGCAGCAACCCGAGCAGTTGACATTTACTTTCATTACACTTTTTTCTTTATTTTCAAACTTTTTCCGCTCGGACGCGATCAATCTTTTTTTAACTAAAACGAATCAACATACAAACGTTTTTCTACCAAAGAACTACGTACGCTTTGAATTCTCCGACTACCGGGAGATACGTAGGAGCAAGATCGACATCTTGTCAAGCCCATTAATAAAAAATTTGTTTTTCCCATTTCGTTTGTTTTTATCTCTTTCTTTACCCCGCATTATGTTTTTTATATATTTCTTTTTTTTAAACACGTAAGTAAAACATCGAACCATTTTAAGCCTAAGCCGACTAAGAGGTTCCCGTTGAGTACAACGGATGTGAGGGGTGCTAATACCTTCCCCTTGCATAATCGACTTTCGAACCTAAAATCTTTTCTCAAGGTAATTTATAACTTTTTTCCTTTTTTCCCCGAAAAATTAAAAGTTCAGTCGTAATTTAGAATTAGTGATTCAAAGCTTCCCCATAGCTTGACATCCGAAATTCGACGCGACAAAATACTTCCTCAACTCTTTAACAAAGAATGCTTTCACATGGTTTACTACTCTTTCCCCACATTTAATCCATAATTGGAATCAATTAGAAAGAGTATTCCATGAACAATTTTACATGGGCCAATCTAAAATAAGTTTGAAAGAATTGGCTAGTGTTAGGCGTAAAATGTCAGAATCTTTTGATGATTATCTCAATAGATTTAGACTATTGAAGGCTAGGTGTTTCACCCAAGTGCCTAAACATGAATTAGTCGAAATGGGGCTGGGGGTCTTGACTATTCCATTAGGAAAAAGTTGGATACTCAATATTTAAGAGATATGGCCCAGTTGGCTGATTGAGTTCGACATGTCAAAAAACTGAAGGCTGAGAAAGCCAGAACTCATAAGTATCACAAAAAAGAAAAGGTCGCATATGTCGAAATGAACGACAGTGACCAAGAATTCGACATAGCTTATGAAGATGTCGAAGATAATGAGGTTAATGTTGCAAAATTGAAACCTGGGCTTCCTTACACCTGTAAATTGCTGAGGCCATCTGACGGGAAATTTCCTGCAGAACCAAAATATGACAAATATATTCCCAAAACTTATACATTTGATATAACAAAATGTGATAAAATATTTGACCTCTTAGTTGCTGATGGACAAGTTATAATACCTAAAGGTCTAAAAACCCCTCCATTAGAGCAACGTAAAAAGAGAGGTTTCTGTAAGTTTCACAATTATTTGGGACATAAAACCTCATATTGCGTTCTTTTCAGGGATCTTGTTCACAAATCTTTGAACGAAGGAAGGTTGAAATTCAGAGAAAAAGCTAAGACTCAAATGCAAGTAGATGTTGATCCCATGAAAGCTGTTGATGCAATGTACACAGAACCAACATGTTGTATGGTGGTAGACGCCATAGTCAAAGCTGTGGAGAACCTGTCTGTCGAAGGCAATGCTGATATTGCTGAATGTCAATGTCAGATGGTGGGGGCTATTGAGGGCCCCAAAATCCATGTTGAGACAGTTTCTAAGTCTCAATATGTTGAGAGAGTAACAAACACAATATGAGTATGTGTCCAGTTTTTTTCCTTTATGCTTTAAAAAAATGTAACAAACTAGATTGAGTTTATCTATACTATATATAAAGAAAATATAAGATTTTGGGTTGACTTTTTCATATCTCAATTTTACCATAAAACAACTTTTTCTATAATAATGATTGTTGTTGGTGTCATTAAAAAGATAAGAATTCAGATTATATTTTTCTTTTTACTAGTAAAAGACTCGTGTTTTCGCATGAGTCATGAAACATTGAAATAATTATATAAAAAATAATTAGATTGTTAATATTGTAGAATGTTTATAGATATTAAATGAAAATTATGAGTATTGGTGTAATGTTTCTATTAAATAACGTTTTATTTTATATGCAAAACACTGATCAATGTTTGCACTGCACCCGTTGCATATTTTATGTACTTATATATGCATAAACAAATTTTTATATACATATATGAGAAAGTCGAAATGATAAAATTTTGAAAACTCGTGACTATTTTCAAAATCAAAATTAATGTTGTGTTTCTATTAAATAACTTTTTATTTTATATGCAAAAGAGTGTTTAATGTTTGCACCGCATCCGTTACAGATTTTATGTACTTATATCTGCATAAACAAATTTTTATGTGCATATATGAGAAAGTCAATATGATAAAATTTTGGAAACTCGTGAATATTTTCAAAATATCAACATTAATGTAGTGTGTTCATTAAATTAATTTTTATTTTATAATTAAAACACTGTTAAATATTTAAACCGTACTCATTGATGATTTTATATGCTTATATATGCAAAAGAAAATTTTTATTTACCGATATGTGATTGCCGATATGATAAAATTTTGAAAACTCGTGACTACTTTCAAAATATCAACATTAATGCAGTGTTTCTATTAATTATATTTTTATTTTATATGCAAAACATTGTTCAATGTTTGCACCGTTCCCGTTGCATATTTTAAATATTTATATCTGTATAAACAAATTTTATATACATATATGAGAAAGTCGATATGATAAATTATTGGAAACTCATGATTATTTTCAATATATAAACATTAATGTAGTGTTTCTATTAAATAAATTTTTATTTTATAACCAAAACACCACTCAATGTTTGCTAGACGATTATAAAATTATGGAGATTATGAGTTTTAATTAGGACGATTATGAAATTTTGATGAATTTTGATTTTTTTATATAGTTAGTAGATATGACTATTATCCGTAATTAATTTTTTAAAAAACAAATAATTAAATTTTGCAAAATGACCATTATGCACATAAAATTAAGGAGATCATGAGTTTTAATAAGGACGATTATGAAAATTTGCTGGACTCCGATTTTTATATATTGTTAGTAGATATTGTTGGTGTCATTGAAATAGATAAACAAGTTAATTTTGTTGTTATAATTTGTAATCAACAATCATTTATATTTATACTTTTAATCAAAATCAAAATTTCATAGAAAAATACTGTTCAAAATTTTCAAACTTTAACGCAATAAAAGAGCGAAAAGATGGACGCGTGAGTGTCCGTCTTTTCTCTAATAATAATAATAATAATAATAATAATAATAAATGCATCCGAAAACATGTTTTTTAATGATTGAGATAAAACAACTATATGTGTTCTTATATATGAGAGATAGGAAGGACCGACGGAGTATATGTGATTTTTTTTTTGATAGAAGGGGCATAAGTCAATTTTAAACTTTAAAATAAATAGGCCATACTATATATATTACAAATTTAATATGTGCTTTTGGTTTTGCATAATGAGCCCCCCCAGTTACTTTGTGCACTATGGTTGCGAGACATAGTTTTCATGTCCACATTTGTGTTAAAATAGACTTTGAGTGTAAACAAATGATTTTCCTTTTTATTTTTACTTTCATGGATTCGGTGGCAATGCATTGACGCATTGTCATACGAGAACCACTTGTGTGACATTGTGGTGAGAATGTTATATAACATTGCCCAACCACAATGTGACACATAGTTTATTTGGTTTCTTCTCTCTCTTTCACAAGACTTTTTTGTTTTATTTTAAGATGAGAAAGTCACCTGTCACATTGTGGTTGGACAATGTTATATAACATTCCCATCACAATGTCACACAAGTGGTTTTCATACATCATTTATGAACGGTTTACAGTGCTTTACAAATGCAACACAAACACACCCTCATATGCTTTATTTGAAAACCATATGGAAATGGTTATCTTATCGTACTTGGATTCGAATCTGGCACATGACATTGACATTCCCACTTCAAGGATATATCACGCGCAAAACCGTTGAAAGATTATAACCCACTGATGATGAATATGTCTATATATGGAAATTATTGATGTTCCATATAGATACTATCAGTTCATAAAGTCCTTTTCAGCCACAGATTCAAACAATAATAGAGATAATCATAATGTGGTCGACGTGAAAAAACCATGCAAGTACTGTTTTTTAATTAAAAAATTCCTTTTTTGTGGGGGTCATACTCATATCTGCAAAGTTAAGTTTTCAGTTTAAGTTCCTTTGTTAAGATTTATTACTATTTGATTAGTGCTATATGTTTGATTTGATTTGATATAAAGGAAAAAAAGTTGAACTAAAAATTAAATTAAATTATAAAAAGTTTCGTTGTTAATTTGTGCCATCTCTTGTAATGTATACTGTAGTACTTCTTTCTCTCTAATTGGGAAATGGAATAAATTTTTATATTTTTTTGAGAGGAAAATATTTATATTTTCTATTTTCCTATATATATTTTTCACATGTAAAGGCATACTCAACCACTGTTTTTTTTAGTTTGATTATATTTGTTACGTAATCTTTAACTTCTAATTCTAAGGAGAATTCCCCTTCAAAAAAAAAAATCTAAGTAGAATTCAATTCGCCAATTCATCTTATTGAAAATCACTATTGGAAACTCAACCTTTGTACTATTCCATCAACTCAATAAGTCATTCCTGAATTCATTTTCCTCCATCCAAAATAATGACCATTGCTTTCTTTTCCTCTTAAAATGAGGATAAAATCCGAGTTTAAAAAAAAATGAGGATAAAATAGTACTAGCACTAATATTAATACTATTTATTTTAAATACATCCTTAATTACATTTAATTTAAGAAATGATACTCCTTCAAAAAAAAAATAATTAAGAAATGATATGGAATGTTAATGCAATTAAAAATTGTAGCAAATAATGTTCTTTGAGGCTTTTCGGTAAAGGTTAATTTGAGCAGTAATTTAAAACTTCAAATATACTCCAATTATAGGTTAATTGGAGTTCTAGTACTACAGAGGAGGTAAGACCTCTAACAGTTTCTTTTTCTTTTTTAAGCTTTAAAAATAGTTTCTTCTTCTATTTAATTCAATTGTTTAGGAGTTTAACTTTATTTAGTTCAATCATTTTAATAACTAACAGTAGCATCCTATATCCAACCCCATCACTTAGTTCCATGGTGGTTAACAAGTTCAAGATGAGAAGAAACATCATGAGCTTCCATCTTTCAGGTATGGGATGCAGTGCGGTCTTGCCAAAGTTATTTACAATTCTTGATAGAACTTATAACTAAATGAGAGAATTGTTGATTACATCAAGGGATAAAAAGTATACAATAATGCTTATACATAGCCAATGAGAACAACTAACTAGCCTAATTATTAACTAATTTGTGTAACTAATCATTGCAACTGACTTTTACATTTAACATTCCCCCACAACCTACAATGTATTTAATACACTTCCAACTTGGAAATACAAAACAAAAAACATAAAAAAACCATGACTGAAAAGAATATCAAAGGCTGGAAAAATATCGGCTATTTTTTTTTCAACCATCCATTTTTGGATAGAATCTAAAATGCCAATAAGACTAGAAAGAATGAAATTGCTTAACTATCCATTTTTTATGGATAGAGACCAAAATATCATTAGGCTACAAAGAATGAATTTTGATTGCTCCATTATCTTTATGGGTAGAAGCTAAAATGTCAATTATGCTAAGAAAAATGGTTTGTGGTTACTTAACTATATCTATTATTTTTTATGGATAGAAGCTAAAATTTCAATTAGGCTGAAAAAATGAATTTTAATTGCTTAACTATCCATGTTCTTTCTGGATAGAAGCTAATTAAAATGCTAGATAGACTAAAAATAAATTATTTTTGATTGTTTAACTATACACGATCTTTAGAAATATCAACTAAAATGCAATGTATGAAAATCAATATCATCAACTTTTTGTGCTCTTGAAATTGTTTAACAAATGCTTGATAGCATAAATTCTTTAGAACGATATCTTTGGACTGTCTTATTGTACGGTGCATGATATCTTCTAGTTCTTGCTGCCAAATTCATATAGGGTACGTTTGAGAGTTTGGAGGGAAGGGCTTTTAATGGCTGGATTAAGAGAAAAATATAGAGAAACATTACATATTTTCTTATGGTGTGTGTTTTTATAAAGAATGATAAATTAATGTCTATAATTAATATATTTTTAATTTTAATAGTATTATAACAATGTACGTTGAATTTGAAGAATTTATCTAAATGTTTGCAATAGTATGCATTCCTAGATTTTAATAGTTTGCAGATTTTAATAGTATATTGTTCTTCTTTTTTTTAAATTATATATATATATATATATATATATATATATGTATGTATGTATGTATGTATATGTACTCCAAAATAAAATTCAATAGGGCTTTTGAGTATTTCTGCATGCATTCAGGTGGGAGAGCGGTTATGCAAGTTATTGAAAGAAACTTGAGGCTAAGGAAACGGGGTGTTGGAGGCATAAAAAAAATGAAAAAATGACTCTACATATCATACATAGAAATAAAAGGGGGACACGGTGTGGCAAATTGGCTTTGGAAATTGGAAGCCTAGGTGACGTGATGCCTGATACTACCATTGCATTGAGGGATATAAATTAAGGTATTGCTATTTAAGCTTCTCAAATTGCTCTCATGCACCCAAAATTACCTTCAATACCTCCAACAGCAATTAACTAATGTTGGAGGTATTAAGATAATTTCTGGGTGCGTGAGATCAATTTCCTATAAATTATGAACAGTGTGTTATGCTTCATGGACTTTGTTTGACTTGTATAAGTGTGCAACGGAAATATTGTATGCCTGCTGCAATAATGATTTATATTGTAATATGATGGATAAGTCATGGAAGTAAAAAAAAAAAATCATGTTAAACAACCATATCTACAAATGTTTTTTTTTTTTTTTAAATGTATATGTACAAATGATTTATTAAAAAAGTATATGTAAAAGAAATTAGAAACTTATCCATTATGTATTAAATATATCATTGTTGTCAAGGATGATATTTTAGACTATAAGCTTCCTGCCTAACCCTTAAATTACACAAAATAACTAAAAAAAAATTGTATTTTTTTAGACGAGTAATATCACAAAACATTGTTAGTTGACACTGAACACAGACTTTTTATGGTTTTTAAGAGTTAACATTGTTTTACCTGCATTAACGCATTGTGTAAAGTTGGTAAAAAACACATACCGGAACCGAATTCAAGTGCATATAATCACATGCACAAGCAGAGAAAAACAAGAAGATATGAAGAATCAACAATAAATTACCATATCTAAGGTCCCACATCTTAATTGTAGAATCATGAGAACTGGTGACAACTTGAGGGTCCTGTTAACAAAAGTGAGCAGAATAAGCCCTCCTAAAGTAAGGAAAAAAGAAGATTTAAAAGTATAAAACTATATTAAGACATGTTTCAAAGCCACATTTGAATGAAGCTTGTCTACACAATTATCATATCAAAGAACTTGTAGTCCAAGTCACTCAGATAACCTACATGCCAGTTTTACAGATATGGGTATGTGTGTCAGAGGACAGAAACAAAAAATATAGGCAACAGGAGAAGAATCTGCATACCGTTGGCCGGGTAAACAAAGAGCTGATAGCATTATCATGACCTGAAAGATTTTAACGGGCATTTCACTACGTATGTCCCAGACCTGAAAATTTAGTATCACCAAAGCATAGTGATCACATTTATTTTCTACATATATTGGAAATAGATGAGCACAAAGTACTGCATCCACCTAAATCTCAATATACCATCAAGTAACTATATCAAAACAAGTCCATACCCGGCAGTCACTAAAATGTCAAGTGTGGGATGAAGAGCCAAGCAATAAACACTACTAAGATGACCATGATAAGAACTAATAACCTAAATAAAATAATATAACGTGCATTAGTGGCTCGATATATTTGATAAGTTCAGTGATTGCTGAAATATTCACCAGAAAATCATATGGGGATTTTACCTCATTTTGTTCAAGATCCCAACATTTAACTTGCTTATCATCCCCAGCAGAAAACATGTAAGTATGTTTCTTGTTAATAGCAAGTCCTGTAGAGAAAGCACAATGTTATTGTTAACCCAATTCACAATTGCTGCCACCACTAATAAATAATTATACTTTAGCTCCTCACCTCTTACTTGATCACTGTGACCTACTAATGTGTGCTTTAGATCACCACTGCCAAATAATTATTCTCAATCAGAGTACTTAATACGTCAATTAACTAAACCATTTATATACCTAGCTTTACCGATAATGCCTACTAAATTACCGGATAAAATTCTTACTTCTCCTTTGACTATATCTCTATACCTTAATACTTTAATATGGTCTTCATACATACTTACTCAAAATAATATTAATAGTATAGTTTATCGTTATTATAGAGCTTAATCATCAATACAACCCTTCTTTTCTTATAGTGCATAATCACATAATTTAGTACCTAGCTTTCTTTACAATTATAACTGAACATCAATTTCTTAATTAACGCCGAAACATCCTACAATGCATTGTTCAACAACCGAAAGCCTAGTAATGTCAAAACTCAATTTCCCGAAACAGAACTCTTAATCTTTTTTTTCTAAAAATTATCCAATAACAATTTAAGATTCTTTTTTACATATTTGATGCAAATCAACCATCCAAGAACTTCTTAATTAAGCTAATCAAGTTACCAAATTTGCGAAACATATTAAGTAGATCTTGAATCAATTGAATCACATGCAAGGAATCTGAATAGCAAATAACTCGCCGACAACCAGTCGACAAGCACAAATCAAGACCATGAAAAAGTGCAAGAATCCCAGCATGTAAAATACAAGAGGGGTCAATATTACCATAGAAACCACGTAGAAAAGAGCCTTCATGATCTCGAATAAGACCACCAAACCCTGTTAAACCTAAATTCGTAAACACGCTACCATCCACATTAAGAGAAACGGAGCCAAGAGGGGGGGGAGGGGGGACTTCCAAGATACACTCCTAACTACACCTTGGATGTGATTTGAATTAAAGTTCCCAAATGCCATCGAAACATGTCACAACATGGATACAACTTGAGCTGAGATATCCAACCCAGAATGCTTTGTTCCCTCAAACAAATATATATTCCTAGAACACCAAATCTTCCAAATAATAATTGCAAAAATAATGTCATGTCTTTTAATAGAATCTTTCAACCAATCCTTAAGCTCAACATCTGCAGAGGGTGCTAAGAAATGAGGCAAGCACTGGTGCCAAACCTCCAAGGCGACCATAGAGAAACAAACAATGCAAAAAGTCTTCACTAGTGCCATCACAAATTGGACACGCAGACAATCATACTCCTCCTCTTCAAAACCACACGAACAGGAATTGAGTTATGGCAAAGCTCCCAAAGGAAAAAGTGAACATTAGACAGTACTTTAAGACGCCAAATCCAGCTCCAACCAATATGATGTAGATGCAACCTAGAAGGATCCAACAACCACTTATAGGCATCCTTAGTAGTATAAGTACTAGATATATCACTCTCCCAAACCCACACATCCGACATGTCACTTACCAACAATGGTTTCAACAAAGATATTTTCTGCTTAGTATCAGAATCCAAGATAGTATAAATGTTAGGGAGCTGTAATTAGTTTTCTGTTTTTAGTGTGTTTGGGCCCTGTGTGCAGAAGCCCATATCCTTGTAATCCAACTCACAGCCTTTATAAGGCAAGTTGGTGTGACTTTAGAAAAACAATGAGAACTATTTCTTTTTGATCTAACAGTGGTATCTAGAGCCTTTGTTTCTAGGCCATTGATCAAGATTCACCGCAGCTGATCTTGAAACCGCTTTAACCGTTTTCTGTTACGTGCAACCACCGCCTTAACCACCGCATTCATCTTCTTCCTTGGGCCGTGTAACCATGGCAGATAACTCACTTACTTCACACACATTTGTACCAAAGTTTGATGGATTCTATGATCATTGGGCGATGCTCATGGAGAATCTTCTCCAATCCAAGGAAATTTGGTCTTCTATTGATCCTGGCGTGACGGTGGCTCCTGCAAATGCCACGGCGGAGCAGTTAGAAGCAGCTAGAGTTAGCAGGTTGCAGGATCTTAAAGTCAAGAGCTATTTGTTTCAAGCTATCGATCGCACGATCTTGGAAACAATCTTGACGCGCAAAACATCGAAAGAGATTTGGGATGCTATGAAACGCAAGTATCAAGGATCTACGAAGGTAAAAAGAGCTCAGTTACAAGCTCTTCGTCGCGATTTTGAGGTTCTTACTATGAAGGATGATGAAACTGTTGATGAGTATTTTTCAAGAACTCTTGCAATAGCAAACAAGATGACATCTCATGGTGAAAGAATGGAGCAAGTTACAGTAGTTGAAAAGATTCTCCGATCCATGACTGAGAAATTCAACTATGTGGTTTGTTCTATAGAGGAATCAAATGATACTACTTCCCTTAGCATTGATGAACTGCAGAGTAGTCTTATGGTTCATGAACAAAGGATGAAATCTCATCAACACCACAGTGATGAACAAGCCTTGAAGGTTTCCAACAATAGCAGGGGTGGAAATTCAAGCAGAGGAAGAGGAAGACACAATTCCAAAGGTAGAGGTCGTGGTAAGCAAAATAGGGAAACTGTGGAATGTTACAAATGTCATAAACTAGGTCACTACAGGAATGAATGTCCTGATTGGGAGGACAATGCCAATTATGCTGAATTACAAGATGAAGAAGAAGAGACTTTATTGATGGCAAGAACTGATCAGAGCAATGTGACAAAGGAAGAAGCATGGTATCTTGATTCTGGATGCAGCAACCATATGGTGGGGAATCAAGAATGGTTCTTTGATTTTGATCCAACATACAGAGATTCTGTAAGATTGGGGAATGATGCTAGAATGCCTGTGATGGGAAAGGGCAATGTGAAATTGCTTATCAATGGCAATATTCATGTTGTCACTAATGTGTATTATCTGCCTGGCCTCAATACAAATCTCCTCAGTGTTGGTCAATTGCAAGAAGGTACAGATGTTGGTCTTTTATTCAACAAGAATGCTTGCAAATTGTATCATGATGATAAAGGTTTACTCCTCACTATCAGCATGTCACACAATAGGATGTTTGTGTTTAATGCGTCTGTCATCCTTCCTATGTGCCTGCAAGTGTCAAGTCAAGAGAAATCTCAACTATGGCACAACATATATGGCCATCTTAGTGTGAAAGGACTTAAACTGCTTAAGAAATTGGACATGGTGAAGGGTTTGCCAGATATTGAAGATTTGGAAGAGAAATGCAATGATTGCTTGACTGGCAAGCAACACAGACAAGCTATTCCAAAGCAAGCAGAATGGAGAGCTTCAACAAAACTTGAACTCATACACTCTGATCTGTGTGGACCTATCAACCCTACTTCTAATGGTGGAAAGAGGTATTTCATGACTCTCACTGATGACTTTAGTAGAAAGACTTGGATTTATGTGCTAAAAGATAAGTTTGAAGCATTTGAAAAATTCAAATACTTTAAAGCTCTTGTTGAAAATGAGTCTGGTTGCAAAATACAGTGTTTAAGAACTGATAGAGGTGGTGAATATACCTCTAATGCATTCAACAGTTTTTGCATTAGTCATGGCATTAAAAGGCAACTCACTACTGCATATACTCCACAACAAAATGGAGTATCTGAGAGGAAGAATAGAACTTTGTTGAATATGGTTAGGAGCATGTTAACTAGTAGAAATGTCCCTAAAAGATTTTGGCCTGAAGCTCTTGTTTGGAGTGCCCATGTTTTGAATAGAAGCCCTACTGTTTCAGTTAAAAACATGACACCAGAAGAATGTTGGAGTGGTCTTAAACCTTCTATTGCTCATTTCAGGATATTTGGCTGTATTGCTCATGTTCATATACCAGATAATCTCAGAAAAAAGCTAGATGACAAAAGCATTGTGTGTGTGAATCTGGGTCTAAGTGATGAATCTAAGGGTTATAAGCTGTATAATCCTATAAATAAGAAGATTTTGATCAGCAAAGATGTGATTTTTGAAGAAGGAAAATCATGGAATTGGGACAATCAACAAAGAAGCACTGGTAATAGTGGGATAGTAATTGAAGAAAATGCTCCCACTGCCACTCAGCCACATGTCAATGAAGATGTTATAGCAAGTGTTGACATGGATGATCACAGTGAAAGTACTGAAGCTGAAGATGAGCAAGCTAATCAACATGAATCCAGCAGTGAGTCTGAGAATGAAACAGAAGAGCTAGGTCCCAGACAAAAGAAATTGCCAGCTCATTTCAAGGATTTTATTGTTGGTGAACAGGCACAAGGAGAGTTCTCAGATGAATTCAGTGATCAATTCCAGAATTTTGTTTTCTATAGCAACAATGAAGATCCAGATACTTATGAGGAAGCTAGTAAAACTCAAGTATGGAGAGAGGCTATGAATGCAGAGATCAAAGCCATTGAAGAAAATAGGACATGGGAGCTGACTGATCTGCCTGCAGGTACTAAGCCAATAGGTGTCAAATGGATCTACAAAACAAAGTTCAATGAATCTGGGCAAATTGACAAGTGCAAGGCAAGATTAGTTGCTAAGGGGTACTCTCAGAAATATGGAATAGATTACAATGAGGTTTTTGCACTTGTAGCAAGATGGGAAACCATAAGAACTGTGTTAGCTTGTGCTGCAAGTAATAACTGGTATGTGTATCAATTGGATGTTAAAAGTGCCTTTCTGCATGGTGAATTGTCTGAAGAAATTTATGTGGAGCAACCTTTAGGATATCACAAAGGAGATAGCAGGAAAGTATATAAATTGAAGAAGGCTCTGTACGGCCTGAAGCAGGCACCTAGAGCGTGGTATAGCAAAATTGAGTCCTATTTTGCTTCAAAGGGTTTTCAAAAATGTCCTGCTGAGCATACCCTATTTGTAAAAGCTGAAGATCAAGATATCCTCATTGTCAGTGTGTATGTGGATGATCTAATTGTGACAGGAAGCAATGGATTTCAAATCAATGAATTTAAGCAATCTATGATGAAGCAGTTTGCAATGACTGATTTGGGCAAAATGAAATACTTTCTAGGAGTTGAAGTTAGTCAAACTGAGGATGGCATTTTCATACATCAGAGCAAATATGCTACAGAAATTCTTGAAAAATTTGGCATGTCAAATTGCAATTCTGTGAATAATCCCATTGTGCCAGGATGTAAGCTTGTGAAAGATGAAAATGGTAAGGCAGGTGATGCTAAGAGCTACAAACAGGTGGTAGGGAGTTTGATGTATCTACTGGCAACAAGGCCAGACTTAGCTTTTTCTGTGTGCTTAACTGCTAGATTCATGGATAGGCCAACAGAAATGCACGTGGCTGCAGTGAAAAGAATCTTGCGATACTTAAAAGGAACTGTTGATTTTGGAATTCTGTACAAGAGATCAAATAAGGAGAGTTTAGTAGAAATGAAATTGAATGGATGGACTGATTCGGATTATGCAGGTGACTTGGATGATAGGAAAAGCACATCAGGTTATGTGTTCATGCTTGACAATGCTGCAGTGTCTTGGTCATCCAGAAAGCAACCTATAGTGACATTATCCACCACAGAGGCTGAATTTGTGGCTGCTGCTGCATGTGCTTGTCAGAGCATATGGCTCAAAAATGTGCTTTCTCACTTGCAGGTTATGGATGATGAGAAGATTCTCATATATTGTGACAATAGCTCATCCATAAAATTGTCAAAGAATCCTATTCTTCATGGTAGGTGCAAGCACATTGATGTGCGGTATCATTTCCTTAGAGACTTAACTAAGGATGGTGTGATTGAACTTGTGCATTGCAAATCACAAGATCAAATTGCAGATATTATGACCAAACCCCTCAAGTTTGAAGCTTTCAGCAAGTTAAGGAGCAGCTTAGGAGTTGTTAATGTTGTCTGTTTAAACTGATTTTGTGTCCAGTTTTATGCTTTTCAGTTTAAGAGAGGGATTGTTAGGGAGCTGTAATTAGTTTTCTGTTTTTAGTGTGTTTGGGCCCTGTGTGCAGAAGCCCATATCCTTGTAATCCAACTCACAGCCTTTATAAGGCAAGTTGGTGTGACTTTAGAAAAACAATGAGAACTAAAGATTGCCCAAATTCCAACTATTTGCATCAACAATATCTTTAATTCGAAAATGAAGATCATGGTAATGAACATAAAAAACACAATTACACAAAGGCTACTTCTCAACCCAAGAGTTGTACCAAAGACTAGTCTCACCATTACCAATCTTGAACTTGAACCTATCCTTCAAAATGTGCATCACAAAGTTCCATGTTGAAAAGATTTTCACTCCAAAAAAGAGTTTAATCTCATTGATCTATTAATTCGTTAGTCTATTTAAACTTAAATCACATTACTTATTTAAAGATTTTCATGTGAAATGAGCTTTTAAACGGACTAGCATGCCGTATCAGGCTTTTAGAAGGCCAGACTCAGGCCTAAAAAGTAAGTCTATGACAGGCCGCATGCCCTTAAAATTTTGGCTATTACTTTTCCTACCATATGTGTTTCTCACGCTCCCTATTTTATTTTTTTCTAAAATACCCCTCGGAATTTAAAATCCGAAAATATTCAGTTTACAGAACACAATAAGTTTACAGCAACACTGCATGTTTTTGTGGATTCAACAATTCTTTGTAATATATAAAATAATGTAAATGACAATGAACTTATATTTATACCAAAAAACCATTATATATATATATATATATATACATCATTATACCAAAAAATTTGAATTTATATCATTACACATTTCACCCAATGATATACATTTCAACTAATGAAATGCATTTAATCTAATTTGCTCCTAGATCTATGCTACAATCATCAAAATTAAAGTTTTCATCTTTTTCAATCTTCACACCATCTTCAACCTTATTCTCAGCAACAACATTCTCTTCATGATCAAGATTTTCAACAATGTATAAATCTTCGTCATCTTCTATTACCTCATAACCCGCCGCTTGACATATTGCATTATACTCAACCATCTGATGGATCAGGCCATTCTTTTGCATCATCTCGATGGTGTCGTCTCCACAGCGCAGAAGTGGGAGGAATTGGACAACCATCCTTCAAATATATCATCATAAAATGATTGTCATTCACATGTGCCAAACACATCAATCGGTCTCTATGTGACGGTTCACTGCATAGAGGAAAAAAGGTTTCCGGTCGCCCTTTCTCAATGGATAGTAGAACAACCACGTGTTTGTATCTTTCTGCAATGAGAAAGTCCATATCCGGCATGATCGTTCACTTATCCGATGGTGCAGGACCAATACCAGAAAAGTTTAGAGTGCCTAAGACCTGTTTATATCGCCTATCTGTCCCAATCAACCGTCGATAGCGCTCATTTTCTTCAACGATAAGCTCTTTTTGAAGTTGGTAACAGATCATCTGGTGATCATCAACAATCAAGGTACGTAGGCCCGCAACTGCACGAAACCCACAATGACCATCACCGGATACATCCACCACCTTTTCAATAAATTCATGCATGAAAGGTGGGATTTGGTCTTTGTGTGTATGTTGACTTTAACCGGAATTGAATAAGAAATTGGCTTAGGAGGATTGGGAGACATGTTGCTTTTCGTTGCACTTTTTTACTTGTCCCTGTTGAATATGTATGTGAAGTCTGTGTATGTGGATCCTGGGAGTCAACGTACTCCCATAGAGAAGGCGACCGTTTTGTCGACCAAATGATATGTTTATCTTTCTTTGGAGCTCCTTTAGTGGTGACTTTTTTTGGCGGTGGACGTATAGAGGTTGTTTCCGGCAAAACAAACTGCCGAAATTGTTCTTTGATACGGACCTTCATTTTGTAATCAGCCTCGTTGAACCGGACCTACAATTTGTAAAAAAAAACTGTTAGGTGGAATGTTGTAGAAAACCGGGAAAAAAACTGCAAAAAACTGTATTCTATTATGTGTCTGTGAGGTTTCAGATTATACAATCCGAAAATGAAAGACACATTTTGGATTATACAATCCAAAAATGAAAGACACATTTCGGATTATAAAATCCGAAAACCATCAAGCACCCCAAGTCATGCATCTTAAGTACGTCTGCATGGGGCTTAAATGCGAACTTTTCGTATTATAAAATCTGAAATTCACATAATGAGTTTGGATTATATAATCCGAAACATACCAACACAGAACAGAATGTAAAAAAACTGGGCAGAAATAAACATAGTTTTAAGGAGAAAGTACCTGAAGCAAATCCCATTCTGGTAACAAAGAGATGTCTTCCTTTCTAGCCTTAGGATCACCTTTATACTCGAACCTCAACCTCTTCTAGTGAGTGTGGATTTCATCCAAACGGATGTGGGTGTTCTTTTTTTATCTTTAATGAAATCGTACACGCGCACGACAGTCCGTAAGTGATGATAATTAAACAACCACACTTAAATTTATCTGTACCAACCGTAACTGCTCGATCAGTCTCGTTTGCGAGATAGTGCAAAGTGTTCCTTAATATGTTTCTAATCACCATAGACCACAACATCTTTCCTTTGAACCTATGTTCAAGCATGATCATGGAGATCTGGAAGGATGCGTGTATCTGAGTATGTTGTGACCTAGCATGTTGTAAACGGAATTTCAATTTGTTCTTAAATCACAAATACTATGTACTAGTCAGATACTTTTCAACCGACTGTGTGCAGATTCAGCTATGTTTGTTGTACTATTCCCCAAATGCATGACTTTATTGACCCAAAACTTGACAATCTTCTCCTTCACCGGACCCAAAATTATATTTTCAACATATTCCAAAAACTTAGGAAACTTGTCGCATACAACTTTAAACCGTTTCCAATTATCAATATATGCTTGCTCTGTATCGGAATTCACAATATCCTCCCATGCAAGCATCACCGTCTTCACCACTTCACTTTGTTGGAACAAAATGCATGAACAACTATCTTTTGGGTTTTGATGATAACAAAGTGTTAAAAAGAAAATTGGATATGCTAATACTTGATTCTAGTGTGCAGAACCATGTACTTAAAGATTGGTATCTAACATTGGTTATGAAAGAACAAGTTAAGAGCAAGAAGGAAATTATAGAAGCTTATGTTGCAAGAATAAAGAAAATCAGCGTCTGAAGCAGCTTCTGAAGACAGCGTCTGAAGCAGCTTCTGAAGACCAGCTTCTGAAGGCAGCGTCTGATGAACAGTGCGTCTGAAGACCAGGTTCTGAAGAAGTGCTTCTGATGAACAGTGTCTGATGCCAGCTTCTGAAGAACTGCGTCTGAAGGCAGCTTCTGATAAACAGTGCCTGAAGCCAGCTTCTGAAGAGAAGCTTCTGAAGTCTGAGATTCAGCAGTCAACGTTTGCAACTGTCAACAGTGAAGTACTGCACTGTCAGAACAGCTTAATGGAACAGTTGTCTCTCTGTACGAAACATTCTCCCTGTTTTAAAGGAAACAATTCAAATTCCTTTGAACTGCTGCTCTGTTTTCGCACACAATGTCAGGGAAGAAGTTAATGCTGGACATAGCTTCTATGGCAACGGCTCTTTGGTGAAAACTGACTCTTCTCAACAGCTCTTTCATTCTCTATAAAGGATTGATGAATTGAAGAAGAAAACTAAGACTCATAAAACTGAAATTGCAGTGCTCTGTTTTCTGAACGCAAAACTGCCAGAACTGAAAATCACCAAAATAACTTAGAAATTCTTACAAACTTCTATCTTAGAATTTCTTAAGTTTAGAGTCTTAAATCTGTGTTGTATTTTGTGAACACCACTGATTGTATATCAAGTGTTCAACTCAAACTCATTTCTTTGTAAAATCTGTTTGATTCAAAGTCTCTTACTTAGTGTTTGAGCAAGAAAGTCTTAGACTGTGTGTCTGAGCATAAGAAGTCTCTTACTTAGTGTTTGAGCAATTGGAAGTCTCTTACTTTGTGTTTGAGCATAGGAAGTCTCTTGCTTTGTGCTTGAGCAAATTGTAATCTTTGTGATTATAGTGAAAATCTCTTGTAAGTGACAAGGGGACTTGACTACTTCCGGATTGTGGAAGGAACCAGGATAAACCATTGTCTCTCTCTCATTCTCTCTCTCTCTTATTTAGCTTTTACCCGCTGCAAAACACTCTGAAAAATAGTTCAGATCTGATCAATATCAGAATCTGAACTAACATAAGTTTTTGAGAAAGAAAAGATAAAGCCCACACAATTCAACCCCCCCTTCTTGTGTGTTTTTCTCACCTTTAGTTGGTATCAGAGCTCCGGTTCTGATATTCAATCACCTAACAGTGAGTCAGTAAAGATCCTGAGAAAAACATGGCTTCCAGCAGTTCCTCTCCACCCTCTCCTAGAAATCATGCTTCTGTATCACATGACTATGGTACAGATGAAAGGAAATCTCGTTCACACCATAAACCTCCTATGTTTACCGGTGATCCAGAAAAATTCTCATGGTGGAAAAGCAAGATGTACAACCACATCATTGGAATTGATGACTCTTTATGGGATATCATAGAAGATGAAATATCTATTCCAGTTGATTAAGAAGAAGTGGCTACTAACTGAAGAGGTCTTTCTGATGCTGAAAGAAAGATCTACAGAAAGCATCACAATGTTAGAGGGATCATTGTGGATTCTCTACCTCACAGTGAGTATCAAAAGCTGAGTGATAAATCAACAGCTAAAGCCATCTTCACCTCTCTCTGCTCTAACTATGAAGGGAACAAGAAGGTTAGAGAAACAAAAGCAAATATTCTGGTTCAGCAGTATGAGCTGTTCAGAATGAAGGAGGATGAAAATATTGAGACTATGTTCTCAAGATTTCAGACTCTGGTTTCTGGACTTCAGATTCTGAAGAAAAGCTATACTACTGTTGATCATGTGAATAAAATCCTCAGAAGTCTGCCATCTAAATGGAGACCCAAAGTGACTGCTATTGAGGAAGCTAAAGATCTAAATACTCTAAGTATTGAAGATCTTATAAGCTCACTCAAAGTGCATGAACTGGGACTTAATGAAGATGAATCTGTTAGAGAGTCTAAGTCTATAGCACTGAAATCCAAAAGAAAGTCTGTAAAAGCTCTAAAAGCTATTGAATCTGATGAAGAATTTCCTGAGGGAAATTCTGAAGAAGATTCAGATGCTGAGGAGCTTGCAATGCTTTCCAAAAGATTTCAGTACTTAATGAAAAGACAAAAGAAATTTTCTAACAGAAGCAGAAACTTCAAAGGATCTGGTTCCAAGAGGGAAGATCAGAAAGGTTGCTACCACTGCAAGAAGACTGGTCATTTCATTGCTGATTGTCCTGAACTTCAGAAGGACAAGTCAAAGGAGAAATCTAAGAAGACCAGCTCTAAATCAAGCAACTTCAGAAACAAACTCAAGAAAAGTCTTATGGCAACATGGGATGATCTTGACAATGAATCTGAATCTGATAAAGATGATGAAGAGGAAGCTAATCTGGCTTTAATGGCAACAACATTCTCTGATACAGAGTCAGGTTCAGACTCTGAAGATGAAGATGAGGTATATTCTGAACTTACTCGTTCTGAACTTATTGAAACAGTTAAAGATCTTATGAACCACCTCAAAAGCAAGTTAAGTTAATTAAAATCTTTGAAAAATAAACATAACTTGCTGACTGATGAGAATCTCCAACTTCATAATCACATCAATGAGATTGATGAAGAAGTTAGAGAACTCAGAGAAATGGCTCATAAGAAACCTGAAGAAATTCCTAGTGAACAAGAAATTGCTCTTCAGGATTTTATCTTAACTGGAATCAACAGAAGTAAGGTTGCTTCTATGATTTATAATATTAGCAGAAACACAGGAGAAGGTATTGGTTTCAAAAATGATCCATTTAATCATTCAAAAGAAACTAATATACCATCCTGTTCTGGAAATATTATGAAAGGCACTGAGGTGTGCTTTGTACCTGCATCTGACAGTTCTGAGAAACTGAATCCATCAGAAAATGAGACTGCTAAACCTAAGGTTCTGAACAACTCAGAATCTAAAGCTTCTGAATCTAAGGGAAATATGAAGGCAGAATCTAAAACTTTGGCAAAGTCTAAACCAAAAAATTCTAAGTCTAAGACAATGAGGAAATCAAACTTTAAATCTGAAAAGGTTCAAAGTCTGAAGAGTTCAGAACCTAAGACAAGTAAGTCTCAGTGTCTGAAAACTTCAAACTCACAATTTCAAAAGACTGTGTTTATAAAACCTTCAAGGAATACTAAACCAGTTTATACAAAACCTTTCAAACCTCAAAATGTCAGACCAAAGGTGCAAAAGAAGCCTTATCATTTCAAGACTAACCAAAGAGGACCCATAAAGATATGGGTACCTAAGTCTGAAATAATTTCTATTGCAGATATGCTTAACATCCAAAGAAAAGGAAAGGTCTTGGTACCTGGACAGTGGCTGCTCGCGTCATATGACAGGAGAAAGGTCTATGTTCCTAACCCTGACCATGAAAGAGGGAGGAACTGTGGGTTTTGGAGGAAATCAGAAAGGCAAGATCATTGGTACTGGGAAGATAGGTAATTCTTCCCTTTCCATTGATGATGTCTGGTTGGTAGATGGACTAAGACATAACCTACTTAGCATAAGTCAATTATGTGACAGTGGTTATGATGTCCTGTTTAATAAGAACACTTGCACTGTAATCAACAACAAAGATAAATTTTTTGTGTTCAAAGGAAAGAGGAAAAACAATGTTTATAAAATTAATTTTTTAGAACTGGTTGATCAGAAGGTAGTTTGTCTTCTGTCAGTGAGTGATGAGAAATGAGTATGGCACAAAAGGTTGGGACATGTTAACTGGAGACTCATCTCTAAGCTTAGCAAGTTGCAACTGGTCAGAGGCTTACCAAACATTAACTATCACTCAGATGCTCTCTGTGGAGCATGCCAGATAGGAAAAATTGCTAAAACCTCTTTTAAATCCAAAAACATTGTTTCTACCTCCAGACCCTTAGAACTGCTTCACATTGATCTGTTTGGTCCTGTTGGAACAACATCAATCAATGGGAAGAAGTATGGATTAGTAATTGTTGATGATTACAGTAGGTGGACTTGGGTTAAATTCCTTAGAACCAAAAATGAAACATATGATGTGTTCAACAAATTCTGCAAACAAGTACAAACAGAAAATGATTTGAAAATTTTAAAAGTCAGAAGTGATCATGGTGGTGAATTTGAAAATGAACCATTTGAAACTTTTTGTGAAGAACATGGAATTCTCCATGAGTTCTTTTCTCCTAGAACTCCACAACAAAATGGAGTTGTAGAGAGAAAGAACAGATCTTTGCAAGAAATGGCCAGAACCATGATCCATGAATCGAAAATTGCAAAGTACTTCTGGGCAGAAGCTGTTAACACAGCATGTTATATTCAGAACAGAATCTATATAAGACTAATTCTGAATAAAACAGCATATGAATTATTTAAAGGAAGAAAGCCAAGTATTTCTTATTTTCATCAGTTTGGATGTACATGTTACATTCTGAACAATAAAGTCTACCTAAAGAAATTTGATGCTAAGGCTCACAAGGGTATCCTTTTAGGATACTCAGAGAGATCTAAAGCATACAGAGTGTACAATTCTGAAACACATGTTGTTGAAGAATCAATACACATTAGGTTTGATGATAAGAAGCCTGGTAATAAAATACCAGAGCTAGTTGAGAGTTTTGCAGATATAAGGCTCTCAGTGGACCCTTCAGAACCTAAACAGAGTTCTGAGTCTGAAGAAAGTCCAGAAGCTGAAAATACTGCAGAAGCTGAAAAACTCTCAGATGCTGACACTCCTCCTGAAGCCAATCAAGATCAAAATGGTTTTGAACATGCACTTGATGATTCTTCAGAAGCAAATCAACCCAGAACTTCATTCAAGTATAAGTCATCACATCCTGAAGAGTTGATCATTGGAAACAAGGACAGTCCAAGAAAGACTAGATCAGCATTCTGTCAGAATGACTCATTAATTGGACTACTGTCAATGATTGAACCTACAACAACTGATGAAGCACTTGCAGATGATGGATGGATTGTAGCTATGCAAGAAGAACTCAACCAGTTTCAAAGAAATGATGTTTGGGATTTAGTTGCAAAACCAAATCACAAGAACATTATTGGAACAAAATGGGTGTTCAGAAACAAGCTTAATGAACAAGGAGAAGTGATCAGAAACAAAGCTAGACTGGTTGCTCAAGGCTACAGTCAGCAGGAAGGAATAGACTACACTGAAACATTTGCTCCACTTGCAAGACTGGAAGCAATCAGGTTACTTCTTTCCTATGCAGTTAATCATAATATCATCTTATATCAAATGGATGTTAAGAGTGCTTTTTTAAATGGAGTTATTTCTGAAGAAGTATATGTCAAACAACCTCCTGGTTTTGAAGATTTAAAAAATCCAGATTTTGTTTTTAAACTTAAGAAATCACTATATGGTCTGAAACAAGCTCCCAGAGCTTGGTATGAGAGACTAAGTAATTTCTTACTTAAAAATGATTTTGTAAGAGGACAAGTTGACAATACACTTTTCAGAAAGACACTTAAGAAAGACATCTTAATTGTGGAAATCAATGTTGATGATATTATATTTGGTTATACTAATGCCATTCTTTGCAAAGAATTTTCTAAGTTAATGCAGGATGAATTTGAAATGAGCATGATGGGAGAATTGAAGTTCTTTCTTGGAATTCAAATCAACCAATGCAAAGATGGAGTGTATGTTCATCAATCTAAATATACAAAGGAGCTTCTGAAGAAGTTCCAGCTTAAAGATTGTAAATTGATGACAACACCAATGCATCCAACCTGCAATTTAAGCAAAGAAGACACTGACTCAAAAGTAGATCAGAAGCTCTACAGAGGTATGATTGGTTCTCTGTTATACTTAACAGCTTCTAGACCTGATATTTTGTTTAGTGTATGCTTGTGTGCAAGATTCCAATCAAATCCTAGAGAATCTCATATGACTGCTGTCAAGAGAATCTTCTGGTATCTGAAGGGAACAACTAATCTTGGACTTCTGTATAAGAAATCCTTAGATTATAAGCTGGTTGGATTCTGTGATGCTGATTATGCTGAGGACAAGATTGAAAGAAAATCCACCAGTGGAAATTGTCAATTCCTTGGTGAGAATCTGATATCCTGGGCCAGCAAAAGACAATCAACTATTGCATTGTCAACAGCAGAAGCAGAATACATCTCAGCTGCAAGTTGTTGCACACAACTGCTCTGGATGAAACATCAGTTAGAAGACTATCAGATTCATGAAAACAGTATTCCTATTTTCTGTGATAATACTGCTGCAATCTGTCTGTCTAAAAATCCAATTCTACATTCAAGAGCCAAGCATATTGAAATTAAACATCATTTTATTAGAGATTATGTTCAGAAGGGAGTTTTGGATATTCAATTCATTGATACTGATCATCAATGGGCTGATATATTTACAAAACCCCTCACAAAAGACAAATTTAATTTTATTAAAAAGAATCTGAACATGCATTTCATCTCTTAAAAATTGCTTGACTCTGAATAAGAAACTGAGAATTTGAAGTTCATCAGAAGCTAAGACTTAATAGATACTCACTTTGAGAGTCTGAAGATAGTTCAGCTTCTAAAAACATCAGAATCTGAGTTTCAGAATCTGAATTTTTGTGACTTCTGATAAAACTCATTATAAGTGGACACTTTACACGTGGCCCACCAATGAGAGTGAATATGTACAGTTGTCTAACACTAGGTCAGAATCTGATAAGCTATAATTGTTGGGCTGTGATGAATTAAGCCTTGAAAGCTGTACTTTGCACCCTCCTAAAGTCATCAATGTGCAGTGTGTTTAAATGTTTTTCTGTTTCTGAAAAGTTTTAACAAACACACTCAAAACACAGTTTTCAATTTTCATCTTATGTGTTCGGTTTTTCAGACCCAGTTTAAAAACTCTCAAACAATTCTGTCTGAAACAGTTCAACAGTACTGAACACAATGTTCTGAACAAATTGGTTCTGTAACAGTTCAGTGGTACTGAACAAAAATGCTCTGAACATTTTATCTCACATTTTAACTCTCTTAAAAATTCTTGAATTTTCTTTTTGTTGATGACAAAAGGGGGAGTAAAAGTAACAAGTAATTCAGGCTCTGAGCTCAGAATATAAGTTAATTACTGATAATTAATTAACTTATGAGAACAACTTTTAATCTCTTAGCCTCTGAATTAAATTTTGTGAAATACATTGAATTTTCAATTATGTGAATTAAACTGAATTTAAATAACTTGGATAAAACTCAAGGGGAGCTTACAAACCTAACCTTGTGAATTATCAGACTTAGGGGGAGCTTACAAACCTCAAACCCTGAAGTCAGTTTGTTATTTAAATTCTGAATGTATTTACACTTTGAATTTTCATCTGTTTGATTTAAATGGAATTTAATTAACCTGGATAAGACTCAGGGGGAGCTTACAAACCTCACCTTGTGGATTATCAGACTCAGGGGGAGCTTACAAACCTCAGACCCTGAAGTCAACTTGTTAATTAAATTAACAACAATTTTCTATTAATACTTATGTTTGTCATCATCAAAAAGGGGGAGATTGTTGGAACGAAATGTATGAACAACTCACTTTTGGGTTTTGATGATAACAAAGTGTTAAAAAGAAAATTGGATATGCTAATACTTGATTCTAGTGCGCAGAACCATGTACTTAAAGATTGGTATCTAACATTGGTTATGAAAGAACAAGTTAAGAGCAAGAAGGAAATTATAGAAGCTTATGTTGCAAGAATAAAGAAAATCAGCGTCTGAAGCAGCTTCTGAAGACAGCGTCTGAAGCAGCTTCTGAAGACCAGCTTCTGAAGGCAGCGTCTGATGAACAGTGCGTCTGAAGACCAGGTTCTGAAGAAGTGCTTCTGATGAACAGTGTCTGATGCCAGCTTCTGAAGAACTGCGTCTGAAGGCAGCTTCTGATAAACAGTGCCTGAAGCCAGCTTCTGAAGTATGAGATTCAGCAGTCAACGTTTGCAACTGTCAACAGTGAAGTACTGTACTATCAGAATAGCTCAATGGAACAGTTCTCTCTCTGTACGAAACATTCTCCCTGTTTTAAAGGAAACAATTCAAATTCCTTTGAACTGCTGCTCTGTTTTCGCACACAATGTCAGGGAAGAAATTAATGCTGGACATAGCTTCTATGGCAACGGCTCTTTGGTGAAAACTGGCTCTTCTCAACAGCTCTTTCATTCTCTATAAAGGATTGATGAATTGAAGAAGAAAACTAAGACTCATAAAACTGAAATTGCAGTGCTCTGTTTTTTGAACGCAAAACTGCCAGAACTGAAAATCACCAAAATAACTTAGAAATTCTTACAAACTTCTATCTTAGAATTTCTTAAGTTTAGAGTCTTAAATCTGTGTTGTATTTTGTGAACACCACTGATTGTATATCAAGTGTTCAACTCAAACTCATTTCTTTGTAAAATCTGTTTGATTCAAAGTCTCTTACTTAGTGTTTGAGCAAGAAAGTCTTAGACTGTGTGTCTGAGCATAAGAAGTCTCTTACTTAGTGTTTGAGCAATTGGAAGTCTCTTACTTTGTGTTTGAGCATAGGAAGTCTCTTGCTTTGTGCTTGAGCAAATTGTAATCTTTATGATTATAGTGAAAATCTCTTGTAAGTGACAAGAGGACTTGACTACTTCCGGATTGTGGAAGGAACCAGGATAAACCATTGTGTCTCTCTCTTTCTCTCTCTCTCTCATTTAGCTTTTACCCGCTGCAAAACACTCTGAAAAATAGTTCAGATCTGATCAATATCAGAATCTGAACTAACATAAGTTTTTGAGAAAGAAAAGATAAAGCCCACACAATTCAACCCCCCCTTCTTGTGTGTTTTTCTCACCTTTAGTTGGTATCAGAGCTCCGGTTTTGATATTCAATCACCTAACAGTGAGTCAGTAAAGATCCTGAGAAAAACATGGCTTCCAGCAGTTCCTCTCCACCCTCTCCTAGAAATCATGCTTCTGTATCACATGACTATGGTACAGATGAAAGGAAATCTCGTTCACACCATAAACCTCCTATGTTTACCGGTGATCCAGAAAAATTCTCATGGTGGAAAAGCAAGATGTACAACCACATCATTGGAATTGATGACTCTTTATGGGATATCATAGAAGATGAAATATCTATTCCAGTTGATTAAGAAGGAGTGGCTACTAACTGAAGAGGTCTTTCTGATGCTGAAAGAAAGATCTACAGAAAGCATCACAATGTTAGAGGGATCATCGTGGATTCTCTACCTCACAGTGAGTATCAAAAGCTGAGTGATAAATCAACAGCTAAAGCCATCTTCACCTCTCTCTGCTCTAACTATGAAGGGAACAAGAAGGTTAGAGAAACAAAAGCAAATATTCTGGTTCAGCAGTATGAGCTGTTCAGAATGAAGGAGGATGAAAATATTGAGACTATGTTCTCAAGATTTCAGACTCTGGTTTCTGGACTTCAGATTCTGAAGAAAAGCTATACTACTGTTGATCATGTGAATAAAATCCTCAGAAGTCTGCCATCTAAATGGAGACCCAAAGTGACTGCTATTGAGGAAGCTAAAGATCTAAATACTCTAAGTATTGAAGATCTTATAAGCTCACTCAAAGTGCATGAACTGGGACTTAATGAAGATGAATCTGTTAGAGAGTCTAAGTCTATAGCACTGAAATCCAAAAGAAAGTCTGTAAAAGCTCTAAAAGCTATTGAATCTGATGAAGAATTTCCTGAGGGAAATTCTGAAGAAGATTCAGATGCTGAGGAGCTTGCAATGCTTTCCAAAAGATTTCAGTACTTAATGAAAAGACAAAAGAAATTTTCTAACAGAAGCAGAAACTTCAAAGGATCTGGTTCCAAGAGGGAAGATCAGAAAGGTTGCTACCACTGCAAGAAGACTGGTCATTTCATTGCTGATTGTCCTGAACTTCAGAAGGACAAGTCAAAGGAGAAATCTAAGAAGACCAGCTCTAAATCAAGCAACTTCAGAAACAAACTCAAGAAAAGTCTTATGGCAACATGGGATGATCTTGACAATGAATCTGAATCTGATAAAGATGATGAAGAGGAAGCTAATCTGGCTTTAATGGCAACAACATTCTCTGATACAGAGTCAGGTTCAGACTCTGAAGATGAAGATGAGGTATATTTTGAACTTACTCGTTCTGAACTTATTGAAACAGTTAAAGATCTTATGAACCACCTCAAAAGCAAGTTAAGTTAATTAAAATCTTTGAAAAATAAACATAACTTGCTGACTGATGAGAATCTCCAACTTCATAATCACATCAATGAGATTGATGAAGAAGTTAGAGAACTCAGAGAAATGGCTCATAAGAAACCTGAAGAAATTCCTAGTGAACAAGAAATTGCTCTTCAGGATTTTATCTTAACTGGAATCAACAGAAGTAAGGTTGCTTCTATGATTTATAATAATAGCAGAAACACAGGAGAAGGTATTGGTTTCAAAAATGATCCATTTAATCATTCAAAAGAAACTAATATACCATCCTGTTCTGGAAATATTATGAAAGGCACTGAGGTGTGCTTTGTACCTGCATCTGACAGTTCTGAGAAACTGAATCCATCAGAAAATGAGACTGCTAAACCTAAGGTTCTGAACAACTCAGAATCTAAAGCTTCTGAATCTAAGGGAAATATGAAGGCAGAATCTAAAACTTTGGCAAAGTCTAAACCAAAAAATTCTAAGTCTAAGACAATGAGGAAATCAAACTTTAAATCTGAAAAGGTTCAAAGTCTGAAGAGTTCAGAACCTAAGACAAGTAAGTCTCAGTGTCTGAAAACTTCAAACTCACAATTTCAAAAGACTGTGTTTATAAAACCTTCAAGGAATACTAAACCAGTTTATACAAAACCTTTCAAACCTCAAAATGTCAGACCAAAGGTGCAAAAGAAGCCTTATCATTTCAAGACTAACCAAAGAGGACCCATAAAGATATGGGTACCTAAGTCTGAAATAATTTCTATTGCAGATATGCTTAACATCCAAAGAAAAGGAAAGGTCTTGGTACCTGGACAGTGGCTGCTCGCGTCATATGACAGGAGAAAGGTCTATGTTCCTAACCCTGACCATGAAAGAGGGAGGAACTGTGGGTTTTGGAGGAAATCAGAAAGGCAAGATCATTGGTACTGGGAAGATAGGTAATTCTTCCCTTTCCATTGATGATGTCTGGTTGGTAGATGGACTAAGACATAACCTACTTAGCATAAGTCAATTATGTGACAGTGGTTATGATGTCCTGTTTAATAAGAACACTTGCACTGTAATCAACAACAAAGATAAATTTTTTGTGTTCAAAGGAAAGAGGAAAAACAATGTTTATAAAATTAATTTTTTAGAACTGGTTGATCAGAAGGTAGTTTGTCTTCTGTCAGTGAGTGATGAGAAATGAGTATGGCACAAAAGGTTGGGACATGTTAACTGGAGACTCATCTCTAAGCTTAGCAAGTTGCAACTGGTCAGAGGCTTACCAAACATTAACTATCACTCAGATGCTCTCTGTGGAGCATGCCAGATAGGAAAAATTGCTAAAACCTCTTTTAAATCCAAAAACATTGTTTCTACCTCCAGACCCTTAGAACTGCTTCACATTGATCTGTTTGGTCCTGTTGGAACAACATCAATCAATGGGAAGAAGTATGGATTAGTAATTGTTGATGATTACAGTAGGTGGACTTGGGTTAAATTCCTTAGAACCAAAAATGAAACATATGATGTGTTCAACAAATTCTGCAAACAAGTACAAACAGAAAATGATTTGAAAATTTTAAAAGTCAGAAGTGATCATGGTGGTGAATTTGAAAATGAACCATTTGAAACTTTTTGTGAAGAACATGGAATTCTCCATGAGTTCTTTTCTCCTAGAACTCCACAACAAAATGGAGTTGTAGAGAGAAAGAACAGATCTTTGCAAGAAATGGCCAGAACCATGATCCATGAATCGAAAATTGCAAAGTACTTCTGGGCAGAAGCTGTTAACACAGCATGTTATATTCAGAACAGAATCTATATAAGACTAATTCTGAATAAAACAGCATATGAATTATTTAAAGGAAGAAAGCCAAGTATTTCTTATTTTCATCAGTTTGGATGTACATGTTACATTCTGAACAATAAAGTCTACCTAAAGAAATTTGATGCTAAGGCTCACAAGGGTATCTTTTAGGATACTCAGAGAGATCTAAAGCATACAGAGTGTACAATTCTGAAACACATGTTGTTGAAGAATCAATACACATTAGGTTTGATGATAAGAAGCCTGGTAATAAAATACCAGAGCTAGTTGAGAGTTTTGCAGATATAAGGCTCTCAGTGGACCCTTCAGAACCTAAACAGAGTTCTGAGTCTGAAGAAAGTCCAGAAGCTGAAAATACTGCAGAAGCTGAAAAACTCTCAGATGCTGACACTCCTCCTGAAGCCAATCAAGATCAAAATGGTTTTGAACATGCACTTGATGATTCTTCAGAAGCAAATCAACCCAGAACTTCATTCAAGTATAAGTCATCACATCCTGAAGAGTTGATCATTGGAAACAAGGACAGTCCAAGAAAGACTAGATCAGCATTCTGTCAGAATGACTCATTAATTGGACTACTGTCAATGATTGAACCTACAACAACTGATGAAGCACTTGCAGATGATGGATGGATTGTAGCTATGCAAGAAGAACTCAACCAGTTTCAAAGAAATGATGTTTGGGATTTAGTTGCAAAACCAAATCACAAGAACATTATTGGAACAAAATGGGTGTTCAGAAACAAGCTTAATGAACAAGGAGAAGTGATCAGAAACAAAGCTAGACTGGTTGCTCAAGGCTACAGTCAGCAGGAAGGAATAGACTACACTGAAACATTTGCTCCACTTGCAAGACTGGAAGCAATCAGGTTACTTCTTTCCTATGCAGTTAATCATAATATCATCTTATATCAAATGGATGTTAAGAGTGCTTTTTTAATTGGAGTTATTTCTGAAGAAGTATATGTCAAACAACCTCCTGGTTTTGAAGATTTAAAAAATCCAGATTTTGTTTTTAAACTTAAGAAATCACTATATGGTCTGAAACAAGCTCCCAGAGCTTGGTATGAGAGACTAAGTAATTTCTTACTTAAAAATGATTTTGTAAGAGGACAAGTTGACAATACACTTTTCAGAAAGACACTTAAGAAAGACATCTTAATTGTGGAAATCTATGTTGATGATATTATATTTGGTTATACTAATGCCATTCTTTGCAAAGAATTTTCTAAGTTAATGCAGGATGAATTTGATGAGCATGATGGGAGAATTGAAGTTCTTTCTTGGAATTCAAATCAACCAATGCAAAGATGGAGTGTATGTTCATCAATCTAAATATACAAAGGAGCTTCTGAAGAAGTTCCAGCTTAAAGATTGTAAATTGATGACAACACCAATGCATCCAACCTGCAATTTAAGCAAAGAAGACACTGACTCAAAAGTAGATCAGAAGCTCTACAGAGGTATGATTGGTTCTCTGTTATACTTAACAGCTTCTAGACCTGATATTTTGTTTAGTGTATGCTTGTGTGCAAGATTTCAATCAGATCCTAGAGAATCTCATATGACTGCTGTCAAGAGAATCTTCAGGTATCTGAAGGGAACAACTAATCTTGGACTTCTGTATGAAATCCTTAGATTATAAGCTGGTTGGATTCTGTGATGCTGATTATGCTGAGGACAAGATTGAAAGAAAATCCACCAGTGGAAATTGTCAATTCCTTGGTGAGAATCTGATATCCTGGGCCAGCAAAAGACAATCAACTATTGCATTGTCAACAGCAGAAGCAGAATACATCTCAGCTGCAAGTTGTTGCACACAACTGCTCTGGATGAAACATCAGTTAGAAGACTATCAGATTCATGAAACAGTATTCCTATTTTCTGTGATAATACTGCTGCAATCTGTCTGTCTAAAAATCCAATTCTACATTCAAGAGCCAAGCATATTGAAATTAAACATCATTTTATTAGAGATTATGTTCAGAAGGGAGTTTTGGATATTCAATTCATTGATACTGATCATCAATGGGCTGATATATTTACAAAACCCCTCACAAAAGACAAATTTAATTTTATTAAAAAGAATCTGAACATGCATTTCATCTCTTAAAAATTGCTTGACTCTGAATAAGAAACTGAGAATTTGAAGTTCATCAGAAGCTAAGACTTAATAGATACTCACTTTGAGAGTCTGAAGATAGTTCAGCTTCTAAAAACATCAGAATCTGAGTTTCAGAATCTGAATTTTTGTGACTTCAGATAAAACTCATTATAAGTGGACACTTTACACGTGGCCCACCAATGAGAGTGAATATGTACAGTTGTCTAACACTAGGTCAGAATCTGATAAGCTATAATTGTTGGGCTGTGATGAATTAAGCCTTGAAAGCTGTACTTTGCACCCTCCTAAAGTCATCAATGTGCAGTGTGTTTAAATGTTTTTCTGTTTCTGAAAAGTTTTAACAAACACACTCAAAACACAGTTTTCAATTTTCATCTTATGTGTTCGGTTTTTCAGACCCAGTTTAAAAACTCTCAAACAATTCTGTCTGAAACAGTTCAACAGTACTGAACACAATGTTCTGAACAAATTGGTTCTGTAACAGTTCAGTGGTACTGAACAAAAATGCTCTGAACATTTTATCTCACATTTTAACTCTCTTAAAAATTCTTGAATTTTCTTTTTGTTGATGACAAAAGGGGGAGTAAAAGTAACAAGTAATTCAGGCTCTGAGCTCAGAATATAAGTTAATTACTGATAATTAATTAACTTATGAGAACAACTTTTAATCTCTTAGCCTCTGAATTAAATTTTGTGAAATACATTGAATTTTCAATTCTGTGAATTAAACTGAATTTAAATAACTTGGATAAAACTCAAGGGGAGCTTACAAACCTAACCTTGTGAATTATCAGACTTAGGGGGAGCTTACAAACCTCAAACCCTGAAGTCAGTTTGTTATTTAAATTCTGAATGTATTTACACTTTGAATTTTCATCTGTTTGATTTAAATGGAATTTAATTAACCTGGATAAGACTCAGGGGGAGCTTACAAACCTCACCTTGTGGATTATCAGACTCAGGGGGAGCTTACAAACCTCAGACCCTGAAGTCAACTTGTTAATTAAATTAACAACAATTTTCTATTAATACTTATGTTTGTCATCATCAAAAAGGGGGAGATTGTTGGAACGAAATGTATGAACAACTCACTTTTGGGTTTTGATGATAACAAAGTGTTAAAAAGAAAATTGGATATGCTAATACTTGATTCTAGTGCGCAGAACCATGTACTTAAAGATTGGTATCTAACATTGGTTATGAAAGAACAAGTTAAGAGCAAGAAGGAAATTATAGAAGCTTATGTTGCAAGAATAAAGAAAATCAGCGTCTGAAGCAGCTTCTGAAGACAGCGTCTGAAGCAGCTTCTGAAGACCAGCTTCTGAAGGCAGCGTCTGATGAACAGTGCGTCTGAAGACCAGGTTCTGAAGAAGTGCTTCTGATGAACAGTGTCTGATGCCAGCTTCTGAAGAACTGCGTCTGAAGGCAGCTTCTGATAAACAGTGCCTGAAGCCAGCTTCTGAAGTCTGAGATTCAGCAGTCAACGTTTGCAACTGTCAACAGTGAAGTACTGTACTGTCAGAACAGCTCAATGGAACAGTTGTCTCTCTGTACGAAACATTCTCCCTGTTTTAAAGGAAACAATTCAAATTCCTTTGAACTGCTGCTCTGTTTTCGCACACAATGTCAGGGAAGAAATTAATGCTGGACATAGCTTCTATGGCAACGGCTCTTTGGTGAAAACTGGCTCTTCTCAACAGCTCTTTCATTCTCTATAAAGGATTGATGAATTGAAGAAGAAAACTAAGACTCATAAAACTGAAATTGCAGTGCTCTGTTTTCTGAACGCAAAACTGCCAGAACTGAAAATCACCAAAATAACTTAGAAATTCTTACAAACTTCTATCTTAGAATTTCTTAAGTTTAGAGTCTTAAATCTGTGTTGTATTTTGTGAACACCACTGATTGTATATCAAGTGTTCAACTCAAACTCATTTCTTTGTAAAATCTGTTTGATTCAAAGTCTCTTACTTAGTGTTTGAGCAAGAAAGTCTTAGACTGTGTGTCTGAGCATAAGAAGTCTCTTACTTAGTGTTTGAGCAATTGGAAGTCTCTTACTTTGTGTTTGAGCATAGGAAGTCTCTTGCTTTGTGCTTGAGCAAATTGTAATCTTTGTGATTATAGTGAAAATCTCTTGTAAGTGACAAGGGGACTGGACTACTTCCAGATTGTGGAAGGAACCAGGATAAACCATTGTGTCTCTCTCTCTCTCATTTAGCTTTTACCCGCTGCAAAACACTCTGAAAAATAGTTCAGATCTGATCAATATCAGAATCTGAACTAACATAAGTTTTTGAGAAAGAAAAGATAAAGCCCACACAATTCAACCCCCCCCCTTCTTGTGTGTTTTTCTCACCTTCACACTTGACTTGATCTCTTTCTCATCCTTGCCTTTGAGATCCTTAACTTTGCAATCCGTCTTACACTTTGCTCTAACATTTCTTTCAATGTGATACTCACACAACAAAGTAGTAGCCTCTGGAAAATAGTATCCACAACATTCATCAAAGCATGGTCCCGATCAGTGACAACTACTTCGGGTGAAATATCTTTGGAATGCAACAGATCACGACACTTCACAAGAGCCCAAGTAAAATTATCTTCCTTCTCAGATATCATATAAGAAAATACAATAGAGAACGTGTACTCGGTAGAAGTGACACCAACAAACTCAAGCAACGGAAGACGGTATTTTTTGGTCTTATAAGTGGAATCCAACACAAGCACTGTAGAGAACGTGTTAAACAACTTGATACCATTTGGATGCGCTCAGAAAATATCACTGACATCATCGGATTCAGGATACTTCCTACAATGATACACATACTCATTCTCAACCAATGATTTCAAGAGATGCTGCATATCTGTTCTCGTACCCCTAATAGATTGCCTATACATGTGACAAGCATTATAAATATGCTTGATAGTAGTTAAAGTTCTATTGTTCATCTTCCTTAAATTTGTAAGAATTTGTCTCGGAGGAACATTTGAGTATGTCAACTCACGAAGGTATAGGCTTTCATTTGGGTTGAGACGTTCGACGGTTCTATGACCTTTCAACACAGCTGTCATCTCATGGTTGTGTCTACCGTTACCAACTTTGAGGCTCCAATCACCAGCAATCAACAAATAACCTCTCAGCCGAAATAAACATTCATGTTTAACTTAACCAGATATTTTGCGCCTAGTCAACTTCTTGTACTCGGTATATGAACCTCCTCTTTCACATATCACAGTAACAAATGCATTTCTCTCATGGCCACCTTTATCTGATTTACCGATAACGGTTGAAAATCCTAGCTTCCTTGCTTCCTCTCGAATCCACTCCAACAAATCGTTTCGTGTAACAAACTTTTGTTTGGTGGTAAAATGTTCTCGATGATCAATAGAAACAACATCATATTGAGGTACAACAACCGGAGGAGAATCCTCTACTTTCGCATCGCATGAAGGAATGTCAAGTTTCGGTGGAGGATCCTCGGGTTTGGCATTTTCGGAATCATCTATAACTTCAAGTGCAACAACCGGCAACACATTAGGTGGTTCAATATCAGGTGGCAATTCATTGGAGGTATCAACATGAACATCCATTATTGAAACGGTACGAAAACATGGTCAGAAAATGCAACCAGTTTCTGTACTGATGGTTTTCGAATTATACAACCCGAAACAGATTGTTGAGTTGCAGATTTTATATTCTGAAACGTGCAAGTACATATTCATTGACGTGATCAAAAGAAAAGTGCCTAGAAATCAAATGAGGGAGGTTTTATATAAACATTACCTTTGCATTCATATGAAAATGATGTTGTAAACTCCCCTTGATGACCAGATTGCTACTCCAAATCATGTTTTCGCCCAAAATGTTATGGAGTGTTTGGTGATAAAGATGGTGAACTTCTGCTAGGTTCTAGGTGAACCTTATATACTCAAAGGTTTCAGATTATACTATCCGGACTATTCCGATACTTTTCCCGCTTTTTAAAAAGTGGACATTTCGGATTATACATTCCTAAATGTATAAATAAAATTTGGATTCTATAATCCAAAAGTTGTTTTACCATATTTTTGTCAAGAATGTCTGTCAGTCATGTTGGGCTTAAGTTTCCCTCAGTTTTTTTTGACACATTTCGGATTTTAAAATCCGAACCAAAGATAATTTTGGAAAAAAATAGGACGCACGAGAATGTCATAAAATGAAAAAAATAAAAGCCTAAAATTTTTGACTGATCAGACTTAGGCCTTGCAAAATCCCTGCAACTAGTACTAACACAGAAGTGTCCTACCAACCACCCATTCAGTAGACAAATTTGTACACATACACATTTGCGGACGAGGACGAATATTATCCAATTTTCTCTCAAGCAAACTATTACATTATGTTCATTTGGATATTTAATGGAGTATGAAATAAAATGGAATGAAAGTAGTTATCCATTCCTTGAATTATTCAAAAGTAATTCGGAGAAGGATTCTTGACAAAAGGGTATATACTTTTCTTTACCTATTTATCAAGACTAGAATCATAATTATGCTTGAAGACAATTAACAAGCTATATATATAGCAATATCTATATTGCTTTCACTTTGTGTGCTAAATGATTTGGTAGGAACATTCATCTTAATAGTTCTTTTTCGTTGTGGAAAAGGAATACAACACAAGAAGTATGCATCAACTAGTAGAAAAGTTGATTAATTTGTCCCTTTCTTCAAATTATTATGAAGAAATGGGAAAATTAATCTTATCTTTTGTTTCTAAGTATGAGGTCAATATCATAACAGCAATGTTGCCCTTTTTTATTCTCATTCTTGGAAGTCTCTATATTTGGACGACTAATGTATCAAACCGAAGGCTCGGGCTTAAGCCCAAGACAAAAGACTATAACCGTACAAGGTCATGGATCGTTAGAGAAATTCATAGTGGAGAACCCATATTGGATAGATTGAAAGAGGATTTCAATAAAGCTCAAGTAAATCCTGCAACATTAAACCACACTGAGAAAGTTTTGAAGGCTTTACTCAAAGAAGAATATCTTGATTTAATAAAGATTCAGGTAACATATTTTACAAGTTCTTTCATACTAAGATTTATTGTTAACAATATCCTAAGTACGTTACATAATTGTTTTAGCACTTAGAAATGACAATGTGATTCATATTCTAACTAAGAGATTTGTTGCAGCAAGCTGTGTCAAAGCTGGAAATGAGTGGAAGTGAAGATTCTGCCGTGAAAATACTTGAAAAGGCCGTAAAGAAGGCTGAAAATGCGAACAAACCACATGAAGCTTACGAAATTGAAATGTTCCTAGTAGAAATGCTCATCTATAAGGTTGAAAAATCTCAACTTCTCACTATATTCTATTAACATATTTATTTTTAAAATTTAAAATTATTTATATTTTTGGCCTCTAATTTAGGTATATATACGGTTTTGGTTTGTCAATTTTTTTTAGCAATTGTAGTTTCTCAATTGTCTAATTTTTGCATTTCAGTCCCTTCAACCCTTCCCACTAACTCTCACATTCTTAAATATAATCTATGAATTTTTTTTTATAAAATACACGAATTAAACTATTTTAAACATGATCTTTTCTTCAAAAAAGAAAAAAATTCTCTTAAAACTCATTAAATAAATATAAGATTTAAGTCAAATTAATTATCCTAATAATGCCCTCTTTAAACTCTAATATCACATCTTTTTAAAGTTTTTAAATCTGTAACTTACTATAAATTATTTTAAATTTATTATGGAACCACAAATGTTTTAATTAAAAAGTAAGACTTTAAAGGTTCTAAATGAACCTTTACTTTTTTAAAAAATAAAATGGCTAAAGATCACTCAACTAATTTTATTTTCTTCCATAATTAAGTTATCTTCACAAGAGATAATCAGAGAAACCATGAGACAATATCGCTCAACAAAATTTATAAGAGAGTTAGGTCGGTGGTACCTGGCTAAAGTTCCCAACAATTACTTTAGAATTTGAAACTTAAGTATATATCTACCACAAACTTATTTGAAACTCTATTGATGTTTTCTTTATTAGTTGTTGTTTTAAAGTTGTCTACACATACTAAAAACACTAATAAATTTTACTATTTTTTATTATACCCTTAACTTTTTATAATCTTATTCCATTCATGTCTCTATAATAAATATATTATCGATAGAATAACAATCAACTTTGAAAGTTCTTTAAAAAAAAAAAACAACTTTAAAAGTGACAAATGAAGATAAACATATTTATACAAAACTGACCGCTCAAAAGTTCGCCTGAAAATTAATCTTGGAAGTCAACTTTTTTTTTTGGTACAAAGAAGTCAACTTTTATAATCTAATGGATCTATACGAAATTTATGTTAAATCTTAGCCTAATAACTTGAGATTTTAATGACCTAAAACAAATTAGGCTAAATTGTTATTTTGGTCCCTTAATTATTTTTTTGGGTATCGTTTTGGTCCCATAATTGACTTTTGGTCCGTTTAACTCCTTTAAGTTCATCTCTGTTTCACATTTTAGTCTCTTTCAGCTTTGTGAAAAAATTATTAACTCATGTACACGTGTCATTTGGGCATTGACTGAAAACTGAATTTATTTTCTTCATCTTCTCCATCTCAATCCTTCATCTCCTTCATCCATTTCTGGAAAAATAGGAAGAACAACAATAGTAGCATCAACAAAATTAAGCAAAAGCAACAACAACAATTTTGGCATCATCATCATCATCATCATGAATTAACCCATAAATCCTCTCTTACAACAACAAAATCAAATAGTAGCAACAACAACAAACAACAACAATTTTGGCATCATCATCCTCTCATACAAAAAACCCACAAATCATCTCCATCCTCATGAAATAACCCATATTAGAAAACCCAAATTTTCTGCAACAACAACAAACAACAACATAAAAAACCCATAATTAATTTTTCCACTCAAAAAACATCACTTTTATTTCAAATTATAAACCAAATCAACCAAAATTTCAAACTCATTTCCTAATTTTTTTTCTTCCAGATTTACTAACAATGGGCAAATCAACCATAATTTTCGAAACCATATAAAAAAACACAAATGGGTTCAAAGGGATTGAGTTGTGACTTTTTATAGAAGTGCATGATTTGGATGAAGCTAGAGAGTGAGAACAATGTTGAGTGGGATGAAGGAAATTGAAATTAAGATTAATGAAGATTTGGTTTTGTTTTCTAGGTTGATGATGTTTTTTTCTGGGCATTTTTTTGTGATGAAGGTGATGGTGAAGAAGAGGAAAGAAAAAGATGAACATAGAGAAAAAAAATTAGGTGGTAATAGTACACTATTACTTACAATAGATCTCCAAGATCCAATGGTTTATTTTTCGGCAAATATATCAAACCGTTAAGATTAAAAAATCAATGAGGTTTATGGTGGACCACCTATAATGTTGATCCACCTTAGACATTTGGGGTTAACCCTTTAACGGAAATGATTAAAATGTGTAACGGAGATGAACTTAAGGGACTTAAACGGACCAAAAATTAATTATGAGACCAAAACGATACCAAAAAAATAGTTAAGGGATCAAAGAACACTTTGGCCAACAAATTATTAGACGATGGTGTTGCAAATGGCATAGGGTGTGTATTTGTTGTGAATTCTTTACCTATCTATGAAAAGAAAACTTCAATTGGCAGGGAGAGCTGGAAAGTGCCTTGAACCGTACATGCTTGAAAGATGATTCGCTTAAAGATGCTCGACGCCCACTGTACAGGGTAGGTACATAATGATAATATTATTTTGTTAGTAAGAAAGTTGATTCATCATCTTCTTATCATTTCAACTTGCATACCTCTCTCATCTAAATTATCAAATAATCTTAAAAATCTCATCGTTTATTGGATCATAACTCCCGTTCACATAAAATTTATCTAGAGATACAAGTCGATCAATATTTTTTTTGCATCTGATCGTTTATCACGATCAACTTATTTCAAAGGTTGAACAATCCACGAGGAGCATATAGCAGTTTCCAATAATCGAATGCACATCTTTCTTGTCAATTCTTTGATTAAAACTATAGAGAAAGACTTGTCAAATTAAATTTGCTCATTGATCCTCTTTCTTTTTTACAGGCAATTATATACCAAATGAAGGGAAACACGGAAAAAACCAATGAATGTTGGAATGAATTCCTTGAGGTACAAGATCCTCCTTGCACTGGATATTCTCCTTCTTTTGCTGATCAAAGGGGAAATTCTGATTATTTCAATATGTTCAAAGAAAATGTGGAACGACTTCAAAGTGCAATACGAGAATTATCTGGTCGGAATGGACAATAGAACATGTAATTGTGATCATTATATGTTATATAATAGGCTATTTATGATTTACTGTTTTTAAGAGTAGTTTAGTTTTTGACTATAATATTTACTTTGAGGTTGATAAGAGTACCTCTAAAATGTTTGCACCGTCAACAAATCACAGTTATTCATGTGTTACTTTATAAGTAATTATAATTGAAGTCAAACAGATTTTATAATCTGATTGTTGTGATTAATTGACACAATAAAAAAAATTGCATTGACGGTGTATATAAATGAATTCAATATCCTCTAATATTTGTATGAGTTTGACAACATAAAAAGAAAAACTTGTATGAGTTTCATTTTGATGGATTGTCAATATGAAAAGTCTTACAATATCAATGAATCACAAACATCCATATGTTCGACTTTATAAGTGGTTGTGAGTAAAAATTAAAATCAAACAATATATATGATTAGACATTTACACCCACAATGTTTATTTCCTCCTTCTTTTTGTGTCACTATGCATTGTAATCAAACTATGCGTCTTTGCACAGTTAGTGTTCCACTTTTACTACAAAAGCACGACAATTTTTTCGCGTTCAGCTAGAAGCTTGATTTTGTAGCTTCTCAGAAATCGCAATAGAAACATGGATGGACCTGTATTTGGAGCCTTGCAGACATTATAGCTTCCTTTAGTTTTCTCGTAGAAGACTAATTTGGAGAAGTTTACGAATTGCTATCTACATATCCAATGCTTGAGCCAACTTCTCAGCACCACCAGCAAGATACTTTGTTACCTCTATTGCTCCAAGCAACTAATTACCGCCTTGCATCAAAATTGAAATCTGAAAAACATTGTCTTCAATAAGCCTTATATAATATATTCAATCTCCCCATACACCAAAACCAGACCCAATCCTTCCGACGAAGCTAGTACTTCTCGGCTACATAACAACAACACTATGATCAATCTATTGTGGTCTGCACAATTTTGCAGAATTTTAATAGAGTTAATAGTGTTTTATCCTCTGTAATATAGACCATTTTCGGTTTAGCCCTTGTAATTTTTTTTTTTTAAGATTTGATCCTCGTAATTTAAAGATTCTTAGGTTTTGGACATTCATGCCTTCAAATTACAAAATTTATGGTACTTTCGCCCTTTGTAATTGAGTAAATTTCGGTTTAGCTCCTGCCATATCATTGATTTTGTACTGTCAAAATTCATAAAGGTGGTAAACCGAAAAATCTTCAAATTACAAGGATGAAATCTAAAAAAAAAATCATAGAGGTAAACCGAAAATGACCTATATTACAGGGGTAAAACATTATTAACCCAATTTTAATACAATAACACATTAAGTCGATCCAACGAACAAACTATATCCCAAATGATATGCTACTCCCATACCCCGTCCAAAGAAGCTGCACATCTTGGATTTTAGCCATTTCCAAGCCAAAAAATTTATTTCTTCCACCCAATCCTCTAACAACCTTTCTAAGTTCTTGAAAATCTTCTCGTTCTGACGTTTATTTGTGATTCATTGAATACTCATCTTTTCACTAAATTATCTTTTGTTGGCTTCCTACTTTGAAGCAACCTGACACCTTCAACGGGACTAAACCATTCCAAGCGACTGCATAGTTCCATTGGTGTTCACTCTTCACCAGTTATTCCTTCCATCATTGAAGCATAAGCTTCTTTTACGGAATATGTATCTCCTGACCAAATCCACCTATCAAGATCAATAAATCTCAAATTTAGTCCTTGAATTTTACCTTTAACTCTTCTTCCCACCCTGATCCTCTTTTGCAATAATATTTCAATCCCATTTGCCGCAGACAAGTTATCTATTCTCAATTTATTATTGTGACTGTTAGCCATGATAGGTGAATAAGATGGTTAATTTTTAATCTTTAGTATAAAACTAAATGAACATAATTATTTTTGGGATGCGACCATGAAACTATGTTGATGTGTTATGAGCTTTGTCCTGCTCAGTTTTAATCGGTTTATTTGGTTGATTTTTTCAAAGTTGCCAACCCTACACTGATTGTTGCTAAATGTTTGTCTTTTGGGTTTCGGCCCTCTCTACTTCCAAAAAAAAGTTATTTTTATTGGATTTACTGATTCAAATTTTTTTCTTTTTTTTTTGGGTTACAATTCAATTTTTTTTTCTTTGAGGCAAAAGAAGGTGAACCTAAATTTATAACGGAGAAATGAAACTTAGCTAATTTGAAATTCGATTCTTTTTTGGTGTAGAAATTCGATTCTGAAATAAGGAAAGCCGCGTCAAAGAGTAATATTGAAATGAAAAAAGGAAACAAAGAAATTGAGAGGACAAATGCCAAAACCACTACTCCCTTGGGCCACTATTATAAGCAAAACTTTACTTTTTTGATATATTGAATAATTAATGTATCTAGTCTTTATTATAGACTAGATACATTATTATTCAATGTACTTAAAAAGTGAAGTTTTGCTTATAATAATGACCGGAGAGAGTAACAAATAAGAACTACCTAAAGAGACAATTGATGACATTTTAAAAAATAATTAATAATTAATTCTCTTAACTGTTTTGACTTTGGCTTGGTAGATCGTCATTATCATATCTTCCTCACTTAATTCTTTTTTTTTTGAAAGAATCTTCCTCACTTAATTCTAATACTAAATGAAGGGTTATTCCTTCCTCATTACCCTTTTTCCATAATATTTTTTTTTTCTATTTAATAGGATTAGTTACACACAAATGGTTTGTAAGTGTTAAGAAATCATATCAAGAGTCTTTAAAGATGCAACTTTTTTTTATAGTCAAGATGCAACTTTTTTTTTTGGTACAAAAGAGGGTAAAGATGCAACTTTTAAAATAGATGATTCTTTTAAAATGGACGATTCTTTGGAGTGACTATATACAATTGACATTATATTTAAATTTAATTTAGTTTGACATTCATTTTAAAGCATGGAAACATCGTTTACAAATAAGCTGCATTTATTCAAAGAGAAATGATATTTATACAACTATTTTGTGATAATTTTCTCTCTTATAATCACATTATGTTTTTATTCTCTCTCTTCTTTTTTCTCTATTTATTTTTGTTGACCAATAAAAAAAATTATTTCAAAGTTATAACAAAATGGTTGTACAAATATCATTACTCTTATTCAAAACCAAATTCAAGTAACATTACACATGATAGTAATAAATGACATTGTCTATGTTAATCGGTACTAGATTTTTTGTTCACTCTCTTTCTCCTATGACCAACGTGGTAACGTTCTCTTTCATGTTCACCGTTCTTCTTCTTTTACTAATTTGTTCACTATTCTTACTTGCTTTCATTCTATCATCAATGAATATGGGGATTCGTCTTACCATTCTTTCTCTCTCAAATTATAGATTTGAATGGAAATCCTCATATTCATTGTTGATAGAATGAAAGTGAGTAAGAATGGTGAACAAATTAGTAAAAAAAAAGAGAATGGTGAAGATGAAAGAGAATGAAACAATGTTGGTCACATGAGAAAGAGAGCGAACAAAAAAACTAGTGCTAGTTTTTGTCTACGTTCAACAACTTTTTGTTTGAGACATTTTTGTTCAGCAACTTGGAGAACCAGTCACAAGTTAATGGAATAGAAATAATAGATGATGTAACAAGTTTTAATTAGAGTAGGTTAGAGGTTGTGACCCTATCATTTCTCTTTTTAAGAAACTAGGTTTTTTCTTTGGTGGCATTTAGCATGGGTCAATGAAGTTTTTTCCCACCATGGAAAAGTTAGATTAAACCATTAGATTTAATCAAGAACACTGATTTACTATGATCTGTCGGTATCAAATTTCCCTCGGTGTCTCTCTCAACCTCCTCTCTCTACCCTCAAGAACAAAACCACCCTAACAACCACCATGTTTAATTTCAGTCTTCAACCTTTGTTATTAAACAATCTTCACTATATTTTAATTTCACTTGTCATTGAAAGAAAACAAATTCATACATTTTCATTGAAATATTGGATCCGTTGCCCTTATAGAAAGAAAAAAAACCGAGAAACAAAATTCATCGAAAAGAAGATAATAGAATCCACACTGATATAGCACATCCATAACAACAACTCCTAAACTAAAACCCGTAAAATCTAAACTTAATTTCAAAAACAAAATTAATGAGTATTAAAAAAGTTGCTCTACAACTCCTCTTCTCTGTCCCCCTCATTACCTCTACCCCAATCTTCTTTCAAGTTCTGTAATATATATATATATATAGTAAGAGATAAGTTTTTTGTTTATTAGATCTGTAGTTTTTGTTTCAAATCTGAAAGTGAAGAAAGTTGGGTGGGGGAGAAGGTTTTCGAATCTAAAATTGGATATGTCGTTTGATGCAACTAAAATAGGTAGATCATGATAAGATCAATACACCTTTTTAATCTAATAGTAAAAATCCATCTTTCCTATGGTGGGAAAAAACTTCATTACCCCAAGCTAAATGACACCTTTTTCTTTTGAGCAATAGTTCAAAGTTTAAAACAATTGGGTACAAAAGAACTCCGGTTTTTTTTTTCTAAACTTCGTTTGAGTATAATTTTTGTTTTTCTATTTAACTTTCGTTTTAACATTTTAAAGATATATTTTATCAATTACACATGTTTCTCATATATTCCTACGGTTCTACTTACTCTTTTCAATAAAATTAATTAAGGAGTGTACAAAGTCTTTTTTTTTCTTTTTGAAAGGAGGAGAGTACAAAGTTAGGTTTTGAATTAATGTAATAAAATAAATAATTTTTTATGTAAGTTGCTCGTGAGAAAGGCCACTTAGATAGCAACAAAGTTTACATTCTTGACGAAATTGACAAGTAACCGTCTCTCATTGTGGGTCATTCAACAACCAACGCATGATCAATCAAAATCCCAACCAAATCCATGTCACACAAATCCCCAAAAATAATCACTTTTTTATTATTCTACTTATGGGGAAGCTAATAACAACTTCCAAACCTCTCATTCTCAAATCAAAACTCCTCTGTTTTTCACTTCTCTATCTCTTCACCACTCTTTTTCTTGCTCTTTACACCACCCTCTCCCAATCCAAATGCTTCTTCAGATCATCTCCTTCAGATCCCATTCTCAATTCTCTCTTCAATTACCCTTCTTCTTATGGTGAACACAAATACGCTGTCTCAACCACTCGTTCCACGTGTTCTTCCCCTGTTTTCTTTTCAGGTAATTTACAATGACCCTTCATGTTTTTATGATCAAGATCATAACTTTTTGTTAATGGGTTGTTGTTTATGTATTCAGATTATTGGGATGTTGTCAATGAAATCGAAAATTTTCGGAAAAAATCTCGAGGTTATGAACGTGTTCTTAGGTATATGCAGGGCAATGTTAATACTTTTGGTGGGAATTTCAGCAATGTTAAGAGGTTTTCTTATTTTAATCATCGAAATGATAGCATTGAAGTTCCATGTGGATTTCTCAAAGAATTTCCAATCAGTAATTCTGGTTAGTTACGTATGAATCACTTGTTTAGATCTCAATTCACTTGGAAATATTCATCCTTGATGTTTCTATTGGCTTTAATCACAGTCGCGGTATTTGTGTGGTGATCTTTGATATTATATGAAGTGCATGTATGGTTTGACGGTGAAGCTAGCAGAATCACGATGAGCCACCGTGATTTCAATAAAAACTACACTTTGGAGCTTCACATCATCGTGATGCCACCATGATTTTGTGAAACTCACCGCCAATTCAAATATACACAGAATTGCCCTTCATGCAATTTTAACCACAATCATGATATATAGTCATAGATAAATAAAAAATATTGATGTTGTCACATACCTTTTTTTAAAACCCTTAATTTAAGATTTTTGGATATGGAAAATTGTTATTCCATGAAATTATTGTGATCACAATGCCTAGAAATTAAAAATTCACTGTAAAGTTTTTTTTAATCATTATTTAGGATTGTAATTTGCTTGTTTGTTTGTATTTTGATGCAGATAGAATGGCCATGGAAAAGTGTAACAATGTAGTAGTAGTTTCAGCAATCTTCAATGACCATGATAAAATAAGACAACCAAAGGGACTTGGAACCAAAACACTAGAAAACGTGTGTTTCTTCATGTTTGTGGACGATGTTACCCTCAAAGGACTTGAACATCATGGTATGATTTCAATAAAATCCAAGGAATACAAGATAGGTGTGTGGAGGCTTGTGAAGGTTGCAAAAGATGATTTGTATCAGAGCCCAGCAATGAATGGGATTATACCAAAATATTTAGTCCATAGACTATTTCCAAATTCACAATTTAGCATTTGGATAGATGCAAAGTTGCAACTCATGGTTGATCCTTTGTTGTTGATTCATTCACTTGTTATAAATGAGAATGTAGATATGGCTATATCAAAACATCCATTTTATGTTCATACCATGGAAGAAGCAATGGCAACTGCTAGGTGGAAGAAATGGTGGGATGTTAATGCATTGAAGGTGCAGATGGAGACATACTGTGAAAATGGATTGCAACCATGGAGTCCTACCAAGCAGCCCTATGCATCAGGTAACTACTCTTTCAAATTTTGGACACCTAAATAATATTTAAAGAATGAAGATTGAAGCAATAAATCTGGTTGAGGATTTTAGATATCACATGCTCGAGCAAGCAAATTAGTTGTCAGGTAAATGCATGAATTGACTTACAATGAGTTACAAATTACGGCGACACTATAATTTTGTTGAAGCTCTAAATTGTAGTTTTTGTCAACGTGTTTTTTTAAAAAAAAATCCACAACTAATCCAAACTTGTTCTAAGTAAGTTTTTTTTGGTCTTATCCTTGGTTTCCAGTAAAAAAGTCTTAATAATCCAAAGCTTGATTGAGAGGTAAATTACGTCTTACCAAAGATTATGACTGTGAAGATTCAAACTAATGTTATATCAAACAATTCGTCCTTAATGGAGTTCATTAAACCATATAAATTGAATCCCTTGGTAAAGCACTAAGTAATATAAATCTAATTCAAACTTATAAATCAACATCAATCTATTTTATGTGCTGCATATTATGGAATATTTAATTTAGTTATACCACATATACCTTTTTGGCTTCTGAAAATACACTTCATAGTATTTTATAAGTACCAACCTGGAAGAGTGTGAAGAGGATATTATTTCAATAATGAACATGAGAATTTTACACCACCATTTGATCTTAAAAATAACGTTGCTCAAAAAAGTTTTGGATATTGTCAGTGATCAATTCTCAATTCTTACAAAAGCACAATGTTTATTTAGCTCAGTTGATTAAAATCAAGAGTGAGATTCAGTTATTCCACCCTTCAACTAACAATATGATGATAGTATCAAATATGAAACTTTTTACTAATTGTGTCCATGACTAATGCTGTTTTGGGTGCACAAAAGTTTGAAAAGTGTCCTGTTACAATTGGCTTTGGCAGATGTACCAGACAGTGCATTAATATTGAGGAGGCATGGAGTAGGAAATAACCTTTTCTCATGTCTAATGTTCAATGAGTTGGAGGCATTTAATCCAAGAGATCAACTACCCTTTGCATTTGTTAGGGATCACATGAATCCTAAACTGAAGCTGAACATGTTTGAGGTGGAAGTTTTTGAACAAGTGGCAGTGGAGTATAGGCACAATCTCAAGAGCAGTGATGGGACCACATTGAAGAAAATGTCTAGTTCAAGAAGAACCAAAAGGGCAGCACCAGATTTGTATGTTCATAATGGTAGCTGTTGTGGTGGGTGCCACAAGTATCTTTCTACAATGTGGGGTGATTCCAATGATTGATATTTGATTCACCTAGCACAAGAGTAGAAAAGAAGTCAAAACAAAAACTAAAGATAAAAGAAGCTAATAGTATTAGTATTTTTTCATAGAAAGTTTACAGTTGAGTTGGTTTCTGAGGCTCGGCGCATAAGGTTAACAAATGTACTTATAATTGATCCATCAACGAGGTCTTTAAATTAACAACGCGAGTTGATCTCATGCTCTGTAGCATTGACACTTCTGATCGAAGGTGTGTCCCAGATCCAACATGTGTTTGTGTTTGATACCAACGCAACACTAACACATGTGATTACATTCAATGATGTGGTTTACTCAAGTGATCAATAGTGTTGACATGTAAGCGTCTGATGTCTGTGTGAGAGTGTTTCATTCTCATGTCATTGTCGAATATGAGTCAACTTATCTCGGTTACCACTAAATCATCAATGTAGTTTCTTAAATATCATTATCTCTTCAATTTAATTTCTAGTACTCCATTGATGATGTCATAGTTCTTAAAATATATAAGATTGGTCAATTTAGTCTCTACTATTAAGATGCTAAGGACTAACATAACAAATTTTCATATACTTTAGAGTTTCAATTGACACATTTTATATACGTTAAAAGACTAAATTGAAAAGGTAATAATAATTGGAAAATGCTAACAAACATCATACAGCCATGCACTCTTAAGAAGTCTAAAAAAAATTATTTTTTAAATGGTGTATTCAACGGATTGAAACTTTAAAAAATAAAAAATAATTTTTTTTAGATAAAATTTATCATTTTTTTTAATCATTAGCAAGAACACTTGTTAACGTAACTTCAAATAATCTAACAACTAAATTGACATGCTATTATATGGATAAAGACAAGGACACCATTTTCTAGTGCAGAATTTTTTTTTTTTTTTATGAAATAGAGGAAAGCTGATAACCTGTTACATTAAAAGGAATGTTTCCTTCCTTCATTCGTCTCTTTTGTACTTATTCCTTTCCGAATCTTCTCTTTGCTCCATTTTTTTAGTTTTAAATTGCTGTTGTTCTAAAGTGTGGAAAAAACAATGGAACCATTATGAGGACGATTTCTTTAACACTAATAAATGAAAGGTTCTATAATCCAATCCATAGGTAGCTTGGAACAGAGAAAGCAATGGAAACTCTATCAACGTATTAGTCACTCTTTGCCTACATACATCTAGAAGGAGAAAAAGGGCAAAAGAAGAGTAATTATAAAACTTGTCTTCAAAGTTTGAACCATAAATCATGATATTGGTAAAATAAAGCCATAAACTATGTTGATACGCTGTGTTTTTGCAATTTTCATAAAGTAAATATTTATTTGGAATATAGATTGTAAGTTTTTTTTCGTCATAAGTTAGTTTATCAAAGTATGTTCGTAATAGTTGATGGACGTATTATTAGCTTTTTCATAAACTATATCATGGTAACGAATTTATTTTCGGCTTCCAGCTTAACCAGATTTCTTGAGTTCAAATTCAGCTCTAAGAAAGAATACAATAGTGTAGTGTTAAATATTTTGAAAGATAATTTTGTGATCTATTGCGGTCATAATCAGCTCAAAAGATTAATCTTTGCAATTTGCGCACAAAAGACAATCGGTCAACACAAAAAAAAAACTCCGTCAAACATTCAGACAAATGCTAATATTAGTCAATAGACAAGTTAAAAAGGGTAAATTCTTAGGTATCTTGAAGTTTGGTTGGCTATGATACCCTCTAGGCAAAATTTGTTTAGCATTTAAATTTATTTTAAATTAAATTAATATGAAAATATGACATGACATTTATTGATTGGATGAGAGATACATACCCAACTAAATTACATGAATATCATTGTGTTCATAAAATAAATGTCTATAAGCCAATTCAAACGAAATTGAGAGAAACCTCAAGCCTAATTAATAAGTCTCAAAACAACCCTTTTAATTTTCGTTTCATTCCAGCACAATATTTTCCATATTTTAAATCGTAACCATTGAATTGTTTTTTGCCACATGTCCTACATCAATGCAATAAAAATACTAAATAGAGATATAAATAGAACAGTCATCATGATAATACCATAATAAATTGGTTAACAAAATGATGAATGAGGATAATTTTTTTTTTGAAAGAAATGATGAGGATATTGTGTAGTGTCACGAAAATCATGATAATATTTCAACGGTTTTTGTCGTAATATAATGTGAGAGGATTCAATAGACTGTTTTTCTTTTTTTGGATGATCATAGGGGTAAAACAGATAACTCTTACATTAGGCCATGGCCACCCCATCCTTATTTTAACTAACACACCCTTCGGCCGCACAAAAAGTGTCAATGGTCCCTAGCTACAAAAAATCCACCCCTTTTATTCCCATTCTAATTCTAGGTAGTTCTATTAAAAATTCCCACCTCATTGAACCTAAATTTAATTTTCAATATAAACAAACAAATCAGATATATCAAGCAACATAGAAAAAACATGGCATGCCAACAACATCAAATAATAGAACAACAAAGGGATGAGGCAGAGATATACAAGGGGGAAGCAATATGTAAGCAAAAATCACGGCTTCTCCTAGACGAAATGTTGCTTCCAAGAGGATTGCTTCCTTTGGACAACATTGTGGAAATGGGTTACAACCGTGTCACAGGTTTCGTGTGGCTCAAGCAAAGACAAAAAAAGGTGCACCGGTTCAATGCCATCGGTCGAACGGTTTCCTTTGATACAGAGGTCACGGCCTTCGTGGAGGAACACTGTATGCGAAGGATCACCGGTGTTAAGACCAAAGAGCTATTCATATGGCTCCCCGTATCGACAATCTTCGTTGATGATCCTTCTTCCAATAAGATCTTGTTTGCCAATTCATCTGGGATTGCTAGGTCGTTTCCTCTCTCAGCCTTCAATCTTCAAGAAGAACAAACACCACAACTACATCTACATACACAGTCAACAACAAACTTATTTTGATTTTTTTTTCTTCCTTATCCTTTATTAGGAAGGAAAGAATGAGTTACATGTTTATACACTTCACAAATTTGTATTTTAATCTAGTGTTTGTCATTTTTCTTAATTAGGGTAGATATTTAATTAAAATAGTTATATTACATTTTTTTTTGACAAAATTACATATTTTTGTTAACATGGCCAACACTGTATATGATTTTTTTTGTTTTCTTTTGTCATTTTTTTGCAAGAAATATAGGTAAAAATCCTATAAGTAATTCTATTAGTAACTTGCAGAGAAATTAAGATAAAGTTAACGATTTAAAATAACTACCCTAAAATTGTAGAATGACATCTACCTTAACCAAATCTGTCTTCTTGCTATTCTGACCCCATTGACACAATGTAAAAGAAGTATTGTAACAGGTCTTGGGCCATCAAAATAATTCAAAAAAAAAAGTAGCCCATTACATGAAGCCTATAGAGGTAGGAGCTGGCCCACCCAGTCAGTCTCCCCCTCCATCCAAAACCACTGCCCCATGCGCTGACAAAGCCGCAACCAGCCCACGACCGCGTGTGGTTCTGAAGCGTTGACTTCATATGTCGTTGTCATGTCTACACTGCGCGTTGACCTTCCCGCACGCGCCAGTATATGTTAGGTATTTTGTTTCAACAACCAATAAGGAGAAAATCATCGATGATCCTTGTGGGCTCCGCCTCCAAGGATGTTGCGAAAGCCTTCAACCCCATTTTATGGCACTCAACCTCCTTAATTACAATATGAGAACCGCAGCATAAGTCTTTTGTAATTGTCACCAATAAAGAAAATCACCAATGATCCTCGTGGGGTCTGCAACGCCCAAAAATTTTCTACTTAATATTTATTTGTGTATATATGAAATTAATATTTGTGTGATTAATTTTCTTTCTACGTGTGGTTGCTCTAATGTGATAATTTTCTATGTGTTTACCCTATTAATTAATTTAAAGTATTGATGCTAAATATTAGTTCTGAATAATTATATTTATCAACTATATAATGTAAAAGTAAGGAATTATTTTATTATATAAATATTAAAATTAAGATGTAAAAAATATATATTAAACGGATGGTAATTGCTTCTTGCGACCCACTCTTCACACCATTTACCTATACACACACACACACACACATGTCTATTAGGTCACAAAAACCTAGTTTTCTTCTCTCTTGGTAGCCGGACATACATAAACTAGTAACAAGAATAAGGCCGTCTCTATTTTGTGTTGAAATACTAATGTCGGCATTTTTCGATCGTGATTTCGACGGTTAGTGCTAACGGATTAATAAATTAGTCACATGTTTTTCATCCTTTCAATGAGATCTCTCGCTTTCATCGGTTAGTTTTCTTATTCGTCTTAAATTGTTTCAAACCTTACCTTCTATGTCACTTTTGTTTGATTTCCGGCCATCTCTTTTACCGTCTTCCGTTATTTTGGTTCGATTTTCTATTAATAATATTAACTAGAATTATGTTATTTTGGTTCCATTTTCTATTAACACTATTAAGTATAATTAAATTGTCTATTGTAGTGTTAAAATTCAATTTTATGTTATTAGATAAAAATTCTTTTATAAGCTCCAATACAGATGTTTGTGATCGACCTATTTTAGATAAACATATAGTTATATATGACAGTGTATTGAAACTTAGATTGCACTCTAACTCAAAAGTCTTTTTCAGATTAATATTTACATTCAGTTTCATGTTTATGGATAAATTTAATTTTTCATATATCATATTATTATGTTACTTTTTCAAATTAATATTTACATTCAGTTTCATGTTTATGGATAAATTTAATTTTTCATATATCAAATTATTATGTTACTGTTTACAAAGAATAAAATTATTATAAGGTTTTGTTCTGATTAGGCTAGAATAGTTGGTATTAAAAGGCTAACTAGCGTTGGCTTTAAATATCTAATTTTACGTCTATAGGTGTATATATCAATTATACTATAGAATATGTTCTCTATAAAAAAAATAATAATAATAATAAATTGCTTGTAGTTTACTTGTACCATTATGTTTATTTATCTAACGTTTATCACTAATTAGTTGTTACGCCTGAGACACAACCATGTGGAATTGTTTGGATTCATTGCTGCTCTTGGATTTGTTATGTCTTGTGAAAGCTTCATTTCAGGTATGGGGTGAGAGAGAAGAGTTCGAGTACATGAGTGAAATAAGTGAGATGAACGAAAAAGCCGTATTTCTCACAAGGTCATTCAGGGCTCACTGCGATGGTTGTAGCCCTTGAGAGATGAATAAATTAATGTGCAAATATAGAAGTGTGAGGTTAAAAGTGTAATTAGAAATTGTATTAAGGTGTTGTTTGATTTAAACTATGTTGAATGTGTGGTAATTGATGATATTGTTGAATTAATATTTTGACTATAGTTGTTGAATTGTTGGACCCGGATGATATAAGTTTTGCGATAATTGAATATGTGTTGTTGTAAGGTGAAATATTGGTTGGTTTTGATGTGTTGATGGGTATATGAAATGTTTAAAGGTGTTGTTAAAAATATGAATCTAATTTAATTTAAATTATTTATAAGGTAATCATTATGAAATTGTTGTTATTGAGGAAATGGAGTGGTGCCCTAGCAGAATGGTTTTGGGTTACATCTGAAAGCATTTAAAATGCCATATATCTGACATTAACAATATAGCTTTCACAAATTTGTATTTTAATATAGTGTTTGTTATTTTTTATAATTAGGTTAGATATTTAATTAAAATAGTTATATTACATTTTTTTTGTTTACAAAATTACATTTTTTTTGTTAACGTTGCCAACATTGTATATGATTTTTTTCTGTTTTCTTTTTCTTTTGTCATTTTTTGCAAGTAATATAGGTAAAACTCCTATAAGTAATTCTATAAGTAACTTGTAGAGAAATTAAGATAAAGTTAACGATTTAAAATAACTACCCTAAAATTGAAGAATGTCATCTTCCTTACCCAAATCTGCCTCCTTGCTATTCTGACCCCATGGACACAAGGTGAAAGAAGTCTTGTAACAGGTGTTGGGCCATCAAAAGAATTAAAAGAAAACTAGCCCATTACATGAAGCCTTTAGAGGTAGAAGATGGCACACCCAGACAGTCTCCCCCTCCGTCCAGAACCACTGCCCCACACGTTGACAAAGCCAGCCCACGACCGCGCGTGGTTCTGAAGCGCTGATTCCATCTGTCGATGTCCTGCCTACACTCGGGAAGCACGCGTTGGCCTTCCTGCACGCGCCCACATATGCCAGATATTCTGTTCCAACAACCAATAAAGAGAAAATCACCAATGATCCTCATGGGCTCCACCTTCAAGGATTTTGGGAAAGCCTTCAACCCCACTTTATGGCACTCAACCTCCTTGTTTACAATATAGGAACCCCAGCATGAATATTTTGTAATTGTCACCAATAGGAAGAAAATCACCAATGATCCTTGTGGGGTCCATCTCCAAGAATTTTTGGTTCCAACCCTACCTTACGGCACTCAATCTCGTTTACAATATCATTCCCTTCCGTTGTAAAATCACCTGATGTCAACTCAGCATCATGTCCACCACTCAACATCTGCCCTGTGTCTTCTCGAGTATATCAGCATATGTCTCAATATTTACCCATTTGACAACCACTTGAGGAAATGGGGTGGAGCCTTGCAGAATGGTTTTGGGTTATACATTTGGAAGTATTTAAAATGCAATATAGCATACATCAACAATATAGCTTTCACAAATTTGTATTTTAATCTAGTGTTTGTCATTTTTTTAAGTAGGTTAGATATTTAATTAAAATGGTTATATTACATTTTTTTTTCTTGACAAATTACATTTTTTCTTGTTAACGTTTGCAGCATTGTATATGATTTTTTTCCTATTTTTTTCTTTTTTGATAGAATATGATAAATCTTTATAAGCATCTATCATATTCATATTCTATTTATTTTTAGAATCACCTCTATGCAAACTCTCTCGTCCATTTTTATTAGCATTTATCGACAATTTTTCACGTATATTAAGAAAAATTAGAATACTATTTAAATTTTAATTTTAATTTTAAAGAGATACAAGCTTGAAGTCTCACCACAAAACCCATTAACAGCCATCATCAAACCAAATCAATGGCTTTTCGTGGCTTATCTACCTTGTTTCTATTCTTGTGTTTTCTAAGCACAACATCAACAGAGACACGTCCCGTAGGGACCCTGACGAAACAATGTGACTAGTGTGACTGTTCTGTTTGTGTAGTAAATAAGTTTCTTGCAACAATGAGGCAGCCACTGTTATTAATGTGAATGGTACACGTACCAAGAATTCTTCGCCTCCTTGGAGCGATATGTTTGTAACAGTTTTCGGTTTTATGCATTGATAACCAGTTATGCTCTCAATGGATTTGAATATGCTATCTGAATGCTAATCGACTTTGCAATGCATTGCTACGATATTACTTTTATGGCTTGATTGAACTTTTTGAGAGAGGTTTTGTGAGACAATCTATTAATTGATCCATAGGGCTAACATGTTGAATTTTGAGTTTCCGATGCCGGGCTATATCACGGACAAAATGAATGTCAATAGAGATGTGTTTCATACATGTGTAATATACATATACTAGATTTCCAGTAAGATAAGTGGCATGAGATTGTCACAAAGGATGGAAGGTGTTGAGAGAGATGATCCAAGATGGGTAGAAGTGTTAATATCTCCAAATCAATTTAAAAAACTAAAACCTACTCAACAAAACTGAATATTATAAGATATTTTTTGAATTTCTTTTTGTGAAAACGGATAGAATCTGATACCGTGTTTATAAATTTTAAAACTTTTTTTTTTGGGAAATATTATATATTTATTTGAATGCAATACATATAATATTTTATTTATTGCATAGAGGACCAAAAGGCTCAAAAGAGAAAATTACAACAAGTGCATAATTTGAGCCGGCCATGACTCATAAACCATCATATTCGAAATCATGCTACATCCCATATTAGCTAGTGCATCAACACAAGAATTTGCCTCGCAAAAAGTGTGTTGCACTTTCACCTACCATTCCAAATGTAACAAGCGCCTAATTTTTTGCAACAAGCCGCGACTAATCGGATTAATCGCCTCTCCATTTGAAAGTGTCCTAGTCACAGTTAAAGAATCAACATTCAGCTCCACCAAATAGGACACTTTGAATATTAGTTCAATTTTTATTTTTTTAAAAAATAAATTAAAAGGTCAAGATATACTCTTTTGACAAAAACAAAAAAAAAAACTTTTGAATTATGTTACTCGAACAATCGAGTCGAACTAAATTGTTCGTGAACTTTAAATAAGTCGAACTCGAGTTAAAAAAAATGGTTCGTATTGAACTCGAGTTTCGAGCTGAGTCAATTCTTATCGAATCGAGCTCATACGAGTTCGACTCGACTCATTTCCAGCCCTACTCTCGGCAGATACATAAGCATTAACAAACAGCAGCCTTGGGATTTAAAGGTCTATTATAAGCAACCTTGGGATTTAAAGGTCTATTATAACGAGGTGCATGCTTTTCCTTATTCCGCCAACTCCATAAGGCATGACACGAGACTGCCCAAAAAGTTTTCCACTCAAAAGTATAACTCCAATTCACCTCACAAATCATGTTATAACTAATCCACTGTAGCAAATTCCCTTCGAAAAAATTCTCCCTAGCATCATAATGAACGACACTTAACCATAATAAGGCCATAGCTTTAGGACAATCCTTCAACACATGTAATTCATCTTCAATAACATTGTTACAAACATCAGACATCGGACTCCCCATTCCCATCTTGCTCTTTTTGTAATTGGTAAGCAATCTATCATGACAAATGGTTCCTCATAAGGCACCTAACACGTTCTGGAACCCGTAACCTCCAAACCTTGTTCCAATCAACACCATGATCTGCAATATTAAAATCACACAATCTTTCATATGCGGATGCAACAGTAAATTTCCCATGGTTGTCACCGGGCTACAATATCACGTCTTCTCCATTGAAATTATTTGGAGGTGCCATTGCTTGAATTTTATGCAAAACATCTGATGGCAGCCACTGCTCAAGCATCAACCAATTCCAATCACTATTCACATCTGTTAAGTCTGCAACCTTTGCACCTAATAATTCCTGAGGGATATCGATACTTAGTTCAGAGATGTTCATATCAGAATCAAGCCAATTTTGTTTCTAAGCATCAATATTTTTTCCATTACCAGTGGACCAAAAACTATTACGCACTATTTCTGGCCAAAGTTTCACCATCGCTTTCCACAAGCTTGAGTCTGACTGAAGGCCTAAGCTGAAACATTGTCAACAAAATCAGTATCCCTTTGATATTTGCCTCTTAATACATCACTCCATAAGGACTTCTCTCCTGAATAAACTTCCCAACACAATTTCATAAGACAAGCCTTGTTCATCACATCAAGTTTCCTAATGCCTAAACCACCATGGCACTTTGGTTGAGTAATAATATCCCAACTAATCGCATGATGGCATCTACTCGTCTTTGTATCACCCCATATAAAAGCTCTTTGTATTTTTTTCATCTCTTCAATACAACTTTTAGGAATAACAGTCGTCATCATGGGATAGACAGGGACTGCTGCAAGTACACATTTGGCCAAAGTCACTTTACCTGCAAATGAGAGGTGATTAGCTTTCCATCCAGCAAGTTTACAGTTAAGCTGGTCAATTATATACCGAAAGTCATTTTTCCAAGGAGTTCTACCCAAGAGTGGTAATACAAATTTAGTTTAGTTTCTGTCAAAACAAAACTTATTTCATAATATAATTTACTTTCTGTAAAATAATTTAATTTAGTCTCACAAAATTAATAATATTCAATTATTTATGTTGAATCATTATAATGATCTTATTTTTCTATCAATTACTCCTGTTATTGCATTGTAATTTGGGTTTCCAACACAATATCACGATTACACAACAAGATTTGTGATGAGGTTACAGAAAATATATCACCAAACATTATGGTATGATGCAGGGAGGAAAAGAATCCCAACATATTTAAATTTCAGCATTTATGTAAAATCTAATGAAAAAGCTTGATGATTATAAGCACAATTCAACAATGTATAAAATTATGTTTGTACATGTTGCCATGTTCTATACTGTCAGCAGTTAATTACAATTTACAAGTTACAACACTTTCAATTGAGTTTCACCCTTCCAAAGAACACAATTTACCTTTCATTTAGATAATGTCACTATGAACTAGTAACATTTCTTGTTAGAATATCATTTAAAGGACTTTTACACTCAACATAGAAAATTGTTCAACGATGCACCTAACCATTTTTCTATGAGATCATCAATTTTGAAGCAGAACCTTGATATTTAGAAGACTCTGCTAATTTTCAATCAATGCCAAACTTACTCGGTTATCTCCTTTAAATCAGCTTTTACTTCTTTATCCCTGTTAGAACGAAAATACCGCACCCCGAGAATTTTGTAGTCCCATACCATTTGAGAAATTTCATCTTGAGGAATACTTAAGCCTTTTTGCTTAATATATCTGAGCAAGTCACAGAAAAATTTAGGATTATCAAGTTTTATGTACTCTTGCAACACCCTCTCATGATCTGGTATCCAATTTCTCGGGAACGGAGTATAATCACAAGATGGAATCAAAGACATATGCGAAAACTGAACACCTTCAATCGCATCAACCAACCCCATCCTCAAAAGATCTGAATACTCAGGTGCAGAGTTGTTGGTACTCTCCCTCAGTGGTCGGCTGAGATTTCGTGAAGCTATTCCGTACACTTTGGCACGAGACTTCAGCCTATACCTAGCAGCATACAATTTAGCCAAAGAGCTGCGAACCACATAGGCACAAAAGCCAACAACTTTTTTACGATTATCAGCATATTTATACCAATCAGCCATGGTCTCAAGGAACTTATTCATCTGAGAGTTCGTATGAGCTTGTCCTGAATACAACATAGGATTGCACGGAAGTGGCTCGGGGTCTTTATCACCCTTAACAAGCTCAAGCTGCCTAAACTGACGAATGCATTGTTGTAAGCTAGCAGTAACCGAAAGCAAAGTTCCCACACCCTTCTCACTTACTATGTTACCTCCAGAACCTGTATACCTCAAAGTTGGATGTATCACTCTTCTGCATATTATATGATCCAAGAATTGAATACCCCTTGCAATATGTTCAATCTCCAACTTGGAATTATCTAACCTTAACCCAAAAGTATTCTCACAAAACTCAACAATTTTCTTCCTAATTTCAACAGCATCCTCTCTAGGACCCCTAATCCCAATCAAAAAATGACCACCATATCTTATATAATCCATCTTCCTAGTTTTCTCTTTACCACTCGACGGAACAAACTCGGGCCAAGCCGGATTATGACAACCATCGTCAATTGAATATTTCCATATAGAATCAAACATACAAGGCCTAAAAAACTCAACAATCATTTCTTCTACCATATGATCCAATTCATTAAGACAAACATTAGCAAGCAATGGACTTAAAATCCCACAATGACCATAACAAGGTACCTTAGCAGCTTCCTCAGGAGCAAAACTAAAGAATGTTCTCAACCAATACGGATCCGGTTTCGGTTCATTCTCTTTAAGAATCCTCTTCCTGGTAGCTTTCCTCTTCTTATCTTTCTTCAACTCCTCCTTTTCCACTACTCTCCGCGGCACACGACCTATCATCGCCGATTTAATCAAACTCAAAACTTTCTTATCTCTAGTACCCTTTTCAACACATTCCATCACAACATCAGTATCAACTTTCTCAAAAATCTCACTCAAATCACCCTTCAAAAACCACAAATAACCCGCGAAATTACTCCGAATTGTTCTAATAACTGTATGTGCATTTCTCCCCGGTCTAAAAGCGTGTGATTTTGGAGAAAACTTAGGTTCAAAAACTGGTTCAAGAATATTCAACAAAACCTCCTGAACAACCCTATCTTGAAAACAAGGCTCATTGGATTGTACAAAAGCTTCAAGCTTTCGTTTTGATAAAGGTTTTGAAAACTTTTTGTCGTTTGGGGAACGAAGCAATTGATGGGTTTTGTCATTCCAACAAAAACGACCACGAAGAACGGCGTTGCGAAGGGAGAGAAGATCACGGAGGATGGAGGTGTGAATAGCATTTCGAGGGGGGAAAGTTCCGGTGAAATGAGCGCAAGAGCGTTGATAAGCGAAGACCCAAAGATCGAAATTGGAGAGATAACCGGTGAGGTTTGGGAATGAAGTGGTTTTGGGGGAAGAGAATGTTTTGACCCAAAGATTGGTGCAGATTTCGATTGGGTCTTGTTTGAGGAGGGATTGTGGGTCTTGGTATTGGTCTTGGTGGAGGGTTTGGGTTGTGGATTGAAGGGAACGAGTGAAGAGAGAGGGGAATGGTGAGGGTTTTTTGGGTTTGAGAGGGAGGGGGTGAAGGTGTTTGATGAAATTCCTCAATGACATGGTTTTTTTTTTTTTTTTTTTTTTACATTTTGGGTGGGAGAGGGAGTGGAGGAACACTCACCAATGTGAGACTATAATTTGTTTGGTTTTGTTTCCTGCGATTTGGATTCTACGGGAGCATGCTGTTACTAGGTTATTCTGTTTTTAGGCTTTGCTTTGTGGAGTTTTCACATGTCTTTACTTTCATGATTCTTTAGAGGATTCATAATTCTCAATTTTGATTATTTAAACGGATCTTATGTGTATACATCACTCATTTATAATTTTTTAATAAGAGTATCATAAGTACTCAATCACTCCAATACAACGCCTCCGACAAAAGTTCTAAATGGGTCCCACCAATAAACAAATGGTCTTGTTAACGAGTGTCTTTGGGGCACTCTTTAAGCATTCAAAATTAGGAAATTATTCTTTCAAAAAGTCAAATAGTTCAATTTCTAATGCATTGAATACACAAGTTCTCATAAAAAGTTACCATTTAAGGCCCTTAAAGAGTGTCCCGGGGCACTCGTTAACATTTTTCATAAACAAAGCATGTGAAACAAACAGTGCAAAATGATAAATTTAATGAAAAGTATAGTGAAGTTCACTTAAGAATGAGATGCTTAAGTGAAACATTTGGTCCTCTAAGACCCCCAAAAAAAATTCCCCAATGGGGGTACCTATTAAGAAGATTCAACTCTCTCTACTAACTTTGCTGAAAATTAATCATTGTGAAATTTAAAAACCAATAAATTTAATTTGTATAGTTTCCCACTAATAGACAAACCTTGTACAACAAAGTAGAGGGCTCCGTCAAGAGAATCTTCTATCACCTTATTTGTTCGTCTTATGTATGAAGAAGCTTTCACTAAGCATCCAACAAAAAGTCACCAATGGTACTTGGAAACCGATCTAGATATTTAAGGGTGGCCCCTCTCTCTCACGTATCCTTTTTGCTGATGATGTTATACTATTATGTGAAGCCAATGTCGAACAAGTGCAAATTGTTATGAATACTCTTGATGACTTATGTATTGCCTCTGGTCTAAAAGTAAACACCTTGAAATACAAAGCTATGTGCTCGAGGATGGTGCAGGTGGATAGAAAACATGCTCTCAAGAAGGTTTCAGATATCCGCTTTGTGGCGGATCTAGGACATTACCTTGGCTTTCCCTTGGTGAAAGGTAGAGTCTCTAAAGAAGTGTATAATGATATCTTGGATAGAGTTCAAGATAAATTAGCATCTTGGAAGAGTAACTTGTTAAAAAAAAGCTGGTAGGGATTGTGTTGGTGAAATCTGTTACTACAGCTATCCCAATATATACAATGCAACTCCACCATATCCCTACTAATGTGTGTAACCAGCTTGACAAAATAGCTAGAAGCTTTCTTTGGGGCGGTGACGGGGTATCAAGGACTTGGAACCATGTTAATTGGCATACTGTTACTACCCCGAAACGCTTCGGGGGCCTTAGTATTCATGAGGCTAGGATCATAAATGTATCACTTATTGGAAAACTTATGTGGAGTATGTTGCATCATAAGGACAAACTATGGGTTTAGGTTCTAACTCACAAATATTTGGACCAAAAATCTATTTGGATTGCGGACAAGAAATCGACTGCATCTATTACTTGGAGAAGGGTCAAAAAAGTTGTTGCTTCTTTTGCTCATGGGTATAAGTTGCGTATAGGAGCCGGTGAAACTTCATTTTGGCATGAGGATTGGACCAAACTAGGCCCTCTATGTAAACTAGTGCACTTTGTGAACATAAGTGATGCATAACTAAAGTTACATGATGTGTGTAAGGATGGTGGTTGGGACTTACAAATCCTGGCAACGATGATGTCATATGATATCGTTCAAGTTATTCAAAAAATTACGCCTCCTATGATTTTGGATACTCCCCTAAATGATGAGTGAACTTGGCAACTGACACCACAAGGGAAGTATACTTGTTCAAGTGGTAACTTTTGGCTTCTCCAACAACAAAGAGGTTGGGATCCTAATTGTGATATGAGATGGATTTGGCCGCTTAAAGTTCCTACAAAGATACAACATTTTATCTGGCTTTGTTCACATAACGCGCTTCCAACAAATGCTTGTCGGCACTACTGCAACATGGTAGCTTCACCATGTTGCACCCATTGCTCATCCCTTATGGATGACCATTTACACTGCTTACGTGATTGCTCTCATTCCATGGAGCTTTGGCTTCGCTTGGGAATGGGATGACAAAGGGATTTCTTCTCCCTAACAGAAACCACAACTTGGGTCAAGCAGATGGCATGTGGTACTCTATCGCTCTTATTTCTTGCAGGTTTATGGCAGGCTTGGTGCTGGAGAAATAATAGTATTTTCGAGGAACAACCTTGTCAGATTCATGAAGTGGTGAGGAAGACTTAGGCATTGCATGACGAGTTCATTACTTTCTGCCAACCTACGGGCTCTAACACATCTATGGCCCGAATTTTAGTGCATTGGAAACCACCTCATGAGGGTCTCATCAAACTCAATATGGATGGTAGTTTTCTTGAAGATAGTTTTCGTCTGGGCACTGGTGGAGTTCTTCGTGACCATGATGGGAACAGGATAGCGGGGTTCACTCATTTTGAAAGTGGTGGTGATGCACTCTTGGCGGAACTTCGTGTTGTTCAACTTGGGATTGAAACTTGTTATGATCTCGGCTATACACACTTCATTTGCGAGAATGATTGTTTGGAAGCGATAAACCTTATTCTCAATGTGACAAATGTAAGTTTGCATGTGTATGCCTCTGTGTTACTAGAAATCTCAGATGCCTTGCACCATGGGACTATCAATTTAGTTCACATTTCAAGGGAGTAGAATATATGTGATGATTTTATGGCTAAGAAGGGTGCCCATTCCGCCTCTTCAGCTCACTGGGATCGTCCTTCAGATGGCTTAGAGTCTCTCCTTCTAAGAGACAAACTAGTTATGTAGTGTTTAGTTTTTCCTTTTTTTCAATTTTTTTGCTTTGTTACTTTGTAACACCACAAAAAAAAAGACAAACTTTGTGGATTGATGAATGTAATGTTGGGGGTGTGGATGTTTGGAAGACGGTGTTAATAGAATAATCTATGTGAGCATATATAGTTTAATTGATAGAAACATTACAATATGTAGAGGTGGATGTTTAAAACCCTAAAATTTTCACTTACATTAAGAGTAAGTTTCTAACCACTACGTTAGTTGAAAAAAAATAGACAAGATTGAATCTTTAGCTATAGACCATAAAATGAAGTTTTTTGGAATACTACAAGATTAGTGAATGAGGTGAGAATCTTAAAATATTTGTTAGCAATAATGCGTCTCTTAAATATTTTGCACAAATTTTTTAGGGGAATATTTTTCACTCTTTGTAGCTTGGAAGACATGAGTTTAATTATGTCAGATTGGTATTTATTGTTTTGTGTATTACTGTGGATTGATGAATGTAATGTTGTTAGAATTATTTGATGTTTTGCAACGTTATTGTATTATCAATCAAATTAGAAGTAATTTGTGCTGAGAGATTATTTATTTTGAAATTAAAAATAAGTCAAATTTGTCATTGTAATTTTTCACTTATAGGTAAATTACTCCATGTACACTAACTATTTTTTAGCAAAGATGGCAACGGAGATTGATAACCGTGAAAAAACACACGTAATTGGATGGCCTCAGCACACTGACACTATTTTCATTGGTTGGAAGAGACTCCGGGAGGGTTGGATTAAACTCAACTATGACAGTGCGCATAAAAGCTCAATTAGTCTTTCCGGATGTGGCAGACTTCTCCGTGATAGCAATGGAAATTGTTGGAATAGTTATGCTTGTAAGATAGGTTCATGCGACGCGCTACATGCAAAGATATGGGTCATGCATATTGGCATGGATATGGCTTAGAGACAGGGGATCACACACCTACAAGTGGAGAGCGACTCCAAAGTTTTGGTCGACATGGTAACAGGAAAATGTAACATCAATGGGAATGATCATATCTTGATTCGGCGCATTCATGATCTAAAAAACATGAGTCGGCAAGTTCAATTCAACTATACTTGGCATGAAGGAAACAAATAGGCGGATTGACTATTTAATTTTAGTCTATCTTTGGACTCCTTTAATTTACATATTATTGAGACTCTTCCTAAAGAACTTCAATGTCTCTTTTTTATGACATTTTTGGCTCTTGCATGCCTCGAGATGTTCGCTTAATCGCTTAGTTTTTTTTTCTTGGGCTCTGCCCTCTTCTTGTACCAAAAAAATAGTCTTTATGGCATGACAATGGTGTGACATCTATGTGGGGATGCCACATATGCATTTAATGGACAATTCATGTCCTCCAATTGAAACACTTAAAGTGGTTAAAATGAATAATGTGTTGCACATTGGTCACAATATTTGTTCTACCCTTATATTGCGAGCAAATATTAGCGGGAGATAAGTAAATTGTTTCAACGAGAAATTAAATTTATCTTTTGATGAAGTTTATTAATCACTTCAACTTAATATTTTTTATTTTGAAAAAAGCGAAATCATTTTTTTTAATGAATCAGGTATGACCATAATAAAATTAACCACTGCATGCTACAATTACTAGACTAAACTCTAGTACCCTTTTACCATATGTTCTTGAATCTTGGGTGCTCAATTACTTTCTTTTGAATATATACATATACTTTTGCAAAAACGAAGGTCAAAATATATATTTATGGTGACATGGATCCGACTTGTGTGGCACATCGTCTTATGCGCCATCCCTATGATGCATTGCATTGCATGCACGAAACAAAAAGTAAACTCCACGAAACTTCAACTAAAATGCCTTTAAACATGGTAGTAGTATTTTGTTCTCCCCAACGATGCAAATTCACATGCCCCTCTTGCCCCTCTCTTGGGCTTGTGCCCCTTCCGCATATTTTGCCAACAATCACACCCACATTTCTAGCAACAATTCTATGAAGTTATACCTTCAATAACAGACATCTCTACCTCTAATTAATATTGATATGCACACTCTTAGACTAGAAGTTATGTATGTACTTATTTTCCCTTCAAAAATGTACGCACTTATTTTAGTAAGTTATTTTTCTTTATTAACAAAAGTTTAAACGAGTTTGTTCAGAAGCATTTACAATTTACCAAGGTTTATAGTATATTACCATCAACAAGTTCGGCAGAATTTAATTTCACATTTGTTTTGTTACTTGTTTCTTTGTTTTGCTATTGGTTTTTATGGTTTTTACTTGGTTCTTCTGCTGGTCTTATTTTATGTTGTTTCTCTGTTGTGGCAAGTGTGAGGTATATTAGAATTCTCATATTGGATGAAAAATTAGTGTTACGCAACATATAACTGAAGGATTCATAATTGAATGCTTTAAGGTTTTATTGCTTTTGGTCCAATGTGAATGATCTCCAAAACTTCCCTCGTGAACCAACATTCCCCTCCCCATCTTTTTCTTGCTTCTTTGGCACGTCCATTGTTGTAATGGGTTAAGAGAATTAACACAAGGGTAAAGCTACTAAAACTCTCGTTTTAGGTCCACAACAAAAAAATATTTTTCAATATATTTTACAAGGCTACAACAAAGAAAAGGTTCCGTAAATTAAAACTTGTTTTAGGTCTTATTTGTTATTGAGAATTATTAGGCCTACTATGGGGTTTAGAGAACCCTTGTGCACGGAGTTTTTCTATATCTAACATTCAATTCACCATTCAAAACAAAAACATTTGTGTAGATTAATTATAAGTTTATCTTTATCAATTAAATCAATCATATATTTCTTTTTTTTAGTTAGATAGACGAAATGACAATAGTAATTGGAAATTCACACACATAAATAAAGGAGTCGAGGTTCGAACCATGATCATGGTGTCCGCATAGCAATTTCAGCAATTTTTTCGATTGAGCTAGGACTTGTGGGCAATCTTATATATTTCATATTTTACCACAAAGAATATAAAGAAAAAGAAAAAAAAACTGACCAAAAATTACAAGATAGAGGCAAATATTCTCACTTTTACATTCTGACCAAGAGCATAATTAAAGAACAATGAAAAGCTTGAAGGTGCATGCATGCATATCCGTGTAAGAGGCCATAGAACACCAGAAAATATATATGTATAAGAACCAAAATCTTCAGTGATTTATATATTGCTACTTTAAGTGTTTTTAATCTCTTAAATCTTATTGTTCTCTATTACAACATCAAAATAAAAGTAAGAAGAAGAAAAAAAGGGAAAACAATAGTGTCATCGAGGAAGTGATACAGTACAATTAATGCAAGAAGGATGAAGACACAAGCAATAACCAAAGTTGGAAACTTTCTTTCCTCATCTTTCACTGTAAATTGCTTAAATACATCTATGTATATATAAAATATATATGACACCTTATTCGTCAAGGTTCTGTTGAAGTGAGATAACAGTGAAACGACACCGAATTAGGTTGATCATTGTGACAAGGTGAGGAACCAGAAGGAGGAACAAAACCCTTTGGAAGCATAACAGAGAAAGGTCTTGACTTCACCATGTTCTTGACAATCTTCTTCTTGTGTTTCCTGTGTTTCCTCTGCTTCATCATGTTCTTGTTCTTGTTTCTGTTCATTTTCCTCTTCTTGATTCTTTCTTGTATGCTCAAAAACATTGGAGGGTCGGCGTTCTTGAGGTAGAACACTTGATGGTAATGAGATAATTCAGTGTTGGTTGAAGAAGGGTTTTGGGATTGAATCTCTTGGTTATTGTTGGAGGAATATGAAGAAGAAGGAGAAGAAGAAGCAGTGTGAGGAATCATGAGGAAGAAGAGAAAGAACAGTGTAATGAGTATGCACTTGAAGGTTTGATTGAGATTTCCCATGAGAATGAAGAGGCTAAGTTTTGTGGTGCATTTGTGTGGTAAATGAAGAAAGTTATGGAAGTGAGGTAGCACTTAGATTGAGAATTAACGGGAATTCCAATGGGTTGTTGTGGCTTTTTAGATGAAAAAAAGTAAAAGTAAACAAGTTTAAGATTGTTGAAAGAAATGGTCAACTTGTGTGGGATCTTCAATATTAAAATTTGAAGTTTTTTCCTACACATGGGGATATGGAGTAAAAAAAATGCTTTTTCCTCTACGTATCATCTATTCAAAACCAACGACTTAATAGGAATCAAGATAGTTATTGTTGAATTGAATTGGAGTATTTGAATTTGATCTCTGCTCGAAATAATAATTGACAAGACTAATTACTCACTACCCTTACTCTTACTATACATGAACTTCGGAGTACTAAAGCCTATTTTCATTGAAAATTAAAGGGTTAAAACAAGGCTTAAATGCACTTTTCACCCCTTATGTTTCAAAAAGTTGCGATTTTGGTCCCCTTTAAAAAAAATGGATTATTAGACCCCAACTTTGGCCCCTTTTGCAAAAGTGGCCCCATCCCTCAATTTTGACCAAGTCAACGTATATGTGGCAACTGACTTAGCTGAGTCAGATGCCACGTGTGTATTTATTTAATTAAAAATAAAAAAAATCCACCTCATCACTATCTCAAATAAAATAATTAATATTATTTAAAAAAAATCCATTTGCACAGCGCCCCAACCTTCCTTCTTTCCAGCTTGCACTCTTTCCTTTTCCAATTTCCCATGGACCTTCACCTATTTTGCTTTCAAAGGTACAAATCACCTCCATTCTCACCATTTTTCTATAAACCACCATCACCACCGATAAAAATCCTCAACACCAAGCTTTTCTTCAAACCCAACAAAACCAACACTTACATCATTAAAATAGTTGTCTCTGTTGTAAAAACAACCAGCACCATCAACAAAGAAAAATGAAAATAGAATAAGTAAAAGATAATAGAACAAGCCTCTCTTCAACTCCCTCTTCGAGTTACCTGCAGTAAAGTGTTCGATTCTGAAGAAAACGAAACCCCTTTCTCTGCACAAGCTGTGACGATCGTTTTTTAGAAAAATGATTTCTGGGTTGAGCGATTAAATTGATTTCAGGGATCCATTGAACGATTGAAGGTTGGGAATCTGAGAGGAAGGAACTGGGTTGCAAGCCATGGTTTGCCGTTTGGAGGATATCAAGATATCATAATGTGTTCTTTCCATGGAAGACAATCATACGGTAGAAGGCAGTGTTCTCTACATATGTATTGGTGCAGATTCATCCTTGAGGTATCCCCCGTATACACTTGTCTAGTTAATAATGCACAAAGGACATAGCAAAAGTAGCCTGAAGGAAATGTCAAATGCAAAAGTAGCCTGAATAAAGTGTTGGATTTCTGGGTGTGAGTGATTAAATTGATTGTTGAAGATGAAGATTGAGGTTGGAAGGGATGAAGATGATATAAACCCTAATTTCCAATTGAAAACTATAATTAAATAAACATTACATAATTTCAATAAAGATGACGTGGATTTTTTAATTTTTTTAATTAAATAAATACACACGTGGCATCTGACTCAGCTAAGTCAGCTGCCACATATACGTTGACTTGGTCAAAATTGAGGGATGGGGCCACTTTTGCAAAAGGGGCTAAAGTTGGGGGTCTAATAATCCATTTTTTTTTAAAGGGGGCCAAAATCGCAACTTTTTGAAACATAGGGGGTGAAAAGTGCATTTAAGCCTTAAAACAAAAAATAAGAGTACATTTGGTTTGTGCAACCTTCAAATATGCTAGCTCAAGATCCTAACAAAAATTGCTTTATGCAAATTAAGAAGAAAAATAAAACTATTTCTTACAGCAGGGAGATACATAAAACTTGGTGTGACAAATTAATTGATGAATTGGATAAATTGCTGTTTAGATTTCAATCGGGGATTAAAATATTGTATTATTTCATTTATGATTTATTGAAAATCGATTAAAAAAAGTCTAATGTATGTTGGATCCATTCGATAAAATTCATCAAACTCGTCCATTAAAAATAGTATTCCCTCCGTCCCATATTAAGTGACACGGTTGGCTCTGTCACACTACCAATGCATATTTTTTATCTTTAATATCTTTAATTCTCTATTAGAAAAAATTATGAAAATTTAATATTTTTAAAATATTCATCAAGATGAATCCAACAGTATCTTATATAATAGTATTTAACTTTGTATATTAGTAGAAAAATATGATCAATATATTAAGTCAACGACGTACATTATCAAACTGGTCGGATAGAACGGAGGGAATAACAAATTGGCTCCTTCACTACTAATTCCAATAGCACCACCCATCTTCACCTTGGTACTCTCGAAATCACTTGACAAGAAGCAAAGTCAACATCTAGCTTTTTCTTTACAAGAGTGCATTTGAATCTATGACCAAACTCAACGTCTCCAAAAGCAGTATGAGTAGAAAGTTTGCTTGATCCCATTAAATTTGTCACAATAATACATTTTTTTTTGGCACCAAAAGTTAAAGCTCACTAACTACTTGTAATATTATGTCTTAAAGTTTATCTTCCGGTACCACAACGACTTATGGTTTATCTTTTGAAGGAGCCCAATCTTTCATCACATGGCCATAGCATCCACAACGCGTATAATTATGTCTTATATTGCACTTTGTATCACACTCTATTTATCCCTACACGACCAACAACCAACTTTGTGAGGTCAACTTCCATGCACATACATGCAAACCTTCCACGAGTTACCTTCAAGGTTTGAAGATCAACATTAACATGATTGGCCAACCATTGTGCTCGAAATTCTGATCAACACCATGGTTTTATTGATCTTTGTTGTAGACGCATTGAATGATGGTGTCGATTGTTGAACCACCAAGTAGTGATCATAAATCATCCATGGTCCTCATGTTATGACTTTGTTCTCGTCTTCCTCCCCATCAAAGTTTACCATGTTAAAAACATGACTGACGTCCATTAACTCATCTCTCTCATGAGTTTCCTTACACTCTATAGCTTGCTCTTCATGATTTTATACCCAAGGTTTTTCCTCAAGGAGTTTGATGACTAGTGCATTCCTCTCCTGAAGACTTAGATCTTCCATGTTCATTTACTTCACATGGACCGTAGGCATAAAACGATTACCTTGCCCTCAATTTGATATGTCTCATCTTGTTGGCAATGAGATCAACTCTTTCTTTGACCACAAAAATCTACACTCCTAGATCGTTGTCTAATAACGATACCTTATGGATGCCTTCATCACTCTTTGTGCTACCAAGTTTTTGACCATTTGTTGTTGTGGTGGTTTTTATGGCGGCAAAAGACATACTAATCATACTTACTTAAAATGCCAAGCAGTCTGATTAGCAACATTGGTTGCCCTAGGGCGCCAACTGACTCCTAAATCTGTCCAACTTCCTTCATTTACCCATGTGCTATCTCATTTTGCATGGAGCAGTGCACATCATTATTGCATGGCAAAAAAACGTGTGAGGCTATTGTATTTTGCATAGAGCAGTTAACCAGGTAATTTGCATTTATTATTGCATTACAACCCTTTAGATAACAGAACGGTGCAATCAGTTGTTTGCATTTAACCTTGCACCAAGAATTCAGCTAGAGTTATATAAAGATCACTCTATAAATACATCTGCACTGCTGGACTTTGAGATCAACATCTCCTCACAATACTTTATGCTCTGCACTGCTATTAACATCTTCCTCACAACCCGTGCTGGACTTTGAGATCGACATCTCCTCACAACTCTGCTCTGTTTTGCGCATATGGCCACAAAAGGTTAAGCTTAATGAAGTATATGTACTACAGTATATGCTCTGTTTTGCGCATATGGCACTTTGCGCATATGGCACTTTGCGCATATGCTCAGTTTTGCGCATATGGCACTTTGTCTCATCTAAACTATGTTTTTATTTCTTTATCTTTATTACTCTTTTACTGGATTGTGCTGATTAAATAATTTTGCAGGAAATTCAACCAAGCTAACTGACATCTCAGATATTGTTGGTGGAAAGATGGATTTCAACTTGAAAGTTCGTGTGATTAACATGTGGACTACACCGGACCGTGGCAATCCTACACAGCAAGGAAGTATTCACATGATATTGATTGATGAAAAGGTATTGTTTTTAGTCACATACCAGAATTAAGTACATGTTGTTATTAGCACTTTGAATTAAGTTGTGTCCTATACTTGGTTTGTCAAGTTCTGCCATGGTATTTTTATCAATGCTACTGCTTAGAGTGATCTTTATATAACTTCTCAGTAGTATTTTTATCAAGTTGTTGAAGATATTTGAGTTTCTTTATTTCTTATCATTTTTTCTACATGGCTTATGGATAAATATTTAGAAGTGCTTACTCATTTCTTTTCCTACTGTCAAATATATGTGCAAACTTGACTATTGATAGGTGTGTAATTTAGAATTGTTTATATATAATGACATATATGGTCCAGGCATGTATGTTTTAATTGTTAGAATACGTCTTTGGTTTCTCAATTTGAAAGTTATGTCTTGGGTTAATTTAAAAAAAATTGATCACGATTTCGTTCATTTGTGAGGTGCAAAGATTGATTCGTAATTACGGTTATGGCTAATGTGTACGCATCAGAAACTTTGTTCAAAATATTGCATTCAACCCAAGACTTGAAGCACTTTTGATAGTAACTTAGTTAACTCCTGTCATTTTAAACATGTGTAGTGTGGGAAGATTCACGCTACTATAAGGAAACATCTGTTGCCGATCTTTAAGGATCAAATAGAGGAGGGTGCAACATATGTCTTGGAGAAATTCATGGTGGCTCAGAATGATCCTACATTCAAAACAACTGATCATAAGTATAAGTTAAGTTTTATGGGAGGAACCAATGTTTTTAAGGTTAATGCTACTGAAATTCCAGAGAGACTCTTCAAGTTTGTGCCTTTCTTGGATATCTTGGCAACACACAGGGAGGATCGTCTACTTGGTACTCTTATATATACATACATATTTATTGAATACGTTTCTTGAACACATTTCTGTACTTTTGCTATATGTTTCTGATGTGTTAAATAAAAATGTCTCGCGTAGATGTTATTGGTCATGTAGTGGAGAAGGACAATGTGAAAGAAACTGTGAAGGATGGAAAGAGTAACAAGGTTTTGGATGCGACTCTTGAGGATCTAGAGTAAGGTGTCAATATTACGAATTCAAATTGTTTATTTAACAAAAAAAATTCATTGCATGATACTGATTTTATTTATATATGTTGCAGAGGAAATAGAATTCACTGCACCCTATGGGATGACTATGCGGTGAAAATGCAGCAGTGCTTGGATGCTCACGACTCTTCTCTGCCTTGCGTTGTTGTGTTTCAACTTTGCAAGCTAAAGAAATATTTCGGTAATGTATATTTATTTTTATAAATACATACCCTAACAGTGTATATCTATTAGATGATTTCGATTCACATCAATGTCGAACGTTACATGCTACTAACATTGTAAATTCCATTGTTATGATCAGGTGTAATGGGTATTTCTAATGCCTTTTATGGTACGAAAATGTTGGTGAATCCAGGTATTCCTGAAGTGTCTAATTACATTGAAAGGTATAAATTTTCATTACAGATATGTGATTAGTTACGATATAAACCCGTGCTGAAATTAACTATGCAATGTAAATGATTAGGATGAATGCTGCTGATGTTGAGCTCACTCAGGGAGTGAGTCAGATTACTGGTCCAACCATAATCTCTTTGTCCGATGATTTGCTCCAAACTAAGAGGATGACCATTGAAGATTTGGTTGAAACATCTGAGGTTAAGCATGTTATCTGATTTATAATAGATGTTATTGTACTTTGGTTAGTTGAATCCACTATGTGAATTATTGATTTACCTTTGATTGAATTTGTGCATGATTTTACAGAAATGTGTAGCGACTGTGTTGGTGAGAACATGCGAGCTTGAAACGGATGTTGGATGGTTTTATCGGGCATGTACTAAGTGTGCGTCTAGAATCAGAACTATCAATGGGCAAATTTACTGTGACAAGTGTAGCTTACCAAGAACTGCTGTCCCAAGGCAAGTTAAATGTTGGATTTTTATTTTTCCGGTCTAATGTTATTACAGCATGAATCATTTTATTTAATGTAAACACATTTGATGTCGCAGGTTTAAGCTTCATGTTCAGGTGATAGACAACACGGGCTCAACTACGTTTGTATTGTTTGATCGTGTTGTGTCTCAGGCCGTGGGACGATCTGCACAGTATTTTCTAGATGCCATGAATGAGGTTAAATGCAAACCTTTTTATGTTTTAATTAACTTACACCTGATCAAAGAATTTCTGCAAAATTAGTATCTACTTAGATATAATAACATGTTCATTTGACAAACAATTTCTTCTTGAGTAGGCAAATACTTCTGTTGAGTGCCCCCCAGAACTTAAACTATTTGTCGACAAACGAATGTTATTCAAAGTTGAAGTCAATGATGCCAACCTATACCGCAATTGGCGCAGCTACACCGTAAAAAAGATGACCATGGATGATGAAATCATCAAGCAGTTTATAAAACTGCATGGCATAAGTGTAAGATCCAATCTTCACTATTTCTTTCAATTATTACATAAACCGCTTATGTAAATTGTTTTAATATTGTGAAGATGATGATTCGTACAGCTTGCAATGATGAGGAGGATGCTGCGTATATTGAGACGGTCTGTGAGTTAGCAACTCAAAAGCAATTGGTATACCTTTTTTACCTACTAATTGCTATAAATTTATCTGATTTATATAGAATTAAGTTATAGAGGCAAACTAAATTGTGTATACATTTTCATTTATTTAGGAAACTATTGAAGGAGTTGATTCAAGTAACAAGGATGAAATTGTTGTAACTGAATCGGATGTAACTCCAACTAGCAAATCATTGGGAAAGGAAATTGGTGAAAGTGTGGAATCATTGGATGATATTGAATTGGGTGGATCTGATGCATCCAGAACAAAGGACCCAAAATTGCGGTGTGATTCACCTAACAAGCTTGAAGTAGCTGCTGTTGATCCGGTTGTGGCTCGGACTAAAGATTCCTTGGGAAAGAGAGCAGCTGATACTGTCGTTAGAGTTTTTGATGTTGACGAACATGCAAGTTATGCATCCCCAAGAAAAGAGCTAAAATTGGTCAGTGTCAAGGTTGAACCTGATGAATGAAGTCTTTTGCGAGAGTGTGCACTACCGGTTGTGTTGCTGATGTTCAAGTCTGTTTATCCTTTCATTTTGTTCTGTTTTGGTTTTTAATTGTCATGTTTATGTCTTTAGTTACATTTTGGTGACAGACCTATCGTGTTTGTCATTCTGTAATGTCACGGCTTGGGTTTGTGTTGATGGTTGTTTTGCAAGTAGTTGTTGAGACCAACAGTAATATGCTTGCCATTTTTGAATTATCTTATGTGTTTTAAAAGTAGTATGCTTCTGATTTCTATGTGTCATGCTCTAAAATAGTATGCTTCTGATTTCTGTTACATGTATTGGCGGCCACAGGTTGTTGATAACATGCAGTACTAATGATGGTAAACAACAACCTATAAAGCTCTTTGAAAGCATCCCATAGTTTGACAGTTTTTTAACAAAAAAAAATTAAGAACAAGGTGAATAAAAATACACTAATAAAATCAAGTTAACAAAGATTAAAAATGGATTAAAAATTGACTAAGAAACTTGGAAAGTTCGTCCATTTGAAAACTGGAAGATTTTTCCATTATTTTTAGTCCATGATAATCTGAGTATTCAAAAGCAAAGGTAACTTGAGTATTCAACAAAACATAATCATAAGCATCACATGATAATCTGAATTCTTGCTTGATAATCATTCAGAGTCTTCAACCTTAACACACTGGATCCTTGGTTCCTTAGTAGTTGATGCATCACCTTCACCAAGATCAATATCATTCAATGAGCTCACAGTGTCGACACTTCTCTTTCCCAATGACTTGCTAGCTGAAGTCAATCCTGGTTCTGTCACCACATTATCATCCATACTGTTTGAATCAGCATCATCGTTTGTTTCCTATTCAGTGATCAATTTGAAAATATTTTAGTAAATTCAAAGTAACTGTGGACAAAAATATTTGGATGCCAAGAGCCCAATTTAAACATATAACTATACCAATGGATTGTTATCAACCAACTGAGAAATAGCTTCAACACAGTCAGCTTCCTATGCATCATTACCAAGCTGATCATTCAGTTAAAAAGTCTGCCTAAACAAGGATTAAAAATGCAAGATTCGTCCATTAAAAAAAATAACCAGTAACAATCATTATTACTCAATTACATTGATTGAAGGGATTTAAACTGATCCTGGAAAAATGAAACAGTTTTGTGTATTGAAAATGCAAGAATTTTGGACTACGAGCTTTAAGATTATGTGCAGGGTACTGAAACAGTTTTGTGTATTGTAAATCGATAAATGGAAAAGCATGTATAGTTGTGTTATTAATTAGGCTGTCTGATGTAATATAGTTGGTTAGAGGTGTCTGACACAAGCTTAGTGTTTGCAAAAAGTGCTTTAAATGTGCAGCCTATGGCAGATAGATAATTTAATGTTTGAGTAGATTTCTAGGCATCATTTAGTACACTGCTCTATATAAGGACGAGGCACTATAGAGCATTCCATATCACTAAACCTTTAATACCATACAACAATAACAAGCTAAACATTAGATCAATATGCTTTGATTTACTTGCATCTAATAATTTCTAAAGTTGTTGATTAGCTGTGCTGACAGAAGCTTCGCTCACAGCAATTTCTGTTTCTGCTATCGGCAAACAAACATGTTCATCACCTCCTCCAGTGAACTGTGAAATCCCTTTTTGGTTTGGTCTGAAATCCTCTAAGAGTTACACATCAACTCTCTTGCTTACTAATCATTATGGGTCGCAATACCCCTCAACGTAAATCGTCAAAGAGATGTCTAAATACATCAACTTCAGACGACATTGGAATGAATTCAAATGAGAGAACGCCGTTGGGAAATATCACGAATGGTACCTTTTCTTATTGCTATTTTCACTTACAATGTTTACTCATTTGACTTTTTCTAATATACATTTGTTTGGCTTTTGTTGTAGTTACTTATCCGTCAACGAACAATCGACCGGTTAAGAAAAGAAACATATCTGAAAATGGCCGACTCACTCCAGGTAAATACACGCTGCACAATAACATGCTCATCAACCATACAAATCACATTCATGGTGAACACATTGCTTCCCAAGTCCAGCCTGTCAATCTTCATTCTACAATTTACCAAGGTATTATTCTTATGGATATATTGAGACTACATTTATTTAGACCGAGATTATACTGTTATGTTGTATTGCATTGTGTAAAATACAGCTTGCAACCATTTAAATCATTTGCTTATCATTACTGTTATATATAGATGGTATCCAACCAGAGTGCATAACTAAATAAATATTTCATTCATGCTATTGTGGTTTAGTTGCTAGAACCAGCATGTATATGGTGATTACAGCAATTAACAGTTTGGCAGTATAGCTAATGAATACAGGATTAGAAGTCCATATGATTAAAAACAAAAACATTACAGCTTAAAGAAACTAGAGGCATTTAAATATGCCAAATCCATATCTTCTCTGGCAATAAGAAAAACCATATTCAGATAGAAAGTGCACAATGCTACAGTTAATGTTTACTGAGATAACAGTATGATAGATTAACAATTCTTATTACCGCTTTTATGAAGTGAAGGATGTTGATTGTCAAACTTTGATGAACATTTCTTTAACATATTAAAGCATAGACGACTGATTGGAGGACCTACCACCTGGTAGTGTTTTCCATGGGGAGTGGGCAAGAATATTGATGTATTCTTTAGTAGGTAAACCATTAAATCATCTCCAACCTGCATGGATACAATTATAAGTTTTTACCTAATTATGATAAGAAAAAGAATAAAAAAAATAACATCATACTTCTAAAAATAATCTTCATAGAATTACATACCCTGCTCAAGAGAAGACACCACAATGGACAAGATAAAAGCTCCACATTTGGGCTTGAACATTTACTCTGCATATTGATAGCAAGCCAGTAGTTAAGAGAGTCTCAATTTTAGTGTGTAACAAATGTTGACCAAAGGCTTTCAGGCATCGACTGCTATAATTGTTGACTGCATCTTTCAGCTCAGCCCATCGAAAAAAAGAAAAGGAAGTTGAACTAACTCAATGCACAACTAAGACACAATAGAATTGAGTAAAATTTTCTAAGATCGTTGAATTTATATAATTTATACACAGCTCTTGCGCAGCATCGCAATTAGGAAAGTTGATTGGCTGGTTATACCAAGCGCATAACTAAATAAATATTTCATGCATGGTATTGTGGTTTAATTGCTAAATTAAAATGGGTTTATCATTAGCTGTTGGTGATGTTCTTGCTGTCAAATTTCAGGCATAGACTTAGGTGCGGATGGTTTCAAGAATGGCTCTGAGATGTCGTGTATGATTAATGCCGAGGAGTCTGATGTGCCGTCGAATCCAGGTATCTTTAGAGCATAGATGGTTAAGAATGTATATCATTATATGCAGATTGAGTAAGAGTTTTGTTTATACATATTCAATAAGCTATGTGTTTTTTTTTAGGCATTGAAATCCAGATGACTGATGTCAATGATATTTTAGAGGCTGATGGTGATAATGAATTGGTTGACACTGCTGCTTCAGGTAAATATTTGAGGGACTTTGCATTAATTTTGAATTTTTGATGAATTCTTACGATCGGTAAATTAATTCGTCTTATGATAACAACCAGTATAATTTTTTGCCCTGTTCGCTATTATTGATAGGTAACATTAATACTGAATATCTAAACCATGGACATCCAAGGTGCATCTGTCGAAAGTGTGGTGCAATGATGTGGTACGAGGAGCGTACCAGAAAGCATTACAAGCCCACAAATCCGGAATTTTCATTGTGTTGCGGAAAAGTGTCGATTGCACCATATCCTCGCCTTCCTCAAACGTTGCATGATCTGTATCACAAAAATGATAAGAAGAGTAAATTTTTCTTAAAAAACATTAGATCATTTAATAGCATGTTTGCATTTACATCTATGGGTGGCAACATAATGAGAGATACACATGATGGCAAAGCTCCCCCCATGTTCGTGATGCAAGGTGAGAACTATCATCAAATAGGCAGTCTGCTACCTTTACCGGGGAAACAACCTAAATTTGCACAACTATACATCTACGACACGGAAAATGAGATATACAATAGAATGGTTTCTGTAAGGTACTATTATTTTGATATGCCTATATTTACGATCTAATACATATATATTCGGTAATTTAGTTGTTTTATTGTTAAATGGTTAAATATGCTATTCGAAAATGATATATAATACTATGAGGTGATCATGTTTTTTATTGAGATTGTCTTTGAATCTCAGGATGGATAAAGAAGATTTGGAGTTGAAGACTACCATTGTAAGAGAAATCAGAGAAACTTTAGACAATTGTAATCCTTATGTGCAACAATATAGGATGATTCGAGATACAATAAAAGAAGATAGTTCTGCATCCATTAAACTGAGGATATTAGGGAAAAGAGGTCGCGATGGTCGAAGATACAATCTTCCAACTGCTTCTGAGGTTGCGGCATTAATCGTTGGGGATTTTGACTCGGCAGACTTTGATAGAGATGTAATTGTTCAGACACAGTCTGGGTTGTTGCAGCGTCTATCTGTATTTGAACCAGCATTTCTCCCGTTACAGTATCCACTTATATTTCCTAGAGGAGAAGACGGATATCGAAGGGACATTCCATATAACGAAGATGCTGATACAGAAATCTTGCAGAGGTTGTATGTGACCCAGAAGCAGTGGGTTGCATATAAAGTTCAACAGCGAGATACAGATAAGTCGACATTGTTATTCTCCAAACGATTGTTTCAACAGTTTTTGGTGGACTCCTACAGTACTATAGAATCTTCACGCTTGCGATGGTATAGAGATCATCAAAAGGAGGTGAGAGCTGAAATGTACAAAGGCTTAACTGAAGCAATTCTGAGAGGAGAAACAAATTCAACATCAACAGGAAAAAGGATTGTTTTACCGTCAACGTTTGTCGGTGGATCAAGGTACATGATACAAAATTACCAAGATGCTATGGCGATATGTGGTTGGGCTGGGTATCCTGATTTGTTTATCACATTCACCTGCAACCATAAATGGCCTGAGTTGGTTGAATTTTTGAATATATATAATCTGAAGCCAGATGATAGGCCCGATTTAGTTAGTCGGTTGTTCAAAATCAAGCTAGATGAGCTAATATGGGACATCAAGAGAGGGGAGATATTTGGCTATGTTAAGTCAGGTAACTATGTCATGTTCATCTATTATGTATAATATTGGTTTTAATTATATCAAACAAATATTATCTTCATTATTTTGTTGATTGTAACTCTTAAAATTTGGTTCATTCCACAGTTATATATACTATTGAGTTTCAGAAGCGTGGCCTCCCTCATGCGCATATATTGGTTTTCCTTCAACCGCAATTTCGGTGTGTCCGACCTAAAGATATTGATAAAATTATATCAGCTGAGATTCCATATAAAAATAAAGAGCCTGAGTTGTTTAATATTGTGACGACCCTCATGATTCATGGTCCATGTGGTCCTCAAAATCAAAGTTCACCATGCATGCAAAAAGGAAAATGTACGAAGTACTTTCCAAAAAATTTTGTTGATTCTACAACAATTGATGCAGAAGGGTATCCTGTCTATAAACGGAGAGCCAATGGAGTATGTATCAAAAAGGGTGACTCTTTTGTGGATAATAGGTTTGTTGTTCCATACAACAAATCTTTGTTGTTGAAGTATAATGCTCACATAAATGTTGAGTGGTGCAATCAGTCACGATCTATAAAGTATCTTTTTAAGTATGTTAACAAGGGTCATGATCGTGTTACTGTTGGTTTTTATAATGGTGGTGATAAAGCTGGAAAGTCGGAATGTGTTGATGAAATAAAACTGTATTATGATTGTAGATATTTGTCCGCATGTGAAGCAGCTTGGAGGATCTTTTCTTTTGATATAAATTATAGAGAGCCATCTGTTGAAAGATTGACTTTTCATCTTGAAAATGAGCAACATGTTATATATGATGACAATGAAGCGCTTGAGGACGTTGTGAATAGAAAAAGTATTCACTGCACGAAGTTTTTAGCATGGATGGACGCCAACAAAAAGTATCCTGAAGCAAGAAATTTAACGTACAGTGAGTTCCCTACAAAGTTTGTTTGGAAGACTGAAAAGCATCGGTGGTCTCCCCGAAAGCAGGGTTTTGTAATTGGAAGACTACATTTTGTTCCGCCTGGGTCTGGTGAGTTGTTTTACTTGAGGTTGTTGTTGAATTATGTGAAGGGTCCCACATTATATGCTGACTTGAAGACAGTTGATGGTGTTGTGTTGGATTCATTCAAAGAGGTTTGTGATGCAATGGGATTTCTAGATGATGATAAAGAGTTCATAGATGCAATTGTCGAAGCAAGTCAATGGGGTACGGGAAGCTATTTACGGCTATTGTTTACAACTTTATTGTTGTCAGATCAATTATCACGGCCAGATTTGGTTTGGAATAGCACTTGGGAGTATTTGAGTGATGATATACTGCAGAGACAACGACGTCGTTTGCGTGTTCAGGGTAAGTCTATTAATTCGATAAATGTATTATTATGATTATAATATACAAATGTCTCTATATTCTTATCATAACCAAAATGATTAACTAATGCTGATATTTACAGATTTGGTCTTAACACCGGATCAGCTGAAGAGTTACACATTGTCTGAAATAGAAACAATGTTGCAAAGTCATGGCATGAGTTTGAAAGATTATAAAGAGATGCCTAAGTCAGATACATCATTAATACACGAGGTGCAAAATAGGTTGATTTATGATGAGCTAAACTACAACACAAATTCTTTGGCTGAAGAGCATGGCAGGCTGATGTCAACGATGACTGCTGAGCAGAGAAGAGTATATGATAGAATCATGTCCAGAGTTGATGAAGAAAAACTAGGCGTATTTTTCCTTTATGGCTATGGAGGGACCGGGAAGACTTATATTTGGAGGGCACTGTCTGCAGCTTTGAGATCAAAAGGTCAGATTGTCTTAACGGTGGCTTCGAGTGGGATAGCTGCATTGCTTATTCCAGGAGGAAGAACTGCGCACTCAAGGTTTGCTATTCCTATAAATGTTGATCAACTCTCTACATGTGAAATAAAACCAAAAAGTCATTTAGCCGATTTAATTGCAAAAACAAAGTTGATCATCTGGGATGAAGCACCTATGATGCATAAGCATTGTTTTGAAGCTGTTGATCGTACTTTAAGGGATATTCTTAGATCTTATAATAATGATAGATTGGATATTCCTTTTGGTGGAAAGGTTGTTGTGTTTGGCGGAGATTTTCGGCAAATACTTCCAGTTGTACCTAAAGGGAGCAGACAAGATGTTGTGCAAGCTACCATCAATTTTTCATATATCTGGAATTTTTGTGAGGTGTTAACTTTAACAACAAACATGAGACTTCTTTCTGGGAGTTCTAATTCAAACATTGAAGAAAGAAAGACATTCTCAGATTGGATTTTAGGTATTGGTGATGGCAGCGTAGGAGAGAGCAATGATGTGGATATACAAGTTAGTATACCGCCTGATTTGCTCCTTCCAAGTTCTGGTGATTCACTTGCATCAATTGTTCAAAGCACATATCCTAATTTGTTGCAAAACATACATGACTCATCATTTTTTCAAGATAGGGCTATTTTGGCTCCTAAAAATGCAATAGTTGATGCCATCAATAATTACATGTTAGACTTGATGCCCGGTGAAGAAAAAGTATATTTAAGCTATGATTCTTGTCGCGGTGATTTTTGGATATCAAGCTATTAATTAGCGTTGACTCGCAATTTTAAGGTTCACCACCGATCTTTTATTTTTCCGAGGAAAAGGGAGAAAGTTCGAAAACCCTATTTATTAGAGAGATCAAAGGTCCGGGGGTTGGTTACGCAAAGGGAAGGTATTAGCACCCTAAACGTCTATAGTACTCTATAGGAACCTCTTGCTTATTTTATCTTTATGCTAAATTGATTATTTGTTTGTAAAATAAATGCCTAAGTGTAAAAGGACTAAAGTGATGAAAAAGAAAGAAGGAAAAGGTTTTTATTATTTTTGTTGATTTGGAAAGACAAAGTCTTTTGCCTACGTACCCGAGCGGGATCAAAATCACGTAGTTCGGGGTAAAAAGATGAGTGGTTGGTTTTGGTTGATTTTAAAGTTTAAAAAAAGGTTTTAAGAAAGATGAGAGGCCGTAAGGCATAGAAGAAATAAAAGAAGTGAGTTTGATTGATTTTAAATTGAAAAAAAATGTTTTGATTGATTTAAAGTTGATTAAGATTTGATTAAGAAAAGAAAAAGAAAAGATTGATTTTTTTGAAGATTTTGGTTATAAAATATTTTTGGATTTTTGATTTTTTTGACTTTTTTTGTGAAAATTTTTGAGTAAGCCCTAAGGTCCAGAGACTAAGTTAAGCTGAGGAAGGTCTGACGCGTCGGATCCCTCAAAATGACGTTGGATCAAGTGAGGGTCCTTTTCCTCGGACTCGGTCCAAATTACATAATCGCCCTCGACATAAAGCATAAAAAAATAAATGTGGTGTCGGTGCATATTCTCATTTATACTTTTATTTACATTGGACCTAGATACATTCTAATGGCAAGAAAATAAATGACAAAAATAATAAAATAAAATAAAATTGCAATTGCATTAAAGTAAATATGCTAAAAAAAAATAAAAAAAATGCATGAAATGCAAAACAATAAATAAATATGGTGCTTAAAGTAAATAAAAAATAAAAATAAAAATGCAAGGCATAAAATAAATATGATGCTGAAAATAAAATAAAAATGCAAGACATAAAAATAAACATGATGCTAAAAGAAAATAAAAATGCAAAACAATAAGATAAATATGATGCATAAAATAAAAGAAAATAAAAATGCAAGACAAAAATAAATATAGAGCTGGAAAATAAAATGCAAGACTGAAAATTAAATATGGTGCTGGAAAATAAATAAAGAAAATAAAAAGTGCAAGGCATAAAATTAAATATGATGCATAAAAATAAAAGAAAATAGAAAATGCAAGACAAAAAAATAAATATGATGCAATAAAATAAAAATAAAAAAATGCATGGGTACTGGAAATTAAAAGCAATAAATAAAGTGCATAAAAAATAAAAGAAATAAAAAAAGTGCAAGAAAAAAGAAATAAAAAAAAAGAATAGAGAGGAAGAAGGGGGGTGCAGAAGTAATAGGGGGAGTGCAGAAAGTAAAAGAGTAGAAATCAGAAAAAAGAAAAGGAAGAAGGAGAATGGGCCAAGGGAAAGTCCAGAAAGCTGAGTCCAGGAAGAAAAACCGGACCGGTTCGGTCCGAAAGAACCGGTCCGGTTCGCACGCCTATATATGAGTCCAAAACCGGTTTTATATTCATTTTTTCTTAATCTTCTCTCTCTTCTCTTATCTTCTCTCTTCATCCTCTCAAACTCTCTCTTTCTGTCTTCCTCAACTCTCCGGCGTGGGGCTGTCGGCCAAGGATGGCACGCCGCCGCGCCGGAGTTCGTCCCTTTACCCCTCTTTTAAAACAAACAACACCATTCTCATCTCCTTTTTACACTCCCTCTAGATCAGAACTCGGATTTGCGAAAAGAAAAAGAGAAAAAGCTAGATCTAAGATTTAAAGCTTCGAAATCTACCTCTGATGATTTTGGTTCGGTGTTAAAGTGACGATCTGAACTGTTTACTGTTCGGTTTTTGGCTTTGGGTGCGCGTTTTGCTTAGGATCTGTGTGGGTCTAGTTCGGTTTTGCTTGTTTTGCTTTTTGTGGTGTTGATTTCGGTTGGACTGTGTTGATTTTAGCTTTTGCGTTTTTGATTTTTTTGGTTACGGTTCCATGCTGTTGTGGTCGGATTAGTGATGAACACGGTGGTGATTTGGGTTTTGTTATGGTTCTGTGTTGTTTTGGGAAAAGATGAGAAGAGGAAAGGATTTGTGGTGGCCGGAATACTGTTTTCCGGTCGCCGGATTATGACCTTGTTGGTGGTTCACGGTGGTTCTGTGGTTTGTAATTGTACTGGCTCTGATTGGTACTGTGTATTCTGACTGACTGGTACTTGGCTTCTGACGTGAACAGTGCATTAACTGCTATTTATAGTAAAAACTAGGGTAAAAAAAAGGACGAAACTGCCCCTCTGGGCTTGGACTGAAATTGGACCTAGAAAAAAATGACTAACAGTAAAAATAAAGAATATTAATAATAAAAACGTAAATAAAAATGAAAGCAGAAAATACTAAAAACAAAAGAGAAAATAAAGAAATATAAAACGAATAAAATAAAAATAATAATAACTAATAAAAATAAAAACAAATAAAATAAAACGGTCGCCTTCGGAACAAAAAATGAGGTATTTTAAAATACCTCCCTGCCGAAATTTCGTCTGAAGCGACGAAAATTTCCGATTTAAAAAAGACGAGAAAAGCGAATTAAAAAAAAGAAATGGGTCAAAAATGGGATATGACAGATGCCCCTATTTAAGTTTCTTCGTTACGGAGATTTAAAAAGTGAAATTTTTAGATCGACGGGTCGAAGAGACTTAAATACAGAGTACACCATTTTTGACCGACTTTCAACTGCAAAATGATATGAATGCGATGCTATGCATGTGATGTTATGCATGTAATGTTGTAAATGCTCGCGATGCAAGTATGAATGCAAGACGGCGAAGATGGCTCAACTGGGGGTAATAAAACAAAAGGATACCCGAGTCTGTTAAAGAAACGGGGTCCGACTCCACTGGGGATAACATGGTTTCACTGGGGATAAATGTAAATTGTCTACTATCGCACTAATTCAGAACGATAGCCTAACAAAGACAAAGACTGATGTTACCTACTATCATGTAAATGATAGCTTAAAAAAGGTAATAGAAAGAGACATTGTCTACTATCAACAAAGATGATAGCTTAAAGAAGACAGATGACATCAGAGGGGAATATGACATGTATTACCTACTATCGTGAACTGATAGCTTGAAAAAGGTAATATAAAAGGAGACATCGTCTACTATCGTTGTATGAATAGCTTAAAGAAGACAGATGACATGTATTACCTACTATCGTGAACTGATAGCTTGAAAAAGGTAATATAAAAGGAGACATCGTCTACTATCGTTGTATGGATAGCTTAAAGAAGACAGATGACACGTATTACCTACTATCGTGAACTGATAGCTTGAAAAAGGTAATATAAAAGGAGACATCGTCTACTATCGTTGTATGGATAGCTTAAAGAAGACAGATGACATGTATTACCTACTATCGTGAACTGATAGCTTGAAAAAGGTAATATAAAAGGAGACATCGTCTACTATCGTTGTATGGATAGCTTAAAGAAGACAGATGACATGTATTACCTACTATCGTGAACTGATAGCTTGAAAAAGGTAATATAAAAGGAGACATCGTCTACTATCGTTGTATGGATAGCTTAAAGAAGACAGATGACATGTATTACCTACTATCGTGAACTGATAGCTTGAAAAAGGTAATATAAAAGGAGACATCGTCTACTATCGTTGTATGGATAGCTTAAAGAAGACAGATGACACGTATTACCTACTATCGTGAACTGATAGCTTGAAAAAGGTAATATAAAAGGAGACATCGTCTACTATCGTTGTATGGATAGCTTAAAGAAGACAGATGACACGTATTACCTACTATCGTGAACTGATAGCTTGAAAAAGGTAATATAAAAGGAGACATCGTCTACTATCGTTGTATGGATAGCTTAAAGAAGACAGATGACATGTATTACCTACTATCGTGTATTGATAGCTTAAAAAAGGTAATAGAAAGAGACATTGACCTTGCCTACTATCGGTGTGCGGATAGCTTAAAAAAGGCAGACAAAAAATTTTTACCTACTACCATTGTGAGGGTAGCTTAAAGAAGGTAGAATGTAAATGTCAGCTGTTCGGGATGTTGCCGAACTGCCACTGACGACAAGAAATAAAGGTAAATGCCAACTGTCCGGGTTATTGCCGAACTGCCATTGACGACAAGAAACAAAGATGAATGTCAACTGTCCGGGTTGTTGCCGAACTGCCATTGACGACAAGAGATAAAGATGAATGTCAACTGTCCGGGTTGTTGCCGAACTGCCATTGACGACAAGAGATAAGGTAAATGCCAACTGTCCGGGTTATTGCCGAACTGCCATTGACGACAAGAAATAAAGGTAAAATGTGCACAACTGTTCAAAACAGAACTGTCATTTGGCGGAGAGGGAGTGACATCTCGGGACCAGACACACTGGGGATGACACTTGGGGAAAGAGAAAGCTACAAATTTTTATGATTGATCGATATGGAAAGATATTTGAGGCAAGACTCAGGGTGGTTAATGCAACCATGATGTTGTTTGTATGTTATATCTGCATGAATGTGTATATGCATGAATGTATGAATGCATGAATGACGACACGACTTGTATGACCGTGTGACTGATTAACTTGTGATTATATGGGGAATTGACTTGTATGATTGTATGAATGACAAACTTGTATGATTGTATGAAGGATTGACTTGATGAGACAAGATTGGACGGATAAGATGGAAAGTGACCCGACGTCGCATCACAAACACTCGGTAATCTTCAATGGGGATGATGCCACTGGGGACATGTCAAAACATTGACGGGGTAAAGCCCGGCGTATGCAACAACTGATGGGGAGTAAAAATTCCTGGGGAGAGCGTGCTAATCCAAAAACCTGGTAGAAGAACTGGTGCTTCTGTGGTCATGCTTATTTTGTTTTGTTTTCTTGTTGTTTGTTTTTTTGAGTCCCTAATTTTTGCCTGGACCGCCTTTTCAGGTTTTCAGCCCACCGGGAATATTATTCTTTTGTATGCCCCTAATTTTTGCCTGGACCGCCCTTTCGGGTTTTCGATCCACCGGGACGCTCATTTTTGCCTAAGCCGCCCTTTCGGGTTTTCGACTTACCGAGCTGTTTTTTCTCTTTTTCTTTTTCTCTTTTTTTTTATATATATATTTCTTTTTGTTCTTCTTTTTTGTATATATTTTTTTTAAGCAATTGACCATGTTCAGCCTGCAAAGTTTATCCTTTCCCAGGATAGCTGTTGACGTACCCTTCACTTATTCATGAGTTCAGAGAAAATGTGTTTGTTGTTTGTGCTTTTCAAAAAGACATGAAAAATATTTATGATTTTGAAAAATATTTTGTTTCAAATACTACCATCAAAAATGGAAGAAGTTTTTTTTTTTAAACTGAATAAATGGGAATTCCAAATGAAAGGCAACAGGCTCAAATTTATTTAAAAGAGTGGTGACCCGCCAATGGCATGGCTCCACGGATCTTAAAAAGTTTGGAAAATGGTAAATATAAGTTGAAGGTACATTGAACATAATAACCACTATCCTCCCTGACAACTTTGAATTCCACTGTTTGGATGCTTCAGATTCAGAGCTTCTTTGACATTCAATTGTGCCCCAAGTGAATAGAGATCAGACCAATGCAGTTACTTTGTCTTTTGATCCTTAACTTTTGCATAGATCGCCCTTTCGGGTTTTCGACCTATCAGGATGATTATTTTCTGTTTTATGTCTCTAATTTTTGCCTGGACCGCCCTTTCGGGTTTTCGATCCACCGAGACGCTCTTTTTTGCCTAAGCCGCCCTTTCGGGTTTTCGACTTACCGAGCTGTTCTTTTATTTTTTTAGACAAAGTATTTCTTGACTGCATCGGCGTTCACGGGACGAGGGAGCTCATCACCATCCATAGTCGTAAGAGTCAAAGCACCACCAGAGAAAGCTCTCTTGACGACATATGGACCCTCGTAATTTGGCGTCCACTTGCCCCTAGAATCGGGTTGAAAAGATTAGACTCTCTTGAGCACAAGATCTCCTTCCTGAAACACACGGGGATGAAGCTTCTTGTTAAAAGCTTGTTGCATCCTCTTTTGATATAACTGCTCATGGCACAAGGCCTTCATGCGTTTTTTCAATTAAGTTCAACTGATCATATCCGTTTTGACACCATTCAGCCTCTGGCAACTTGGCTTCCATTAGAATTCTCATTGAGGAGATCTCGACTTCCACAGGGAACACTGTTTCCATGCCATACACTAAAGATAAGGGGGTTGCCCCTGTTGAGGTACGCATTGAAGTACGATATCCGTGTAAAGCATATGGTAGCATCTCATGCAAGTCCTTGTAGGTGGTTACCATCTTCTGCACCATCTTTTGATATATTTTTTCCTTTTTCTTTTTGTTTTCTTTTTTCTTTTGATTTTTGTTTGATTTTTTTTTTGCTTTTGATTTTTTGCTTCTTTTTTTTGCAGCTTCGATGGCACCATTCACCTGGGATTCGATCAGGAGTAATGTAGTGCCTAAGTTAATCACTTCCAGTGCTTCTTCATGAGACTGAATGATGTTCTTTTCATATTCTAGTAACAGAGAGATCTTTTCGAGAATCCCTTCATCCTCCTCCTCTTCAGCTTCGTAAACAGGGAATTCAAAGTCGGGAGAGAGCATAGGGTTAAAGTGTTCAACGGGTTTATTGGTGTTTAAGCTTTTTATATGATTGATGATTGATTGATTTGAAAATGATTAAAAAGAAAACAAATAAAAGAAAAATAATTATCTTTTTTTGGTTTTTTGTGTTACCATTTTCCAGAAAAAGCTAAGAATAATAAAAAACACAGTCAAGAACAAAACGACTTCTTATTTGATGATGGGAATGCATGAAACAAAAGCCCTAAAAGTTCACTTTCGTCTCGGGCAGAACGAAAGGATTTTTTTGAAAAGACAAGACAACAAAACACATTACTTGGACCTATGAATAACTTGAGGGAATGTCAACAGCGACCTAGTTGCGGTAAACTATGCCATGTGTTACAAAATTAACTGTCACCTTCTTCAACAGGGTGAGCTTCTGAACAATCTTGCACCCAATTAACAGATGGAGTCCCATGGCCAGGTAGTAGATTGGCTTGCACACTGGAGTTCGACTCTTTGAAGGACAAGATGTTAGCCTGGATCAACCTCTGGACTTCAGCTTTTAAGGCATAACAATGCTCAACGTCATGACCGGGTGCCCCTTGATGGAAAGCACAAGAAAGATGAGGTTTATACCCCCTTGGCAATCTTTCAGGAACCTTAGGAGGTGCCTTAGTTTGAACAAGATTTTTATCAAGCAAAGCGGGCAGCAACTCTGCATATGCCATGGGGATTGGATCAAAATGGGATATCCGCTGAACCCGATTCTGTTGTCGAGGCTGTTGTTGATACTGTTTCTGAGGCTGCCTATGGGCCACCATACCTACCTCTTGCTCTTTCTTTCCTTAAAAGCCATTCCCAAGCCCCTTTGTACTGCTGGCAGCAAAAACACTTTCCATGACCAAGCGTCCTTCTCGGACTCCTTCTTCCAGACGCATTCCCATATTTACCATCTCGGTGAAATCTGTTGGCGCACTGGCAACCATCTTCTCATAATAGAATTGACCAAGGGTCTTCAAGAAGATTTTGGTCATCTCTTTTTCTTCTAATGGCGGGACAACCTGAGCTGCCACTTCCCTCCAGCGTTGGGCGTACTCTTTGAATGTTTCTTTGTCCTTCTGAGTCATAGCACGAAGTTGGTCACGATCCGGGGCCATGTCCAAATTGTACTTATATTGGCGGATAAAAGCCTCGCCAAGATCATTAAAAGTGCGGATGCTAGCACTGTCCAGGTTCATGTACCATTTCAAAGCAGCACCAGTCAGACTGTCCTGAAAGAAATGGATAAGAAGCTTGTGATTATCAGTGTGCATAGACATCTTCCTCACGTACATCACCAGATGGCTACGTGGACACGAATTCCCCTTGTATTTTTCAAAGTTAGGGACCTTGAACTTAGGCGGTATTACAACGTCAGGAACTAAACAGAGTTCTCGAGCATCTTTGCCAAACAAATCTCTTCCACGGAGGGCTTCAATTTCCCGTTGCATTCCATCAAACTTCCCTTGAAGCTCGTCTATCTTATCGAAGGCTCCAACACTTTCGGCATGAAGGACAGGCTCTGCCTCTTGCTGAGCAGTGTGGATAAGAGGAGCTGAATTAGGAAAGGTGAAGCAATGGTAAAGTGGCTGTTCAATAGTAGTGACGAAAGGCTGAGGAACTGATGCCTGGGCTTGAGAAGCTAACAAAGCATTCATCATGGAGGTCAACTTCTCCATCCCCTCCCTGAGACTAGCTACCTCTTCCCGGAGGTTCTGGTTTTCTTGCTCTAACAGATCCATTCTTTTCCTTTGATATGCTCGAGTGTTGGGAATGCGAGTAGGCTTGCAATGAACACGCCGGGCCACTTTCTTTGACGGCGGCAGATTAACCTTTTATTGGTGAATAAAATGTAAGACTCGATTTGGAAAGTATGAATGCAGTATGATGCATGATTATGCTTATGCAAAAAGAAAGTTTTGTTATCGAAGGGCTTGTCGAAGTAATTGTAAACATCATAGTTTGAACATTTCATTTAAAATATTACAAACAATCCCCTTTTTAGGAACAAAGCCAAGGGATATGCTCAGAAGTTCATCAGTAGAAATCTTGAAAAAGTCCAGATATTTCAAACTTGAAGATGCCAAGTGATCTCCCATAACGAGTTTGGAAAATCCTCTGGACTAGTCATTAAAGATCCTAGCTTCCTTAAGTTTGTCAAATCTGGGCTTTTGAAATTGTATTTATGAGTGTTTCTCTTTGTGAGGTTCATTCATACGATGTTTACAACAAAACTTGTCTAAGTCCTTAGATACTTGATGGTAAAAAAAATGTTTATGAATGAATGCATGTATGCATGATTATGCTAAAGAGCGGAGAAAACATGGTGAGTTTAAGTCCATAGTGTTGGAGCCGAGGGTAAACACGCCATTTGGTAAGGACTATGGTTTCACATGTACCTGTATCACGGGTTCTACCAAGTTCCCAAAGTCCTCAACCTCTTCCAAATATCATCGGGTTGCGAGATTGACTCCCGGTCCAATAATATTTGTAAGAAAGTCTCGTTTGAGTGTAGTATCGCGTATCGACTAATTCAAGATTACTCTTGGTTAGCCACCACACTACATCCTAAAAGGCCAAGATGGGTTAAAGGTAACTAAAGGCCCTCAACTTCATAGGTCACTTGAAAATATCAATGCCGAACACGACTTACTCATGCCGACATAGTAATACTTCCAAGATTCCTCCATTGAGTGGGGTTATCACATGTGCCACATCCGAAATTTACCCTCGGAAAGACACTTTGATTATACCACCGTCCTATCTTATGTTTCCCTCAAGTCCGGGTGTAGGACTTATCTCACCACACACGTAAAAGGATAAACACTTAAGCACATATTTACAAATACAAATAATAATAAAGCATAAAGATAAAGAAAAGCAAGATAGGTTTAACCCACTTAGGATCGCTGTCCCCAGTGAAGTCGCCATTTTTCTGTCGCGGTGATTTTTGGATATCAAGCTATTAATTAGCGTTGACTCGCAATTTTAAGGTTCATCACCGATCTTTTATTTTTCCGAGGAAAAGGGAGAAAGTTCGAAAACCCTATTTATTAGAGAGATCAAAGGTCCGGGGGTTGGTTACGCAAAGGGAAGGTATTAGCACCCTAAACGTCTATAGTACTCTATAGGAACCTCTTGCTTATTTTATCTTTATGCTAAATTGATTATTTGTTTGTAAAATAAATGCCTAAGTGTAAAAGGACTAAAGTGATGAAAAAGAAAGAAGGAAAAGGTTTTTATTATTTTTGTTGATTTGGAAAGACAAAGTCTTTTGCCTACGTACCCGAGCGGGATCAAAATCACGTAGTTCGGGGTAAAAAGATAAGTGGTTGGTTTTGGTTGATTTTAAAGTTTAAAAAAAGGTTTTAAGAAAGATGAGAGGCCGTAAGGCATAGAAGAAATAAAAGAAGTGAGTTTGATTGATTTTAAATTGAAAAAAATGTTTTGATTGATTTAAAGTTGATTGAGATTTGATTAAGAAAAGAAAAAGAAAAGATTGATTTTTTTGAAGATTTTGGTTATAAAATATTTTTGGATTTTTGATTTTTTTGACTTTTTTTGTGAAAATTTTTGAGTAAGCCCTAAGGTCCAGAGACTAAGTTAAGCTGAGGAAGGTCTGACGCGTCGGATCCCTCAAAATGACGTTGGATCAAGTGAGGGTCCTTTTCCTCGGACTCGGTCCAAATTACATAATCGCCCTCGACATAAAGCATAAAAAAATAAATGTGGTGTCGGTGCATATTCTCATTTATACTTTTATTTACATTGGACCTAGATACATTCTAATGGCAAGAAAATAAATGACAAAAATAATAAAATAAAATAAAATTGCAATTGCATTAAAGTAAATATGCTAAAAAAAATAAAAAAAATGCATGAAATGCAAAACAATAAATAAATATGGTGCTTAAAGTAAATAAAAAATAAAAATAAAAATGCAAGGCATAAAATAAATATGATGCTGAAAATAAAATAAAAATGCAAGACATAAAAATAAACATGATGCTAAAAGAAAATAAAAATGCAAAACAATAAGATAAATATGATGCATAAAATAAAAGAAAATAAAAATGCAAGACAAAAATAAATATAGAGCTGGAAAATAAAATGCAAGACTGAAAATTAAATATGGTGCTGGAAAATAAATAAAGAAAATAAAAAGTGCAAGGCATAAAATTAAATATGATGCATAAAAATAAAAGAAAATAGAAAATGCAAGACAAAAAAATAAATATGATGCAATAAAATAAAAATAAAAAAATGCATGGGTACTGGAAATTAAAAGCAATAAATAAAGTGCATAAAAAATAAAAGAAATAAAAAAAGTGCAAGAAAAAAGAAATAAAAAAAAAAGAATAGAGAGGAAGAAGGGGGGTGCAGAAGTAATAGGGGGAGTGCAGAAAGTAAAAGAGTAGAAATCAGAAAAAAGAAAAGGAAGAAGGAGAATGGGCCAAGGGAAAGTCCAGAAAGCTGAGTCCAGGAAGAAAAACCGGACCGGTTCGGTCCGAAAGAACCGGTCCGGTTCGCACGCCTATATATGAGTCCAAAACCGGTTTTATATTCATTTTTTCTTAATCTTCTCTCTCTTCTCTTATCTTCTCTCTTCATCCTCTCAAACTCTCTCTTTCTGTCTTCCTCAACTCTCCGGCGTGGGGCTGTCGGCCAAGGATGGCACGCCGCCGCGCCGGAGTTCGTCCCTTTACCCCTCTTTTAAAACAAACAACACCATTCTCATCTCCTTTTTACACTCCCTCTAGATCAGAACTCGGATTTGCGAAAAGAAAAAGAGAAAAAGCTAGATCTAAGATTTAAAGCTTCGAAATCTACCTCTGATGATTTTGGTTCGGTGTTAAAGTGACGATCTGAACTGTTTACTGTTCGGTTTTTGGCTTTGGGTGCGCGTTTTGCTTAGGATCTGTGTGGGTCTAGTTCGGTTTTGCTTGTTTTGCTTTTTGTGGTGTTGATTTCGGTTGGACTGTGTTGATTTTAGCTTTTGCGTTTTTGATTTTTTTGGTTACGGTTCCATGCTGTTGTGGTCGGATTAGTGATGAACACGGTGGTGATTTGGGTTTTGTTATGGTTCTGTGTTGTTTTGGGAAAAGATGAGAAGAGGAAAGGATTTGTGGTGGCCGGAATACTGTTTTCCGGTCGCCGGATTATGACCTTGTTGGTGGTTCACGGTGGTTCTGTGGTTTGTAATTGTACTGGCTCTGATTGGTACTGTGTATTCTGACTGACTGGTACTTGGCTTCTGACGTGAACAGTGCATTAACTGCTATTTATAGTAAAAACTAGGGTAAAAAAAAGGACGAAACTGCCCCTCTGGGCTTGGACTGAAATTGGACCAAGAAAAAAATGACTAACAGTAAAAATAAAGAATATTAATAATAAAAACGTAAATAAAAATGAAAGCAGAAAATACTAAAAACAAAAGAGAAAATAAAGAAATATAAAACGAATAAAATAAAAATAATAATAACTAATAAAAATAAAAACAAATAAAATAAAACGGTCGCCTTCGGAACAAAAAATGAGGTATTTTAAAATACCTCCCTGCCGAAATTTCGTCTGAAGCGACGAAAATTTCCGATTTAAAAAAGACGAGAAAAGCGAATTAAAAAAAAGAAATGGGTCAAAAATGGGGTATGACAATTCTACACATTATACCAAGTCAAGTGTTGATAAGGCAGATGATGTGCATACTCCTGAATTTTTGAACACAATTGTTGCTTCTGGAATTCCAAATCATAAGATAAGATTGAAAGTTGGAGTCCCTGTAATGTTGTTGAGAAATATTGATCAAACTTTAGGATTGTGTAATGGAACACGGTTGATCATCACTAGAATGGGAAAGTACGTCCTGGAAGCAAAAGTGATAACAGGAAGCAATATTGGTCAGAAGGTTTATATTCCGAGGTTATCATTGACTCCATCTGACAAAAGAATCCCGTTCAAGTTTCAGCGAAGACAGTTTCCATTGGTTGTTTCTTTTGCTATGACTATCAATAAAAGTCAAGGGCAATCACTTAAACATGTTGGAGTCTATCTGCCTCAATCAATTTTCTCTCATGGGCAACTATATGTTGCCATGTCTAGAGTTACTAATAGGAAAGGCTTGAAGATATTGGTTCATGATGACGAGGGTGATGATACAAATGTAACATCAAATGTGGTCTATAAAGAAATATTTCAAAATGTACTTTAGTTGGTTCATATGACGGACTAACTTTGCATATCATCATTATTATGTTTTTTTGTATACTATTACTTTTGTTTCAAACGTAATGTGCTTGCTTTGTTGATATTCTAAAATATGTCAAGACTTAATCACCGTTCATTGTCAGACATTATAACAGACCCGTGCGATAGCACGGGTCAAACGTCTAGTAAACTCAAACATACTAAAATGGATCACATCAAATTTGATTTTTCCTAGAAAACCATTCAAACCATAGTGAATTACATAATAATTTAATCTTTGAATCAAACAATTTTTTATCTCAAAATTAACCAAAACTAAACCACAAACGTCCCTAGTAGCCACTCATGTACACTTTAATTATTATAACCTGTCAATCTTTCCGCTCTTTTTATAACGCTAACGTTTGAAAATTATGAACGGTATTTTTTTTTAAAAGTTGATTTTGATTAAAACTAAAAATATAAATGTTTGTTGTTTTCAAGTTTTAACAAACCAAACTAACCATGATTATATATTTCAATGACACCAACAATATAACCAAAAAAATATAATACCAACAACAATCTTTATTATAGGAAAAGTTAAGTGTATAATTGAGATAATGAAAATGTAAGTAGTATATATATATAATCATCTAGTTTGTTACACTTTTTAAATGATAAAGAAAAAATAACTGGACATATATATACTCATATCGTGTTTGTTACACTTTTATTTTAATATTTGAATTTACTCTTATTTATTTGTTATATGTGCTATTTGTATCGAAAGTTGATAATTTTGGAAAGAGAAAAAATCAGCTCAAAAGAGCCAAAACACGCAATTTTTTTATATATAGTATATATTTTTTTAATGACAGCAACAACAATCTTTATTATAGAAAAAATTGTTTAAGCGTATAATTGGGATAATGAAAAAGTAACTATAGATATATTCATCTAGTTTGTTACACTTTTTAAATGATATATGAAAAAAATTGGATATATATATACTCATATTGTGTTTGTTACACTTTTATTTTAATATTTGAATTTACTCTTATCTATTTGTTATATATAATATTTGTATTAAAAGTTGAGGGTAATTTTAAAAAGAGAAAAAGTCAACACAAATGAGACGAATCATGCTATTTTCTTTATATATAATATAAATAATAATAATAATATAATTATACATAACCCAACTAAATAACCAACACAAACTACGTAAACCAGATATTTATAACAAAACACCGAAGTTATTTTGTTTTTGTTTACCATAATAGAAAAATCAATTATTAAAAACCCAAAACAACTTCTCAATTATAACAACTTTTCACTTTTTTTTTTTAATTTAGATTTTTTTCGGAAGATAAATTCTATTTTTTAAAATATAGTATTTTGATTAAATAGCTAAAAATTAATAAGTAATATGTGCGAGGTTGGAATTGAACACTCCTCTATCGCAGAGATAAAAAATTGTGAAAATAAAAGATGTAAGAAATAATTAACCGGAAGATTATAACAGCGTGAAAGTAAAAATGGAAAGTTAGTCAATGGCGTTATTAAAGAAAATGGCAAATAAAAATGTAATGTTAGTACGAACGAAAAGATTCAATACATCGTATGATCTCATACCTGATTGTTGTTGTTGTTGTTGTCGCGTTACATTCGATTTGATTCGATTATTATGCTACATAGCTTCTTCTTTTTCATACGCAATCGAATTCTCACCTAAGTTGTTGTTGTTGTTGTTGTGAATTTGGATCGGATCGGATCGGATCCAGCTATGTCCAAGTCTCTACCCTACTCCAGAAAAGATGTTGACTACGATAACGCTAAGTTTCGCCCCCGTTCTTTCTTCAAGGTTGGTTCCTTTCAATTCTTTTACTTTAGATGAATTTTGTTTTTCTGTTTTTCGTGGAAGATATTTTTGTTGTTAGAAGAAGTTGAGAATTGCGGGTTTCAACTTCAAAAAAATAAGATCAAAATGCGGTTCATTTATTTATTTATTAATTAAATGTTTTTAGTTTTTGGGCATGTTCACAATTTCTTACCTAAATTAGTTGCTTGCTATGTTCTTGAATATTCTGACATATACTTGTTCCAATCTGAAGTTCTAGTTTAAACTTGCTCAATTGTATGCATGACTAACACGAAAGTGTTGTGATGAGATGGGATGATACGAGTCTCTTTCGGCTTAATTAGTAGTCTCAGGTTCAAATATGAGTCCTCAGAATGCAACGGCTTTAAACCGATTTAGGTTAAGATTTGTCACTCATTATAGTCTTATCCACCTCGACCTTGAGAAATTAGTATTTGTAGCTGCGCGTGGGAATATCCAATTTTATCACTTTCTTTCTTGATATTTAAATTTTACATAGTGATGACGTGTTGTATTAGTTTGAGGTGTGATTTCTTTTATTTGGAGAATTATCCGTCTTGTATTAAATACATTTTCTGTTTTAGTTGTTGGATGACGTAACGGATTGAAGTCTATTTCAACTTAACTAGTAGCCTTGGGTTAAAATTCGAGTCTTAGGAATGCACCAGATTTAAAACTCTCTGGGTTAAGATTTATCACATATCTCATATGGTAATATCTAGCTCAAGAAATTAGCGTATGTTTGGTTTGAATTACTTTCACCGCCACCACGCGACTAAAGTGTCCTTTGACGTGAAAACGAGAAGCGACAGAGTGGAGCTTCTGCGTTGTTGTGGCTATTCGCCATGATTTTGCAAACCGTGACACGTATCCAAGCACATATTTAGTATATATAGTTGCGTGTGGAGATATCCGATTTATACAAAAAAGTAGATATGTGCATAACCAAAGCCTGCCAATAATCTTTTTTCGCTTCCCTCCTTGAACTTTGAAATTGTACCGAATGCTGATGTCTTGTGTCAGTTTGAGATGTGATTTATTCGGAGTATTATCCTTCTTGCATTAAATATGTTTTATGTCGTTTACTGAAAATTAAAAGGAAAGAGACAAATGTTTGCTACTTTATTTTTCAGGTTATTACTCAGAGCTTCCTCACCAGTAACCGAAGGCGTGATTGTATTAGCTGCAGTACTGGGAAGTTTCTGTTCTTGATATTGATCTTTGGTGTAGCATACCTTGTGCTGACACATAGCCCAAGTCCAGGTCGTGTAGTTTCTCGAGATCAAGTATTTGGAATTCAAAATAATGAAACAGATAACAGCAGTAATAGTGGTGCTGGAAGATTAAAGAAATTCTGGAGACGGGCGCCAAGACTTCCTCCTCAATTACCACCTGATACTAAAGGGAGTAATAATAACCATGTACCTGCAACACTAGACGACAAATCATTGTGGATTAGTAGGCAACAAAAAGTCAAGGAAGCTTTTACTCATGCGTGGTCGGGCTACAAAAAATATGCTATGGGTTATGATGAGCTTATGCCAGTTAGCCAACATGGAACTGACGGATTGGGGGGATTAGGTGCGACGGTAGTGGATGCTCTCGATACAGCTATGATAATGGGTATTGATGAAGTTGTTGCCGAAGCGGGATCGTGGGTTGAAGAACACCTTTCCGAGAGAATTAGCAAAAAAGGTCAAGTAAATTTATTCGAAACTACAATACGGGTTTTGGGAGGGCTTTTAAGTGCGTATCATCTAAGTGGCGGGGAACAAGGAACAAACATAACTCATGTAGGACCTAAACCGTCTGTTTATCTAGAAACGGCTAAAAATTTGGGCGACCGTCTTCTATCTGCTTTCACATCCAGTCCAACTCCTATTCCATTTAGTGACGTTGTTCTGCATGACTCGTCAGCACATGACGCTCCCGGTGGACTGAGTAGCACGTCAGAAGTTTCCACATTGCAGCTCGAGTTCAATTATCTCAGTTCTGTATCTGGTGATCAGAAATATGGTTTGGAGGCAATGAAAGTCATGGAACACATAAAGACTCTTCCAAAGGTTGAAGGACTAGTTCCTATCTACATTAGGTATGGAATTAGATATATTTTATTTAGTGTATTAGTATCCGGACATTAATTTTCATTTGAAATAATTCTTGAAAAATAATTTTTTCATTTTGTTTATGTACAATTGCTTCTTTTATCGCCATATTCTTTTTTAGTCACTTTCAGGCGTGGATCTTCTTTTCCTTTCTCAGTAGATCTCTATTCTCTACTGACATTTAGATATTTCTATTAACTAAATGCAGCCCTGATTCTGGTCAGTTTAGTGGAGAAAATATTAGACTGGGATCTCGTGGTGACAGTTACTATGAGTACTTACTTAAAGTATGGCTTCAGAGTGGAACTAGTAGAGATAGCAATTCATCATATTTATACGAGATGTATAAGGAAGCAATGAATGGTGTTAGGCATCTTCTTGTTAAGAAAACAGTTCCAAATGGACTAGCTTTTGTTGGAGAATTGCCTTCTGGATCAAATGGCGGTTTCAGCCCAAAAATGGATCATCTGGTAGGCTATATTTCCTAATTTTTAATTTTGTAATTGCATGAAAGTTATTTAGTTCTTTAGTTGATTGAAAATATCATGGAGTAGAAATAAAGCAAAAGTACTGCACTTGCTATGTATCGGTCTGATTGTCCTGAACTATGGATGGTTTTTTCTTAGACGTTATCGACTCGTATTTATATTCATGAAGTATCAGATTTGTTTTGTTATTGTCTCTGATGCTATGATATTCCCAACCTATGGGATGACTTTTAAACCACGGACATCGCAGAGACCTGTGTCACTGCACTGTAGTTTATTATTATATGTCCTCATACTGCTAACTCATGCACTGCTATGTATGTGGTTTAAAATTCAGTCCATAAACACTTAAAATGTCTCAATAATATGTTTATGTGCGAGGAACTGGATTTTATAGTTTTAGGAAAGCATTTTGGTTATTTACAAATTGATGACAAAGTCGTATTACATTTTGCCACCTGAGGGTGTCATGATTGTACTAAAAATCGTAATTGAATAAAAATTGAGCCGATTTTCTATGGTCAGTGTTACAAAAGAATGGTTGGAAAATAAATAGTACTACCATCATGTACGGAAAATGTGATACTGTGATTGGTCCGGAATATTTACATTTGCAATATCAGCATTTTTAGCTGACATTCTACTAGCAGTTTTGTCTAATAGAAAAGGATGTTTACCTTGGCATTTTAACAGATTATAAATGTTAGTCTGTTACCGCCCTGATTTTTATCTCACCAAATTTTAGTTTTGCACTTTGATCATAACTGTTAGAATATATGAATTTTTTTTAGAATATCTTGATATTAAGTTAGAATACCTTAGTTTATCTCATAGGGTTAATTTCATATCTTGCAATATCTTAGATTTTTTTCGGAAGATTAGTCTCTATAATTCTTATTTATTAATTTAATATTTTCTCGATTTTCCTATTTATTAAGGATTTGGAGTCTTGTATTAGTATAAATACGGGTTAGTGCCAAGTCTTTTGCATCAAATTATTATTGATCATTTTAAATCATAATCATATTTCAAGTCTTTATTCTCTCTGTTCTCCCTCTTTCATCTAAAACTCATTACTTCAACAATAACTAAGAGGTATCTGGTTAATGTTGTCATTCAGGTGTGTTTCTTATCTGGAACTCTTGCACTTGGTGCCACTAAAGGCCTTACAAAGAAACAAGCAATGGAAAACAATATGCTTAACTTTGAAGACCTAGAAAATTTGAAGCTTGCAGAAGATTTGGCTAAAACATGCTTTGAGATGTACTCAGTGACTTCAACTGGCCTGGCTCCTGAAATTGCTTACTTTCATACTGAGGTTAGTAGGACTTCTATGACATTGAACTCGTTAAATGATACTCCCCCTGTCCTTTTTTTCATAAGCCCCTTTTAATGTTTTCGCATATTATAAAAAAAAGTATGTAACATATTTAATATGTCTATTTTATGTATAGATGTACCTAAAATACCATTTTGTATATGTATATATATATATATTTTTTTAGCCGCTGTATATTTGTACAGTTAACCTCAACTTCTCATATTCCAAGAAACTTAGTAGAGTATTAATTAGAGGTTTATTGGGGAAAATGCTATAGATGTATCTAGTGATTTGAAAAGGTCTTATATTTAGAGAGAAATTTTTCCCAAAAGGTGCTTATAAAAAGGGATTGAGGGAGTATTAGATCTCATTCAAAAGCAGCAATGAATTTCATTATCTACTTATGTCCTCTTTTCTACGATGCTTCTCGTAAAATAAAAATAATTTTTCTTATGCTGCATATGTGAAGTATTTTTTTTTTTTACTCGGTTTATATGTAATTAGAATGGAGAAATAACATGTAGCCTCCGATATATGCTTTTGATACCCAGGAATTTTCTGAGCAAGGTCATGATGGAGGAAATAAGAGCTCAGAATATATTAATGACATCATAATAAGACCTGCTGATCGTCATAATCTCTTGAGACCTGAGACCGTGGAGTCATTCTTTGTTTTGTACCGCATTACAGAAGATCTAAAGTATGCTTTCCCCTTCTTATGTATAAGATTACCTAATATTTTTATTTCTTGTCACCACCATACTCAAGAAACAGTGAATATGGGCTTAATTTTTCTTTTTGAGATTTTTTTAAAATAATCATTTATATATATATATATATTGTCTTACAGATATCGTGAATGGGGTTGGCAAATCTTTGAAGCCTTTGAAAAGTACACAAAGATTGATACTGGTGGCTATAGTTCTTTGAACGACGTAACTATTATTCCTCCTCCTAGAAGAGATAAAATGGAGACTTTCTTTCTAGGAGAAACACTTAAGTATTTATACTTGCTTTTTGGAGATAGCTCCCATATTCCATTGGACAAATTTGTTTTTAACACAGAAGCACATCCTATACCAATCAATTTGAAGAAATGAGTTTTGTTCATTTAAGGCATTCAATAGACAGTTTTTAGAAATCCCCATCGTGTTGGCACAGTGTGAGATGCTTCTATGAAGTTACTCTGGCATCTCTGAATCTAAGCGAGAGCGCTTCTGGTTGTAAAGGAATTAATTAGCTTGGTTCTCAGGGAAAATAGAAACTATCCAATATCATTTGAAACACAAAGTACATCAGCAAAATGCTGCAGAGGCTGTCACTCAATTATATGACTTTTTTTTCTTGGATTTACAACCAGACTTCTTGATGAGACTGTAAATTTTGTTTCAACAATCATAAACCAAGAGCAGCTTTTGTAATTAAATTGTATGATTTTCCAGTATCTTGCTGGATGCTTGGCATTTTCAAAAGTTATTATACTATTGTCATTAAGTTCCTAGAGGTTCTACTTATCTTCCTATCTACATTGTTAACATCATGAGTTCAAATTGTTACTATCACCGCCAAGAAGAAAGAGATGATCACCATCTCTAATGACATCAATGTCGTCTATCTCTGCATTTTCTTTATTAATTACTTTTGTGGCGTTGAAGCCACCAAATTTTTCACCTGCAATTTTGCAAGTTAATAGTTAGAAGTTGAAAGTAATAGCAGTACAGAGTTCTACTGTTCTGTGTTCAGATCATTGCATTTGATTTTGGCAGTATCTCTCTTCCCTTCCCTTAGCAAAAATCATAAAAAGAAGGCTCAATTGCATGTTTGGTCCCTTATGTTTATTTTAGGTTTCAAGTTGGTCCCTTTTGTTTTAAACTTTTCAAGTTGGTCCAAGCAGTGTGTCTAGGAGGTATTCTTGTCGTTTTCCATGCAATTCCAATTTGAATCTGAATGTGAACATAATTGGAGCTCAAATTTTAATAGAAACTCCTACTTTCAAGTGTAAAAAGTCAACTTGAAAGGGACTAACTTATGCTAACGTAGCAAACAAAAGGGACCAACTTGAAAACATTTAAAACAAAAGGGACCAACATGAAACCTAAAATTAACGTTTTGGACCAACTTGAAACGTTTAGAATATAAGGGACCAACTTAAAACCTAAAATAAATGTAAGGGACTAAACATGCAATTAAGCCTAAAAAGAAAGGGGGAAAAAACTGATATCGCTCTTTCCATTCTCTCCAACATGTGTGTATGCATGTGTCAAACTAATGTTCCTCAGTTATAGGGTTCAATGCTTACCAGCAATTTTGAGCAGCTCTTCTAATGAATCAGGTAGGATTATCAGTTTTCCGTGTTGTCGATGTGAGCTACTTCTCCATCCACTTGGCGAATGGATTATTACCCTCTTCTTGGTAAACCTTGCCATTTCTATGTCACTTGGACAGTTGGAATTTCTTGAACTGGTGTCTGTGTACACTTTCTCTAATGGGAAGTTGATAGTTCTAATACCATCCTGTCTACTGTTTCTGGTTGAGCCATTCTTGCCAAAGTTAAGGATTTGTGGCTCAACAATCTCTATTCTATGTTCATCTGATTTCTTCTCGCTTTCACAATACATTGTATGGTCAGAAATGCTCTTGTTTTTTAACTGTTGTACTAAAGCTTTTTGTGTCCACCCTATGGTATTTGGGTTCTTTGCTTTTGCATCTCTTTCAATCAGAATTTCAACAATGTCTAGTTTCCCCTTATGTACAGGCAGCACAGCGGCATGGAGATCTCTTTTGCCATCCTCAGGTATCATGTTATTAGGGGCTGAATAAACATCATTAGTCACAATATGCAAACTATTCTGTGAGTCTCTGATATTTATGTTCTCTCCTTCATGCATTAAAGAATGGCCATGTAAATTATTTGTAGACTCTTGAAAAGAGCTTTCTTTTGTGTTACCTAGCAATTTATATAGAACCAATCCATGATCTGTGTGTGGATATTCAGAGTCGAATCCGTCACGCTCCTTTAATCTCTGTCAAATATGGATCACAAATGATTAGGATTAGGAACCTACTATCATTGAGGAGGGGGTTATATGATTGGTAAATATAATTTATACAATATATTCCCCATGTTGAGTTTAGAAGCTTTGAATATCTTAATTACCATTAAAAGGTTATTCATCACAATCTGTGCATCTCCTGGATTTGCCTGTAAAACATTCATTAGGGATGTCCTGTTGATTCTTAAAATCTGAGAAAGCTCCGTGGTTCGAACTGTGAAAGGTTGCGGTACATGATATAAAACTCCAATCTCTCCAAATGTTTCTACTGCAGTTGCTTTGTCAAAAACCACCTGAATTGTTAATGTAATGATAGGAAGTTATATTCAGTTGCTTCATTGCATAATTTGAATAAAGAAAAAACATGTTCTGTTTGAGTATTATGACGTACTTGATCATTCCCATCAATGCAGTGAATGAGATTCTGCAACAAAGTAATCATTTGAAAAGATTTTACTAAAATTATTAGTAGACATTCTTTAAGATTCATTTATGGTTACTAGACTATTCATGCTTTAGTCAACTCACCACTGCGCCTGAAACCAGTACATAAAGGTCTGTAGGAGACTCATTTTGCAGTACCACATCTTCCTTTGGTGGGAAATACTCAGCTTCCATTTCTGAAACCTATATATTATTAGAGTTACTTGGGGTCAGATATTGAAACTTTAGGTCTTCATCTTCTCACTTTTCACTTAGCCAGAGAAGAGACAAAAAGTGAAAAAAATAAAAAATAAAAAAACATGTGGGGTATTACCAGTTGGAAAAGGAAGTCATTGGAGACTCCTTGGAAGAGGTAGGCCTTCTGCACGACAGGAAAAAAGAGATGATGTGCGATGCTTGACCGAATCGCCTTTGGAAGATCATTTAATGCTTCTTGCTGCTTCAGTCCTTCTGTTTTAAACCTCAAACATATGTGTGCCAACATTTGATTGTGTACGCGACGTGGCAGATGATTTCTTGAAGCAAACTCAGAAGCTGCTTTGACTGTATCCCTCTGTGACCAAAATGAATCCTCTCTTATTTAGAGGGGAGAAATAAATTTCCTCTTATCTGAACGAGTTTTTGTTTTAGAAAAGACACAATTAGCTAACAAAAATAACTTATGGTTAACTTAACATGAACTGGGGAGGATTGTACTGGGTGTGCTATTTCAGATATACTTGTCAATTGTGGGGCCTAGTCCTACACAGTATTTGAAACTAACTTTTTGAACATTGGTTTGGATAATAGTTTTGAAGGGCATTGCTGAATGATGACAAGAGTTTAGTCCAACACATGTATAATATAAAACTATTATAGCATGTGACTAGCACAGGAAAATTGAGCAGCAGTAGAAGAAGCTTAAGATTGGAAGTACTTACAAAATTTTGGGTGCGGCTGGTCCAGTGAACTACAAGGTTAGTCATGTTTCCAATGATGTATGCTGTTAAACCCAAGTTGAACAGCATGTAAGTGATATCAAACAACATCTCTATGGTGTTTTCTGCATGTAAATCTCCATAGCCAGTGGTAGTTAGTGTGACGATAGACCAGTATATTGAAGTTACATATCTATCCCAAAGACTTTCTTCTTTAAAATTTGGGTACATAGCACCTATCCAAGTTCTTTTGGAATCAGGGTACATATCTGCAATTAGATAGTTAAAGCATCCTGCACAGTGCACTGCAAACAAGGTTACCTGAAATTTTTTGAAAGAGGAAATTCAGTTATTGGATGTGCCTTGAAATTGTAAAGGAAGAAAGGAAGTTTATGATGTTTAATGGCTTACAGCAATGAGCTTTGTGCACCTAACCCAGAAGTAATTGAAGCGAATGTCCTTTTCGAGTCTGAAATAAAGCAAAGGTGCAAGTGAGCAAGCATTGGCATATTCTAGTAAATAGAAGAATTGATGAAACATGGAGTTAAATATGATATGCTGGCAAACCTTGCAAACAGAGAACTGACTCGTCTCAGGCGCCATAATCGCAACATGTTAAGAAGTTTGAAACCAAGCTCACTGTCATAAGTAGTGAAGAGGAGACTAATGGGCTCAAGTGGTGCTGTTGAGCAGATATCCAAAACAAACCAGGTGGACATGTAACTACATGTGTAGAAATTTGAAAGTAAGTAGGGATTTTCGACATTCATTTTAGTTTCTAAGGAAGAAAAGTTTATATCTATATATATCACCTGGTTGCAATTTTCTTTGGATCATCAATGAGAAGAGAAGAATGACTATCGTGGTATGCAACGAAGAATGTAAGCACGATGTCGATGGCGAAGAAGCCATTGACAATGTTGTCTATGATGAATAGTCCATTTTGCTTATACGTCAGAAAGGCAAACTCAAAGGGGCATATCCAAGCTGAGTATATGACTAGAACAATCAGTAACAACTCCCAAAGCCTGTAATATGTTATACATGAAAAGTTGAGAAGATGCAGACACAATATTCATAAGAGTTATGTTATATTGTGACTATGTAAAGGGTCATCACCTATACTGAGGATTGAATGGGGAGATTATGTATTTTCGTAGTCTGGTTTCCTGGTTTGTTCGGGCGCCAAGAGATGGTAGAAGATCACTAGACAAAAAGCTGCTATGTGTATAACTTCCCATTTCCATTTCGTCCAACCAGAACCTCTGGAAGAAGTTTTTGAGACTGGAAAATGACATGTTATGAGTTTTGAAATTGAATCCTCGAAGCTTCAAAAGAGGTATAGTAGTTAAGTTTTTCAATTCATGAGGTAGAATTCTATGGACTTGGCCATATTTATAGCCAGACTTTCAAACCACTTTTTCATGTCTTTTCCTTGTAAAGCTGAAATAAAGGAATAAACAAGAAGCTTATGCGTCTAATCTAATGACAAATTAAGTTTATAAATGAGTGGTAAAAACGTGGAGGGGAAATCCTCCACTTTGTCTCAACAAATAAAGCTTGTGATGAAATGGAAGGAAAGAAGATGGAAAGGTAGAGTCTTGCTAGTGGCAGACAGAAGATTTTCTGATATATGCATTTGGAGACATTTTTGTATTTCAAAGAGAGGGTACAAAGAAGTTGCAAATGGTGTTTCTTGTTCTATATAGGTTGTTCTAATGGTGGTTTTGGTGGTAGTTCCATCAAGTGAAATGGTGGTGGAGATTATATATAAAGAATTTAAATATGGGCCCTTACTTTGAAGGAACAGATTCAGTATGGAACGTATTGGTTAGTGTTTACATTTGAAATCTTAAGATAGACCAGACAACTAGAGCAGAATTAGTATGGATTTTTTGTTAGTATCACATGTGGACCAATGAGGTTTTTTTAGCGGTTGCAATACACTAACACTTGTCTAAAACCCACTAACAGAAAATCACTATCATTAAGCTGCTGATTATCTTAATCTACATTCATACATTGATTAATCTCTCTAATGTGTCATGTTTTTCTCCTGACTTGAATAGGCTGACATGAAAACGCAACTGATTAGTACGACCTTTCACACTTGATTAGAGAGTTTCTTTTCTCACCCCTTATAGTCACTTTAAAAGTATACTTTCGGAAAGAAAAAAAAACGGTGTTTTTCCCTCCAAAAGCATACTAACAAACAAAAAATAAAGTTTTTTTCTCGTCTGAAAGTATACTTCCAGATACGTGCGTAGTTTTTTTTAGAAAACATAGCACCATTCAATTAAGGCCCATGTGGCCCACATATGATTAGTTGATGTTCAATTGCATATTGATTCTATTTTGTGAGGTTATAATGTTGATAAATAATATGGAATTACAAGGTTAAGATAACAATGTGTAATCAGGAATTTCTTTCTATTCTCTATTCATTCGTTGTTGCCTTCAAGCCACATGTTGATAAAAAGGAATTATATACAGTTTGTCTGATGTTTGAAGTATTTGATTGAAAGGAATAAAGCACACAAAAAATTCTGACTTTTGATTGGAGAAATTCCAAGTAATGAAGTATTAAAGTTAGTATAAATACAAATGTTGAATAAGAATTCCTTGAGATCTTTCACTTGTTAATTTAGCATATGAAAGTTGGCAATTATCTGGTCCCGTATGAATATCTCACCAGAATCTTTCCAAAAGATAATGGATGGGAGAGCTAAACCCACTTGCTTGGGGTACAATACAGAGGTTGTGCCAAAAGAGATTTATTTCAAAAAGCAGAAAATCTGCAGCCAAACAAGACTGTTACTCTAGGATAGGGTAAACCCACAAAAGTCCCTTCGGATGAGTCCAACTATCCTTGGTCCAAAGTCGAGACTAATCCCTCAACATACTGAGATTTATTTAAACGGTTGACCTCTTCCAAATGATGTTCATTCAAGAGTCTTTTTTACTAATCATGCAACACAATGTTGGTCTCAAGAGTCATTTTTGAAAGAAAGTTGCAGATACTATTGAGCATAATTTGCAATTGACATCCTGGAACCGGCATGAATACACAAGTACTTACATCGACAATGGAATTTGAACTCAAAACTTTATAAGATCTGAGCTGAATCCTTACCGATTCGACTAACCTAAGTTGGCATACAAATTGGTATTTAGCAAGTAATAAGTGATAATAAGTTATGATTGATGTATAAATTGTGCAAAAGATGAAAGTGGGGTTGTGGCAGTGTACTGTTGTTTCTTATGGTTGCACCAATATCATGCATTGAAGCCCCACCTCGTGGGAAGCATGTTATGAAGGTATACAATAAAAGGTACAACAATGTCTAAGATCACATGGACTAACTAACCAAAGGAGTGATTTTCAAGGTTGTTTGATTAGCAAGGAATAATATAAAATCTTGATAACATTGTGTGGTTAAGGATTACTGTGTGGAACTCTCGAGTGTGGTTTAGTTCTGTGAAGGCTACCCCATGAATCATGATGAAAAATTCAATCTGCAAAAGGTTCAGAGGATGTTGACATGCAGGGCCAAATCTCTCATCAATAATATGTCATATTAGCAGATTAGTATTTCTCACCAACTCTCTAGCATATACTGTATTATTGGTCACAAAATGTGGTTAAGCTTTTTCATTACCAGTTCAACTGGGGCAAAGGTGCATTTCGGACATTTTTCATTTTAGATATCTTCTGCGTGCAACTACAAATATTATTCTGCCACATGCTTAAGGAACTCGACCTGCTTACACTGATTTCAAAGTCAAACCCATTTTTGTAATATCTTCGTGAAAACTAGCATTAGAAACAAGCATAGAGCATAGGTAATTCATGTCTTTTTATCAAAATGAAAAATTAGATTCCTCAACTCAATCACCAAATTTGAATAATCGCTAGACAAATGTAAAAGAAACCATGAAGGAACAAGTTGAAATGTTATAGTATTTCGATTAAGATAGTATTTCCATTTAGTTTTATGTCCTAGGTTGGTGATAGAGCAGTATTATTTGTGTTAGATAATAGTGTATTGAGTTTATGTCATTGGACATTTTATATTTCTAATTTAGTAGTCTAGTCTAGTCTTGTGATGTTTTTAGGCAAAATTACATGATTCGTCCTTTAACTTAATTTTAGATAACACTTTTGTCTTTTATCGTGTTCTGATTTAGTCATTTATGTTATAAAATGACAATATCTTATCATTTTTGTGAGATTTTTTTCAATCAAATCTGATTTTTTTAGGTTTGTGTGATGAAGATTTGAGTTTGTTTATGAGTTTGATGAATTTCTTTGAAGTTTGTGATTTTTTTTTGATAAAAAAGGATAACTATGTTGACATTTTATAACATAAAAGACTAAATCGGGACAAAAAAAATAAAAGACAAAAATGTTACCTAAAATTAAGTTAAGAGACAAATTATATAATTATGCCATGTTTTTACTATATATTCTTTTCGTAACTCTTATTTTGATAAGTTGTGTTATTTAGTATCTTTCTCCTTTGTCTATTTTGTTATCTCTATTGTCAACATTTCAAACATCACAAAACCAACATCTTACATAGACACCGCATAAAAATACACTCAAACCAATTGTCGATGAAACGAAGAGAGAAAGAGAAATCAATAAAAAAACATAATTGAATGATAATTGTATTTTCATACGATGTTCGACAACTTTTTAGCTGTCAAAATAACTCTTCTGAAGTTGGTAAGTATGCGGTGACTTAGAGTATTCTCTTTATTGCAAGGGATCGTCTCTATATTAGAAGGACTAAAAGTGAAAGTTGTTATATTTAGATGGACTAAAAACTTGTTTAACCTATTAACAAAAAAACATATTTAAAAAATAAATAATTAACCCATCATAAGCATATTCCTCAAAGAGAAAACCCTAATCTACCATTGTTATGAGTTTTTGATGTCATTTAGTCGCTCACCCAAAGGTCTAAGGAGAATCACATAATAGAGGGGAATCAAATTTTTACAAGGGAGGTGTCGCTTGCAGGATTTAGTGTGTGTTGGATATCTCAGTGGGTATGTCAAAATCACCATGGCTCAATTTTACAGGTAGCTTTTGGAAGATCACTCTAAATCACTGTATTTTGTCATATCCATCGTGATATCAAACATAAGTTTAAAGAAACATACGAATGTGAGGTAATATTTGGCCTAGTTATTTGTCTTTCCCATTTTTTATTTTCCTATTAAGCTTTTATATTATTTATTTTAAAATAAATTAAAATTTTGAATAAATTTTATCTACATAGGAATCAATAATATTCAACCAAACTCCAGGTTAGCAAGATTTTACATTTGTTCATGTGTGTATACTTTTGAACGGATGTTGTAGCCTCTTAACAGTTATTGTGTTCTCTTTTTCTCCTTTTTTTTTTTTGTTTTTCCTTCTAAAGCGTATGAACCTAATCTGATCCTTAATAAGGATTTTGCCTTTGGTATCAATTGGGGTCCACCTTTTGTATGTGTGCATTTGCCTCGGGTATAAAATGGGGTCACTGTTTTGCTTCCAAGCTATGCCCAAAGGAAGCCCCATTTGGTACCCTACCAATTCCACTTATAATTTAACATATTCTTTTAATAAAACCCCACCACAATTGCATGATTTGTTCAATACATGGTGCTTCTTCTTATTTCAAAGGATAGGGTGAAGATTTTCTGCATTTGTTTTTATTGTATGAAAAAAAAGTAGTTTGATAAGATTTTTCAATGAACTTGGTCTGAAGAAATTCATTGAATATAAATCATTAAAGCACAAAACTATACCTCTAGTATATTGCTGAACATTTGAGACAAAACAATTTGCTTCGAAATGCTGACTAAGAAAGTCGAGCTTTCACAAGACAAAATGTTGTGAAATATGGTAAAACTGAATGAAATAAAAGTTTCAATGCATTCTCGGTCCATTTATTTATTTTAAAAATTTGAACTTTTTTAAAATTTGGTCACTCGTCTCATTTTTATGACGTGACTTATTCATTTATGATGTAACAATGTTCATTTTGTGAGTGATCCGAGTCGATAAGTTGTGATACAATGAGTATATGATGTATCTTATATAATAATCCTAAGGTATAATTAGTACTCCATTGACATTCTTTATGTTGAGAAAAATTGCACTGATCGAGTGTTCAATACTAATGTCAATTAAATAGGAACACTACAATAAAGAAAAATAGACGGAAAACTAACAAGGAAAAGATAATATTTGTCCTATGGTTATTGATAGAACAATGACAAATTCTTGACAAAAAAAAAACAATGACAAATGTTTGCTCAAAAAAGAATAATGACAAATTTCAAACATCACTACCTTTCAAAAAAAAAAATCAAACAAGACTTGGTATAACATGGCCATGGAAAAAGGGCGCTTCCAATTCATTTTAGTCATTCGTATCTATCCCCGAAATATTGCAATCTTTTGGCCATCACTATCAAGGGGTCTTGTTTAATTAATTAATACTCCAAGAATATGGGAATTTCAATAAAATATTGAGCTACGGGGTAACCTAAATTGATTGAATTGGGTATATTAACACACAAATTTCACATCAAAATTCAACAATTTATATGGCTAACATGGTTTATATACCGTGTTAATCACCTTTAACAGATGATTAATGAATACACCATCCGGTCACTATTATAAACAAAAATCAACATTTTAGATTCATTCATTAAATGATGTATATGATCTATCATAGTGATCAGAGGGTGTATAATTGTAACTCAATATTAATCATCAATCGAACATAATTAATCATAATTTTTAACTTCATTAACGACTACTTTTATGTGTATAAACATACATATTTATCCAATATTAGTCATCAAAATTGTGCTTAAATACCCCTAAAAAAATTGTGCTTAAATATACAAATTTTTTTAGTGTCAAATATACATGTTATTCATTAACCATTGTTATTCAAAAAAAAAATATACATGTTATTCATTAACCATCGTTGAATTCGGGTGACTCCAAATTGTTGATTCAAAATCATGTCATAATTTCCTAAATCGTGCCACGATTTTGCTAAAACACAAACATCAAATTTTGAGTCAAAACTCAACAACCTTGATTTGAGTTCAAATATACACTTGAAAATTGTGGTTAATGACGATCAAACCTATAGTTAATTGTGTTGAATGGATTCTTAATGAATTGCAAAAAAAAAAAAAAATTGAGAGGAAAAATTTGTTATATTATATTCATTAATATCTACTCAACATGATTGATCATATATTTAAAGTGTGTTACCCATATAAATTGTTGTCACATTTTGATATCAAATTTGTGTGTCCAAATATATTTATCAAGTTGATTAAACTTTAAAGTATCCATAGCTAAAGTGATCATTGCATGCTTTCTATCACTTTCTAGCAAATGAAAAACTTGAATGTGCAGGCATACTAGATCCTTTAGTAGGATTGTTCATAATTCCTTTCAAGAAGTAAAATCGAATTGAGCTATAATGGTTTGTCTGGAATCAAGCCAATGCACCTATTTTGTTTTGTGTTTTCGAACAAAAACTACATTTTACATAACACCGTACCTTTTCAAACCAAAACACATTTTCATTTTTTTTTAGATAAGCCAAAATACATGTTCATTTATTCACCACGAGCTGTGGACATGATATGTTTGGTTGACTCTTGGTTCTCGGAAGAGCCTTCAACAAAAGGGTGTTTTAAAAATATATTTATATATTTATAATATATATAAATATATTTTTTCCTCTCAAAAAAAAAAATTCCGCAAATAATTTATTCTTGTTCAATACCAATGATACATGAATTTTGGTTGACTTTTACCCTTTCCATTTTACCTTTCATTTTTTCCCTCTTAAAATAATACTTATGTATACTATTTTATTTTTTTTAATTATTAATTAAAAAAATGGTTAAATCTCATTAAAATATGAACTATCCATTACTAAAGGAACAATATTTTTTTGAGAGGAAAAGGAACAATATTATACATTATAAAAAAACTTATTTTAATCTTATTTGTCAAAAATATTTGATCATAGTATTTTTTAAAATTAATATGTCTTTCTACATATAATTAAATGAAGTAGAAAAACAGATAGATGAACACATTATTGTTTGTCTTTCTGTTAGTATACATAAGTATTATTTTAAAGTCTTATTTTTGTAAAATTGATTATGGAATGTGGTTATTGTAATATTGTTTCCAAAACACTATTTACACTCAAACTTTCTTGTAGTACTCTCTCTGTACTTTTCGTTTCTTATGGCTAAAGTTAAATTATTGGACGATATATCAGTATGAGTATACAAACCATTAGTCTATCTAAAAATATTATTGCTACTACCAGCTTCATTAAATTTTGTCTTGTCAGGAGAAATAACTATTAAATCTTGGGGAAATACTTGAGTGCGATAGACCTTTGGTGTCATTTGTTGATTTTAGATGAGAGAGAATGATGAATAAATGATTAAAATAAATTATTTAGATGAGAGAGAATGAATGGTTAAGAGAGAGATAGAAACAAAGGTACCAATGACACCCAAGTGCTTGTCAATATGGACATATATTTAGGGATAAAGTTTTTTTTACACATACTCCATTGGTCTTAAATATAAGTGTCTATTTAACATTTCATCCGTTTCAAAATAAGTGAGTTATTTGTTCATTTCACGCGTATTAAGAAAATTGTATAAGTGAAAAATGGTTTTAAGTGTCATTGTCAAGTATTGGTGCATTCACCATGATCATAAATACAAAGTGGAAAATATTGAATTGTGAATGATAAAATTAGTATTAATTAAAGTATATAATTGAAAAAGGGTTTTTTATCATGTGCAAATTTGCACATGTTAAGAAGTTTAAAATAGTAATTTTGCATTAGAACTTGTACATTTTGTATTAAATATATAATTTTTTTAAGGGTCTTGTTAACGAGTGCCCCCGGGGCACTCTTTAAGCATTCCTAATGAAGAAATTATTCTTTAAAAAAAGTAAAGACTTCAATTTCCAATGCAATAAATGCACAAACTATCATAAAATATTACCATTTTGGGTGCTTAAAGAGTGCCCTAGGGGCACTCGTTAACATTTTCCTTTTTTTAATAAACAATTGTTGTTTCTCAATAAAAATTTGCTACTTTTAGTTGCTTTAACATGTGCAATATTGCACATGTTAGACAAACCTTTATGGGACGGAGGAGTAACAATTTTGTCTCTAAATTTAAGTATATTAAAATTACTAGAAATATTTTAGTGCTATAAAAAAATCAGCAAGGTAGGGTTATCCTCTCTTTCTCCTCTTTTTGCTGGATAATTTTTCTTCCAAACCCTGCCCTTTTAAGTCCCAAATTAATAAAGGCATTGGGAAAAAGTTTTCAACATCACATATGAGCAGAGTATGTATATGAACAAAATAAGAGGGCATAACAAATACTAGTGGAGAAGTAGGATGTGTTCAATGAATTTGTTTGGCACGTTCACATGCTAGTTGCTATAATAGTCAAAAAGGCTTTAATATCTAGACAAGTACTTATGTATTAACTACCATATTATACATGTAAGTATTATAAATTTAATTAGGTTTTAACCCTTAAAATTAGAGGTTAAAAGAATTTGTAAAATGATGAAAAAAATATAGTTTTTTTTATTTTTGTATTAATTGAGATAAAGAATTTAAATTTTAAAAGAAGATACGTAAAAAAGGTAGCATATGATATGTGTCACCGTTTAAGAGAAGGTAGCTAGGCTAAAAGATCAGTCTATCACTCTTAAAAACTGTATTCTAGTTCAGGGTATATAAGGAGTTGAAATTTGGGGAAGGAGGATAAAGCTTAATGTACAAAAAGTTGAAAATTAATTAAAAATTACATTTCATTATGCTAGGGACAGAGTTCATTTCAATTGCAACAAAATCAACTACAATTGATATATATATATATATATATATATATATATATATATGAAGGGGAAACAAATAATGTAATTTTTTAAGTACTTATGATAAATGCTCTAAAAAAAGTACTTATGATAAATTAACAAAGAATTTAACTTATATGCACTAGCAGTGTAAATACATACACATCTCATCATATTTCACAATTTTTATATTTATACAAATATTTAGGAACCCTTCGCAGCCCTTTCAGTGTTAACTTTAATCAAACCACATAGAGGAGAAAGTCAATTAACTTGAATAATTGAGATCTTTACTTGGATGAATTGAAAACTGCTTACTTAATTAGGTTCCTCTTTTTTATGTTTTTTTTATAATGATACATTTTATATACTAGTATAATACATCAAAGGAATAAAAACTTTTGGCGTCATTTTTTCCTTTCTAATTTTACCTTTTTTTTTTAACAAGCAAAAATGAAATATATTACGACAACGAGAGACTCTATCAAAGCACAAGATGTACCTAGACAGAGCTCAAAAGTTTACATATGTACATAATTTTACCTTTATGTTAACTATTTATTTACAATTTAAAATAATAGATAGATTTTTTTTGAGAGGAAAATAATAGATGGATTTAAAATTAAAATAAGAGATGTCTAAAATAATTTTGTCTAAAAATTCCATAAAGCATCATGGAAAGTAGCTATAATTCATGGAACACTTATATTTGGACACAAAAATCCGACACCATATGAAATATATCCAGTAAAAAATTAAAAATTTCTTCTTTTTTTTCCTTTTTTATCGTAAAAAAAAGTTCTTGTGTCAAATGTTGATATCTAAAAAAACTCAGTAATTCACCAATGGTAAAAAAAATTCACGCACAAAATCACACGGGAAGATATTCTTCTAAAAAGAGTGATATATTGGCCAACATAGTCCACTAATGAATAATGATTGACGTTTGGGACCAAAATTGGGGACTGATATTACTTTCAATTGCCGTCAAGGAGAGGTGATGCTAGATGCTCTTAACCCTAAAGCCTTCATATAACCTTGTGATTTTCAAAGCCAGCTAGTTATTGCATTTTCAAAATCTGACTGTTTTCCCAGTCATTTCATGCATGTGAATCGTTTTTGTTGTTGTACTCTATATGCTTTCCTTTTTGGTCCACATCAAGTTGTGGTTTGGAGGACTAAGCACTTATCCTATTTCATATACTATCAATGTCCTAGATATTGAAGAATATTAACTAAACACTACCAAAAGTAAATGCAAAATGTCAATATTTTAATGATGATTAGAGGTCCTAGGACAAACCACGTAGTGCCAAGAATGTAGTATAGATTATTAAGTTGTTATACTAGTTAAGATTATTCCTTAATATACTAGGAGTAGTACTATACTAGCAAAGGTTATTCAAAAGAGAAGAGTGAAACTTTTATTTTCAAAAGAATATAGTGGCAAAACTCACATAGAACTAAAAAATATTGAATGTTCCTACAATTTATATCATTTGAGTTGTATTTACGTGAGTTGTGAAAAGATATTGCTAATACTTTTTTTTAGAGGAGATATTGCTAACACTCTATCTCTCAAACTAGTATGTTTCTCTCTCAAATCACTTGATTACTACTCTATTTAAAATTCATCACTAATTTCCTTGTCCCTAGTTTAGCGATAAAATTATATGCGACATTTACATTTTTCTTCGGCTAAATTACACAAAAGGTCATTTAAGTTATTTAATTGTAACAAATTGGTCCTTTAAGTTTCTTTCGTACCACTTAGGTCCTTTATGTTAATTAATTGTAACAAATTGGTCCTTTAAGTTTTTCCGTACCAATTAAGTCCTTTAAGTTATTTAACTGTAACAATTTGGTGTATTTTAGATCTTAAAAATGTAAGTTATTCGAGGTCTAAAAGTTACAATTATATAACTTAAAGGACCTAAGCGTTACAAAAAATACTTAAAGGACCAACTTGTTACAATTAAATAACTTAAAGGACGTAAGTGGTACGAAAAAAACTTAAAGGACCAATTTGTTACAATTAAATAACTTAAAGGACTCATGGTGTAATTTAGCCTTTTTCTTCTCTAAGTTTCAAATACTAATTTTATTTTTCTGTAATGGATTGACGATTATTTTTTTGGCTTAGAATTAATTAGACTAAGATGCCTACATAATGAAATAAAAACATATTCTTCTATCTGTTAGGAGTTGGTTTGCCGGCGCCTTCTAGGGTGCATAAGCTTAGCATATCTCTCACAGTGGGAGAGTGAAAAAAAGTGAGCTTATCCATACATCTGGTTGTAGCATATCCCCCCTCAATTAATTCTTCTCTTTCATTGCCTTCTTCTCTATCATGCACCATCGTTACCTTATACGGTTATACATATATTTTCTCTCTCTTTCCCATCTCTCTCATCTCTCTGCATCTCCATAATTGATTCAATTTTTCTTATGAAGCTCATAAAAAGCAAGAAATTGCAGAAAACTAAAAAAATAAAAGACAAATTTCTTAACCCACTTTTGAAGCTTATCCTACAACAACAACAAGCACCTCCTTTTGTTGTTGTTTTTTACACAATTAAAAATTTCTTATTTGTATTAATAGAATTTGGATGGAAGTTATGAATTTTGTTCCAACAGTCATAAACAAATTCTGGATTTAGCTTGTATGCAAGAAGAAGAAAATTTTCATCAAAAGGATTTTATATGAATTTTGAGATGTTGATTGGTGTTCATATATTTCATTAAATTATGCAAAAACAAGAGAAGTTTGATTGTCTGCAAATACACAAGAATTTCATTACAGTCATGAAATTTATTAGGTTAATTAGTAGATTTAAACATTAATTATTTGATTGTAGTCTAAAGCCTATGCGTTTATATAGAAGAATTGCATTTATTTTCTAGGTATTTATGATGAAATCCATGGCAGAAAAACACAGCAAATGGAGAAACAAGGAGACCAGAGAGATGAAGGGAAGAGAGAGAAAAGAAAAGTGTAAGGTATTGACCGTCTATGATAAATCTGTGTAACATTATCAATCCAACGGCTCATATAACTCGCGCACGGTGGATGATATGAAACACTCATCCACCCTAGACTGAGCCTTGGTTTGCCTCAAGGAAAGTGCCAAAAGGCCCAAAACTAGTGTGGTCCATTTAATTCTTCAATATTGGTTTTTTTTTTTGCCAAGAACTTAACATCGGTTATCACACGTTTTACTTGCCAATATAACTTTTTTTTACCGTTAATCTACGAGCGATTCTTTATCCACTCCTTTCTGGAACGAATTACACATTTACAAAAAGAAAATTTTGATCCGTTAATCTACGAGCGATTTGTTATGCTCTCCTTTTTGGAACGAGTTACACATTTGCAAAAAAAAAAAAAAATTATCTGGATGTCACTTCTAAATTCCGATGTAATATTAATTACTCATTTTATCCTTAAATATAAAACTACATTTTTATATTTGTCTGCCCTTTTTTATATATATGTGTAACTAAGAGATATAATATTAACTTAGTGGTTTAGGTAGAGAAGTTATGGAATTGAGTGACAATAAGAAGGTGATGATTCTATACTTACCAACAACATAATGCTAACATATTAACATTGTCATTCAAAGCAATAAATGTGTGACAACAATGATAGTTAGCTTGAATTAGATTAAATATATCAAATTTTAGACAATAGAACTTTTTATAAATTATGGGGATTTTTCTCATATCAATTTCTCCCAATCAAACACTACATAAATTATGGAAAACTGAAATCTTCACCAATTTTTTTACAGTAAATTTTTACCAATTGAACAAACAGAAATTAAAGGTTTACAGATATTTGATGCGATTTAAACACTTAATATCCAAGGTCAAGTTCTAGCATTGGGTACAAAACTAAACTCAACCCAATACCTTTATACACCCCCGGAAATAAAAAACGACCCATCAAATTATTGGACTAGCAATGTTGCCATCATGTAAGGCTATTCAACGCATTAGAGTTGCATGTGTTCCATTTCTATGATTTCAGTTGCGATATTAGAGTTTTTCATGGACAATGTGTTAGATTTAATTGGATATATGTTAATTAGAATTAGTTTACCATTGTTTAAGGTGGTTATAAGTTAGTTATCATTAATTAGAAGTTAGTTATATTACCCATCTTCGATCACTGTATATGGTGAATTTTACGCTTATTAACTTTTTCGTACTATCAATTCCAAAATCAATTTTCTTTTTTATTGGGCTCTATTCTCAACACAATTCAACCCTGATTGAGGTTCTGTTGACGAGTGATTCTCTATAATATCAAATATTGCAACCGATATTTAAAACTCACGCAAAAAATTTCATCAATAGAGTTTATGCATCTTCAATAGATAGCGATCTTAACCTCTAGATCGATTAACAAGATAAAGAAGGATTAAATTGCTAGGATGAATAAACTCCCATGCCACTTGAAGTGGACAGGGTTCATCTTGCCTTTCTTCTTCATATTAATGATGACTTGTAATTAAAATTTCTACTAAAGGTAATAGCCACTATTCCAATTTTAGCACAGCATATATTGTTGCTCGATCATCATAATATCTTATCATGATTCATGACTGATACATTATGATAATCAACTCTAACCAGATCTCATCATAATGGAAGAGTTGAAAAACATGATTTCTTCCACTCTGCACAATGTGGAATCACCCTGTCCTCAGTCTGGTTAATCCACTTGGTATTTTTGATAGTGGTATGTGATAAACTAGTGGCTATTACCATGTCTGTACAATATTCGACCTGAGCTAGGATCAATTCATTCTTGTCAAGCATGCGTGTTTAACTCTGTTTCATTTTCCCACACGGAATGACCTTTAAAAGCATATTATTTCAGCATTTGTTATGAAGTTTTTATACCGTGACTAACTCATCCTTACAAAATCGACATGAAGAGTGTCTCTTGTTACATTTTTTCAATGCAACCCTTCACATCCGACACTATTAGCTTTGGTATGTTGCTCTATTGATAAGCTTTAGTACCATATATATTAAAATTTTATATTGGGTTTAACTCATTCTTACAAAATCAACTTATTAAATTAGGGGCCAGGGTGCATCTTTTTATAAACTCTAGCTAGACCTTTTTTTATATTTAATTTGGACCTTATTAGATTGGTTTATATTTAATTTGGGCATTTTTCATATGCATATTTTTTCTTAAACTTTTGTCTTCCTCATTAATTATTAACTTCTAGAATCATTGTCCAACCAGAAATATATTTTCTTAGTGGCCTCAAACTAAAGCTTTTCATGTTATAATTTGTTTTCTACGTCCTTCCCCACTAATCAGAAAGGGACTCACTCACATCATGACCATGATCTTGAAGTGGACTGCAAAATGACTAATTGTGCATGAGAAAATGGTACGTACGAGGAAAAATCAAAATATATAAAGACACCACTCACTTGAGGAGATAGCACTAATATCAATATGTTAGATATACTCAAGAGATTTGTTAGAATTGGTTTAAACTAGTTAGAAGTTAGTTATGATTAGTGGAAGTTTTTTATGCTAATTAACTTGGGATCACTAGATAAAGGTGTACTATCCTACCCTAATTGTATCAGATTCTTCATTCTATTATTTCTAAATAATTTATCTTTCTTCCAATTTATTCTCTCTTAGTTGGACTGAACCATGCTTTTAAGCCAGCTTTAGATGTGATCGAAAACGTTCTGCATAGAATGTGTGAGAACCATCTCAGTTGGGTTTACACTCGTTTTAAAAATGTAATGTTTAAGTTTTTTCAAATTAGCAAAAATTAAATTAAGAATATTGGAGAATAATTCCTTGTCTGTTTCATTCCATTGAAGATGATTATATATCTGTACAACATCAATGCTAATTATGGACAACATCAATGCTAATTATGGACAATGTCAATGCTAATTATTACAATGAATGTGGACATATATACATATGGTCTAATACACCCCCTCAGTCGAAGCGGGAGGAGGACGAATGTTGAGGCTGGAACGAAAATCATCGAACAACGGTTTTGGAAGGCCTTTAGTAAAGATGTCTGCATATTGGTATCGTGTAGGCACGTGCATAACATGAACTTGGCCGAGTGCAACTTTCTCTCGAACGAAGTGAATATCCATCTCGATATGTTTGGTACGTTGATGATTCACGGGGTTTCCCGAGAGGTATATGGCACTTACGTTGTCACAATAGACCACAGTCGCCTTTGAGATGGAGCAGTGAAGTTCGAGTAGCAGGTTTCGAATCCAGCAGGACTCAGCGACGACATTGGCAACACCGCTATACTCGGCCTCTGTGCTAGAGCGGGATAATGTTGCCTGTCGTTTGGCGGACCAGGAGATGAGATTGTCACCCAAGTAGACACAGTAGCCCGAAGTAGATCGACGGGTATCAGGACAGCCGCCCCAATCGGCGTCACTATAAGCACTCAGGTTGGTGACAGTCGAAGGTGAGAGATGTAGGCCGAATTCTTTTGTCTTGAATGTATCGTATAATGCGTTTTAGGGCTGCAAAATGCGATGTTCGTGGATCATGCATATAGAGACAAATTTGTTGAACTGCGTAGGAGATGTCCGGCCTTGTAAATGTAAGATATTGGAGAGCACCGGCAAGTGAACGGTAGAGTGTTGGATCATCAAATTTTTCTCCAGAGGTTGCACTTAACTTGGATTTGGTATCCACTGGTGTGAGGGCCAGTTTACAATTTGTCATTTTAGCACGGGAGATTATATCTTCGGCATACTTGGATTGATGCAAGAATAGCCCACCAGAATGACGTGTAGTCGACACGCCTAGGAAGTAATTTAAAGGGCCCAGGTCCGTCATGGAGAATTCAGACCGAAGAGCAGCAATAATGGTGTCACGAAGAGAGTGAGAGGATGTAGTGAGAATAATATCATCAACATAGAGAAGAATGTATGTTGTGTCGTCACCACGAGTATAGATAAACAGAGAGTGGTCGGTCTTGCTATGAACAAAGCCGATGGTGGAGAGAAAAGAAGCAAACTGTTGGTACCATGCTCTTGGGGCTTGTTTAAGGCCATATAGAGATTTCTTCAGAAGACAGACATGATCCGGATTATTTTGATCACGAAATCCAGAAGGCTGATGCATGTATACAGTTTCAGAAAGGTGCCCATGGAGAAAAGCGTTCTTTACATCAAGTTGATGAATGGTCCAATTCTTTGACACGACAATGCTTAGTACCACACGAATAGTAGTTGGTTTCACCACTGGACTGAAAGTCTCGTCACAGTCGATACCCACCTGTTGAGACCTGCCATTGACAACAAGACGAGCCTTATACCGCTCCAAATCACCGTTAGATTTATATTTATGTTTAAATAGCCAAATACACCGAGTAATATTAACATCAGGAGGACGGGGAACCAAGACCCAAGTCTTATTTTTAATAAGAGCATCAAATTCGTCGGTCATGGTCTGTTTCCAATTCTTATCATGGAGTGCGGATATTGGGCTTTTGGGAATTGGTGAAACTGAGGTGGTGACGGAGAGGTCAAAAATGGCTTTGGGTTTGTGAATGCCATGTTGTGCTCGTGTTCTCATTGGGGGAGAGGGGACAGGTGGTGTGGACACAGTTGTGGGTTCGGGTGTGGTTACATGTTGAGCCATAGGAGAAGTAGTGGGTGATGTAGGAGGTGAAGTAGGAGGTGGTATTGTTTGGTCGTTAGATACAAGCGGAGAGTTGATAATGTGTGTTATATACGGGGATGGGTCGCTGTCTAAAAAGGAGTAAGAAGCGGCCGGTGTAGGGGGGTTATGTGATAAGGGAAAGACGGATTTCCTCAAGTGTGAGCATAGAGCGCGCTTTGTAAAATGTTGGCAGCGGGTCTAATTGTTGAATGATGGTGGCGAGGCTATCGTACCCACTTGAGAGGCCTGTCACAAGGCGGAGGACCAGGCGATCCTCGCTGACCGGAACCCCAACATTGCCGAGTTGTTCGGCTGTCAGTTTCAATGCTTGGCAATAAGACGACGCATTTGGATAATTATCCATGTGGATTTGGGAGAATTGTTGTTCTAGGTATACGGCTCTAGAGTTTTTGTTGTCGTGAAAAATGTCCTTCAAGCGATTCCATGCTTCTTGAGCGGTGGCACCGGGTTTTAGAATCGTATGTAGGAGATCAATGGATATCGTGCTATAAATCCATTGTTTCACGATTGCATCGAGTCGGGACCATTGTGCATCTTTCTTAACAGTCGCATCCTTGGGTGGGATAATGTGATCGGCGACATCAAAAGCATTGGCCGCATTGAGGAACAATTCTGCCCATGAATCGTAATGAACATTCTCCATTTCTAGGGTGATTTGAATGTGGTTTTTAATGTTTGAGACAGAAAAAGCGGGGTGGAAAGGAGATTGGGATGTGGAGTCGCTGCCAGCCATTTGAAAAGGGAAGGAATGGGCTCGGTGGAGAAGAGAAAAGAAGCAGGGTATGTGATGAATGTGGGGGATCGTTATAGGACTGATACCATATTGGAGAATAATTCCTTGTCTGTTTCATTCCATTGAAGATGATTATATATCTGTACAGCATCAATGCTAATTATGGACAACATCAATGCTAGTTATGGACAATGTCAATGCTAATTATTACAATGAATGTGGACATATATACATATGGTCTAATAATCATATGTATATATGGTCTAATAAAGAACATTCATAAAACTACGCCATCGGTCGTTTAAGTTTAACTCTTAGGTACCGTTTGGCCCAACTTTTTTTCTACTTCTCTACAATTTTAAGGAGAAGACAAGTCAAACACAATAACTATTAAGTACTTTTATAAAAAGTACTTTTTTTTAGAATGCATAAAATTGAATGGAAAAAGCTTTAAAACTAAAAAAAATAAAGTAACCAAACAACTTTAACTTCTTTCTTAAAGTCCTTAATTTTATAGTAATTTTTAGACCGTAAAAAAGTTAGGTCAAACGATACATTATTTCAGATCAATCTCAATTGATAAAAATGTTGGTAAAAACATCTTATGTTCGTCTCAGCTGATAATCACCCATTGACATAAATCTCTAGTTGATTTATCTCATCTATTTCTTAAATAAAGTTCATAGATGCTTCTCGGTTATTCTTAGCTACTTCTCCATGGTTTTATACATATACACCATCCTTCTTGTTGTAAATTTTGAATATATTTCTCAAGAGTTTTAATCATACTTTGTCTTATAATTTTAAGTGAGAAATATATAAATATCAAAAGTTTTTTCTTAGAGATAATTATTTTTTACTAAGTCTTTTCCACCTTTGCTAAAATATCTCACCATCAAATTTAAAAGTCATCATGCGCATAGTTGTAGGATACTCGTTGCATTAATCCAGCACAATATTTTCTATATAATTTATCGCCAATTTATTTCTTTGACCAAGCTCAACGTTCCCCGTCTTTTAAAGAACATGTTTCACATTTCCTATCATCTGATCTCTAAAAAAAAAAACTATCTTTTGGTCATTATTATTTTTTTAGTGGGCAGTGAGTAAATTGATATATATCTACGAGTCATCATCTCTTTGAGGAAAGTATATTCAAGTTTTACCGAACTGAAAATTAGTAAACTGCTGAAAGAAAAAATAGTATTTTCAAAATTACTTTTAAATATTACTCTTTGGTTTCAATATTTCCTGAATTGCCATGTGTATATTTTTTCGTGTCTTGATAGTCTCAGTACGATTACTGTCGAGAAGAATCTGCTATATTTTGGAGGAGTTGCGCAATTCTGCGAATAATTCCTTAGATTGTTGTTCGCGGATGATTGTATGATGATAACCTGCAAAACAATAATATGTGAAGTAAAACCAATGACGTAGTCACGCCTCAGGTTTTACTTCACATATTATTGTTCTGCAGGTTATCATCCTTCCGTCATCCGCGAACAACACTTCTTCACCATCATTGTTCATAAGATATGAAATCTGAAGTGACCAAAACTAGTATCGGTAAATGGAATCCATTTTGCATATATTACGCATATGTTTATGTGATAGCCATTGTATATGTTGCTAAATATATTGATATGACCTATATTATTAATAAGAGAAATGTTATTTGAACAATAAGTTTTTGAGACAACTTATGGGACAACCAAAATATAGAAAGAAATGTAAGGCCGACTGACACAAAAATCAAAGCGATGGAGAGAGAAAGTAAAAATACAATGTGAGTATGAGAGATAAAGTTGTCATAAAAGTTGTCACAAAATGATTGTTCAAATATGATTTCTCTATTAATAAATTGATTATAGCTCCTTAACCAGGGTCAGTTACTAACATATATCATCCTCTAATCGTATAACATTAACGATTTTATCATGATATTACTCATAATTGATGAGCTCCATGAATTCAAACCAAAATAAATCAACGGAGCAAATTACAAATGTAAAAGAGAACAAATATATTTGGAAGTTTAAAACCGATCTAACATGAACATGAGTGGCACAAACAAAACCCGTGATGTCCATCTTAATACATTATCATTGAACCGAAAATGTACATATATGCATGAATATGTAAAAACATTTAAGACATAAACATAAAATAAATTTGGACTTGTAGCATACTCCCTCTGATCACATTTATAAATAAAATACTACATTTTAAGTTCATTAAGCATCTAATGTATTTAGTCTATAATATATACCAAATACATTAGATGTTCAATGAACCTAAAAAATAGTTTTTTGCTTATAAATGTGATTAGATGGAGTAATTCGTAAGACATTTAACACGACAAGTTGCATAAACATGCAAATATACACATTTAACCCATGAGCAATAAATCCATGCTTGAACAACGAACAATAGATTGAAAACATACATAGACACTACTGCTACCGAGTGTCGTATACTAGGCGAAGTCGAGAGAGGATAAATACACATAAAAAGTATCAATAGTTTTTAAAACATAAGTAACACCTTTTAAGACTATTCTTTCTAAGAACCGGTTTAAAAAATATTTTCAAGTTAGTTATTAGAACAGCCTACCTAAAATGTATGTTTGAAATCACTTTTATAAACGATCAACTTAAAATGTATGTTGAGTGCTTCCAACTTTATTGCAAAATTGTTGCCACATGCTTTACAAGAATGAGTTACGTTCAATTCGATCAAAACTTCAATTGGTAAAAGAGTATATATATATGCAGATTGCATATAATATACACAAAGCCTAATAGTATGAGATAAGGTTTTTAAAGTAGTCTATAAAGAAATACGCACACACATTTTGGCACATCACTTAGGCATACACACACAAAAGTACATATCAATTAATTAACTGAAAATACGCATTATTTAATTGTTCTCTCTTTCTACATTTTCTCAAATATGTGTGTCTAAATATAGTTTTTAAATAGTTATGACCGACCAAGTATTTTCCTTTGTGATGATGAGTTATACTCAAATCTAAAGCGAAGAATTAGTCTATGTAGAAAATCACTAACATCAATTAGTAGCCACTTGTTTGGATATGCAAGATCTAATGATAATTACAACTCCCATTTATCTCCCAGTCTCTTTAGTTTATGTGCTCATGTGTTAATCCTTTCCCTAGAGAGTAGAATTCAATTTTTCACTCAAGTGTCTCAAAATGTTGGTATACGAGTACGACATGGAATAAACGTGCACAAGATACTTAAAATGTGTCAAGTATACGACTTGTTCATAAGAATTTGTGGCATTAGACAAATCCTCCTATAGTGCTGCATTAGACAAATTCCGGTCCATAAGCTTCTGAAATTTGTGGCAATTGTGCATGATATGATCATGCATATATTTTTAATGCTTTCATGAGTCTAGATTTGAATTATAAAAGCAAGGATATCAATCAATATGCCCGAAGACAAGCATGCAGTATATGTCATCTTTAGTGGAAGCAGTTACAAATGCAAATGGAAGTAAAGTGAACCCCGTGTCATGTTCATGTGAGAAACCAATTGGAGGGCAATTTTAGTAGACTAATGTTACTTAAACACACAAGTTGACACCATGTACCGTTTACCGTACGTATTTATTCGGTGAAAAGTACGGTTTGTGTCATTATAATCACACTTACTGTATTTCATTAATGACTAAGATGTATGATATTAACCACTTGTGTTTGTATATATAGGGGGCAGCTTTTTTATGTTTGTTATGCCTCAGTTGCTTAATTTATTTACTTTTGGAAGAATTTTTTTTATCGTGAAGCAAGTTTCTTTTTTTTTTTTTTTTTACAGAAAGTTACTTATTATTGTTGGTGAATTTAAATTTTGTAACTTAATTAAAAGGATAAAATATGTAATTGGTCCCTGCAAATATGAGTTGGTTGGGTTTTGGTCCCTGCAAAAAAAAAAATTAAAATCAATCCCTGCAAAAAAAAAAAATTTAAAAATAGTTTTTGGGCCCACTTTCTTGCTGATTTAGCAGATCTTTGCAAATGTGGCACATGATGATTGTACAGGACTGTCCCATGTGGCATTTATTTGAAATTAAAAATAAAATAAAAATAAAGGGGCATCTCATTATTTTAAAAGATTAAAATTGAAGGGGGAGATCAAAAATTAGGGTTCATGTCATTCTTCTTCTTCATCCATACCCCTTCCTCCATGTCTATCCTCTCACTCAAATCAAAATTGACTTTGTCCTTCCTTCCTTTTAAGCATATTAATTATTTTAATTATCAGACTTTGAAGGATAGAGTTGATAGGTTGAAGCTGATTTAGTTAGGTTTAACCTTGGAGGAAGATGAGTTTGTTTTTGTGTTGAATTTGAGTAAATTAAAATGTGTTGAAGCTAATTCAATGGTTTTGATTGATTTCTTCACTCAGATCAATGGCTCGTTTGAGAAGGGGATTAAATTGATTGTCCCCAATTTTTCATGTTTCCATTTTTTCCTAATTGAAAACTATGAGAGAGTGATCTGAAATTAAATTAGAGATGTAGACAGTATCAGGGAATGAAGTGAAGAGGTATGAACAAAAAATTGATTTTGGATCTAAGAGGATTTGAGTTTCTGGATTTGGATTGAAGGGAGATGTTGAGTTTTTGGGATGAAGATGATGGGTTGTTGGGTTTGAGTCATCATATAATTTTTTTAAAACAATTTTTTTAATTAATAAAATTTGTAAAATGTTTTAAAATAGTTTAAAGCCACATATGTGCCACATGTTAAAGTTGGTACGATCAGCAACGGTCACCTAAGCAAAATCCAACTAAATCAGCAAGAAAGTGGGCACAAGGACTATTTTAAAAAAAAACAAAAATTTGCAAGGATTGATTTCAATTTTTTTTTGCAGGGACCAAAATCCAACCAACCTATATTTGCAGAGATCATTTACATATTTTAGCCTAATTTTTTTTTGAAGTGCAAAAACTTTCATTATAGAAAAACAGAAACAGAGTCATTACAGACCAAGTGAGAAATTTGGTGTGGGACATTCCCCACCCAATTTTTAGAGACAACTATTTTTGACATATGAACTAACTCATGAGCAACAAAGTTTTGATTTCTACTAACAGCAGTAACTTTAATATCATCAAACAACTTTGAAATAGAACAACAATCTTGGATAATTGGATCAATTGCAGCCATTATAGCCTTGCCATTGATACACTCCACAACAGTAGTAGCATCAGACTCCACCACCACCTTGTTTAAACGCAAGTCTTTTGCAACTTATAGACACCATCTCAGACCAAGTGCCTCCGCCAACATAGGACTCAAATCCACTTCTTCTCTTTTACACGCAGCCAGACTGACAGCTCCCGTGTGATCTCTTATGACTAGTGATGACATGCTGTCATTACATGTTTTTATTAGTTGTTTTGATGTTTTTATTGAGTCTGTAGCATTATTAGACAGCCTGAATGTGCAAAAAGCAGGAAAACATTAAGATTTTGAATTAATTGCATCGTGTCACGATTTGGGTATCGTGTCACGATTTTCTTACCAGAATTGGAAGATTGTCACTGCCTATAATATCGTGTTACGATGGCATAATCGTGACACGATTATGAAGCTGATTTTGGAGAATCATGGGACTTTAATGCACAATCGTGTCACAATTTCATCAAATTGTGTCACGATTTGAGGAGCAGTTGTTGCCTATTTAAGCTGAACTGTTTTCAGAAACAAGCGTTCGGAATTTTGGAGATTGGAGGCACGATTTTGAGAGCACAAAACTGAAGAGGTGGTCATTCCATCCAACTCATAGTCAGTTTATGTATGTTTTTATGCTTCAATTGATTATGTTATTTGTAATTCATATTATGAGTAGCTAAATCTCTTAGAGATTAGGTCTGGAGATGAATCTGATGTAATCTGTTTGAACACATGTGGCTGTGAAACTCTATGGCTTATGAATATTAATCTAGTTTGATTCAATTCAATTGTTCTTAATGCTTTTTATATACTGACAATATATAACATGAATTCGTAAGAATGAATGACTACTGACCCTAGCTTTCAACTTAGACCTAATTGAATTGTTCAAATAAACAGGGTTAATCTAGGAATGAATAATCGTTTATTTGTGATAATAGGTTAACGTTTGTATAACCGTCGAGGAATATTAGATCACCTAAGGAATTAGGGGTTGTAATCCGAGAAGAGGGTTCTAACTCAAGGGATTGATTAGGACTATTTTTGTTAACTATCGTAAAACTAGAAGAGTATTCATAGAAATAGGTCCAGTTTACCAAACAGAATTAATCAGAGGATTCGAAAGACTTGATCTCATCTCTCCTTATATTTTCGAAACAACTTTTATCAGCTTATTTATTTTTTATGCAATCAAACCAACTGCCTAGGGCAACCCCCCATTTAATACATCCTTAATAATAACGACATTGCGGAGTAGAAGTTGAAACAGTCCTTGTGGAGACGATAAATTTTATTACTTCGATGCATTTTTAGTACACTTGTTAAAAGTCTATCAACTAGTCCCCAACCGGTAAAGCCATCATTAAAGCAACATGCATCTACATTCAATTTTGTCCAGCTATTTTGAGGAGGAAACCATTTTGCAACAGCTGGGATTGGTTCAGTTTGAGGGACAGGTTTGCGATTAGCTTCAATGAACTCACATATGAATTTTGTAGCGTTGTTGGCGATAATTGATGGTATGACCTTTTGATCCTCAAAAATAAGTTTATTCCTTGCATCCCAAACTTTCCAAAGCAATGAGCAGAAGAGTTGTGAGGCAAAGACATTACCACATGATAACGAATGTAACAACCAATCACCAAGGTTCATAGATGGGGGTATGTGAATTCCCAGAGAACTCCAAAACCATGCCGCTTTCGTTGAATGACAATGCATGAATAGGTGCTCAGCATTTTCATCATGGAGGTGACAAATTGGGCATTTCAAGTCCAAATTGATTCCTTTTTTTCCCTAAGTTGACACGAACAGGCAGAATATTCTTGACTAGTCTTCATAGGAAGTTTCAGATTTTGTTGGGCATCGGGGCTTTCTATATTGCTTTCCAGAGTTTGTTATTCGACAAAGAGGATGAGCTTGGAACCTGTCTCACATTTTCCTCGGTCAGAAGGTGGTAGGCTGACTTGACAAAGTAAATTCCATCTTTCTCCCAATGCCAAATGATCCTGTCATCTGGGAGTCTAAAGGATAGTTGGATTTTTGTGATTTGGTAAGCCTCAAACTGGTTGAAACATGAAGCAATGAGGTCCCTCTTCCATTTCTTTGTATCTAAATCAATAAGATCACTAACAGTGGTTGTTGAGGGGAGATGTTGCACCGGGCCATGAATTTTGAATTTTGTTTGGTCAGGTAGCCATTTGCCATGCCAAATTTTTATACTTTGTCCATTACCCACCACTCATCTGGTGCCTTTTTCTAGTACTTCTCTGCGACACATGATGCTCCTTCAAGCATAGCTTGGTTGGTATCCTATGGTTGCCTCCAAAAAGTTACACTGGGATAGTACCTACTTTTGAAAATACGGCTCATCAAGGAGTTAGCATCAGACATAAGCCACCAACTTTGTTTGCCCAGAAACGCCTTATTGAAATTGCCGAGTCCACGAAAACCTAGTCCCCCATTGCACTTTTCACTTCCAAGGTTCTTCCAACTCATCCAATGTAGTTTTCCGTTCTCATTTGTGGTTCCCCACCAAAATTTGGATAGCATTGCTTCCATATCATTGCAGCACCCCTCCGGAAATTTGTAGCAACTCATGATGTAGTTTGGGATTGCTTGAGCCACAACTTTAATGAGGATTTCTTTTCCTGAATAGGATAAGCATTTTTCTTTCCACCTTTTAAGTTTCTTCCACACCCTTTCTTGAACAAAGGAAAAAATATCTCTTTTGGATCTTCCAAAGACAACATGAAGGCCCAGGTGCCGAGAATGATGCTCCACAGTCTTTACTTTCATCTGGTTACAGATCATTTCTTTGTTAATATCACGCACATATCGACTATATGATGCTTCAGATTTTTCCATGTTCACAACTTGCCCGGAAGCTCTCTAGTAGGTGTCAAGAACATTCAAAATAGTTGCTGCCTCATTTGTGTTGACTCTAGCAAAGAGCAGGATGTCATCTGCATATTGTAAATGTGAAATTTGAGGCGCACTCCTTGCCACCTTAATTTCGTGGATATTTCCCACTTTTATTTCTCTATGAATCAATCCAGACAACACATTAGAATATAAGATAAATATATATGGGGATAGAGGATCACCTTGCCTAAGTCCCCTCTCTGGGGAAAAGCTATTGCTTGTCTGACCATTGATGATGATTTGGTATGACACCGTTGATATACACTTCATGATGGTCTTGGTGATGATAGATGGGAACCTCATTGCTTGTAGGACAGCCTGCACAAAACTCAATTTGGTCGTATGCTTTGGACATATCAAATTTGAAAGCCATCATCCCTTTATTCCCTTTCTTCTTCTTTTTGAGCCAATGGAAGCACTCCATCGCTATCAAGGCGTTGTCTGTGATCAACCTTCCCTGTATAAATGCGCTTTGCTCTTCATCAATCACTTCTGGGAGGATTCTCTTCAATCTGTTGGCAATTTCTGTTGTGGTGATCTTCATCACCACATTGCAGAGGCTGATCGGTCGAAAATCTTTAGGAGTTGAGGGGTTCTTGCACTTTGGGATGAGCACGATGAATGTCTTGTTAATTGTTGAAGGGGATCCATCCTTATTTAAGATATCTAACACTAAGCTTTGACAGCCTTATTATTTTCCTTTTAATTTTTTTTATAGCTTAAAAAAAAACTTTTTATTATACGGATACACGCATGCCTTATTATAAGATCTAAGAATGTTATGTCAAAACAAATTAAGATCTAAGAATGCATTGCAAATTCATTAAAAAAAACGAGTACAGTGCAAATTCATTCAAAAAAAATCATAAAAAAGTGTATGTAAAATGCTAGTATTTTTTTACGTTAAAGAAAAAGTTTAAATGCTAATTAAAAGAGATTTACAAAACTACCCTTACATTTTAAATTGGATTGAATAGTTGTTGTTGAAATTTGGGGCTAACTCATCCTTACAAAACCGGCTTTTAAGGTGAGGAGTGTCTCCTCTTTATAAACTCTGATCAAGCTTCTTATCTAACCGATGTGGGACTAAATCCACCCCCTCAAAGACAAGCCAACATAAGGTAACTAGGGACAGATCGCAATTAAGGTGGGATTACCAACACACACCCTCACGCTCAGACCCAATGGGCATGAAGCGTAGCAATGCGGAATCCCAACGGTAGATCTTGGACAGGCTCTGACACCATGTTAGAAATCGTGGTTGGGCCGAACACCTTAATTGCGATCTGCCCCTAGTTGCCTTACGTTGGCTTGTCTTTGAGGGGGTGGATTTAGTCCCACATCGGTTTATAAAGAGGAGACACTCATCACCTTAAAAGCCGGTTTTGTAAGGATGAGTTAGGCCCCAAATTTCAACAACAGAAAGCAAAGCATTTACAAGTGGACTACATGGTTAACCAACAACCTTAGTGCAAAAGCTATGAGTTCCTCTATCAATATCATTATCAACAGCAACACGATTTTGAAACTTAGGAGGTGACCCTTGAAGATAATTGTTTGTCAAATTAACAACTTCGAAGTGAAGTTAAAGACGGTGGAACAACACCGGTTAACTGATTATCTCTCAAACTAACATCAAACAATTGATCATGATTTGATAAATCAGGTATAGGACCAGTGAAAGAATTACCATGAACCCAAATTTGTTTCAATGATGTCATATTTTGCAAAACAGAAAGTGTGTCATTGAGTTTATTATTACTCTTTTGACCATTTACCCAAAGGTTCTCTATAGAACTACCATATAAACTGTTAGGCAAATTACCTTCAAGAGAATTGAAAGACACCCTCAAGTCTGTCAAACTTGGAAAAGTGTCTTTTCCAAAGAATTCAGGTATTTGACCAACTAAACTAGCATTCATAGCAGAAAAAATCTTAAGGGCTAAACAATTCTCAAGACTAGAAGGAATTTGCCACTGAGGAAAAGAGTTATAATCAATCCTCACCTCTATCAAATTACTCATGTTGGTGAAGAAATCACTTGGCATGGAAGTGAATTTGTTGTTATTAACATACAATTACTGAAGTGAACTTGGCATGTAAGAAAAATCTCCAGATGAAACGTTTCCATTGCACTCAAAACGAGTTAACTGAGTGAGTTGCACCAATTCTTTTGGTAAAGAACCTTGAATATTGAGACCACCAATTTGAATTGCAGTGACTTTATTTCCATTAAACTGAAGACGATTCCATTTGCGAAAATCTGAGTCTGACCAATCAAGATCATTGCTTGATGATTTTATAGAACTTTTCAGCTTTTGCATAACAACATCATCTTGAGACCATGCAGCAACAAACATCATAGAAAACAACACACAACAAGGTGAAGAACGTAGGAAACTCTGAAACCCATTAGGGTTTTGTGCAATTTTTTTGTTGTTGAAAAAATAGGGTTTTAAGTGAAGGGTTTATTTAGAAAAAACGGAGGAAAGTGGAAGAGAGAATAATTTTGCAAGATTGAGGGAAAAAATCTCTTAATAACAATTGTAGAGTTGTGAGTGACAATGATTCTACTGAAAAGGGAATATTTTTTTAGAGAGAATCAAGTGAAAGAGAGAAAAAAATAATTCTTTTTTTGGTATGAAAATAGCTTTTCACGGCGGAGAAAGATGAAGAAGAATATAGAGTGAGAGACAGAGACATAAACTGAAGTTTTTGTGCGCTTTGTATGTTTGTTGTTGAGTGTGAAAAGCGATTTTCATACCAAAAAAAAAAAGCACTATTTTTTCTTTCTCTTTCACTTGATTCTCTCTAAAAAAACATTCCCTTTTCAGTAGAATCATTGTCACTCACAACCCTACAATTCAGCATTATTAAGGTGATCCAGCTCATAACATGTTACAACAACTCTGTCAGATAAACTTGCTCACTAAATGAAAAAGAGGCAGGGGGTAGAGTATGAAACAAGGACAATATAAGAAGTAGGCTAAATTGCTCTTTTGGTCCCTTAATTATTTATTTGGTATCGCTTTGGTCCCTTAAGTAATAAAAAGTCCGTTTCAGTCCTTTAACTTTATCTCCGTCACATGTTTTGGTCCTTTCTGTTAGGTTAATTAAAAAAACGTTAAGTTGATATTAATATGGTCCCTTAATTATTTTAATACCAACTTAAATAAAAAACTTAAGGGACCATTTTAAACCAACTTAAATAATTAAGGGACCATATTAATATCAACTTAAATAATTAAGGGACCATATTAATATCAACTTAACGTTTTTTTTAATTAACCTAACAGAAAGGACCAAAACATGTGACGGAGATAAAGTTAAAGGACTGAAACGGACTTTTTATTACTTAAGGGACCAAAGCGATACCAAATAAATAATTAAGGGACCAAAAGAGCAATTTAGCCTAAGAAGTATTAATAATCTTGAAAGTTAATAATGACCTCTTCTTCTTAAGGATTAAATGCTTGAGGTCAGATGTTAGGTAGTTGATCCCACTTAGCTAGAAACTCTTACCATATTTGTTCAGCTCTGCAAACACGTTCAAGAAGCAAGTAAAGTAACCTTAAAACACATCAAGTTATGTATCTTAAATTTCCATTTCACTATAATCCAACAAAAGAAGCTAACATACTGGATTTTAGGAATATTATAAAGATGCATTAGTGACAGAGTTGTAAGTTATTGTACGTTGAAGACAAAAGCTTTTTATACGTAGCAATTATAAAGAGGCATTATTTAACATTGATTACAGAGTCAGCTAGTTTTATTTTGTTCTGTGACTAATATAGGGAGTATAAAGGTGTAATGAAGTAGGTATGAGGACATGACATCAGGCAATAACTTGCAAAGGAAAACAATGGAACAAATGCAAACAAAACTACAAGATTCTACATCAATTAGAGAAGACAGCTATAATTATAATTACTTCAATATAAAAGTGCTTTTTATAATACTACACAATTCAGCAACTATCTACATTCATTATGTACATCTTTAAAGACATAAACAACTATTCTATATATTTTGTATTAGCCAAGCACTGAGCAAACAGTCTTGTACATGGCAAGCACATAACAAGGCATGTTCACTAACCTTGACCGTTTTAGTTCCTTTGTCAACAACAAGAGCTTGAATGTCCTTTCATCACCAATCTTTCAAAACCTGTATAATAGAAAACAAAGAAAGTGTTCAGGAAAGAACAATAAAACTTAAAAGAAATAATATGCAATGATCAGAAGTTTGGACAACTACATAGCCCAGTGTTTTTTCCTCAATCATGCAAAACATGTCAATATTGCTATGCATCATAATTTCATTTGTTCCATATGCAATAAAAAACACCAAAATAACCAAAACATATCATATCCAGGGAAAAACACCCAACCAAAAAACACTCAACCAAAAAAGGACCAACAAATCAACACTACAAAAGCCTGTAGAATTCTGCAGAAAAAAACAGCACAACCCCATGACAGAAATTACGCGATAAACAACATGCCACAAACAACTTAGCCCTCACGCCCTCCACTCCCAACCGATCCAACTTACATTGTTAAGATGAAATTACATTTTCTTGAATATTGTAGTATATGCCAAGGTAGGAAAAGTATATAAAAATATAACATCAGTGAAGGGAACAAAAGTTGAAGCGCATGATAGATGTAACAAGCACCATATGCAACTCATAAACCCATCTGCCATGATTAAACTAAAAGGCAAGAGTAGCAGGGCCATAAGAACAACTGAGTTGAACTAAATTTTGTAATTCACACCTATAGGACACCTACAAGATGATATGCGATATGTAGAAATTATATATATAAATAGTTAAGTACAAGTTCTCATTGAATAATTCTAGCTAACGTGTAAAATACCAACAAAGCCTACCTACAGACTTGTACTAAAAAGAACTAGTAATCCTAACCAACAAGACAATAATCCTAACCAATTTCAACAATTTGAAGCTCAACAAGCAGGTGAGGTTCAACCTCTTCCATGAACTTAGTGGTTGGTAAAAATTTTCACTATCAGATTATTAATGGTGTACGATATCAAAATTCTACCAGTTTTAAGAGTAAAGAAACTTGTGACGAAACGGTGGTTATAATCATATCATAGGCCTGATACCTCAAAGAGATGTCTACTTCATTGCTAGCACGTCCATATACAGTGTTCGATACATTCAACAGATCTTTTCTTTCCATTTGAATAAATCCATAAACATCTCCTGCACGAAAAATAGTAAATCATGAATACCAATTTGGGAGGGGAATAACCAGCTCTCATGCTTTTCCAGGAGGTTGCAAAGATACTTTAGGCTGACTTCACCTTCTTTTTCTCTCTTCCTCAACTTCATTCATTGATGGAAAGTATCAGAACTTGCTTTGAGATAGATAAAACCATTAGGAATAAGGCCAAGTAAGGTAGAAACAAACGCAACAAACCAAGAGTCGTAAATTATGATCTCTATCTCATTCATTCAGTTGGCTTCATGAAGAGCTCGTACAAAAACCTTTATTGAACACAGTGAGATGATAACATATTTTAGCCTTTTTTAAACTCTCAAAACATAATTCTCTTTCTGTCAATCTCAAATCAAACTAAAACATGAAAAGGAAAGAACTTCACAGTTTCAAATATAACTGAAACATAAAAGTTGTATCGACATGAGAAGGAAACATAAAACCAACAATCTGACTCCACAATAATATGAACAAACGGAATGAAAATACTCACCATTATGCCACTAAAAACACTTCTCTCCATCAATCGAAGAAGCTTGACTCCAGTAGAAGACTTTTTTTCCTGCATCCACCCTAGTAACAAATATGTACTTCTAAAAGGTGGCATACCTTTGTGGCTTGCCATAAAAAGTATCGAGGATATTGAAGTGGTCAGGTACAATATCCTGCCTCTTCTCAATGGGTTCAGAAACCAACTCAGCCAATAGTTTCATTTGTTATTCTATGAAGGAAAGTAGTCTTGCCAACACTGATATTACCCTCCACACAGAACGTAAGTCGTTTCTTCTAACAAAACTCTGAAGATACTCAACCATCTGGTCACCAGATTTGTCAATGAACTGCACCCAACAAAACGATCAAAATTTCATCATACAGTTCCTCCCTTTAATAATAGAAAATCAAATAGAGTCTTAGGATCCTGAGAGTGTGTATCTTGTTAATTCACTGCACTAGTTTAGTGGCAGGTCTCCAAAACCCCTTATCTTACCACATGTACGGCCCTACACGTCCATCCTTCACCATCACCAAGCTATAATACCCCATGAAAATAAACAATAATTTCATTAATAATTAAACTTTTTAAATTCATTGTAATTAATATTGAATCCTTTATTTCAACCACTAATCTTTGCTGGTCCATCAGTGAAAAGAAAGGGCCTTTTTTTTTTAGAGATTTTCAGTTAATTACGCACCTCCAATGATTGGAAAATCATGCACTTCTGGACCTATATATTCAAATTGGATGCATTAAAACAACCACATGAAACATAGGAAACAAAGTAAATTTCAAATTGAGAAACTCTTAGTATCATAGTATAAGAATAATAATAAGAACCAGGTATCATCTAAATCAGGTATCATCTAAATACATGCTAGTTTATAGAATCAAATTAATAAGTATCATCTAATGCTAGGAGAAAAGTGACTTACATAATCAATTCAAATAAACTATGACATACATTTAGTCATGTTATGTGTCAAATAAAATTTGAAGGATCAAGAGGTGTTGAGTTTAGTATCTCTATATAATTGCTTCTCTTCATCAGTGCAAAAATATATTTTCTTAATTACAATGAATGCGTAACTTAATAACTTCTGATGCACTTCTACTGCCATGTTGAAATTTTATAATCATAACTTCATAAGTTTTTCATGTACAACTTTCTTCTTTTTGAGAGAAAATTTAGCAAATAATGTCTCGGATCAGGTTGTGGAACAACTTATTGGTGATCTAGGAAGTTTTCAACTACTAATTACAAATCTCATGGATAACTCAATTAAGGTATAAAGTCTATTGTTTTGGAATAAAGACATATTATAACATGACTTCTTATAAAATCTCTTTCAACTCGTTCATTTTGTGTTACAAACAACACCTTAATGCTTCAAGCCCCTACAATATTCTCAAACTATATTAACCAAGAAAGTTGAAGGATCAAATTTTGATTCTTCAAGCTCCTACATATTCTTTACTCCATGACAATTAGTTTCTTTTTTGTTCTGACGTATAGTAGTTTTGGTTTAGGTTCGGGTTCAGGTCACATACAACCCGACCTAAGCCATCCTTTGTACACCTCTAATAATTCAAACAGAAAAGACATTAAAACAAGAAAACCTTCCCATGCCTCAATTGTAAATCAAATCTAGATATAAGCTTTCTAATGTAAAAGACATTAAAACATAAAAAAAAAAAAAAAAACTAGTAACTAAACAATGGGAATAATGAGTTTCAGGAAGTATATTATATATCATTAAAACAGAAAAATCGAAAATCAAACACAAGAAATTGCAAAATCAAACACAAAGAATTAGTCCATAGTCTATATCATTGTTACCAAAATCAAACACAAATCTAGAAACACTACTCATGTTAAATTGCAAAATTTAAAACAAGAAATTCAGTTGCTTAATCACAATAGACATATCATCATATCATATAATAAAGTAGAGAAAATCAATTACTACCGAATTATATGATACAAAACAGAGAAATCAATACCATAGATTGCGGCGATTAAGCGAGATCAGTTGCGAAAAGTGAGAACCAGTGAGAACGATGATGATGATGATGATGATGATGGAGTGATTCTGATGTGAACGATTCAAATTGAGATTGAGAACCATTGAGAGCGATAGTGAGAACAAGCGATTAGGGATTTGGGGATGGACGAGAACATCGATTATGGATTTTGCGTTGAACGATTCCGATTCTGAGGAACAGTGATTAGGGATTCGTGATGAGTTCAAGAATTTCGATTAGGGATTTCGATTAGAACTCAATCAATTAGGGATTTTGATTTCATGGATGAACGAGAATGATGAACAACAATGAAGAATGAGAGTTTTGATGGAGAATGAAAAGTTACAAAGTGAGGTTGAATGAATTAGATTGAATGAAGAATGAATAGTGAATGAGAGTTTGAGAATATGATATTTGTTCTTTTAAAAATGATTACGGTATTTGTTAATAAGCTTTTTTTTATGAAGCTAATAAGCTTTTTTAAGCTAAAAACACGTGAGTCCCTAAAGTATTGTGTATCCCGGTTAAACAGAAGTATTTTTAATTGAGATTTGCTGCCAACATAGTTCGCAGTAAAATATCGTTAGCAAATGCTATATTTTCTTGTAGTGTTTAGAGGCTTTTCATTCATCATTTGTTTTCAAAGCTTTCCACCAACACAATATTTCCCTTGCTTTATCGTATGGGTGGCTCGAGCTCGAGGGTTAGAGCTACCTGCATCTTATGTTTTGAGGATACACCTACATTAAACAATGTCTGAAAAGTCAAAGTGTCAAACCTCATCCACCGTCAAATAGTTCTTATATATATAGATCAATTTCACAATTTCTCATAAAATTTAAAACTATTCGATACTTTCAAAAAATAACAACAAATAATAATAAACTTTTGGCTTAAATATAATTTTGTTCTATTTATTTTGGGCAAACCGCAATTATAGTACTCTTTTTTTGTGTACAAAGCTAAAAACAAAAGAGAAAAGAGGAAAACAAAAGAAACAGAAAAGAGAGACCTACACTCTCAAATAAAAAGTTTCAGCTGCATCACTCCAAAGAAAATTCAAAAGATCCGTCGGAGGAGACTCGTGACAAAGAAACTCAAAGTTTGATGAGGCACCAAGCTTGGCCAAAAAATCTGCACATTGATTCCCTTTCCTATCGTAACATTTCCTTGCTCCAAAAGCTCTTTTATATCTTGAATCAAAACAGCATAAACATGAAACCTCATGGTGGGACCATTGGGGATGTTGATACAATGAAGAGAATAAGAGTAGCAAACTAAATCAGTAATGCCCATGTTCTTGGCCAGCAAAAGGCCCTAATATATGGCATAGAGTTCAGCAAACAGAACATCAGAAGAATTTTAGATGTAGCCAGAGAATCCTGACAAGTAAAAACCTGCATTATTTCTTAAAACTCCTCCATAACCAGCCCTTGTAGGAGAGCCCAAGCAACTTCCGTCAACATTAAGGATGACACAAGAGTGGTTGTTGTTGTTCCATTTGACAAGATTATCCTCCTCGGTATTATTAGAGTTGCAAGGATAACAAGCTTTGAGAGTAGCAATCATATCATGAATGTTGAAGGATAATTGAACGTTGGACCAGTTCTCATTGCCTAGACACATCATGTTTCTATTCCTCCAAGTCCACCAAATTGTAGATGCAAAGGAGAAGGAACATGAACCCATCACCCCATTCTTAATCAAATCTATAACGTCTTCATTAGGGAAGAAGTCAGGATGAGTAAAGCCGGACTGATGCCACAAGGGTTTTGAGCGAGTGCAATCTCGAACACAATGGAGAAAAGTCTCATTATGAACGCTGCACCTATTACACACTGCAGAATGAGAAATATTTCTATGGTTTAGCAAAGAGAGAGTAGGTACCGAATTGTGGCAAGCCAACCAAAGAAGAAACTTAATCTTTTCCGGCAATTGTAATTTCCAAATCCAAGACCAATAAGGAGGGGAAGTAGAAGATAATACCGGTTTCGTACAAGTCAACATCCAAGAATACCCACTCTTAGCAGTATATATGCCGTTTTTGTTATGAATCCAGATGAAAGCATCCTCTAGCGATGCATTGAACTTGAGATGCATATTATTTATGAAATCTGAGTCAGAGGACGAGAGTTGGGTGTAGAGAGCATGTGTAGGAAGGTTGCCTATGGAGAAAACATCTTTAACAGTCAAGAGTAAGTCATGGATATCAATGATGGGTGAAAGGGACCCTATGAAGCCAAGAGAACTCCAATTGGAAAACCAGAAAGAGGAAGAACCCGACCCAGCACGCCAAGTGAAGTCGTCCTTAAGAATATTTCTGGCACGGAGAATAGATGACCAAGTAACAGAGTCACTAGAGTGAGTAGGAGCATGCATGATATTAGGTCCGACCACATTCCTATCAGAAAGAATATCAACCCACAACTTTTTTGAAGATTGAACCATGTCCCAAACAAGTTTCCCCAATAAGCAAGTGTTAGCATCCCTCGCCCTTCTTATGCCAAGGCCTCCTTGATTTTTTGGGCGAGCTATTTTTTCCCAACCAACCAGATGAATGCCCTTGTTATCTGTATTTCTCCAAATGAAATTGCAAGTGGTTTGGTCAATGCTATCACAAATACTCTGAGGAAGCCAGGTTACCTGCATGTAGTAAAATGAAATGGAGGAAAGGATAGATGGTGCCAGGGTCACTCTACCTGGTTTATTCAACAATCTATGTTTCCAAAAGGCTAGTCTGGATTGCATTTTCTCAATAATAAATTTAAATCGATACGCTTAGCTCTTCCTGAAGAATAGTACTCTTTTTTAATTGTACAATTTTAATCCATCGTTTTAAAAAATTTGACAAATTCATGACTTTGACCATCTAATTTCATGTCGTAGCAATAAACTAGATTGTCTGACATGAAAACTATGATTTGAACATTGAGAGTCTTAAAATATATGATGTTAAATTTGTTGGAAATTTGGTTGTTGGCTTCATGTTTGCTAAAATCAAATATACAAGCAAGATGTGCGTCTTCAAAAGCTGGACCTCAGAAGCTGAACGTCTTCAGAAGCACTGTTCAAACGTTGAACCTTCAGAAGCACTGTTCATAAGCAACCTTCAGACGCTGAATGTTCAGACGCAGAACTTCAGAAGCTGGTTTACTCTGCTCCTGTTTTCGTGTCTTGGAGCTGTTTATTCTCTCACATGATCTTTTATAGATTTGATTGAAGAATTCTCCAAGCTGTGTGTGTTTCTAGAAGGAAGAATATTTTCGTAAGATATATTCTGAAGATTGAATACTTTTATTTGTGAATATATTTTCAAACAGATCTTTGGAAAATATATTTCTGAAGAATATTGTGGAATATATTTCTAAAAAAGAATTTTGGAAATATATCTTTGAAAAATATTTGGATCAAATATTTGTTGCTGCTGAAGGCTATAAATAGAGGGCGCTGCTATTGAAGAAAATCAACTCAACCAAAGCTATCATTGAAAGAGTATTCTTAGGTTTTGAGTCTGTTAATTGTTGAGCCGTATGCTCTGTTTTGTATATCACTCTATTGCTGCTATTGAATATCAAAAGCTTAGAGTTGGTTTGTTTTAGTCGAGTTGTAATTGTAGATCACTTGAAGCTTTTAAGCAAAAGTGACTTTTGTGTATTTGGAGTGTGTCTCCTACATTGATTGTTATTAGAGTTTAAGATAACTGGGGCAGTGATTGTTTGAGGGGAAGTGAGATGGGATCTCAGGTCTAGGAGTTCCTAGGTTGAAGTCAATGCGGGTAGTAGCTAGGTGATAAGTTGTAAACTGGGAGTTTGCTGAGAACTTAGAACTAAGACTACGCTAGTGGATTTCCTTCCTGGCTTGGTAGCCTCCACACGTAGGTGTGTTTGTCACCGAACTGGGTTAACAAACATCTTGTGCCTTTTACTTTCTGTCTGATATTTTCCTTCTCTGTTATTGTTTCGTGTTATACTCTGTTTTACGTTCAGTATCAGGACTTGCCAGAATTTCAATTGGCATCAGAGCAGACACCCTACCTGTTTTAGGGTGAGCTCCAGGGAAGTTATCTTCTGGCATAATGGAAGGAGGATTTGTGAACAGACCACCTCTATTAGATGGTTCCAACTACAACTATTGGAAATCTCGCATGAGTGCTTTCCTTAAATTTATGGATAGTAAGACCTGGAAAGCAGTTCTGAAGGGTTGGGAACATCCTGTTGTGCTTGACAAAGATGGAAAGAAGACAGCTGATCTGAAACCAGAAGAAGATTGGTCCAAGGAAGAAGATGAATTAGCTCTTGGAAACTCCAAGACTTTGAATGCTTTATTCAATAGAGTGGACAAGAATATGTTCAGACTGGTAAAGCAGTGCACTGTAGCTAAGGATGCATGGGAGATTCTCAAAACTACTCATGAAGGCACATCCAAGATAAAAATGTCCAGACTTTAACTTCTCACCACCAAGTTTGAAAATCTCAAAATGTTGGAGGATGAAAATATACAAGACTTCTATATGAACGTTATGGACATGGCCAACTCATTTGATTCTCTTGGAGAAAGAATGTCTGATGAGAAGCTTGTGAGAAAAATATTCAGGTCTCTACCTAAGAGATTTGACATGAAGGTGACTGTCATTGAGGAAGCACAGGACATCTCCAGTATGAAGGTTGAGGAATTGATAGGATCATTGCAGAATTTTGAGATAGCCTTCAATAACATAACTGATAAAAAGGGGAAAGGTGTTGCTTTTGTAGCAAATGCTGATAATGAGGATGATGAAAGCACATCAGAAGCTCTTATGATGCTTAGTAGACAATTTAACAAGATTCTGAAGCAGGCTAACAGGAGATCCAAAACAAATGACTTGAAGAAGACAAGAACTGATGAGAAAAGCAATCAATCCAAAGGTGTTCAGTGTCATGAGTGTGAAGGATATGGCCACATTAGGACAAAATGTGCAACATACCTCAAGAAACAGAAGAAAAGTTTGGTTGTGTCTTGGTCTGATGAAGATGACTCAGAAGGAGAAGTGGAGAATGAGTCTGCTAAGTATGTCAATGCTTTAACTGGTAGATGTATAAAGTTAAGCCTTCAGAAGCATCATCAGGTTCTAAAGCACCATCTGATACTGAATTCAGTGATGAAGAACTGTCTTATGAAGAACTTGCTGATTCTTGCAAGAAGTTGCATGTTAAATTTGAAGAAGTTTGCAAGTCATTAGTAAATCAGAAGGAGACTATCAGTCAATTGCATGCTGAAAGAAGTGACCATTTAGCAAAAATTTCTGATCTCAATGATGAAGTAACCCAGTTGAACTCTCAACTTGAACACTTAAAGAAGCAGGTCAGAATGATGAACACTGGTACTGATATGCTAGAAAAGATATTGGAGAGTCAGAACCAAGGGAAACCAAATGGAATAGGGTTTGATGATAGGACCTTGAACAACAAACAGCAAAATCCAGCTAAAAGGTTCATTGCAGCTGTTGGAACATATGATCCAATGATGAGCAAACCTAAGTTGGAACATCAGAACAAACCTCAGGGATCTAAGAGCAAGAGGGCATCTCATCCTTGGATATGTCATTACTGTGGTAGAAAGGGGCACATAAAGCCATTCGATTTCAAGTTGTATGGATACCCCAAGCACCTTCAGCAAAGAAAATATGAACCTGTTATAATCAATGTCACGAAGGAATGAAGACCAAAATGTGAAAGTGTTGGCAAAAGGCTGAAGAATAGGAAAGGGAAGGTTGTTGCTGCTGCCAGCAGGCCTACTCATGTTGTTAAGAAGAGTGTTGTTGTTGGACCATCTAAAGGCTGGAGCAAGGTGGTGGTCCCTGTCCCAAAGAAGAAGGCACTAAAAGGAAAGGAAGTGGATCCTAGTGAGTCTAAGGATGATGTTGAGCAAGATGTTCAAGACATCATGCCCTATATTCAGAAGAGGATTGTTGGGAAGAAGATTCCTCTGAATGTGCCTGAAGCACCCATTGACAAAACTTCCTTCCATGTTGTTGAGAACGTAACCAGGGGGAAGTATGTGCTTCAAAGAAGGCTTGTTGTGAAAAAAGAGTTGACTAAAGAAGCCTTGCAGTGTGCTGAGGGTGATGAAGATGATACTGATCCTAATGAAGACTAAGCAACTTCTGATGCTGAGTCTGAAGACTGTCAATTTTTTGGACTATGTCCTGGATTTCATTTTGTGCTTCTGGTCTACATTTTTGTTTTTCCTCTGCTTGTGTGCATATGGTCTTATCTGCTGTTTCTTGTTTTCCTACTCCTGGTGATTGCATGGTTGTTCTGTCAAAATTGTTTGGCTAAAAGGGGGGAGATAAGTGTGTCAGAAGCAAGCATTTCTGTAGTTCAGTTCAGAAGCAATACAGGCATTTCGCAATACATAGTTGATCTGTTTCAGGGGGAGTATATGTGTTTCCTATCAGAAGCTGATCTGTTTCAGGGGGAGTGCTTCGTTTTGTTCCTGAATGTAATGTTTCAGGGGGAGTGCTTCGTTTTGTTCCTGAATGTCATGTTTCAGGGGGAGTGTATGTGTGGAAACGTAGTGTATGTGCCGCTGCTAACTCTGTTGATTTTTGGTTGCTACGTTTAATTTCTTCATGGTTGCGTACTTTGATGAGTGAAGATCTTGCCTTTGTTCTTAGATTGATTTTAGCCAAATATTTGCCAAAGGGGGAGATTGTTGGATATTTGGTTGTTGGCATCATGTTTACTAAAATCAAATATACAAGCAAGATGTGCGTCTTCAGAAGCTGGACCTCAGAAGCAGAACTTTAGAAGCTGAACGTCTTTAGAAGCACTGTTCAGAAGCTGAACCTTCAGAAGCACTGTTCAGAAGCAACCTTCAGACGCTGAATGTTCAGACGCAGACCTTCAGAAGCACTTCTTCAGAAGTACCTTCAGAAGCTGGTTTACTGTGCTCCTGTTTTCGTGTCTTGGAGCTGTTTATTCTCTCACATGATCTTTTATAGATTTGATTGAAGAATTCTCCAAGCTGCGTGTGTTTCTAGAAGGAAGAATATTTCTGTAAGATATATTCTGAAGATTGGATACTTTTATTTGTGAATATATTTTCAAACAGATCTTTGGAAAATACATTTCTGAAGAATATTGTGGAATATATTTCTAAAGAAGAATTTTGGAAATATATCTTTGAAGAATATTTGGATCAAATATTGTTGCTGCTGAAGGCTATAAATAGAGGGCGCTGCTATTGAAGAAAATTAACTCAACCAAAGCTATCATTGAAAGAGTATTATTAGGTTTTGAGTCTGTTAATTATTGAGCCGCGTGCTCTGTTTTGTATACCACTATATTGCTGCTATTGAATATCAAAAGCTTAGAGTTGGTTTGTTTTAGTCGAGTTGTAATTGTAGATCACTTGAAGCTTTTAAGCAAAATTGACTTTTGTGTATTTGGAGTGTGTCTCCTACGTTGATTGTTATTAGAGTTTAAGATCACTGGGGCAGTGATTGTTTGAGGGGAAGTGAGATGGGATCTCAGGTCTAGGAGTTCCTAGGTTGAAGTCAATACGGGTAGTAGCTAGGTGATAAGTTGTAAACTGGGAGTTTGCTGAGAACTTAGAACTAGGACTACGCTAGTGGATTTCCTACCTGGCTTGGTAGCCTCCAGACGTAGGTGTGTTTGTCACCGAACTGGGTTAACAAACATCTTGTGTCTTTTACTTTCTGTCTGATATTTTCCTTCTCTGTTGTTGTTTCGTGTTATACTCTGTTTTACGTTCAGCATCAAGACTTGCTAGAATTTCAAAATTGAATTGTGACCAAACATATAAAGTAAAAATAAGATCAACTGAAATGATATAGAGAACCGGAAGTAAACAATTTATCATCACGTCATCAAATTTCTAAAATAGAGGAACCAAATTGTGTGTTAGATATTTAATATAATACTACCATATTCAATGTTTGGATTAAGGTGAACTCCTAAGAGTACTTTTTCTCAAAGTGCTGGAGTAACTTCATCCCTTAGTCCTATATACACAAATATGCATGTGTGTGCACAATATACCTCCTACTTTTTTTTTAATTTATTTGTTTTTTAAAAATTAATTACGGATAATGTTTAACACAATTGTAACCAATTTCTACGGATAATTATGAAACTAATTTATTTGTTTTTTTTTAAATTAATTACGGATAAAGGTCATATCTACCAACATCTACTAATCTACTAACAATATATAAAAATTGAAGTACAACAAAATTTCATAATCGTCCTTATTAAAACTCATGATCTCCTTAATTTTATGTGCATAATGGTCATTTTGCAAATTTAATTTATTTGTTTTTTAAAAAATTAATTACAGAGAATGGTCATCACAAATGTAAGCAATTTCCACGGATAACTATGAAACTAATTTATTTGTTTTTTAAAAAATTAATTACGGATAATGTTCATATCTACTAACATCTACTAACAATATATAAAAATTAAAGTACAACAAAATTTTATAATCGTCCTTATTAAAACTCATGATCTCTTTAATGTCGATATTTTGAAAATAATCACGAGTTTTCAAAATTTTATCATATCGACTATCACATATCGGTAAAAAAAAATCTTCTGCATATATATAAAATTCTGAACGAGTGTGGTTTAAATATTTGACGGTATTTTAAATATAACATAAAAATATATTTAATAGACACGCTACATTAATGTTGATTTTATAAAAATAGTCATGAGTTTCCAAAATTTTATCACATTGACTTTCTCATATATCTATATAAATATTTGTTTTTGCAGATATAAATATTTAAAATCTACAACGGGAGAGGTGCAAACATTGAAAGTGTTTTGCATATAAAATAAAATTTATTTAATAGACACACTACATTAATGTTGATATTTTGAAAATAATCATGAGTTTTCAAAATTTTATCATATCGACTTTCTCATATATGTATATAAAAATTTGTTTATGCAAATATAAACATTTAAAATCTGCAACGGGAGCGGTGCAAACATTGAACATTGTTTTGCATATAAAATAAAATTTAATCAATAGAAACACTACATTAATGTTGATATTTTGAAATTAGTCACGAGTTTTCAAAATTTTATCATAGTGACTATCACATATCGATACAAATTTTCTTCTGCATATATAAGCATTCAAATTCCTCAACGAGTGCGATTTAAATATTTAACGGGGTTTTAAATATAAAATAAAATTTATTTAATAGACACACTACATTAATGTTGATATTTTGAAAATAGTCATGTGTTTCCAAAATTTTATCATATTGACTTTCTCATACATGTATATAAAAATTTGTTTATTTAGATATAAGTACATAAAACCTGCAACGGGTGCGGTGCAAACATTGAATAGTGTTTTGCATATAAAATAAAAAGTTATTTAATATAAACACTACATTAATTTTGATTTTGAAAATAGTCATGAGTTTTTAAAATTTTATCATATCGATTTTCTCATATATGTATATAAAAATTTGTTTTTGCAGATATAAACATTTAAAATCTGCAACGGAAGCAGTGCAAACATTAAACATTCTTTTGCATATAAAATAAAATTTAATCAATAGAAACACTGCATTAATGTTGATATTTTGAAAATAGTCACGAGTTTTCAAAATTTTATGTGCATAAAAATTTGATTTTGCATATATAAGCAAATAAAATTCATAACTGGTGTGACTCAACTATTTAACAAATTTTTGTTTATATAAGAGAAAAAAAATTAATAGAAACATTACATTATTACTCATAATTTTTATATAATATCTATAAACATTCTACAATATTAACAATACAATTATTTTTATATAATTATCGCAATGTTACGTGACCCGTGCGAAAACACAGATCTTTTACCGGTTAATATTATGAAAAAATATCAAGAGACTACAAAATGAATATACATTCATACGCCCAGACAATTGAAGACACGCAATAGCTATAAATTTTAATCGGTCTCCGCATGTCTTTATATTTTTATTTTTTTTAAAAGGGACTTTATATTTTGATTGTCAGCTCGAAAAAGCGTGGCCTTTGTTCTCGATGTTTGATTCAGGTGGCTGTTGAGACTTGTTGTCGTCGAGGTCTGTTGCGGTGAGTGGTGGATTGATGGATCTGCAACCGTGTTGACGGTCGGATTCAATGTCCAGTTTCAAAGTTTGGGATCGGGTTTAATGGAGATATTTTTTTGCTTGACTATGGTGAATGTTCTCACATTCTATTTTTTTGCAACTTGGTTTCGCGTCTGTAGGTGGATTTGATGGGGTGTGCTCGGAGGTACGTTATTTTGCTAATTGGTTATGCTATTATCCTTCATGGTATGTCCTTTGATATCTATTTTACTTGTATCACCCTTTAGGGGTGCTCTTTTTTGTTTACTGAATCAGATTTTTGACTCTCAGTTTTATGTATTTCCACTTTTAATTTAATGTATTTTCTTTAGCTTAAAAAAATTGAAATTATTTTTCATTTTCGACATCATCAAAATTAAAATAGTTTTCTCTGACCAAATACTCATTTTGACAAATGATCTCTCCTTTTAATACAAAAACAATTCATCTTTTAGAATTACACATTAGCATATTTGATTGTTCACAAATTTAATTGTAAAAACTTTTTACAATCAATGATCCGGAAGGTATAATATATGTGGTTGAGGATTGAGATGCTGCTGTGTGTTTTTTCCTTTCAAAAACTAGGTTTCCTCAAGACAGAACACAAATGTGAATGTCTCAACAGTTTATACATATAAATATTAGAATGTTTGAACGGTACAAAATAATATTTATCATACCGGTTTAATGGTAAACCACTTTAATAAATGGTCTATGGTAGATTAACATTTGAAAATCACTCAAAATACTAATATCATTTTTTTGAATGAAGAAACTAATGATCATCTTTGCTCTCGTGAATGAGAAGAGAACCTAGTTGATGTCGGTTTGACAAAAGTAAAGAAAAACAAATAAGAGTTGAGTTTTGAGGCACATATCATTATTGTTTTTCTCTTCTTTTTTTAATGGTATCGATCAAGTCATCGTCTCATTGGTTAGAACAAGAAGAAATTTGAACTTCAACTCTCAATAGGTATTGTGACTTGTTATTGGAGTTTTGAGTGATTTTAAAGTGTTAGTTCTCTTTAGACCAACTATTAAAATATTTTACCTTATAATTTGTTTATTTTGGAAGCCTAATTTTTAGCGAATCACATAGCCTAAAAATATATAGGGATATAACTATGTTTTTTAACATAAGTATTTTATATAAAAACATGGAGTTGGTGGAAATGTAAAAAACTAGGGGTGGGGAGAAATAAAGCTTTACCAAATTGAAACGCCAAGACCTACCAAAAACTTAAATGGATCATTATCCATCTCAAATCAAAGCCCAAAACACCACAATACATTTTTTTTTACTATTACTTTTCTCACCCATGTGTTTCTCGTGCACCCTATTCTTTTCAAAAATACCTTTTACTCGGATTATAGAAATCGAAATATTGATTTTTTTTCATTTTCTATGAACAGGCAACCCAGATATTGAAAATATTACAGTTCGGATTATATAATCCAAAAATTTCCCGAAGGTGGGAAACATTTCGAATTATATAATCTAAAATCTCCATATATAAAGGTTTGCCCAGAATCTCGCCACTTTTTTCACCAAACATTATACACACCTCCAAAAACACCTCGTATTTGGCAAAAACATGATTTGGAGTAGCAATCTGATCATGAAGGGACATCACACAAACCATTTTCGTCTGAATGCAAAGGTAATGTGACTATAAAACATTTCTCATTCGATTTCTATATGTGTTTTCCTTTCAAACACGTCAACCAATTTGTACTAGTAGAGTTCATATTGTATAATGTGGGCTCGATTCAAAGATGTTAATTACTACATGAAGGAGCATATTAAAGAGCAGTTTTGGCAGTTTGTTTTATTGCAGATAACCTCTATGTGTCCACTTCCAAGAAAAGTCAATACAAAAGGTGCATAAAAGAATGATAAACATATTGTACAGTCAACAAAACGATCACCTTCACTCTGGGAGTATGTTGGCTCTCACGATCGAGATACATAGGCTTCACATACCAAGTCAACAAGCTCAAATAGGAAAAGTTCCCATAAAAGTAATATGTCTCTTAACCCTAACCTACCTCCGGTTAAAGTCAGCGCCACAAACAAAGACAAAATCTTGTCGTTCATGCATGCATTTATTGAAAAGGCGACAAATGTAACTAGTGATGGTCATTGTCGATTTCATGCAGTTCCAACCTACGTGATATGTTTGTTGATAATTATCAGGTTATCTCTTATCAACTTTTAAAAGAGCTGACCGATGATGATAGCGAGTGTTATCTCCAATTGATTGGGTCGGAGAAACGATTCAACAAGGTCAGACACATTTTAACCGGTGATGGTATTGGCCTGCTCCATCGAAAATCGAACCAACCCAATAAAAAAACTCAAACCAAACCAACCCAAAAACCGCATTTGGTATAATTTTATATAATAAAGTTTTGTTGAATCTACAAAGAAATAGAACTTTTTCATGCAGTTTGTTGAACTCTGAGAGATTTCAGATTATATAATCCAAAACAGAGTTCAAATTATATAATTCAAACAAATGATATTTTCGAAGAAAAAAATAGACTACGCAAATAACACATACGGTGAAAAAAGTAATAGTCAAAACTTTTTTATACTTAAGAAACATCAAACCCAAACAAAGATAAGTGAAGCAAGAGTATCATTGAAAACCATCATTTAATCCTCACATCCCACAAACTCATTGAAATTATAAAATAGTTATCCACTATTTTATTAAAAACTCGTATTTTGTTATCATTTTTTTAAAAAGAAAAAAATGAAAACAGAATTATGTACCCAACGTTTCAGTTTTTTATTTTTGAAGGATACATTTCAGTTCTTAAAAGTTTAAAAAATCCAGGGTTTTTTAAAATAAAATGTCTATAAAACAATTTTGTTGTTTTGGTTTTTTCAAAAAGCAAAAAAAATTAGGTTATAATTACTCGCATTTTTTTTTCTTAAAATAGTGTTCATAATTAAGCTTATTTTGCGAGCAACAATGAACGCATGTTGGGAGTCTTTGTTTTATAAATTTCAAATAAAAATTAATTTGAAATTTTCATTTATATTACATATTTTTCAACAAAACAATTGAAAAATAAAATACAAAATTATGGATTTTCTTTTTCAATTTTTGAAATTGTTGGAATTTTTGTGTTATTTACAATGAAAATGTTGGGAGAAAATGGAATTTATAGGAAATCTAGAGATTATGCTAAGTCGAAGTTTGTCGAGTCAAATATTTCTCAGCTACAAAGAAACGCAAGATATATTTGATTTGTGAATATGTCATAAATGAGTCAAAATCAAAACCAACGTAAACGGATATATTTCGGTTTCAACGTCCACTTTTCATCTTTGAGCTAAAGAGATAACAATCACAAGTATAATCTAAGAAGCATTATGAGTGTGTGTGTGGGGAGAGACTAAAGTGTGTAACGGTAAAAGAATTGGCCGTTTAATCTAGAAGATAACACATAACATAGGACACCACACGTAGGAGAAAACTATCATATTTTCACACACGTTCACGCACAATAAGCCAAATAACAGCATTAAGGTGTGATCTTTGACGACCAAGATCATGACTAATAATAAAACTTATGCTCTGATATTTTTTTCTTTAAGTACCACTCATAATTGATAAATTATGTAGACACACAACCAATCAAACTATTTATTTACTTATGTTTTTTTCCGTTAGCCTTTATACTCATGCTTTTCATTGCATCTTAGTTCTTAAAAATCAATGGCCACACTTAACATTATTTGGAGGAGTTAAGGAATCACATTTGAAAGACAAAGTTCCTTTCTTAGTACGGTGATCTATATAAACAAATATCAACTCGTGGATTATTATTTGATAGAGAAATGATATTTCAACAATCATTTTTTGACAACTTTTGTGACATCTTTCTCTTTCATATTCATATTTTGTTTTTACTTTCTCTCTCTATTGTTTTAGTTTTTGTGTCAATACTCATATTCCTTTGTATATTTAGGTTGTCCCACTAGTTGTCAACAAAAATGGTTGTTCAAATAATACTTCTCTATTTGATAATGTAAATAGTGTATTATAAGGTGTCTTCATACGACGAAACGTAAGAAATTGTATCAATGTAAAATTATTGTTACTAATTGTATCAATGTAAAACTATTATTACTAGAATCAATAACTAAAATTCTTACATAGGAAATTGCAGGTAACTTGTCATGTTTTATTACTCGAACATGAAACATAAACATTAGTAGTACTTTTAGTTGCATATTTTCTTGCAAAAACACCGAACCAACCAAATCAATTAAAATTGCATGGGTTTGATTTGGTTTTATATTGATTTTAAAAGCAACCGAACCAACTGAATTGAGTGATTTTTCTCTTACGATTTAGATCGCTTTTAACTTCAAAACCGAACATTATCGCACTGCAAACACCCATACTTATAATTGATAAACCTTATTGTAGATCTACACATATAATCAATCAAACCACTTATTTTACTAGTATTTACTTATTCTTTCTTCATTTAACTTTTAGGCTAAATTGCTTTTTTGGTCCCTTAATTATTTTTTTGGTATCGCTTTGGTCCCATAAGTAATAAATAGTCTGTTTGAGTCCTTTAATTTTGTCCCCGTTAAATATTTTAGTCCCTTTCGTTAGGTTTAATTAAAAAAACGTTACTGATGTACACGTGTCATTTTAGCATTGGCTAAAACTTTTATTAATCTTCTTCCCTATTCTTTCCTCCTCTTCTTCATGATATTCATCATCAACATCAAACAAGCCTAGTAAACAAACCCAAAAAAACCCAGCTAACAAACCTTTTCATTTTCTTCATCTTCATTACCATCATCATCATCATCATCATCATCAGAAACCTTCATGAAAAAACCTAAAAAAAAAAATAAATCAATTTCAATCAAACCCAGAGCATAACATCTCATTTCTTAACCAATCTCAAAGCTTCATTCTATCTAATGCAATGAACATCAACTTTAAACCAATCTGAAACCCACAACACAATCTCAAACCAATAAACAGCGATTTCTGAACCAATTTCAAATCATTTTTCATTTCAATAATATCATTTTTTTTTCAGATTTGCAAAAACCCTCTTAGATTTTTGAAGAATAAGGTTTGTATTTGTTCAAAACTTGAACTTTGACCCCTCCATTTTTCATCAAAAGCACCAATCATCCGACATAGAAACATGATGAATGCTTTCTCTCTCCCAAAACCTACAAACAAGCATGAAGCTATACACAAAACATAAAGCTTTCATCTGCTACCTTTCCAAAGTTCTCACGCTAAATGCTTCAAAACACAATTTTGTTTTTTTTCGTTTTCTGCTTTTATTGTTACTGTAGTTTTTGGTTGATATTTGGGACGTGAGTAGGGTTCAAAATTGAACCTTTATGGGATTGTGTTTGATTGTGATTGTTCTGTTGTTTGTGTTGATGGTAGAGAAAAATTCAAGATAAAACAATCTTGATATATGAGAAATTAATTATTTTGGGTTTGCTGGGTTTTTTTTTATGAAGATGGTGAAAAATTGGAAGAAAGAAGATGAAGAAAGAAAGAAAAAAAATTGGGTGGTGATAGTACACTATTACTTACAATAGACCTCCAATATCCAATAGTTTATTTTTTGACACATAGATCAAACGGTTAAGATTAAAATATTAATGAAGTTTATGGTGTATCACTTATAATATTGGTTCACCTAAGACATTTGGGGTTAACCCCTTGACAGAAGGGACCAAAATGTTTAACAGAGATAAAATTAAAGGACTCAAATGGACTTTTTATTACTTATGTGACCAAAGCGATATCAAAAAAATAATTAAATGACCAAAAGAGCAATTTAGCCTAACTTTTATACTTATGCTTGTAATTGCATCTTTATTTCTCAAAAATCAATTGCCACATCTAACAGTTTTGTTTAGGAGCTAAGGAATCACATTTGAAAGACAAAGTTCTTTCTATGCGGGATCTATATAAACGTAATAGATTAAGGCATCGTTTGACCTGTCTTTTTTACAGTCCAAAAGCTACTTTAAAATAAAGTTAAAATTAAGGGCTTTAAGAAAGAAGTTAAAGTTGTTTGGTTACTTTATTATTTTTTTTAGTTTTAAGGCTATTTTTAAGTTAAAAGTTGTTTGACAAAATATTGTACAAATATATAATAAATAAAAAATTGTTAAAATATTTTTTAAGGGAAAAAATGTTTAAAATATTTTTTAGTAAGTACTTAATAGATACTGTGTTTGGTCTACTTTCTCCTTAAAATTGTAGAGAAGTAAAAAAAAGTCGGGTCAAAAGGTACCTAACTCGTGGATTATTATTATCTTATAATAATGTGAAAACTGTACTAAAGGGTGTCTTCATACGGCGGTGGAGTGGGCCTGCCGTGAGACCGGGGTCACAGAACCCGTAAAATAATGAGTTTGCCCAAACATTATTGTACTGCTCCCTCCTTTTCTCTTTTATAGGAGTAGTTTACAAAAATCACGTGTATTAAGAAAAGTTGTTGGAGTAATAAAGTTGTCTTAAATGTGTGTGACTATTACTAAATTACCCTTAATTAAATATATATTTAATGTTAACTTTTCATATACAAAGACAAGTTGATAGTATTAATAAGAGCTAAATTTGGAAAAAGAGTAATCAATGCATCTAAGAATTTGTATATGATCTTATATTTAGGGACAAAACTTTTTTTTGTAAACTACTCCTATAAATAGAAACGGAGGGAGTATAATGTACACAAATAAATACTATTTTTTAGGAATACAACAAATGGATATACAAATTAAAAAGTTTACAATATGGATATACAAATACAACAAATGTTTTATGCCAACATCACACTTTCTTTTATATTAAAGAATCAAAAGTTATTCACAAGGAATATTGATTAACACTCTTTTCTAAAATAATAACAAAAAAATTGTGTCCCCACACTGTACATAGCAACAAACTTTAGACAAATATCAAAGAATTTTAAAACCAAACTTTATTTTAATAAAGTGATTTTAACCTAAGCTAAAGAGGAAAAAGACCATAGTAATAGTACTGCTACTGCTGAGAATCTTAGATAAAAGGACACACTCACTCTTCCAACTCTCTTTACCTTTGTGCTCCTCAAAAACAGAGTACACACTTCACGTATCAGAAAACTTTAGTAAGAGTATTTTTTTAGCGTGAAAATGGCTCGGAGCTCCACAAGAGTGAAATGGGTCTTCAAGTTCATGCCTCTAATTCTACTCCATTTGTTTCTCACAACCACTGCAGAAGATGGTAATGTCCTTGTTCTTACTTTCTTTGTTTGCTGAGATCTGACATCTAAATTGCTTATTTTCCATATGTTATATGATTTGTGTATTATTCTATGATTTTGGTGGGTTTTCAGTTACATTTCTATTGTGTGGTCTAGTTTCATAGTACAAAGATGAAATGCTAGTAATTTTTGTAGCTATAAATTTTTATGGGTTTCTGGGTTTGGGGTGGGGTAACACATCTCTAAGAGTTAAATTTAAGGATATACCAATTATAGAAAGAAGAGAGTGATTTTTGAGGTTCAAGCTTAGAATTTTGTTTTAATATTAGTGAATCCTTAAAATCATTATAAATGTTAATTAGCACATAATTTTGAACACTACTTTGGCTTCTTTGCTATGAGCATTTGTTAATTCAGTTTTGGTTATCTCATTGTGTTGTTTTGTTTTCAACCGACTTATGTTTCAATTTAATTTCTCCCTAATCCAAAATATCAGGAGTGGAGTTAAAACTGTACCTAGGAAAGGAGTGAAAGTAAAAAGTAAAAATACTTTAATGACAAAATATAATTGAGAAGTTGGTACTGGTTGTAGTGTTTTACATATCGTACCTCTAAGTACTGCTTGAAAAATGTCTTGGATGTTTTATATCTATTTTTAGTTGATGCTCTTTAAATGATTTTTTATTTATTTATTAAAATATTGTTTATGTTTATTTAATCATTTTTTTTTGCTCAATTTATTTGATGTTGGAATCGGTTAAAATAGTTTTGTATATTATGCAACTAACCTTCTTAATATGACCAAATTTATAGTCCTAATTGTATACATGACCCACCTTGATTTTGGGTAACAAAATTGCATTTGACGGTGATATATCTATCCATTTACTCTAGACTCAAATATAAGACAAAAATAAGTCATATTTCAAATACATTTCTGTCCTTTTAAGTTTGACAAAAATATTAAATTAGTTTTTAGGTTCGTTAAGTTTTAAATAGGTTCGTTAAGTTTTAAATTTAATACACTGTTACCTTTTTAAGAATCTATTTGAAACTTAAAAACTTTAAATAGGTGCATTAAATTAACAACTTAAAGACTTATTTGAAACATAAAAAAACTCAAAAGACATTTAAAATTTAAAGAACTAACATGATATTTTTGTTAAACTTAAATGACGAAAATATGTATTTGGCCTTAATGTTATTCGAAAAGTACATTTTAATTTTGTTAAAAGAAAATACATTTTAATTATTTGGCCTTAAATTAATAGTAAGGGTAGTTCGGATAATATAGTTATGATTTTTTTGTCAAAAAACAATTAAATAGAACTAACTAACTTTTTAATTAAGTGTATAAGTACTATTTGTTTACTATTACTTAAATATGAGTACAAATAGTTAACATTTTTCTTTAACTATATAATCTAAATCTAAAATTTATAAAAGAAATGATAAAAATGTTAATAAGTGTCTTGGGGCATAGCTTAAGAAACTAAAAAAAAGTAGTCCCATTATCGGTGAACTTTTTGTTCATTTCACACTTATTAAAAAAATGTGTATAAATGAAAGAGAGAAAAATGGTTTTGTGTGTGTTGTCAAGTATTGATGTATTTTCCATTATCATAAATACAAAGTAGAATATATTGAATTGAGAATGATGAAAGTAATATTAATTAAAGTTATATTTAGAAAAAAGAAATTAATATTGTATTGAAAGGTGAAATGAGTCAATTATCGTGAGACAGTTTTTTTTTTTGCAAAAGGCTCACATATTATAGGACGAAGAGAGTAACTTTTATATCTAAAGTGATGTACTTATGACTTTAATCAGGAATTGACTTTATTTTTCAGACCGATTTTTTGTTTATCAATTTTTTAAATAATATCATTAGATCACTTATTAGCCTAATTCAAGAAAGGGTCATGTTAACCGGTGTCTCGGGGGCACTGGTTAAGGTAACAAAAAAAAAAGTTTTAAATTAAAAGTAATACTTTTTAAATTTTTAATGAGTTGATTGCATAAATTTCAATGTGTTATTATTATATTTACTTTCTTAACTCGTGCCCCGGGGCACATGTTAACATTTTTCTTCGAGAAATAAATACTACTACTACTATAATCACCGCAAAACATCGCCATCTTGCAATTATTGATAAAGGAAAGAACCAAAAACATGCAGATCAAAATAGTCCGTAGCTTCTTTCTTATAGGATGACCATAGTAGGACTAATAAGAGAGGAAAATCATACCTAGAGACTGGAGACGTATGAAAGAAAGCATATTTGGTTGGTAAGCCGTAGGCATGTGGGTCCCAAACCAAAGACTTTTTCACATCCTAGTCCTAGGGATATGAAATGATAAAATTACCTTATTAACAGTGTTCCCGCCTCTAAACACTTGCCTTTTTCCCTCCTTTCTTGAGCAAAGTGTAAGGACCTTTCCGTAAAGAACACAAAGCTTCACACACTTCTACCATTATTGTCGTTTATGTGTCATCAAACCCTAAACTCTAGTATTAATGTGAAAGAATGGTCATCAAACCCTAAACTCTTTTGACAAAAAAAAATTGTCATTGAACCCCAAACTCTATTCCCATACCCAAGCCATACTCTATTAATAATTAAGTTAAATAAAAGAAAAACAACGGTAAGAAAAAGTAGTTTTTATCTAATTGACTTTTGGTCAAAGAAAAAATATTAGAAGAGGAGGGAGGGCATGTGTTGGGACCCACGTGCTCAACGCGGATTCAGGTTCATAGTGGATCGGACAAGACCCCACCAATTTGTTCCCCATCAACATCATTTTTGTAGTATTTTCTTCATTGGAATCTCTTCACCATGTTTCTCTTGGTTTCTTCCCATAATTCATTGAGATGTCATTTTTCAATGCTAGCTTATTTTGTTCCTATTTTTTGTTTACTACTTATGCCAGTGTGGATATACTGCTTCGCAAGTTGGCATGTATTGAGACATTTTTGAAATGTTGCTTATTTTGTTTCAAAATTTATTACTCCAATGTGGGCTTTGAGGCCCATTTTTTGGATAAGGTAATCTAAATTACACTATTGGTAGTCTATTATTGGCATGTTGCGCCAATATTGCTTTCAAAGAGGGGGCAGATATATAATAAACTAGAAAGAATAGTTATTATGGCCTTATAGGTAAGGTGCAATGACAATAAAACAAAGATGATATTTAGTTCAACATAAATGTTGATTGTTATAACAATTGGCTTGAATTGCATAATTTTTAGTGTTTGGTTGGGATTGTGGTATGTGTTTGTGGACATAACCTAACAATGATTTTACTGCTGGCTCGTACTCCTTGAAAATCTTTTCAGCGGAAAATGTGGTCCCTTTACACGTCACAATTGCTTTATTGTCATGACTCATGACATGCTTGATGCTTTTTTTACCTTGTGTGATGCTCTACTTCAACTTGCGTGAATCAGTAATTGCTATTGAGTTATTGTTTTGGATGCTCATGATTTATACAATTTTCACTCAAACATTTGTCACCTTTTTTTGGGTAAACTTTGCACCTTTTTTTTTTGTCGCCTTCTTATTGGAGTCTAAATAATTCCTTTTTTTAGGGATAGTCTAAATGTAACACTAATTGGTCCATTTTGTTGAGATTAGTGTATTTAAGGGTCAGAGTTCGAGTCACAGTTTTTCCACTCATGTATACTTATAGTGTGTTAGTCTAACCACTAAATTATTTGAAAAAAAAAAAGAATTGACTAGGCTTAGTTTCAAATTTTGCTTATCCAACAAAAAATAGTTCCAAATTGAATGACACACCTTAGAGATAGTTGAATTTGAAGGGTAATTTTTCTAAAGTATAGAGAGTATTTAACAAGACTCGGCGTATATCGGGCTGGGGGTGGGGTGGGGTATAGTACATAATTGTATATTGTCCTTTTCACTTGTTCTACTAACCTTTTCAACTAAGTTTTATCCTTACTGCATGTTACTTTCTCATTTTGGAATTGAACCATAGTTGACTAGTAGTAGTAGTAGTGGGTCATCGAATCACCTTAATTATTGCCAAAGATTACGGTACATTTTTCATACGTAAATAATAATAAATAGGCAAACACCCTAACATAATCATTTTAAAATTGAAAATACCATTTTACATAACTATAATAAGATAAGATTTTAATTATTTTATTTTACAGGGTTAGTAGCAAATGGAGATTTTGAGGTAAGTCCATCAAATGGGTTCCCTAATGAAGCAATAATAGAAGGACCAAGTGAAGTCCCAAACTGGAAATCAAACGGCACAGTTGAGCTAGTAGAATCAGGGCAAAAACAAGGTGGAATGATCCTCATAGTACCACAAGGTAGACATGCAATAAGACTAGGTAATGATGCTGAAATAAGCCAAGAAATACCAGTAGAAAAAGGTTCAATTTACTCGGTCACGTTTTGTGCGGCTCGCACGTGTGCTCAACTTGAACAACTTAATGTGTCTGTGGCATCTGCATCACAGACCATAGACTTGCAGACATTGTATAATGTTCAAGGTTGGAACCCTTACGCGGTTTCTTTTAATGCTGATGAGGATATGTTTAGGTTGGTGTTTAAGAACCCTGGTATGGAGGATGACCCTACTTGTGGACCCATTATTGATAACATTGCTATTAAGAAGCTTTTCACTCCTGATAAGCCCAAAGGTATATACTATCAACTTAATGCCCATTATTGTTTATCTATGTATGTATCTATCCATGCATTTATACTTTGCTGAAAATACTTGTGAGCTCTTTTAATGTTTTCCTGCAAGGTCTTCTAAATTTTTAATGCACTAAGATATGCTATAATGTTTTTTGGGTAAACAACAATTTTGGTATTTTCCTTCAAAAAAAAAACAATTTTGGTATTTGAATGTGTCACTCATTGTCATATATATAGTCTTTAAATGTGCAAAATTGCTAACACGTCTTTTTTGTTAGTAATTTTATAGACAAAATTGATCAATAAAAAATACACATGATGACTAAATTGACTATATAAAAACAGATTTAAGGACCAAAATGATCAATAAAAGAGACACTTGTGGATGTGTTTGCAAGTTTAATAATGTGACAGGTTACACTTCTGGGAACCAAAATGGTGGTTTGCCCAATATTTTTTGGATTTAATTGATATGCATAACATTGTCAAATGTCATGAAAAATATAGGATCAATTTTAAAATTTGTAAAATATAGGGACTAATTTTGCAGAATTCTAAAAATAAATAGAGACTAATGTGTAGATTTTGTTGACATATAAAGACAAATTTGAGATTCACATGTATAAAGTAAAGAAGGAATTTCAAATTCTCACCTTTTAAGTGGTATTTGAAATACTAAAAAATTTGTTTTGACAATACTTGATAAAATTCCTTCATTTTGAAAATTCTTAAAATAACAATGAAACTTACGTAGGAATATTTGAATTACCCTTTTCAAATAAAAGAATCATGATACAAACACACCCTTAGAAAATTGTGAGGGACAAAATTGAGTGTTATCTACAAGATAACAATCGTTTTCCACTCATCAACTACTAACTATGAGAGTCACTGTTATTAAAAGGAGTCATATTTTGTAAGCTCCACTTTTGTACTACAAACCATACTGAATTATTAGAGCTTTACTTAATGGTAATTAATCTTGGCTATGTTGAGATTTGCAGACAATGCAGTAATCAATGGTGATTTTGAAGAAGGTCCATGGATGTTTCGTAATACTTCAATGGGTGTCCTACTTCCAACAAACCTAGACGGAGAAACTTCATCGCTGCCCGGTTGGATAGTCGAATCAAACCGAGCCGTCCGCTTCATTGATTCCGATCATTATGCAGTTCCAGGAGGAAGGAGAGCCATTGAGCTTCTTTCAGGAAAAGAAGGCATCATATCTCAAATGGTTGAAACCAAAGCTGACAAACCATATACCTTAACATTTTCATTAGGTCATGCTGATGACAAATGCAAGGAACCCCTTGCTGTTATGGCCTTTGCTGGTGACCAAACTCAAAACATTCATTACACACCAAATTCAAATTCTACTTTCCAAATTTCTAACCTCAATTTCACTGCCAAGGCTGATATGACTAGAATTGCATTCTATAGTGTTTACTACAATACTAGAAGTGATGATATGAGTTCTCTATGTGGGCCTGTTGTGGATGATGTCAGAGTTTGGTTTGCTGGGTCCAATCGGCTTCGTGGGCTGGGCTTTGTAAGACTTGGACTTGTGATTTTGGGTATAGTTTTGGTTCTTGTTTAAAGGGGTTTCATTATGTTTTGATTTATTTAAATGTTATTAGTAAGCTTAATAGGTTCTTTTCAATCGGGGGGTGTAGGTGAAGTCACATTCTCCAAAATTGTTGTATTGTGAACTTGCGTTAAGTTTATATAGTTTATGATGTATTAAAAATGAGAATGAAAATGTGTAGTTGTATTGTGTCATCCATGCTTCTTAGTGGGTAAGGAGGACTCTCGTCTCTTTCACTATATGGCAGACAATACGACTAAAAATGTAGAATTCTATGCACAAAAAGTGAATCTTCAATGTGCAAAGTGTATCAGCTTTCAATATTTCACTCAAAATTGAATCAAACTTCTAAAGGATATGATACAAGGAATGTGGTGGTGGACGTGTGTATCAAATTGTTATTCGTGGAGTGAATTTTCCAAAGTGAGATGAATGTGGATTGAATTTGCTTTTCATGAATGTGCTGCACAAAATAAGTAGTACAAATCTTAGTAGCTTTAGTGATAAGATTATATTTACAACAAATCCAACTTACTATACTTTGAGTGACCTCCAAGTAAGATTTTGTGAATTTATATTTTTGTGTCGCTGTAATTGACTTTCCTTCTACTTTTATATTTTGATCGTTTCAGTTCAGATATATGACCTACTTGGGATCTAATTGTTAATTTCCACCAAGTTATTTGATAGCATTAAAAATGAATAATGATTCCACACGATTTTCACTTGTAATTAATTTTATTTGTAGTGACGTAGATTGGAATCCTAAATTCACAATCATTAAAAAGTAGTATATTATCTAGTTAGTAGTTACTAACATGGTGGCACTCAGTGGCGGAGCCAGGAATTTTATAGAACTGGGCAAAATTTTAACCGTAACTTCACATGTGACATAATATATAAATAGTCATAAATTGAAATAAAAAAGGCTTGTCATTTTGTCAACAAAAGTACAATTTGAAACAAGAGAGATGAAACATAACCTACCAATAGTGTGCTAAATAAAATTAGGAGGTAAATGTCATTTCACCTCTTTGCGGTGAATGTTAGAATAATATCAACATCATCAAGTGACTTGAATATCTTGTGCACTGAATCTTTGTGGAATTGCATGTGGAATGTTGGATTTATTCTGTGAAATTGGATTTAGTGGTATATGGTATTAGTTTTGCCTGCATAATTTATACTTTTGCACTATTGGCATATTGCCATAGTATTATTGAATTTGGATATTTAAATCCAAAAGGCTCCCTTTTACTCATTCTGCGTCCAACTAATCTCGAATTTTGAACATTTGATTGGTTTTGTGTAGAGAAGAATAAGTTAATTTCTTAGTTTATTTACAATGTAGAGTTCTCAGCTTCTCATCAAATTAGAGAGACGAATCATTCTTTTCAGCTTCTATGATAAAAAAGTTGAAAGGGAGGGGAGAAAAAGATAGAAAAGTTTGACTTTTATATCTCTGTCATCTGAGCTAAGCTCACAGGATATAATTGTTCGTATTTATTTTAATTAAATTGATTTTATTACCGATAGAAATTGATTTGATAATTATTCATAATTGTTCATTATTGAATTAACTTAACATGATTTTACCAACTTCATTTTTACTCTACAATTTATTATGAATTATTAGTTAAGGTCACTTCGAACTTATTCTAAAAATTGATTATAATAACCAATTTTAGATCCTAATGATTTTTTTATTCTAATATATTCAAATGTTTATTGAGTAAACTAAGTTTATAGGTAATTTTATGAAATATTTATTTTTAGAATTTATGGTGGAATGAAATTTACGTTTAAAAAATATATTACTTTTAGTGACAGTCTAAACCGTAGGTAGAAGACTTTTATATTTTAAATGGATTTCATAGAATTACCTATGGTTTTGTCCGTATGTAAATATCTAAAACGTATAGTGACGACCACCTAGCAATGCCAGACCCAGACGGACTAAATTCTGTTGCCATTCGTTAGCATAATGCACGACTAACGTGGCCGTCAGTAAATGTATACTCGACCTTTAGCTACGGATTTTAGCCTATGGTGACGGTTTTCGTCTGTCACTACAAGTCAAATCTCGTCAAATTTCTTGTAGTGATACAAAGAAAGTATGGGTTGAGCCCGGGCATATGCCCAGACTTGCTGGGGTAAAACTACCCCTGGTGGCACTTTGATAGAAAACTAAATGCCCTACAATGTTGACAATTAATGTTTGGTATCAGTGACTGTGCTGAAATTATGGTGGCTCGTGTGATTTCTACAAATTCACTATTCTGACTGGTTTTTTAAACGCAATTTGTTAACTGAACTGCATTGAAAAGAAGGGTTCGCGCCTAATAGTTCACCAAACTGTGTTTTTTTATAGTTTGCAAACTGAAACTCTCAGTTATCTAAGATTTTCTGGACACAAATTCATCCATTGTCACATATATTGTCATGAACCATCTAAAACTTATATTCTAAATAAAAAATCGTATATTGCTGTAGTTAATAGTTACCCTTGACTCTACCATAGCAAGGAAATTTCTTGTTATTCGCCAAATTCCCCAACACACTTAATGATTAAAATTATATGTTTAGATGTTTGTGACTACAAAATGTAAAAAATCATGCTTAATATTGAAGGCTCGTACACACTTAATGATTAAACCAACAACAAAATTACAACATTATTATAGAAAAATTATTTAAAGATATAAATAAAATGATGAAAACTATCAAAATCTCTTATTCCTTTTATATATTGTTATAGTATAGATAATATTGTTCCTATTGTAATGGGGTGGTTCCTATTTTATTCGATTTTTTTTACCCAAATTGATTTTTTTTGTTAGTTCCTATTTTAATGAGATTTAACTATTTTGTTAATTAATAAATTAAATAATATTATAAAAAAGGATAAAATGGTAAATAAAGTACTTTAAATGAAAGGTAATTTTGAAAAGGGAAAAAGTCAGGTCAAATTCATGTATTTTCTTTATATATAACATAGATATTTCTTAAAACTATTCACGGATGTGAATAGTTAGATAATGAAAAGAATTGGGTGTGGTTTATGTTAAGATCCTTTTTTTTCTACAATGTTAGATACGTCAATGTAAAAGTGAGTTGAAAAAAATAGTGTAAAAATTAATTTTTAGCTTCAAATAAAATCAATTTTTTAGGCAAAGTCCATTCTACTTTAGAGGAACCAAACTATGTCAAAATCAACTCTAAAATAAATTTTTGACTCCTTCAAAAATTAAATCAAACATACACTTAATTACATTTATAAAGGATTTGGAGAAGATGAAGGATTATATAAATCCTATGGGAAAGGAAAACCGAATAAAATGCTAAAATTTGAATCTGCTTAGTCATGAGAATCAATGGTGGTTTGTACACGGTCAATTACACTACTCCGTAACTAAAAAGCTAGTTTATGATTAACAATATAACTCCCCAATATTTATAAGTGTTTTCTTAGTAAACTTCTTGATTTATTATTTGAGTAAATATTTAAGCTAGGTGTTAAGGAATTAATAAAATTTGTTTAATACAAAGGATTAAATAAAAAAATTAGATCTTTCATTCTATTGGATAATATTAATATTGGAGGCGTGACATGCCCTATTGAATTGTATTTTGTATGGTCGGAATTTATTCAATGAAGTACAAATCTAGTTATTTAAAATTATTTTAATTACCTAGTTTAATTGTTTGAACTAAATTAGATAATTACAGTAATTTTAAATAATTAGATTCATACTTGGTTAAATAAATTTTGATAATATAAGACACGAACCAATTGGACATGTCACGCTTAGGCCTCTAATAAAAAAATATATAATATTAAAATATATATATAATTAAAATTAGGTTGCCAAATGGGTCGTTATTATTTTGCAAATCAAAGCGGTCCATTGAATGGACATAATTTTTTTAAATCGGGCAATATTTGAATCATTGTTGAGTCTTGCATATCAAGCATAAATTTCTTGTTTATGATAAAAAGGTTTCTTGTTTGGTAGTTTACTTGTTTTTATTTGAGAAGTATTTTATCATTCATTTTATAACATTTACCATTTTAGATACCAAAGAAGATATGTTTGATGGATGCCTTGCTTGAAACGCGTATGGGGTAAACTTGGATTTTTGCAATTAAAATGAATTTTTTATTTATTCTCTATTGCAATTAAAATGAACATTTTATTAATTCTCTATGTGTCATTTACTTTATTTAAATTTTTATCATTTGAAACTTGTTTAGAAATGTGCATGTGAGTTTTCTTCTGTTAAGAAACAATTGACTCTAACTACTAAAGTTTTCAATTAAATTATTTAAGAACTTTTGTCCAAGTTCTTTTAGAAATTTATTATTGATGGCTATTTTAAAAAATGAAAAGTAGTAAAAAGGAGATTAAATTCATAATTAGTTAATGATTTAGAACATTTATTTCACAATTCAAATGATTAATTTAATTTAATTATTTCATCAATGTAAAGTCTCTTACCACGTATTCAATAATTTTCAAAGAAAATAAATCTTGTCGCATTTTATAAGGTAAATAAATATTTATCTAACAATTTGGAAACAAATCAGAGGGTTACAAACATAAGGTAACAATTAAATGATATCCCTCTAAATGCTACAAGATGTTTTGTAAGATTCCTCTAGACAAATATTAGTCGAGCAAGTCTTAAATATGTTAGTTTTCCTTTTATGCTTCATGCTTAAAAATTGAGATTTTTTACATGGTTTGGTTTCAACTTAGGTTACGTTATTTACTGAATATAAAAGAGGTTATTTACGTATCAAAATTATCCGTTTACATTTTACTTATGTATAGATAGAATCTATTCATTCAAAACTAAATTTTCCTATCTTGAACCAAACAATCATTTATTGTACCCGTTAACCATGAAAAGATAATTTGTTTTGGGTATAGTTGAGGTTTTATTTCTTTAGTTTAAATTTTGCTATGAGAATTTTCAGATTCTAGTTTAATTTTATTTAAATGGGCGCATCACTTTGACTTTAAAGAATAATTTCTTACGTGAATTAATAACTAAAATAATATTTTCTCTGACCATGACATTGAACACTTATAAGATATCAAGTCATGATTGTCGAAGACGAACATGGACATGTTATGTTTATTTTATTTTTTGAATTAGATGTATTTATGATTTAAAATAATGGAAAACTATCTAAGGGTGCTTTGGGGTTTGAGGGTAGGGGAGTAAAGAGAAATCTTCAACCATTTTTAAGTGAGTGTTTTTATAGATTGATTTTTTTATTGAATTTAAACTTTTTATCTAAACCCTCCAACATAATGTTTAGTTCCATTTAGGAAAATTTTGTTTTATGAAATAAACCCCTCAAAGCTCCCCCTTTCAAATCTTTTCGTTCCTTACACTCTTTAAAAAAGATAATCTTCGTAGATACATGTGTTGGGTATTCATGAAAATCATATTTCACATATATCACATAAATTACATTTCACATAATCATATTTCACATAAAAGACATTTTATACAAGCCACGTTTCACATAAATTACATTTTACACAAGCCACACTTCACATAAATCATATTTCAAATAATCATATTTTAGAGAAGTCACGTTTTACACATAAATCCTAGTTCACATATATCATATGTCGCATAAGTCACATCTCACATAAATAACATGATCATGTCATCAAGATTGATTATAACATGTAATTAAGATTGATTTAAATATGATTTAGTCCCTAAAATTATAGCGGTGTTTAATTTTAGTCCTTGTAAGATTTTTGTTCGACTTCAGTCTACGCAAATTAAAAATATATTCTTTTTAGTCTTTATCGTCGTATGTGGCCAATAAACTAATCGCGGGGACTAAAAGCATCAAATTTTGAATTGCAAAGACTAAAGCCAAACAAAAAAGAAACTCACAGGGACGAAAACAAAAAATTACTATAATTGTATGGACTGAAATTACATGTAAATAATATTCAAAAGAATGAAAAAGACATTCAAAGATATAAACCATGATCTCATGTCCTAAAAGTCACATCTTAACACTAACGTAAGACTATTAATACTTAATTTCAAGAATTATACAACATCTCTCTAAAGAATACATATGTTAAGAAAAAACTAAGAAAAATAGGTTGTTACACAAGTGGTTTTGGGTAATATTTAAACCCTAAAGAAATCAAAAGTGAAAATACCAATCATACAATTTAAACCGTAAAGAAATCTAAAGTGAAAATAACAATCATACAAATAATCCAAAGTCCTTAATCAATACAAGATGAGTAGTAATGTTCATATTGAGTTTAAATAGTATGAACTTTCGTTCATAGTATGAACTTTAGAACATATGACCCGACTCATGTCTAATATATTAATTTTAACTAGAGAAATAATAATAATAATAATAATAATAAGATAAATTTCATGTGTAACATATCATATCCTCCTCACTCATTAAACACTCAACTGAGACATGATATGATAGTTTATCATATTTCATCTCTTATCATGAGCATCAAACTAGCACTTCAATTTTATTTTTCTAAATTTTTATTTATTTTAATCGATAACAGGGAGATGAAAGAATCATGCAGTAACAATTGTGATAGAGAGGATGTGCAAAACAAGGTTGAGAGAATTCATTTTCATAAATAATTAAAATTATATTTTGACATTTTAATTTTGTTTTAAAACGCTAGATTTATATTAAAAAAATAATAAAAGAAAATGGTGAGAAATATACGAGTGTTTTTGTTATTTGAGAATTTTTTTGAGTGATAAGGGGTGTTATAGTTGGAAGGTGTAACATCCGGCGGCTCACCAGCCCACTCTGGCTGGCCCCGCCGCGATGTACTCATGACCTTCTCCACCCCCCATGTGGAGTTTTTGCCTTCCGTGGGAATCGAACTCCGTACCTGAGGCTTAAGTACAAGTTCCTTGCATTCCAACAACGGCGCCATTTTGTTGAAGCAGTATTTCATACAACAAAAGTAAGTATTTTCAATTATCGTCTCCACAGGGATTGGTGCGTTACTTCGAACCGTTCAACAATCGATATTGTTTTGAGTTAAGGGTTTGTACTATTGATTTCATAAAATGACGGAATGTAAATGCGGGAATTAAAACGACAAGTAATAGGGAATAAAAGTATTGGAATTAGAGTTCATCAATCTTGCAAAGAATGTAATAAATAAATCATGCATATGAATTTAGCGTTTTAGCATAAATATCACGTATCGCTCGACAACGTCATTGATTTCCCAAATGACATCGTGAGATCGATCGTATCGTTTAATCGACGATTTCCCAATCAATCAAACGATCCGAAAGCATTACGATCCGAAACTTAGTGCGATTATCAAAACCCAAATCCATTTCTAGATTTTCTTATTTTGATAGAAGATTATTCTTAAACATAGATTCAAAAGTATTTGTCAATATCATTTGAATCAATCATGAGAGTGAAAAGCAAGAATAACTTCATAAACACTTAAATTGCCAAAATCATATATTCACATAATCATATATTACATCAAAGATAGAAAGATTACCTCTAATCCCAACAAAGGGATGTTAGTTGCTCATTTTCATGACAACTATACAAAAGATAAGAGAAAAGATGAAGATCATGACCCAAAGTCTTGATTTCCCAAAGCCCTTGGTGGATTTCCACAATTCAATCCTTTTGCTCCTTGAAGATCACTACTTCTAGCCCTAATTACTAAGTCCTAAACTACTACTAAAGCAATCCTAACAATTGGAAGTGAAAAGTTCTCAAGGTTCTCCAACTGGTTTTCTCCAGAAAATGAGCTTAAAAATGCTTTATATTCTGAATTTTTGCACGCTCGCTACAAGCGATGAGCTGGTCGCTTGTAGCGAGGAAGTCTGTTGGTCAATGGGGATCCTCCACGTCAGCATGGAGCCTTAAACCGCCCTTGGTCGCTTGAAGCGACCAGTCCATCGCTTGAAGCGTGGCAACTGGCGCTTGAAGCGATGAAGCCTTCAAATTCCCTGCCTATCCTCGCTTGTAGCGAGGAAGTGCGTGCTTGAAGCGATGAGTTCAATCAAAACTTCATAAACCTTTGCTCAGCATGATCAAGCATAAATTTCCTGCAATAATAACATGGGGTAAGGCATAGGATCACAAATATAGCATTTGAACCATAAATATGAGCTTATCCTAAGATAACTTGTGAAATAAGTTACATAAGTGCCTTAATTAAATGTGCTTTTTATCCACTTTCTGGCACTTATCACACTCCCCAACTTAAATCTTTGTTTGTCCTCAAACAAAGGACACAACAAATAAGGAAACAAGCTTTAACCATGGCTTTGAGCGAGAATGCAAAAGAATTAAAAGTTTGAAGCACAAAAGTGTCAGATGAGTGATTCAACGTGATTGCGCAAGCTAGGATTAGGTTTCTCATTAACCGAGATACATACTATGAATGTGAACTAGTTCTAAACACAAAGCATCTAATCATACAATTCTTAACAAGCAACTTGTTTAAAATTGAACCAAACCTAACACACTTCTAATTAAAGTATATGAACATATTGAAATCTATTGTGAGGGTATGAACACTCATCCAACAAACATGATAACATTCCAATTAAATTATGTGTCCATCTAATTATCATTTCCAAAAGCATAAAAGGCATTGATCAAAAGGTCTTTAAGGGTTGTAATTGGGCTAGGTTACAAAAGAATTGTCATATGTGGGATATTTGAATTCAAATGGCCAAGCAAAAGGAACATTCAATCTATTTACAAACTTCCTTCTTTTTCCAATACAACACTTGGTGAATTTCATACTTTTCTTTTCTTGATTGATCTTGACAACTTTTTCTTTGAATTATTGCAAACCTTTTCATTTTTTCTCTTTTCTTTTTCTTGGTTTGCTTTTCTTTCTTTCTTTTTTTCTTTTCTTTTCTTTTTGTTTTCTTTTTCTTTTTGTCAAGATCAATTATCACATTCACCATTACATTGACATAAACATAACCTCCCTTTCTCCCCAACTTATTTCAATGACACCTTAATCGAATGTTCCTTTATCATTATGGCAAAGGTCAATAAAAACGATGGATAAGGGTTCACAAGAAAACAACTATCAGAATTCAATAAAGAGTTAACTATGAACTGAATTTTTTTACAAACTCCGGCAATTTAAATAAGCAATTGAGCTTATTAAAATTGACAGTTCACAACTAACAATTCTGATTCAATAGGCTCAGAGGGGTTAACAGATACTCACTCTTCTCACAGGGTAGGTTTATTTGGTCAAGTATTTCACTCAATTTCAAAAAAAAATGCCTTGATCATTTCAATGCTTTTATACAATTTAAAACAACAAAAGATTTAACATAAAATAACCGAGTTAAACATGAAATGTTGGTCTCCTGCATATATATACAATGGTTAAGGATTCCTCACATCTTGGCTAGTTCTATATTGGTTCAAAACTAAACAAATGCTTGCTTAAAACTGAATAAATTAACTTGTGTGTAAAGAACTTATTCACATTCAAGAATATACCTAGAAAAACAAGAAAACGAGTACCTTAGCTGCGCGCTTTAACACTCATTCTATCATTATCACTCAAATGATTCTAAGCTCGAGCACTGGCTTTTGAATCTTTCTTTCCAAATTGTTGGGATATTTTCAAAAAATTAAACCAAAAATAAATAACAAAGCATAGATAAAACATAAACTATACTAAACATGTAATACCCAAAATAAATAACATAATAGCAAAAGGTAACATCATCCATGGTACAAAAAAAAAAAAACATAATTAAAACAAAGTACAAAACATAATAAAATGTTATAAAAGTACAAAGCTTAATAAATAAAATGAAAGGGATGATAAAACAAAATTCTGCAGCTTTGCATCAAAATCAGTCTGAATCTGAATCCATGTCCTCAGAATCTATCATAGCTGCAGCCATACGGTCAATGCTATTTGTAGCCCCCGATGAATCATCACCAAGATCGTCATCAACATCAGCATCGTCGTCACCATCATCACCGGCATCCTCATCACCAACATCCGCTGCAGCTGCCCCTCCAGGAAAGAAAGGCATGTCCCCAGGCCAAGCTATGTGCTCTGAGAAGAAGGCTGGCGTCCATGTGCTCTGGCCACTGTCATGCAGATGACTCTGAATAGTCGTTAGAGCCCGGTGATTAGACGCATTCTGCGCCATCAGAAAAGAGCTCACCATAGAAGAGTCCCAACTCGAGAAATCCAGTGGAGGAAAGGTCGGGCCCTGAGGGTGGCTAGGTTGATGTGGTGGTGGTGGTGGTACACTAGAAGGACCGGCTGATGTGGAAGGTCCGGCTGAGGAAGAAGGTGGGGCAAGAGGTGCGGGGGTGGAGCAATACCTATTGATGTACCTGTCATCAATAGGATTCTTTATCTCTTCATCTACCTGATTGGGCATGTGTACCCTAGCCCTTCTACAAAGTCCCATAATCAAGCCAGGAAAGGTCAGTGGGCATTTGGGTTTGCCTGGGGGTAGGATGCCGCTCTCAGCTACAACCCGCATCTCATTGGCTATTATCCTTGCAACGTCAACCTGACGGTTGCTAAGGATATAGTGGAGAAGGGGGGTAACATCGAGTGTGGTAGAAGAAGTATGTGATTTAGGCCGGATATTATATAGAATTAGGGTAAGGACTACCTGAGCAGGTGTGGTCATGTCGTCCCTGAATGCTCTAAAGGGCTTACCCGAAGCCTTACTCACATCATAAGATTTCCCCTCCTGGAAGATCTCTCGTGCTATCAGCTCGTGATCCCAATTCCCCGCTCTTTGATGCTCGTGATAAGCACACAACCGCTTATAATTAATTAGGTCATCCGGGAAAGTAAGGTCCAGGGGATTACCTAAGTATTCGCTGATTGCATCCCTATGAAACATGATAGTACGGCCTCGGACAAATGTTGTCCAGGTGAAGTCATCCGATGGGTCTGCTGGGATCGCGTTTGCGTAAAATTCTCGCACAACGTCATAGTTGATCTTCCTCGGTGGAGTGCACAGTATCCCCCATTTTCTTTCATTGAGCATGTGTGCTATCCCTCCATATTCTCCCTCTTCTGATATCTGGAATTGCTTCTCAGACCAGATTCTCCGTCTTTTCAGCTCCTCATACCGTTCTTGATTCCTCAAGCTCAAGAAACGGCTAGCGTCATGCGGTTGAGGGTTGGCTCTTGGTCGAGATGACGAGCTCTCAACGTTCCTTTGTCTTTTGGATGAAGATTTGGGTGTCATTCCTACACAAGGATTAAAACAGATAAAAATTAGGTAGGATACAAGTCAGGTTCAAATCAAAAGAAAAATAAAACAAATTCTGGGTTTCGTCGCTACAGCGACAGCTTGGTCGCTTGTAGCGAGCGAACCCAGAAATTGCTGGTTTCCTGCGCTACAAGCGCACTGTAGCGAGGAAGACCCATTTTCAAAAATCATGATTTTATGGATTTAAACCTACTTGTAGCATGCGAAATTTACCCTTAAGCTAATATAAATGAATAAAAATCACTTAAACTTCCTAATCATCAAAAACCCTAAATTATTTTGAATTTTTACAATTAGGTTTTTTCAAAATACGAATCTTATGAACAAGAGGATGAAAGGGGAGTTTTCTAAGTGATTTAAGTTCATTTACTAAAGCTTAAACTACAGATAAACATAGGTTTAATAACAGGGCAGAATCTTAGTTCAAAATCTCAAAACCCTAAACCCTAAATTTTTAATACGCATGCAGGCATCAATAATCAGTAAAGAGCATATAAACAGTAACAGAAATGGACGAAAAACATACCTGGATGTTGTTAAGATGAAAGATTACACAGGTACAGAGTTGATTTTGCAGGATTTTGCAGAAATGTTAAAGCACAAAAATGCAGGAATGCAAGTAATGGAAATGGAATGTGTTCAGATGTATGGTGTGCGAAAAATAAGAACAAAAACGGCTAGTGCATTAATGAAAGTGGTTGGGAGGTAGGGCAAAAGTCAGTAGTGGCCTGGGAAATATAAAACTGGTTTCTGCTACGGTCGCTACAAGCGCGCGACCTGTCGCTACAGCGACAGGCTTTAAGCCCATCGCTACAAGCGTGGTGTGGCGCTACAAGCGCAAGGTTTGGAATCCATCGCTACAAGCGACAAGTGCAAATTTCATCGCTACAGCGATGAATCTGTCGCTGTAGCGACCATGACAGGAAACAGAAAAATAAAATTTTGAGTCTTAGCCACTATCCCTACTTGCATGGATGGATGTTAAAAATTAAAATACTAATCAAAAACAACAAACCTACAGAGTTGGGTTGCCTCCCAACAAGCGCTTGTTTTACGTCGTTAGCTCGACGCCTGATTCGTTAGGGTGGCCAATACGAGACGGAAAGCACATCAACTTTTGTACTCCTTTGCACCGGGAGGAATTCCATGAACTTGAAGAACAGCTGATGTGGAGTCCATAACCTCCCTAACCAAAATAAGCTGAGCAAGGTACACAAGCAATCTAAAACCAATTCCAATCCGGCCTTGCTCACTTTCAACCCCTCTTCCTTAGAAGTTTCTTCCTTGTTAAGAAATTGTCCCATCTTCTCAAGATCCATCTCTTCAGTGCTATCAACAATGCTGGCCTCGTCAGAATTTGACCATTCTTGAGGAAGTTCTAAGTTGTGTGGTATTTCTAATTCTTCCACTAATGGCTCTATACCACATCCTTTAAACATTGGCTCTTCCTCACTCTCATCAACATCATCTTCAACAATCTCTCCACATTCCAAAGTGGATTGATTGTTGGTCTGAACATCCAGGATTCTTGGTAGAACATTGAATTGCACTCGCAAAATATCCAATTGGCATGATATAGCTCTCAATCTCTGGTTGGTATTTTGCATGTTGATCATGGATTGTTGCATGAACATATTCAGAATATTCTCTGTTCTTGCCATTTGTTCATCTTCAGACGGATATTGTTGATATTGTTGATAAGCTTCATACTCGTATGGATCATAGTAGTTGAAATAATCATGATGATCAGCCATGATTTCTTTCAATGAGAATCTGAAACACAATTAACTAACAAGAAACTTTTCTTTGCATAGCAAAGAGGGTTAATGCCAAACAGTTTAATATACAAAAGAAATGATAGAATATTAACACGATATATACAAAAGCTCAAAACAACACAAACTATTGCGATGTTCAAAATAAGTAAACACTAATCCCCGGCAACAGCGCCATTTTGTTGAAGCAGTATTTCATACAACAAAAATAAGTATTTTCAATTATCGTCTCCACAGGGATTGGTGCGTTACTTCGAACCGTTCAACAATCGATATTGTTTTGAGTTAAGGGTTTGTACTATTGATTTCATAAAATGACGGAATGTAAATGCGGGAATTAAAACGACAAGTAATAGGGAATAAAAGTATTGGAATTAGAGTTCATCAATCTTGCAAAGAATGTAATAAATAAATCATGCATATGAATTTAGCGTTTTAGCATAAATATCACGTATCGCTCGACAACGTCATTGATTTCCCAAATGACATCGTGAGATCGATCGTATCGTTTAATCGACGATTTCCCAATCAATCAAACGATCCGAAAGCATTACGATCCGAAACTTAGTGCGATTATCAAAACCCAAATCCATTTCTAGATTTTCTTATTTTGATAGAAGATTATTCTTAAACATAGATTCAAAAGTATTTGTCAATATCATTTGAATCAATCATGAGAGTGAAAAGCAAGAATAACTTCATAAACACTTAAATTGCCAAAATCATATATTCACATAATCATATATTACATCAAAGCTAGAAAGATTACCTCTAATCCCAACAAAGGGATGTTAGTTGCTCATTTTCATGACAACTATACAAAAGATAAGAGAAAAGATGAAGATCATGACCCAAAGTCTTGATTTCCCAAAGCCCTTGGTGGATTTCCACAATTCAATCCTTTTGCTCCTTGAAGATCACTACTTCTAGCCCTAATTACTAAGTCCTAAACTACTACTAAAGCAATCCTAACAATGGGAAGTGAAAAGTTCTCAAGGTTCTCCAACTGGTTTTCTCCAGAAAATGAGCTTAAAAATGCTTTATATTCTGAATTTTTGCACGCTCGCTACAAGCGATGAGCTGGTCGCTTGTAGCGAGGAAGTCTGTTGGCCAATGGGGATCCTCCATGTCAGCATGGAGCCTTAAACCGCCCTTGGTCGCTTGAAGCGACCAGTCCATCGCTTGAAGCGTGGCAACTGGCGCTTGAAGCGATGAAGCCTTCAAATTCCCTGCCTATCCTCGCTTGTAGCGAGGAAGTGCGCGCTTGAAGCGATGAGTTCAATCAAAACTTCATAAACCTTTGCTCAGCATGATCAAGCATAAATTTTCTGCAATAATAACATGGGGTAAGGCATAGGATCACAAATATAGCATTTGAACCATAAATATGAGCTTATCCTAAGATAACTTGTGAAATAAGTTACATAAGTGCCTTAATTAAATGTGCTTTTTATCCACTTTCTGGCACTTATCAACTCCGTACCTGAGGCTTAAGTACAAGTTCCTTGCATTCCCACTACCAATTGAGCTAGTAGCTCAATTGGTAGTGGGAATGCAAGGAACTTGTACTTAAGCCTCAGGTACGGAGTTCGATTCCCACGGAAGGCAAAAACTCCACATGGGGGGTGGAGAAGGTCGTGAGTACATCGCGGCGGGGCCAGCCAGAGTGGGCTGGTGAGCCGCCGGATGTTACAGAAGGAGTGACAAAAATCTATTTTAAAATACTTAAATATAATTAAGAGGAGTTTGATCTTGTATTTACCCAACTCACAGAAACGAGTTTTGTTGGTTATGTAAATGTTGGCTTCATTGTTTGGTAAAATCAAAATGCAAGCAATACGTTTTCCATATGTTAAAGACGACTTCAGAAGCAAGGAACTGGTTTTAAAGAGGTTCAGAAGCTGAAATTTGCATTTCTGGACCTTCAGAAGCTGAAATGAACCAGTTACTAGCCAGGAATTTCAATTGGCATCAGAGCAGGCACCCAACCTGTATTTGGGTGAGCTCTAGGGTAGTTTATTTCTGGCTTTATGGAGAAAGAAGGAGGTTTTGTTAACAGGCCACCCCTGCTGGATGGAACAAATTATGATTATTGGAAATCACGCATGAGTGCATTCCTAAAATCTATGGATAGCAAGACCTGGAAAGCTGTTCTGAAGGGTTGGGAACATCCAGTTGTGACTGATAAAGATGGTAAGAAGACAGCAGTTTTAAAACCAGAAGAAGATTGGACCAAGGATGAAGATGATCTATCTCATGCAAATTCCAAAGCCCTGAATGCTATTTTCAATGGAGTGGATAAGAATGTATTCAGGATGATCAAGCAGTGCACAATTGCCAAGGATGCCTGGGAGATACTGAAGGTTGCTCATGAAGGCACCTCAAAGGTAAAGCTGTCCAGACTTCAGCTTCTGACAACAAAGTTTGAAAATATCAGAATGCTGGAGGATGAGAACATACAAAGCTTTTACATGAACATTCTGGACATGGCTAATTCTTTTGAATCCCTTGGAGAAAAAGTTTCAGATGAGAAACTTGTTAGAAAAATTTTCAGATCCCTACCCAAGAGGTTTGATATGAAAGTAACTGCTATAGAAGAAGCACATGATATATCTAGCATGAAGGTTGAAGAATTGATAGGTTCTCTTTAGAACTTTGAATTAAGCAGAACTGATCAGAAGGGTAAAGGTGTTGCATTTGTTGCTGATACTGAATGTGTGGATGATGATAGCTCATCAGAAGCTCTTGTGCTGCTGAGTAAACAATTCAAGAAGTTCCTGAAGCAGAAGACAAGAACTGATGACAAAAGCAATCAGTCAAAGAAAGTTCAGTGTTTTGAATGTGAAGGCTATGGACATGTCAAGTCAGAATGTCCTAATTTTCTCAAGCAACAGAAGAAGAGTTTGATTGTTTCCTGGTCTGATGATGACTCAGAAGAAGAAGAGAATAAGCATGTCACTGCTTTAACTGGTAAATTCTGGGCTGATGATCAAGTTATGGGTTCAGAAACTTGTTCAGAATCTGAATCAAGTGATCAAGAATCATCCTCTGAAGTTTTGGCTACCTATCACAAAAATCCTGCTGAGTTTTGCAAGAAGATGCAATGTCAATTTGATGAAGTGTGCAAGCAAATGGAAGAGCAGAAGAAAATTAATACTCAACTTCAGATTGAGAGGGGTGAACACTTAGAGAAGATTTCTGTTCTCAGTAATGAGGTAATTCAACTCAATTCACAACTTGATCAGATGAAGAAGCAAGTTAGAATGTTAAATTCTGCTACTGATGTGTTGGATGAGATTCTGGAGAATCAGAATCAGGGAAAGCCAAATGGAATTGGGTTTAATAATCAGAATCTGAATATCAAACAACAAAAACCTGCTAAGAGGTTCACACCTGCTGCTGCTCATGTTCCACTGATAAGAAAACCTAAGAACAAACCTCAGGAATTCAAAGATAAGAAGGCTACTCAACCTTGGGTTTGTCATCATTGTGGTAAAAAGGGTCACATTAAACCTTTTTGTTACAAGTTGCATGGTTATCCCAAGCATTTTCAACACAGGAAAACTGAACCAGCTGTGAATAAAAGCAAAATCAAGAAAGTTTGGAGACCAAAGTGTGAAGGTGTTGCTCAGAGTCTGAACAAAGGAAAAGGAAAGGCTGTTGCTGATGACAGCAAGCCAATTCCTGTAGCACAGAAGAATTCTGGTGCTGGACCATCCAAAGTCTGGAGCAAAGTTCCTGTTCCTGATCAGAAGGCTCTAGTTTCTAGTAAATCTGAAGATGATGTGACATGTGTTCAGAAAAGAGTTGCTGATTTTGAGAAGCAAATTGCTGGGAAGAAGGTTTTAAATGTGCCTGAGGCACATATTAATTGAGGAGCATCTGTTGTTTGTGTCTGATGAAGACTAAGCATTTTCTGGTGCTGAGTCTGAAGACTGGCTTGTTTGTGGCTGTTGTGATTTTCTGCTTTGTGTTTCTGGTTTGCTTGTATGTTGTACTCTGCAGTTGTGCTGTTCTCTGCATTTTTTTGTGTTTGGTTGTTCTTCTGCTGGGTGGATTCTTTGTGGTTCTGATCTTTGCAAGTGTCCTGTGCTAGGTTATGTGTGTTCTGAGTTGTGTTTCTTCTCCTGATGTTTGCTGATGTTTTGCTGGTGCTTTGTCAAAGTTGTTTGGCTAAAAAGGGGGAGAAGTATGTGTGATTGGTGATTGCTGATCTGGTTGTTCAGGGGGAGTGTTCCTGAGTTTGTGGGCTTCTTGTCAGAAGCTGAGCTGTTCAGGGGGAGTACCTGAGTTCTGTGTTTCAGGGGGAGAAGAGATGTTCTTCAGAAACTGATGTTGTGTGTTGCAGGGGGAGTATTTTGAAGTTTGTTTGTGTTTTAATCCCCTGCTGACTCTGCTGCATTTGTTTGAATTTATGTGGAGTTCTTCATTGTTGATTAATTTTGTTGAGTGAAGGACTTGTGTTTATGAAGCATTTGATTTTAGCCAAAAATTTGCCAAAGGGGGAGATTGTTGGTTATGTAAATGTTGGCTTCATTGTTTGGTAAAATCAAAATGCAAGCAATACGTTTTCCATATGTTAAAGATGACTTCAGAAGCAAGGAACTGGTTTTAAAGAGGTTCAGAAGCTGAAATTTGCATTTTTGGACCTTCAGAAGCTGAAATGAACCAGTTACTAGCCAGGAATTTCAAGTTTATCGTGCCACACAGAGAGAGCTAAAGACATAATTAGTTCTTGATGTCTTCATAAGAAATCTATCTATGGATGTTATAATTAATTTAATTACTTTAAGTTTTGATAAGTTCCAAATTTACTTAAAATTTAATATATTTTCACATATTAAATCACCCCAATTTATTGCACATACTATATAGTCAGGTTTTATACATGATCATAGTCATTTTGACCTATTTCTTCTCAAATGTGTGTTTCCTAGCTTCTCTAGTAAAGCGTTAGGTATAATTGATTTTGGGTGTTTTGAGCAACACTGAGAAATGCATTAAAAATATAAAGGCAAAGAGGTTTATCTGATTGATTGAATGTGTCAATTACAATGTATGATCTGGATATTTATAGCAAAAAACTAAACCTATTAGGCAATCAATGTGGCTTACACTCTTGAGGCTTTGTTGGACTAATTTTGCGGGTTGTATGTGTTGACTTCCTTCCTAGTGGGATCGTTGTGCCCCATGTTCGGTTTTAGTCTTCTCTTATATACATTGATTGGATGTAATTAAAGAAATTCCAAAAATACCCATGACAATTTGTTATTGTCATTATAAAACTGTTATGGGAGGTCGGGTTTCCTACTCACACTAGTACAAAAAACACTTTTTAGAGAGGATGCTTAAGTCGGTTCTCGCTGCCACCCGACTTAACAAGTGACACGATGGCAGTTTTGCAATTCTTTCAATCTTTCATAAGTCGGTTATCTACTTAGCCGACTTAAAAAACATTCTAAAGTAAGGTTGAATACCGCTAAGTTGCCGGTTTGAGTCTTGGCTCTGGAAAAAAGAAACATAATCTCTTAAAAATCCCCCAAAAAAACAATTATCTCTCAAAATATTTATATAAAAAAAACTAACCCCAATTTTTTTTAGTTCTTGTTGAACGCAAAGTCATTACCCCTCCCTCTCTCTGAAACTCTCTCTCTCTCTCTCTCTCTCTCTCTCTCTCTCTCTCTCTCTCTCTCTCTCAAAGCCTATCGATAATCCTCCACAAGCTCCATAATCATCACGGATTCGCTTCACCTTCTTCGATGCCTATGCAGAATCATCATCTTCATCACTCTCTCTTTCATCGATCCACAAATTCTGCGAACTTTGAACCCTAATTTCACATTTCTTAGCTCTTTCTTTCTTCATCTCTGAATTTCGTCTCTTCAATTCACCTGGTTAGTTTTATCACCATCTCTACAATTTCAATTTTTTCCATATTTCACTTCACTCACTCATCACAATACTAGGTTATCGCTTTTCACTAATTTTCATAACTTTAGCTTTTGTTCAGTAACAATTTTAGTTTTGATTTTGATTTTTTTTATTTTCCCAGTAAATTGTTGCAAGAAAAAATATTACTTTTTTAATTTAGTTGTTAATTTAATTGTGTAATTTGATTCTGTACATGTAAAGTAGCAAAATTAAGTGAACTTATTTTTTTAGTGATTTTATGTTTGTATGATTAAGCACCCCAACTACAAATCGATGTTGTCGATCTTCAACCACGTGAAGGAGTTATGCATTACTCGAGGTCCAAATCAAGGTTTTATTTGTTCAGTTTTCACATTTCAGATCTACTTCTGTTTTATTTCTTAATCTTGCTAATATGATTCATCTTTACCTATGCTTGTTAATGGTGTTATTGTGTTGCATATGAAGTGTTTGATAATTTGATCAAAATTTTTGAATATATTCTGCAATTGTGTGCTTAATTTGACTCTGTTATTGTGTTGCATATGAAGTGTTTGATAATTTGACTCAATGAAATTTGACTCTCTAATTGTGAGTATCTCCATAGAAATTCATTTTATTTTGTGGTTAGTGATCTTAATAATGTATCAGAATTAATATTAATGAGAAATTGTGATTGAATTTTATTGATTTTGTGTTTGATAATTGTTATTGGTTTAATACTTCAGTACTATTATCATTAATAAATTGATATGTATAACATATTGGATTAACTTCAGTACTAGTGTTTGATTATAAATGATTGGATGTAGATGATATATGTCAAAGATAAAGGGGCTTAAGTGTCCTTTATTACTGGGCTTGGTTAATAAATCAACATGTAGCTGGCGCATACATTTCCCTTACCTGCATGATGTTTGCTAGCCAGTTTGTCCTTCCTTTTACCTTACGTATTGGAATGTTATAAGGTTGTAACTTCAATCTTAGCATCAGTTGTGCAACTAAGTGGCAAAGTTGATTATATTGGTATTATTGTTGAAAGTTGACTAGCTATAGAAGACCTCCTGGATCTACTTCAGATTCAAGTCCTATGATTTATCATTTTGTTAATCGTATGGTGCACCATGTTGATTTTTCTTATATCAGTCAAGATGTTCTTTGGATTAAATGATTATTTCTTTTTACTTTTATCATATTAATGAAATTTTTATTTCTCTTCGGACATTTGCAGGGAGTACAGCTGTGATGTCAGTAGACTTTCACCCAATCAAACATGACATTATTTGCTCTTGTGATAATAAGGAGATAAGATATTGGAGTATTGAAAATGATAGTTGTGTTGAGGTTTTCAAGGTAAGAAATCTCAAACAGATATTGTGAAGCAGATCCCAACGTACTATTATAGATTGATTGCAAATTAATTTAAATTTTCCAATACTTTGTCAGGGTGGTGTAACTCGGGTGAGATTTCAACATGGTTTGGGAAAGCTTCTTGCAGTTATTGTCAATAATGTAATACTCATTCTTGACGCAAAAACTTTGAGCTGTAGATTTGACCTACATAATTTAGTTTCTTTTGTGATTCAGAAAGTGATTTTTTATTACATTATCATAGCTTAACAATATATATTGCAATTACAATTTAGTATCAAGATATCAACACGAAGAAACTAAGCGGGCTATCATAAGGTTGGAGCAGGACGCTCATTCTTATATGTAGAGAGTCATGGCTTCACATGGCGCATTGGCCCTATTATATGGTCGCCACTCAAAGTACTATATCAAGAAAACTGAGGTATTTGTCACTTAAGCATGTAAACTACTTCCTTGATCTTCACGTTGTTGGGAGATGTTTTCCGATTATTACTTTTTGAATATTTGAAGTATTACAACCTAATGTTATTTTTTGTGATAATTTCATTATTGCAAAAAAAAAAATCTCACATGCATTACAAAACAAATTTCACATGCACTATGTAGGTTATTAGTACACATATATGGTTGTTTTATTCAGATTGTGTTTCTATCATGAGGTAGTGACCTATTTGTATATTTTGGACTGATTTGTGATGAAAACCAATCAATCTATCCATCAATCAAGGAAATAGTGTAGTTGAGAATACATGTTTCGCAATTATAAATACTAGTGTGTATACTCGTGCAACGCACGGGGAAAATTAATTCTTTGAAAAAGTGCCCGAACTAAAATACACATTTTGTTTTAAATTTTGAAAGGGTGTATAACTATATTTTCTGTGATGTGTTAATAGAATCTAATTGAAGTTGATATTGCAAATTAAATCTAACTAGTGGGTCATGCTTTTATGATAGTTCAAATCATCCTGCAGGTTTTAGTTGGACGATCAATAGAAGGTTTTCATGTAGATATTGACTTAGGCAAAGGAGGTTGTGCCAATCTAATATCTAGACGTCAGGTTGGTTATATTTAGTTATTTACCAACTCTAACTTAATGCAGTTTTTTTTTGGTGTGTGTGGGTGTATCTACTCGTTTAAAATCCAGACTATGTCGTGTATGCATCGGAAAATTAGTTTATAGTTACACTATGGTGATGAACTAATCACATCAATATGCTTAAGAAATTACTTCAATGGTAAATAGTTGGTCTTCACCACCAAATATAATTTGACCTTAATATACCAACTAAACCTTCCATTTTTATATTTTAGGCAACCATAAAAATGGATAAAGATGGATCGTTCTACATTAAAAACATTGGCAGGAGTTCAATGCTGATAAATAGCACAAAATTGCACACTGGTCAATCTCAAAGACTGCTTTCCGATTATCTGATTGAGGTATAATCATATAGCTCCTTCTAAATCTGTTGATTAGCACTGGTAGCTTCACTGTGAACTGTCTGATTGCAACTGATTCTTTTTCCTGATAAAATAAAACAATGGCGACTGGCTCGTGAAAGTATTGAAAAATGCAGAATTCTTCAAGTGGATTTTTATGTTAGTTAGAGAATCAAATGCTTCATTGTGTTTTTGTTAAACCCCTGCAACTCAAATAAAAAAAAGGTTTATTTTGCAGTCGAAGGGCACACAACTCATATTCGAGATAAATCAAAGTGGTATGAAGCGGTAGCAACTGGAACGAAGTATTGAGTACTGACAATTTTTCGACCTTTTAGTGTGATTGTAAATGATACAAAAAGGTCCATTAACACAGAAGGTGCATTTTGTACGCTCTTTCTGATTTTCGATGAGGAGTGGCCCTGCTGTTGTATTCTGTTGATTTAATTGATGATGTATTCTTCCCGGAAATGAACTTGCGCAACTCTAACCTCCCCCACCACCACCCATGTTCATTTGCCTGCTAGAGTAGATAATTCTTCAACCCAAAAGTTTTGTAATATGGTAAATTCATCAAAACCAAGAGGTACAAAGTTACAATTGTGGAACTACAAGACATGTTTGTTATTTCATAGCGACATTAAGCCCTCTAATACTTTGTTTTATGAATCAATATTAGGCTAGTAATCTATGTATGTAGAACCAATACTTAAGATTATGTAATATAACTACTTGTAGTTAGTTGTCTGGGTCTTAATTTAGATCTCAGTGTAATTGAAATCATGTACAAAAGCCTCTGCCAAAATTATATAGTTTGAGCAGAACAACAGCAGTATGAGGTTCATATAAGAGCAACTGTAATTTTTTTTTGGAAAAGTAGTTTGCCCTTGATTAAGAATGGATGAACTGTTTTTTTTTTTTTTAAAAAAATAATACATCTTAAGTTGGTTCATTTTTTACCCGACTTAAGAAGTCGTTTTCTTGAGTCGACTAAAAATCCAACTTAAGAAGCAAAAACTTCTTACTACGGCAGTTATTAGGTCGGACGCGCGCCCGACTTAACAAGCCATTTTTAACTGACTTAAAAAGGGTTTTCTTGTACAAGTGTCATACACGCCTTGGCACAATTAATGTAGTTATGGGAAAATGAACATAGTTATTAAACTATCTTATCGTTTGAAGCTACGAAAAAAAAGTATTGATGACTACCTAAATATGCTTGAGGAAAGTAATCAGACTCTTCATATCTGATCCAAATCTAAAATGCCAGTTTCAAATCTTTTGACACATGACATTTGAGGGCACCTATTACACTCAAAACTCAAACTCATTTTTTAGTGAAGAACATTTCAAGCGAAGGAGAGGTTCAAAGCAAAGGTGTATCAGGGTCGTTTTATCAACCGTCGAAGGTAACTACATGTCTTGCTCAAAATATTCAAAATTCTACAACCTCGGAAAACTCTCATTTGAAGAATGCTAAAAAAAAGCTTAAAGAGAAGTTTCGGGGGAAGTTTTCCTCGGAAGTTAAATGATATGCGGTATACAGTGTAATAGTTAGTTTACTTTTTGTTTATAAACTGTAAACTCAAACTTTATGCAAATGAGTTTATTTTCGGCCGACATAACTACGCCTACTAGAAACACATCTGTCCTCGTAAGATAATACTCTTATCGGCAACTTTGAAAGAACAATGTATATCTTAATATATATTTTTTAATTGTGCACACATGTGCCTTTGTTTTTTCTTTATCTCTTTATCCTTTTACTATTATAAAAAAACTCGTATGTTTCTTCGATTCATAATTTTAGGCTTGTTACACGTAAACTTGTCAACTAAGAACCTTTCATAAGGATTTAACTTGAATCCTAGATTGCTCTTTGAGTTCATTTGTCGTGGATAAAACATTTCAAATCGACTAGTTAATTGTGATTTTATTAAACTCTGAAATTGATTATTTGTTTAGAAATTACTTGACAAAGGATTTTTTTTATCTAAATGATCTAGAATAATTTTGTTTGTGAAAGGTAATTGCTAGACATAGAGCTAAATCTACTGTCACAATCCACTATCGAAACTTGATGATATCATATAAATTAACTGAGCAAGACATCAAAAGTTAATAAGTACCATATATCTCTTGTTTAAAAAAAAGCATCATAGATTTCTTATCATTTGTCAGATACGAAAATGTACGATGAATGATAAGTGAATATATAACTGAAACTTTGGAAGTATATAATCGACTAAGGGAATATGTTAGAGTAGTTAGTGTGAAATATAGTCCCAACAGTACCATCTCTCTGTTTTTATTTTGTCAAGTAGTATAGTGGTTAGAGTAGTGGGATGTTCGTGGTTTAAACACATCTCCTTCATATATTATGCAATATTCCTACCAATTGAGTTAAGATCACATAACAGTACTATCTCTCTCATTTTGTTTTTCATTTAATAATTTATAATATAGTCAATTCATGCATCTTTCTATACCTTTATAATCATTTTTATGTTGTTTTCTCTTGACATTTGTTTCTTTAACTTTTAAAAGCGTTTGTCCTTTTTATGCACCTTTGAGTGTGTTTTCTCAAATGAAATTATGAAATAGAGAGTTCGTAAAGTCTAACTCAACTGACATTACTGAAATTGTTTGGTTGTACACCTTTGTTCGGATTTAAATTCTAAATCTTATAGATGCGTGTTTAAGTTTCAATGGTATTACCACTTCGTCGACAAATAAAAAAAATATTAACTAAAATAATCTTCATAAAAATTGACGATTTATCATTTATTATTTATGTTTTTTTTACGGACCCTAGTTATTTAATGAGAGGAAACTCCAACTTTTCTCTAAGTTCTCTTTCTTTTTCACTCATCAAGAAATTGTGATTTTAGGTCATTTTTTTTACCTAGAATCACTCCTCTACATTTTTTTTTTCTTCCATTTCTTTCGATCTAAATAAGTGATTTCCACACATATAAAGTTTTTTCTTTTTTGTTTTTCGTGATTTTGTCGTATGAGTGGGGCGTTGTGTTGTTCGTCGTCTTGTGCGGCGTTGTTTGATTTTGTGTCTTGTTACGGTGTTCGTTTGGTTCGTAATGAAAGACCAGCTTCTGTCAATCACATATTCGATCAATGGTTTGGACGTCAACGTTGCAGATCCGGAAACATGAGTATTCTGGTGATTGAGATTTTATCATATTATTTGTGGGCATTTTGTCGTTGTATGATTTTAACTCGAGTGTTGTGAGTTTGTTCGCAAATTCACCTTTTACGTTTTTAACGATGTTGATCATGTTATTGTATTTGATGTATTATATCAATTTGAATGAATGAATATCGTTTTGTTTTCGTAAAAAAAATCATTATTTATGGTTTTTTGAAATATTTGTTTGTTTTCTTTTTTGATGAAAATATTTATTTATTTTCAAACACAATATCAATTAAGCACTTACTAGAAAAAAATACTTTCTTTAAAATGCATAAAATTGAAAGGAAGGAGTTTTGACCAAAAGTTGTTGGAAATAACTACTTAACATGACACTTTTTAAGTTTGCTTGAATTCTTCTTCATCCATATACCTCTCTTCGATTCTCACTGGCACCTTTTTTTATTTATTATTTTATTTCAATATTTTTTCTTCCATTTAATTTTTTATTCACGCTGGGCACCTCTAAATATAATTTTACTTCTGCATATTTCACAAATATCCTTGTTTCTTTTTCCCATTCTTCCATTGAAATTTTGCATATTTCACATTCTTCTGCATTTAGAATGGATTGGACTACCTGGAAACAATTAATGGGTAAAGAAACAAGGTTAGGATGGAATCATCAAACATGAAATATTGATGTTGATCCTGCCTAGTGGGAGGCTAAAATTAAGGTGTGTATTATGAATATTTTAATTTTACTTGGTGAACGTTGAGTAAGAGAGGGGTTTGTCTAAATTTCCTTTATTGGTAATGCAGAAGAATGTGAAATATGCAAAATTTCAATGTCAAGGATTGGAATTTTGTGATGAATTGGAATTTATATTTGGGGAGATTGTGGCAACAAGCCAATGCCAATGGACACCAGCTTTGGGGGTGTCACATGAATATAGTGGCAAAAATGCTATTGATGATGTGCTACTAGAAAATATTGAATCTAAAGAGGATGATGTTATCCCTATGGAAAATAACCAATCAAAAAAGAAAAGAAAGGTTTCACCAGATATGGGTGAGAAAGTTACAAAGGGTAAGACCAAGGTTGGGACTGCAAAAAACTATGAGAAACACATTTGAGCGATTAGTTCAAGCAGCAGAAAGTCATAATGAAATTGAGAAGGCCGAAATTGCAGCAACATCTAATGTCCATGGACAATATTCAATTCCTGACTGTGTTACAATATTGAGAAGTGTGAAGGAGGAAGGACACTTGAATGGTCGACAATTTAGCTATGCTTTGGAGATGCTTAAAGATGAAAATAACATAATCTTACTGATGTCCTTAAAAGATTTTTTGAATTCTTTGGTAGACTGGATTCTACACAAGTATGAGAGAGATAGATATGAGTGACAATAGAAAACTATCTAGTTTTAAGTTAAGATTTAACTCTTTATTTTCTATTTGCTTTAAGTCGAGATTCAGTTAAATGCTATATTCTCTAGGGTTAAATATGTTTTTGGTCCCTATAAAATGGGGACCTTCTAAGTTTAGTCCTTACTTAATTTTAATAGTTTTTTTAATCCCTATAAAAATTTATGCAATCAGTATTAGTCTCTACTCAATTCAAATTTGTTTAATTATGCTTAAACTCTTAAGTTTTTGAACATTCTTTTGCAGACGTGTTAAGAACATTACTAAAAGTTCCTCCGCAAAAAAATTATCGCAAAATTTGATTTCTACGTCCAAATTTTTGTTACTTTTATCATGAAATTTTGTCATTTTAAAAAATTCATATTTAATTCATTTCATGTTAAAAAATTCTAAATTTTAGTAAATGAACCTTTCTTAGTGTTCTAAACTTTTCTCGAAAAAATAGCTCAAAAACTTAAGAGTTTAAGTATAATTAAACAAACTTTGTTTTAGCAGGGACTAAAATAATAAGTAATTTTTTTTTGTAGGGACTAAAAAAGCTATTAAAATTAGGTAAGAGCTGAACTTAGAAGTTCCCAATTTTATAAGGATCAAAAACATATTTAACCCTATTCTCTATTATCCTTTCTTATTTGTTATTTGTTAATAGGCATGTGGCTGAGAATTTTGCATGGAGATTTATGTTTATGCATTTGAACTAATTTAATGGTTACGTATTCATATGTGTTTCCTTGTTATAAATTATCTTACAGATGACTTCTAATCAAATCAATAAGCATTCGAGAAAAGTAAAAAAAAATGCGGGTTTAATACGATATGTTATGCTGCAGCAATAATCGCTTATGATTATCACATGAAGTACTTAATAAAGCAAGGTAATATATTTCTTTATTCTCGTGGATGGACTTGGGTTCGAGATTAACACTCGGGGTAAAAGTTATAACATGTTTAGGATGGAATCTCATGCCATATTGAAACTTGAAAAATTATTGGTGAGTAAATGATGGTTACATCCATCTAAAGAAATGACATCATTGGAGGCACTTGCTATGTTCCTTTGGAGTTGCATACATAGTGAAACTAATCGAAATGTTCAGAATAAATTCAGAAAATCAGGAGAGACTGCGAGTAGAAAGTTTTGGGAAGTTTAAGTTTATGTTTATTAGCAAAGGAAATTGTAAGACCTCCGGAATTTAACTTTGCAGAAATTCCCTCCAATATAAAAAAATGACCGTAGGTATTGGCCTCATTTTGAAGGATGCATTGGGGTAATAGATGGAACACATATTCCAGCCATTGTTTCTACTAAATATCAAATTCGTTATATTGGTAGAAAGGGATATCCAACACAAAATGTCATGTTAGTGTGCAACTTGGACATGTTATTCACTTTTCTTGTTCTTGGCTGGCCTGGTACTGCACACACTCGTATTCTTTCATCTGTGATTGAAGAAATGAAAAAAGTGTTCCCACATCCTCCTGAAGGTACGCATAATTTCATTTTACAACTATTTTTAAGACATGTATGTCTGTAAATTTAACTTTACACAAACTAACAATAAAGTTTATAATTTTTAGAAAAGTATTATTTGGTTGATGTTGGATATCCAAACATGAAAGGATACCTTTCACCATACAAAGGTGAAAAATATCACATTCCTGATTTTAGAGATGGTGGTCAAGCAGAAGGGATGCATGAAGTGTTCAACCATGCACATTCTTCATTGAGAAATGTCATTGAAAGAACAATTGGAGTTTGGAAAAAAAAGGTGGCATATCTTATGTGATATGCGATCATTTTCACTAATCAAACAAAAAAAGATCATAGTTGCAACAACAACACTCCATAACTTTATTCAAATATGTGGAGTTGAAGATGAAGAGTTTAATAAATGTGATGTTATCTCTGAATATATGATTGAGTGTGACGAAGAAAGCAATATAAATGAAGAAATCAGTTCATATAGTCCAGGAAGAGTACAAGATAGAGGCTACATGAATAGAGTTAGAAATCAAATAGAAGTTGCGTTGGTGGAGAGTGGAAATGTTTGAATTTGTGATGATTTATGTTTTTTTTTTAAACACATGATTTATGTTTTTAATTTGCCAAACTATTTTGATATTATTTATGTTATTATTTGAGACTCCTTAAATTATTTCTCCTATTGAAATATTTTAACAAGTCCTTTTATATGATAATATGAATTTCTATTCATGTTACACAAAATAAACGTCATTGAGTAAATATAGTATTTGTAAAAAAAATATCTTTTATACTTTAAACATTCTTTCCCTTAAAAAAATATTTTAAAGATTTTTTTTATTTATTATGTTAAATCATGATAAATTCAAATCTTTGTACAATATTTTGCCAAACAACTTAGCTTAAAAATAACTTTAAAACTAAAAAAATATAAAAAAAAACAAACAATTTTAACTTCTTTCTTAATTCCCTTATTTTTAACTTTGATTTAAAGTAACTTTTAGACTATAAAAAAGTCAGGCCAAACGATGCATACTCTATTTGTTTTAACATTTTATCATATCGAACTATTTTAACGAATCATATCTTTTATTTATTTAACAGTTATTATATCTTTCTATGATTATATCATCAACTTTTTTATTTTCACTAAAATTATTTCTCTCTTTGTCCTTACCTATTAAACAATGCTTCCTTTAAAAAATATATTTATATAACTATTTTGAAATTATTTTTGAGACAATTCTCTTTCATTCTCGCGTTATGTTTTTACTTTGTATTCCTCTTTCTCTCTTTAAGGGTGTATTTGATTTGCTAAACAGTAAATATTTTTTTTATAACAAAAATAGAAAATATATTAAAAAAAACAAAAAAGATACAAAGACTGGGGAGACATTAGGCCTGACCGAGGAAAAACCCAAACGGGAATACATCTTGATACATCTGTCCAAGTAGAACTACTCTAATCTATCCTAACAAAAATTCACTAAACACAGGCGCAACCCAGCGAACCCGCGTACGGGCACGAAACCAGGTTACAAAAAAGCATGAAAGTGAACCTTTGCAGAGAACAGTTAGTGTACTGAACATAACAACACAAGGCAGAATAACACATGACAAACTTTTATGATATTGAATAATATTTGATGGACACAAAAGACTATTTTGATACTTTATACAACTTATACGTGAGACCAAAAATTCTGTTGTGGTTTAGTGAAAGACAAAAATGTCAGTTTTTGTCTTGTCTCTTGCCTCCAATTTATCTTGTCACTGAAACAGTTTTACAAATCAAACACTGCACAACTGAGTTGTCTTATTTTATCATTTATCTTTTAGCATATCAAACACACCATATGTCTAAATAGAAAAGAAAAATAACAATTGTTCAAAAAATCTTAAAAACAAAAAAACAATTGTTCCAAAAATGGTTATACAAAAATTATTAAAATAAGTCTCTTAAACAATGTTTCACTCTCTCTTCACTTATACGTGTTTGGGCTTGTGTTTTATCAAACGATACGATCCACTAAAGTGATCTTTATAAAAAAAATGAAAAGGCTATAAAAATAATTATTTTCTTTAGGGGCTTGTGTTTCTCTCTCTCTCTTTCTTCAATGTTTCTCTCTCTCTTCACTCATACGTGTCTGGGCTTATGTTTTATCAAACGATACGATCCACTAAAGTGATCTTTATAAAAAAATGAAAAAGCTATAAAAATAATTATTTTCTTCAGGGGAAAATAATTATATTGTCTTTTAGAAAATTAATTCATTGATAAATACAATATAATACTATTTACTATAAGCTTTTAATGTGTGATTAATTTAAATGGTATAAACATAAAAAAATATACATATTCATAATTCATGAATGCATATTCTAAAATAATTGTCTCTTCAATCTCTGGATGAAACAATTATTGATAATATTTTACTTATCTTTCGATCGAATTCTATATTACCGTGACCCATTTTTCCTAAGAACAAGAAAGTTGACACACAAAAAAAAAAGTTATCGTTTTCTTAAAACAAAAGTTATTGCTATTTAATTCAAAAAGAGCATGAATATATATTAAAAATTTAAATAAAAAATGAATTAAATTAATATACTCCACCAATGAATATAAAAACATATGAATTGTCATATTTAATTGACGTGGCAACAATCATTAAATGTATGGTAAAATAATATTATAATGACATAACATACTAATTAAACTCTAGAAAAATCTAAGATTTAAATTTATTTAGGATTTAAAAATTCTCCACTTAAGCAATTATATTTGGACGGTTTGATTAAGATCAAACGAATCTGATTGTCGTTTTAAAATAAATCCAATTAACATCGTAATGATTCAGATTACAAATATGTGGAAGTGATTTATTTAGTCCCCGTGAGCTTAACTCATTTGGTAAGGAATACTGCATAAAATACGCGTGGTCGGGGTTCGAACTCCGAACACACCACTTATTCACTTTTAAGATGAATTTTTTTTAGCAGCTAGACTATTTGACCAAAAAAAGAAGTGATTTAGTTATTAAATAAATGTAGAATAGAATTCAAATCCAGTTTCAACATTTCTTCAAACTTGATTAAATTGTCTTTATGCAAAAAAGTAAAATTAAAAGAATTTAGTTTGAAAAAAATAAACGAGGTAAAAAATAATCCAAAAGAAGGAAAAATCCGTTGATTTTCGGAAGCGTGTACGTGACCGAAGCGAAACACAAACAAGTTTCACTATAAAATGACGCGATCTGAGAAACCGAAAGACTGCGGAGAGAGAAAGAGCAGAAAAGAAAGAGCGTGGTGAAATTTCTAGAGAGAGAGAGACACAATTGACCATTCTCTCTCCTCAATGGAAACCGGCGAACAGGTTCTCCTTTCAGCCACCGCCACCGCTCCAACCGCCGGCGGCGATTCCACCGCCTCGCCTCCTCCGCTCGGTGATTCTGTTATCATGACTCCCGATCCAGCTATTGACGTTGATGATGTTGCTGAGCCTGAAATTCATGCTCTGATTTCTGACGAAGAGCATGATCATGAACGTGAAATTGAAATTGATCATTATTTCGATCATGAGAACGAGCTTGATCAGCGTGATGAAGGTGAAGAACGCGATCATGTGGCTGAAACCGTTGTTTCATTGGATGATCTCAAGCTCAAGATAATCAAGCAGGTAAAACCTAACTGTAATTGGCGTTTGTTGATACTGTCTTGTGAAGTTGAATTGATCGAATGAGTTGAAAAAATTGAGAGAAAATGATTGTTGAATTAAATTAAGCTTTTTGAAATTGAAACTGTAGTTTGATAGGTTTGCTTAAAAACCTAATAATTTTGTGTTTTCACATTTCTAGGGTTTATGTTTCGTTATTTTATGTGTTTGTAATTTTGCCCTAAGTTATTGTTGAGATAAGTTAATAAATTATTTGTGTTGAATTTGAAGGTGGAGTATTATTTCAGTGATGAAAATCTGCCCGCTGATAAGTATATGCTGAGTCTCGTCAAACGGAACAAGGAAGGGTTTGGTAAGTGATAAGTTTTTTTGGTGTATTTTTATAGTTTGATATGAAAGTGTATTGCCTCAATTTATTGTGCATTGTGCTGTTATTGGGTTATTGTTCTAGAGATGTTCATTTGGGAGTTTTTATCGAAGTATAACAAATAAGTTTGTTTATTGCCGAGTAGAATTTGTTGGGTATGAAATGGGGAATAATCTGGGTCATGTTGTATTTTGTAGGAGATCTTAATTGAAGGTAAATGTTGGATTAAATATTCCTCTTTCTAGGTTCCTGGACTTTCGAATTTTGCTTATATGAATGTTGTTGTGAAGTACTGATAACAAAGTTGCATTGGCAGGCATGGTTATTGTGTGTATTAATTTTTAGTGACAAATTACATATGTGCAGTTATTATTATCTGATGTATGAGTTTACTCAGTTATACTTATGGGGGATAATGGATGTTCATACTTCTGCTTTTTGAAAGATGATAGAGAAAGAGGGCATATTTATCAATGCTATTGGGCTTAGTTCCATTTGCAATTTGCAATTTTTTTTCAAAACATCTGTTAAAGTTCATGATAGGAAAGCTGATTAGTGATTTTAATTGAAGGGGTGCTTCGATGGTGTAGCACACTTTCGTGATATAGACTAAACCATGTATAATATAAGCAATGATAGTATCATTACAATAAAGTAATATTAACTATGTAGTTCTTTTTCTAGAATAATATTCAACAGTTACTTCATTATATGAAAACCTGGATGAAATTTTGGCAGAATGATAATTGTTATTAATTTTTAGTGACAAATTACATATGTGCAGTTATTATTATCTGATGTATGAGTTTACTCAGTTATACTTATGGGGGATAATGGATGTACTTCTGCTTTTTGAAAGATGATAGAGAAAGAGGGCATATTTATCAATGCTATTGGGCTTAGTTCCATTTGCAATTTGCAATTTTTTTTAAAAACATCTGTTAAAGTTCATGATAGGAAAGCTGATTAGTGATTTTAATTGAAGGGGGTGCTTCGATGGTGTAGCACACTTTCGTGATATAGACTAAACCATGTATAATATAAGCAATGATAGTATCATTACAATAAAGTAATATTAACTATGTAGTTCTTTTTCTAGAATAATATTCAACAGTTACTTCATTATATGAAAACCTGGATGAAATTTTGGCAGAATGATAATTGTTATTTAATCAATTTTAAAAGCATTGAAAGCAATATCTAAGTAATGCACGAACACGTATTTCTGCATGCATCGTATGAACAAGTTGTTTCTTGTTTGCTTTTTGACTAGAATGAAGCATCTATGCTGTCATTGCTACTTTTTATTTGTATAGTTATTGTTGTCTTTTCTCCATAGCTTTGTTTTTGTATTTGTTATTTTATTTATCCTATCATGTAATTCCTAGTAATTCTGTTCATGCAGTTCCTATACCAGCGATTGCTTCTTTTAGGAAAATGAAGAAGCTCACTCGAGACCATTTATTTATTGCTGCTGCACTGAAGGAATCTTCACTGCTTGTATGATTCTTCCTTCCTTGTTCTGTTAAAATGTAATGCATTGCAATCCTCTACTTCTAGTCCTAAAGAAAAATTCCTCTCTTGGGAACTGTAGGTTGTTAGTGCTGATGGGAAAAGGGTTAAGCGGCTCAATCCACTTCGTTTCAATGAAGTTAAAGATCATAAGGTATTTACTTAAAAGGAACATGGTACTTATTTTAATCTCTTATGTGTTGTACTGACTGAGTCTTATTCTTGGTCTCTAGTTATATACTGTTTTGGCAGAGAATTTGCCGGAGGACCATTCAAGGGAGAACATTCGGCAAATATTCCAAATAGCTGGAAAGTAAAATGTCTTCCTTAACTCATCAATTTTTCCCAGTCTCATGAAACTAAGATGTTATAATTGTTTTTCTAAATTTCTAATCATGTGACATTATCTTCTAACATGCAGTATAAAAAAGATAACCGTAAATGACCCGCGTTCTACTGCAGCGTCTGCTAAACATATCAAGCAAGACAAGTTTATTGGTAGCAAGGTATAGAACTAACTTCTGTTAATAACTAACCATAATATGGAGCGCTCTTAATTTTTCATTGCATTGCTGCTTCTACTAGAAATTCCATTTTGAGGATTTGAATCCACATCAATGAATCACAATATGCGTTTTTTAAATTTATTTTCCACTTCACTTTTTTCACTTGATATGGATATGATTATGTGTTTAGTTGATCTTTATTATAACTACAGTTAGGGTGCCAAGTCAAAAGTTGCATTCTCAGATGATGTTTATTACACTATTTAATGGATCTCTAAAGTCTAATCTTCTTTAAAAAATCAAAATAAAAGATTGTCTTCCCCTCGTTTACCCATGGACAAGGTGTGAATGAAACTTCTTGTTGCATTGACTCAATTTTATAGGGCGAGTGAAACAAAGTTAATCAATTTCTAGTTCCAACCCTAAACTAAGTAAATGGCCACTTTGTAAATAATTATGTTCTAAAGTAACTAGTTTTTACTTCACATTTATGTACTCTTTTCTGTTTCAGTTGGATAACCATTTGTGTGTTCGATTGGTTGTGAAATAAAAATTATGCTGCAGCTTGAGCTGTATATAGGTCTCAATCGTCTCATCACCTTCCACCTCAATTTTGTTATACAGTAATTTTGTATATTACTTTTTGTTGGTGATGTCAGCTGCGGAAACATTTGTATATTAAATTTGTCATGAGATGCCTCATATTAAAGAGATACTATCCTTGGGTTAACTTTTTAGCTTTTCTGGTCAACGTTTAAAATGCTCTTCGATAGATATACGATAACTATCTTGTGTTGGCTCCTACCTGCTATATTCTTCTTTGCCGTTGATGCCTTTATCTCCATATCAAATGTTGTTTTCACACCATTCTATTTTACCTCTCTGTAGTTGCATGCTCTTGTGGAATATGAGACTATTGAGGCTGCTGAGAAAGCTGTGAGTGTCAGTTTATATGTTTCCATATTATCATTAGGCCTTTATATCTGGATGGTTTGCTTAGTCTGTGGTGCCAATGCTGATTTAGGTGGCAATGTTAAATAATGAACAAGACTGGAGAAATGGCATGCGGGTTAAATTCCTCAGTCGGATGGCGGTTAGTTGCCGTTATCTTTTCTCTTTTCTCGTTTGATAGATTGATAGTAGTTGATGTTGATGGTCATTTTATGCTTCAGGGGAAGTATGTACAAAAAAAACAACCTTCGAAGGGATCTAATTCTGAGAAGAATAGCTCTAGCCATGTATCTGAGAAAATTGGAGATGAGGAGAATCATGGCTCACATGAGCATCGTGAAGATATGCCTGTGGTAGAGGTGTGTATTTCATTTGTTTTTCATGCTGACAGTATCCTTGCTAGTACTTTTAATACCAAATATTATTGGTTCATTACCCTTTCAGTATAAAATCATATTATTTTATATTTTCATGTGAGAAATTACAGTTTCTTGTGACCAAGCGTGCCAATTATCAAGATGTTTTGACATCATAATAATTGATAGGCACTACAATTATCACTTGGGGGTCCGCACTTAACAATACTTATAGTTTTGTAGTTTGGATTTATGGAGCATTAGAGCACAATAGTTGTGTTTTGTAGAATATCAATAATTACTGCTCGCCTTCTTATGAAAATCAAAAATTCCAAGTTTGGATATGTATTGTGACATATATCATGATTCCTTGTTTGCTGTAGCTTCAGAATCCTTTGTCTTTTGTGCAACTTTTTGTTATCCGATCTGGATCTTGAAGTCCGGTCTATGAGTTTTTGCACATGATTTTAGGCAAAACCAGTATTCACCTGTTTATTTGAGATTCTAAAGCCTGCATAATCAATTTATGGTGGAAGCAACACGTGTTACTTTGGGAATAATGCATCGGAATCCGTTATTTTCAATTATGCGTTGGAAATAATCTCTCACAAACAGGCGCTAAAACAGGTTCAGATTATTCAGCCAGCTTACATTTGTCTTTCTTGCTTACCTGTCATTACAGGATGGGGAGCATTTGTCGAAGGATAAAGGTGGGCAGAGGAACTCTAAACAAGGAAGATCACGGAAGCAAAAATACCGTGCTACAAATGGAATGGGTATCTTCTAATCTATATATATTCGAGGTGTCATTTGATAATATTATTATTATTATTATTTTGAATCCCTTTTCATTCCAATAACTTGTTGCATTGTTCCAGGCCATGGAGGAACATCATCTATTCGAACTACTGAACCATCAAAACCACCTCCTGGACCAAGAATGCCTGATGGAACACGGGGTTTTGCAATCGGACGAGGTCGCCCTCCTGTTCCTGCATCGAATTAGCAAGATTGATGCCAGACAATGGACTGTATTTGACTGTATTTTTAGTGTAAGTGATGTACAATTTTAAATTGGGTCCCTATGTGTGTTTGCTTGAGTCAGGGTTTAAGGGTTTGTTGGACTGTTAAATTTTGTGGCTCAATCTGGTGAAAGGTAGTATTGGTGGAGCTCAAAACATTTTAAGATTATTAGGCTGGGAAATATGAAACTTTTTTTTTTGGTAGTCCTCACCATACGAGGAATCCATGTGCCAATATTTCATAACAAGAAATCTGTTGAAGTGGGTGAAATCCACATGTTTGATATTGATTGAAATGATCTAGGTTGGCATTATCACCGGTGTTGTTTAAACTGGAAGATCTTAACTCATCTCCAAAGTAGAATTTTACTATACACAGCAACGAAATGACTAAGCAATTTAGTCCTTCGTTAAGTAAAACGTTTCTTAATGATGAAGGGAAAGGAAGTTTATTACTTTAGTTTGTAGTTTTTTTAGACGGTTATAGTAGACTTTGAAATCTCAAATCATTAGATTTTATTAGTGGTTACATGAAGATTTTTTATTTGCCATATTTTGAGGATTTGATTATGAAGTAGAGAAGTTTGTTTTTTCTTTACTTGTCCCCTCTTTGTTCAGTTTCATCGAAAATATTGTTGTTAACTGCCATTCGAAAACCCGAACTAAGAAAACAATGATGAGTAGATGATGGATATTTTTCGCGTAAGAAAATTACGTTGAGTTGAAGAAATTGGATATTTGTTGCAGTTTCCCGCAGATTTATGTTCTAGTTTTAATAAATGTTGCATGCTTTGTAAGTTCAGTTCAATATATCAACTTTCTCTAGAATATAATCAATCAGACGGCTTTTTGTTCAAAAAAAATCACATGGCTTATATTATATCTACTTTTGCATACATTTACTGAGATATACTTTCTTTTTGTATAGTTATTGATTAGTGGAGGTTTTAAACACGATGATACAAATTATTCAAGTATCTTAATTATTAGTCACTTATTGTGGTTTATTAGATTTAAATTAGCTCAATCTTTGCGGCTTGATTTTTTTATGACAGAATTTCATGATCATATATAATGTCAAATTTATTTAACTGAATAATCAATTATAAAAGCTGAACGACATAGAATCAACAGTTTATGTCATGCAAGATTGACCTAGCGAACTGCGACACAGTATTTTTAGCAAATGGGAACAAAACACAACTACGACAAAGAATAGAAAACAAGTACACAAGGTATTGTCCACATGGAACGTGTGTATCAGATATGTCCATTGATTTGCCAAGGTGTTCATCACAAAAAGCAACTCACATTAAAAAGGAAAAATAACAGAACATATACAGACTAACCATAGAAGTTCTACAACTTGTAGTTTACAATGGCAGTTAAAACTTTAAAACTAGTTATAGAAATAGCAAGAAAGTTACTCTTTTGACATTTGAAATTGCTAAAAAAACGTACGTATCCAAATGTAGTTAACTATTAACTACAGTTCGTTGGTTCAATCACTTTTTAAGTCGGCTAAAACGACTTAAAAAGTGTCCAACGTTAGTTAACTACCGTTGAAAAAGCCGAACTAACTACAGCTGTATACTTTTTCTTTAGCAATTTCAAATGTGGAAATAGTAACTTTCAAATAGCAATACCAACCAGAGTAGAAGCTTAAGCTTAGCTTGCATAGAAAGCACGTTTGGTGACAAGAGTCCACTTAACAAATAAAAATGACCCCACCAGAGGAAACGGTTTCGGGTACGCGATGATATCAAAGTAGTAGCAAAAAAGCAAGTCGCAATCAACTACCGTCTTTTGACACTTTCCCTCCTTTCTATATATAAAAATGAAAAATTCCCTTTCTCCAGAATGGAATATACTCGCGCCCATTCCATTCTATATTTCATAACCGTTTTCTTCATTCTCTCCTCAGATCTACTTTCTTTCTCTCCATGACTTCTCGTTCTTGTCTTCTCAACCACCGAAATCTCCCTCTCCGTCTCTCTCGTATTAATCGCCTCTCTCTCCCTTCTTCTTCTTCTTCTTCTTCTCCTTCTTCTTCTTCCATTGTTTATTCTTCCTCTTCTCACTTCGATTGCACCATCGTGAAGGTATTCTTCTTCTGATCTCAATGTTATTTTTCTTGCGTGAACGTGAATTGTGTTATATTATTCATTCATTGTTTAATTATTTTATTATTCAATGTTCTGCAGTTACATTCATCCGTTATTCAACAATACAGCTCATGTGTTCGACGAAATGTTTCTACTGGAGCCTTCGATAATGTAAGGTTTATCAGATGAGTGATGCTTACGTTTCAACAAATAAATCTTCACCATTCATGTACAATTATACTATCAATATTAGCTAATCTAACCTCCTGGATCATTAGGAGAAAACATTGATCGCTAGATCACTGCATTAATGATCAAGTATTCAAGATTAAGTAACATTATAAATTTGTTTATGAATGTTTAATTACTTTAAATATCGGTTGATTTACCTTAATAGCCAATCTATGTTGATTGGATTATAGGGCCTAGTTTAGCAATTTATGAAATAATAACTTGCTCGCATATATTTTTTTGAAGAAGGCTTGCTCGCATATATTTAGTTTTGAGGGATATCAATTTTAAATTTAAATGTGTCAAATGAACTAATTGGATGATTAATGTTACCATTTTATTTTAACTGTGTCAAGAATTTAGTTTATAGGCATTTAGCAAACAAGTTCTTTTGATCAATCATTTGACTTATTTTCGGGGTTTATATCTGGAATTTAACTTGACGAAACCTTGAAGGCTCTAGCGAGTCATTGCTTGTCATGAGCTTTGATTTATCTATACTATTGCTGATTGCTGATTCAGTGTTATGACATTTGTTATGTTTTATAGGATTCATTTGACTTTCCGATACTCGATGATTGGAGTCCTGAAGAGAGTACTTCATACACACTCTCATCCAGTGACGACGAAGACTTTGATGGTGACATCTTTCTTACCCCGGTGCATGATGTTGATTTGCCTTCTGCTTCTGCATCAAATAAGGATGCTTTAACGGTGGCTGCTCATCGGCTTGTAACCATTGGAAGGGGACACAAGAAACATAGGCAAGTATGTTGAAAAACTTGTGGAAATGGTTTTGTTTTTTATACCCTTTTCAAAGGAATATTTCATATATTGGAAAACTAAACTAGTAGTATTTTATAGCATTAATATGGTTTATAGAAATTTGGTGTGATATTTTTACCATGCTTTGCCTCTAAGGAATTTATTTTAAAAATAATGGGAATTCTGCCGCATGTATTGCATTTATGTATAGTACTGTCACTGAAAATTTACAAAAAAGCGCAACTAAGATGAAAATTTGGAGATTAATAGACATCAAAGTGTATGTGACCTAAATGAATTGAAATTTCATTAATTTTTTGTTGGATTTTGAAATGCATCTTAAGGGTTGGTGTGTGATTTACTTTTATGTCAGCTATTACTTGAGTTATTATTAATATTATCGATTGTATTTCTATTTCTGCGACGTCACGTTAACCCAATTCACGTTTTAATTATTTTCAGCATCAAACTTGGCATTTTCATCACTATGGGGCTTATAATCGGCATGACAGTACTACTTTTATATGTAGATTGGTGTGTGTGGAAAATTGTTAGACTGCCGTTATCACCTTTTTACCTGACCCGTCCATTTCTCATGTCAGCCATTTTGGTTTCTTTTGCTGGCTATGTTTGTGTCCCAATTTTTCGTCATTTTAAAGCTATCCATGTTATCAAGCAACAAGGGCCTCTTAGACATCACTTGAAAAGGTGGACACCCACGTTGGGTGGTTTACTTTTTGTACCTATTGGTATAATTGTTGCTCATGTTATTGCCGATACCTCATCTATAGAAGTGTCTGGGGCATCTGGTGTAACAATTGCATTTGCAGCAGTCGGTTTACTTAGTGACATATTAAACCTCACCAAGAATCATTGGAGAGGTTTACCGGCATTGGTAGAAGTTTTCTTGGAGGTGATTAGTTTATTTTGTTATAATTTGAAGCATTATTTTTTGGAGCTTCAATGTTGAATTATTGTTCTTTTGACCTCTAAAAAAGTTCTATCTTGGTCACTCGTAGATAGTATTGCTCCGCCACCAGTATATCTTAGATTAAGATTGCTTACATCCATTTCTTTTTGATAAATCTGCATTTTGATACTACACAGGTAGTTGTTGGAGGGTGCTTTTCGTTTTGGTTGGACATCACCAGTATATCTTCACCTTATGGCATGTATACCTTCTTGTTACTAATATGATCAACATTTTTCTGATGGTAACTAACATATCTGTTCTCATAAAAAACACTTTTGGCAGTTGTCAATATGACATTTTGCCCCTTTTGTGTTTGAGTCTTACAAATAATGAAAAATAAATGATATGAAGATTTTCTTTCTGCTTTCAGTTAAACACACTAGACTAGTTTTAATCTTTCTTGTCGGCAACATTAAGTACTAATCTTACAGCAGCCATTGATCGTTCTGAAAATTCTACTCAATGTTAGGAGTGTAATAGGAAAATTTTAAGTGGGGGTATTTTGCTTTGAAATTCTAGAAGAGGGTAGAAAAATTATCTTTATGGAGTTTATAAGAATCTTTATGGACTTTGGATGCACCCCAATCCCTTAACACATGCCCTACCCTGCTTGACATATGACTACTAGAAAAATTTCTTTATAAAATCACATGGAAAGCTGAAACGTTGTAGTCTTGTTAGAACATTTTTAATGTACAGTTCCTGTTAATTGTAAAATACAGATGAGGATGCCCATAAATGAAACATATTGTCTATTTACTTTTATAGGCCCCTTGTTCACGTATGTAAACACAAATTACAATAAATGAGCTATTCAGTGGAGCTGCCTAGGAGGAGCTCCAAGAATACTCTAAAATGAATAAGGTAATGAATACAATGTTTAGGCTAGAAAATGAATGGATGCCCCTTGCCTTCTAAGTCTCCTCTTTTATAGTCATCACTTTCTTGACCTAATGAGCCTCTATTTAGATGTCCAGGCCCATTAGTGGAGTTTCTTACTCCTTCTCTATGCAGCTCCTCCGTACAGGACACGTGGAGCTGGAGCACGTGCAGCTTGCGTCACTTGTCTGTGTAGGACGCATGGCATGCCATGAAACACTTCTTATGAGGACCACAACTTTCACTTGGACAGTAACATGAGGAAGATGTGAATGGTCAAGCTAGAAATACTGAATGGCCGAGCTGAGCTAGGCATGCTGAAGAGCCGAGCTGAGCTTGGCATGCTGAATGGCCGAGCTGAGTTTGGCATGCTGAAGGGCCGAGCTGAACTAGGCATGCTGAAGGGTCGAGCTGAGCTTGGCATGCTGAAGGGTCAAGCTGAGCTTGACATGCTGAATGGCCGAGCGAAGCTAGGCATGCTGAAGGGCCGAGCTGAGTTAGGCATGTTGAATGGTCGAGGTGAGCTTTGCATGCTTAAGGCCGAGCTGAGCTAGGCATGTTGAATGGCCGAGCTGAGCTTGGCATGCTGAAGGACGAGCTGAGCTAGGCATGCTGAAGAGCCGAGCAGAGCTTGGCATGCTGAATGGCCGAGCTGAGCTAGGCATGATGAAGGGTCGAGGTGAGCTTGGCATGCTAAAGGGTGGAGCTCGACCTTAATGATCAAGCTTAGCTAAGCACGTTGAAGGGGGAGCTCCCGTGACCTGAACGCTCAAGCTGAGCTGGACATGTTGAATAGTCAAAGTATAATAAATTCCGTGTGGTATGGTCCTCCATACCAGTCCACAGTCCACCGAGCGTTAAGCCTGTCAAGGCAAAGACGTCTGTTCTTCGTAGGGTCGACCTGTAGTAGTCCACCCCTTGACCTTCTCTATTTCTCTTAACGTGCACTCTCCATACTATGGGCCTAGAGAACTTATGTGCTAACAGTGAGTTACCTTTCTCGTCTCGGGTCCTATCAGTAACAAGTGGAGCCAGAAGAAGGGAAGGGAATCCTAGAAAGAAGTAGGGAAGGGACTAACCCAATGGGGACATCTGGAAAAAAGGGAATGGAGGAAAATGTTGCATGTGCATGAATTGAGAGGGAGGAGAATGGTTAGAAAACGGGGGATTATCAGAATAGGGGATATTGTGGAATTAGGAGTCTTCCATTTGGTCAGGGTTCCATTTTTACTTTTATCATTTGCATTTCAATCTTGTATTAAGCACTTCTTCATCCATAGTCATTTCTTCTGTTTGCAACCTCAACTTTTTTTCATTCTTTTGTTATTACAACATCCTTCTCTGTTTGATAGAGTTATTACAGTTACCATACCACAATTTCTTACTTCCATAAATTTTATTCTTAACATTAATATTTGTCAGGACTTATGATATCTGTTCTATTGATTAGGCAACAAATCATTTATTCCTCTTACTTCCCCTCTCTTCTTTACTTACATGCAGGAAGACATTACTCCCACTACCACTAGGCCTTGTGTATTTGGGACGATATTACCAACTCTTGACCTCATGTTGTTTTGTTTCCATGGGACATGGTGTTAAATTAGCTGATGCTCTTGATGGACTCGCTGGAGGCACTGCTGCATTGGCTTTTATTGGAATGTCAATAGCTGTACTTCCAATATGTTCTGGTTAGTATCATTTCTTTCAAGTCATCCATAGACTTGAAATATAGTATCTTCAGGGCAGATATTACTTTTTCAATTATTAAATAATGTAATTTTGGCTATCATGTTGTTGTCTTGCAGCCTTGCGCTTGAACATGATAATGCAATAGGGATGAATGTATATGAATTAATAAAATTGGTCCTCTTGAGACCTTAATTCTTATTTTGTGTGTGTTAACTCTCCACAGTTTGTGTTGAGCTTTGTAAAACGTCAGTAATGACCTTCATGCTATTTGAGATTTCTCTGTTTTGGAATTTTTTGTCGTACCTTGACTATTATCTCTCATCAAAATCTGGATCTTAATATATTTTGATTACTTTTTCATATTGTACTACATGCCAGTTGTCACAAGTTAGAAGGGGAAACCTCACTTTTTTCTTTTTCAGACGGAACAATATTATATTGCCTCCTATGTTATTTTACTAGGGTACTGAAAATGGTCAATTTTTAATTATAGCATGAATTTTGTTTTTGATACTTTTGTGATTGATTTGTAATTATTTCTAATCAGAGCTTGCTATATTTGGAGCTTCAATGGCGGGATCTTGTGTTGGATTTCTTCTACACAACAGATACAAAGCATCTGTTTTTATGGGTAAGACAGGATCTTTAGCCCTTGGTGGTGCATTAACTGCAATAGCTGCATGTACTGGAATGTTCTTCCCGCTACTAATTTCCTCTGGAATTTTCGTAGTTGAGTCGTCATTAGTTATTCTTCAGGTTTGTTCCATGCTTGTAATGCTTCCATAAATTTATGTTATCTGATTTTTACTTTCCTTTTTATTTCACGAGTTAAATGTTCTCTAGTGTCCATTTGAGAAATGTGCTCAAGGGAATTCCTTTTTTTTTTCTTTTCAAATCGGCTTTATTACCCACATTACTACGAGTGCATGTGATATGACTCTAGCTTGCTCCGTGAGACTGCAAAATTATGAAGGAACAATGGGCATTTCAATATTGAAACACTACATTGAGTTCAAATTTAATTGGTGTTCTCTAATTTACATAGGTTATTGGTAAAAGTGTGAGAAGGAGCAGACAGTAATATTCATATACAATAGAGTGGTGGTTGGTGAGGGATTTTACTAGATGGACCTGTCGGTTTTTGATTGTATTGGACCTGTCAGTTTTAGAAGTTCAAATTTAATCTGTTTCTCCTTTTTTCCCAGTGCACATGACCTAAGTATGACATCATTTCCAAAAACAATTATATGGAATATGTTTGAATTTACCGGTCGCAGTTCAAATTTAATTTGTATATTTTTTTCCATATCAGATGGCATACTGGGGGGTGGTGGGGGTGTCAAATGATGGTACTAACACGGTAGTACCAAATAGGTACTGTTATTGGGTGATCAAAGTGATGATGCCCAACTAGTTACCATACTTGTATAGTTTACCTCTTTCTCATTTCTTATGTGGGTTCTGTCTCAGCTTTATACTTATAATAATGAATTATTGTTGAAATGTAAAAATGTGAAGTTATTGGTGGATCCTTCTTATAATTTTTTTAGAGGTGTTGGATTTGATTGATAAGAATTTCAAATTGCATTTTCCCCACCAAATTGATCAAAATCCAAAATTGAATGAATGAGAACAGGGATGAGTATTCGAGTAATGATGAATTATACTTGTGTTACCTTCCGGCACCTTGGTAAGGAGTAGGGACCCTCTCTATTTTTCAAAAGAAATTAAGGGCTCGGTTACCCAAGGTTTGGTATATAAACTATAGTTCTAGAAATGGTGACATGCATTGTGTATTTATACACTCAAAACATTAGTAATGGACTCTCCCCATTTCTATTGAGAAATTGAGAGGATTCTTATCCATCGATAGGGATGTCAATGGGGACTTGTCAGTGTGGACTCCCCGGTTTTGCCCCGTTTGGGGCTCCAAAGTCGAGGAATTTTCCCCCACAGGGATGGGGTGGAATGCTCCCCCGTGAGCACTTCAGAGACGGGGATCGGAGACGACCAAAATACTATAATAAACTTTTAAGTATAGTTTTAATTTTATATCTTGGTTTTTAAATATGATTTTATATCTTGCCTTTTTTATTTAGAACTGACTTGCCATTTATTTAAACTTTAATGTCTGCTCTTTTTTTGCTCTAATCTGTCCTTCGATACCTAATGGCTCTTTTAGCAAGTACACCTTTATCTTGTAGTAGTTTATGTGAGTATTAGGAGTAATAGAGTGTACTCGTTCTGTTGCTAGAAACCAGAATTAAAAGATATTATCCGTTGTCATTTTCAGGAAGATAATTCCAAATTTTAATAGCTTGCTTTATTTTCTGTTTCAGGTATTGTACTTGAAGATAACAAGGGGTTTTCTTGGAGGAAGTTGGCACTTTTTGAGAATGCCACCTTTTTATCGCCGCCTCCATTTGCGCAGGTTCAGAGAACCAAATATTGTACTAGGTGCATATCTGATTTCATCTGTATTGGCTTTGCTTGGCGGATATGTTGGTCTTATTTCAGCATAATAACTTCTGAGTCACGTGAAACTTCTCATTCCTACCTGATTTAATAGCAGCATATATCCTCGTTAAGTTGGTCTAGAACACCAACCAATACAAGAGGGTTTGTTTTACACACCCATTTTCACCGTACTTTGATTGAAGATGACAATCAACCTAGTCAACTTGAGAAGATTGGACCATCATGACAAAGTTAAAAAATATCCATTGAGGACCCAAGTACATTGACAAGAAACATATTAAATCCTGACCATTGGATTTATTTATTTTTAAATCAAAGGTTATTTTTTAATTTCGCCATAATGGTTCAATATTTTAAGTTCACCGCACTAAATGTCACCTTAATTGAAAGTACACTTTTGGACATTGGTGGGACAAAATTTTGACTTTAGCGTGGTCTTGGAAGAATACTTTGTGTTTGTTTAGAAGTATACTTTAGGGCATTTGACCCTCCTCTATAAAAAAGAAAAAAAGAAGTATACTTTCTAAATGTTGAAAATATTATGTTTCTCATCACCGTTGCAAAAATAGCATGAAAAATTCAGGAAATCCAAATAACATAAATATGTACATGCTAAAAAGGTATGTTTCTATCAATCAAATTTTGAGCTAATTGTTTATATATAATATAATCATATATGGAATATATTTACAAAGGTTTGTAGTATTCAAAATGCTTCAATTTATTTTCTTTTTGTTTTTAACCAAAATATTTAAAATTGCAAAAATAAAAATATTTAGTGTATGTTTGGTTTAACTTATTTAAGAGCCAAAATTAAGTCTAAATGTGTAGAATTGATTTTGAGATGTTTGGTTCTTTAAATGTAGAATTGACTTTACTTCAAGAATTGATTCTACGTAAAACTAGAAATTGTAGCTACTAATTCTAGAATTGATTTTTATATTCAAATTCAGTGTTGAACTCACTTTTAGACATAATCAATTGTACGGAACTAATTCACTCAAAAAAATTTCTCACCTCAAAACTTAACATAGTAATCAAAAATAGAATTTTGATTTTATTTTTATTTTTAAAGACGTCTGCTCAATAACAAGCCCGATATTATGTAAAAGAAAAAACAATATCTCCAACGAATTTAGTAGCATTTAACTAGGGGATGGATCTTTAATGACTTGTTGAATGTCATTTGAAACTCGTGTTATTCAGCCATATTGAATGTACAGTCCTAATTTTTGGGACTCAGTTCAAATATTTGAGTTATTCTCAAATTCAAAAATCAAATGTAAGCTATACTATTATTCCGGTCTATATTATAAGAAAAAATTCAACAAACACTCTAAATGTTTGAAACATGTGTTTGATGAATCATGTGTATTTGTCTAACAGTTTTGTTGGTGAGGTGCATTGTAGATGATTTTACTAACATATTGTGGGATGATGCACATATAATACTACAACTTTCGGCTCTATATGTATATAAAAAGTCTTTCGCCTAGAATGATATTATGCGATTCTTTTCGGATTTTCATCGGAATGGTCGTTTATCTAGAGGGATTAATAGTAATTTCATTGCTCTTATCCCTAAGGTTGAGAACCCGCAGAGACTCAATGAATTTCGTCTGATTGCTCTTATGGGTAGTCTGTACAAAATCTTGGCTAAAGTACTGGCAAACCGTCTGCGGAAGGTCATGGGAACTGTTATTTCTGAGGTTTAGTCGGCTTTTGTAAAAGATAGGCAAATTCTTGATGGCATCCTTATAGCTAATGAGGTAGTTGATGAGGTGTGCAAGTTGAAAAAAGATTTAATGTTGTTCAAGGTTGATTTAGAAAAAGCTTATGACTCTGTTGATTGGAACTATTTGGAGGCTGTTATGGGTAGGATGTCTTTTCCTACCTTATGGAGGAAGTGGATGAAGGAATGTATAAGTACGACAACAGCTTCAGTTTTGGTTAATGGGAGTCCGACAGACGAATTTTAGATGAAGAGGGGACTAAGACAAGGTGATCCTCTATCCCCTTTTCTTTTCTTCTAGCAGCAGAAGGTTTGCATGTGTTGATGTCTGTTGTGGTGGAATCCAATCATGTGTTGATGTCTGTTGTGGTGGAATCCAATCTCTTCACTGGTTACTCTGTGGGTTTGCAAAATCCTACTATTATATCTCATTTGCAATTTGTGGATGATACATTGCTTATGGGGGTTAAGAGTTGGACGAATGTTCGAGCTTTGCGGACTGCTTTGGCTTTGTTTGAAGCTATGTCTGCTTTGAAGGTTAATTTCCACAAGAGCATGTTGGTTGGAATTAATGTTGACGATTCGTAGTTGCATGAGGCGGCGTCAGTTCTGTCTTGTGAAATCGAGAGTGTTCCTTTCCTCTACCTGGGACTTCTTACTGGTGGTGATGCTAGGCGATTGATTTTTTGGGATCCTGTAGTGACTCAAATTAAAACTAGATTTTCTGAATGGAAAAGTTGTCATTTGTCTTTTCGTGGCAGCTTAACTCTCCTTGAATCTGTCATGTCTTCTCTGCATGTCTATGCCATTTCCTTCTTCAAAGCTCCCTCAGGTATAATCTCCTCTATTGAATCTATTTTAAATATTTTTTTTAGGAGGGGGTGAGGACCAGAGGAAAATTGCTTGGGTTGATTGGGTTTCTATATGTATGAGTAAGGAGTCAGGTAGTTTGGGGGGTCCGGCGGTTGAATGAATTTAATTTGGCATTATTAGGCAAGTGGTGCTGGAGGTGTCTGGTTGATAGGGAGGGGTTATGGTTTAAGGTGTTATCTTCTCGTTTCTGAGTGGAGAGGGGGCAGCTTAGGGAGGGAGGAAAGTCTAGTATGGCGTGGTGGAGGGAGATTGTGAACATTAGAGTTGGGTTAGGTGTTGAGGGAGGGAGTTGGTTTGAAGAGAACATTCAAAAGAAGGTTGGTGATGGTAGTAATACTTATTTTTGGACGGATCTGTGAGTGGGGACGTGTCCCTTGAAGGAAAGGTTTAGGAGACTTTTTAATCTATCTGTTTATAAGGATTTAATGGTGGTTGAGATGTGTTCTTTAGGTTGGGGTGACGGAGGGGATGCGTGGGCGTGGAGACGAAGATTGTTGGCTTGGGAGGAGGAATTAGTGGGGGAGTGTAGGTCCTTACTTTCTAATATTTTTTTGCAGAATTCTATTACCGATGTTTGGGAGTGGCGTCCTAATGTGGGCGACAGTTATACAGTTCGTGGTGTGTATCAAATGCTTATGAGGCAGGAGATACACAACTATGATGAAGTGACAACATGGTTATGGCATTCAAGTGTTCCTCTAAAGGTGTCAATTTGCGCTTGGCGCCTTCTCCGCAACAGGTGGCCGACAAAGGACAATTTGTTTCGTCGCGACATCATTACTAATGAAGCTCAGCTCTGTGTCTCCGGATGTGGTAATAATGAATCAGGATATCATCTCATAATCCATTGTCCTATATTTGGTACCTTTGGCAACTTGTGAAGGAGTGGATAGGTGTTTATTCAGTGGATCCGTTGCATATTTCAGACCACTTCACCCAGTTTGCTTACTCTTCATGAGGCTTTAAATCACACATATTCTTTTTGCAATTAATTTGGCTCTGTTGTGTGTAGGTTTTGTGGAATGAAAGAAACCATGGGCTTTTTAATAAGAAAGCTAAATCGATTCCTCAGCTGCTGGAAAAAGTGAAAGTCTTTTCCTATTGATGGCTGAAAGTCTCTTATTATTTTTGACATTATTGTTGTAACTCTGTTTTGCTCTTCCTGGCACACCTTGTGCTAGGGAGCATAACATTATTTGGTAATATATATATATATATAGTCAGGATCCGTTGACACCAGGTGTAAGTCTAAAAGATTTACACCAAATCTCAACCGTTGTAAGTGATTGAACTAACGACTCATAATATATCAATAATAAATGGAAAGAAATCGCATAATGACCGGAAAAGGAAATTATCTCAGAGAGATATTGCTTAATTTGCACTTAATTCTTTTCTTACTCTCTCTCTTATTAAAATATGACACAAATATTTTTTTGTGTGGCTGACCTGTAAATTAAAATAATGGGACTTATTCTTAGTGAAAACAATATGATTGTGTCAAAAAATTGCACTTTGTTCTTAGTGAAGGCCCCGTCTCTGGTGGGAGACCTGAATAGGTCACCAGTGGGAGACCTGAATATGTCACCTACCGTAGGAGACTTGATATATTTTTTTTTGCAAAATGAATATAAACAACACATGAAGTTTTTTTTTTTGCAAAATGAATATAAACCACACATGAAAGCTTTTAAATGGCTGTGATCTATAAATAATGTGACCCACTAAAATGTTATCATTTAAAGGATTAAATAAAAAGGATTAAATAAAATTTTAATCCCTATAAATATTGTTTTTAGTCATCATATAAAAAAGTGATATGTTTTGGTTTCTATAAAAAAATCCGGCACACTGTTTTAGTCCCTATTAAAATAAAATTTGTTCAATTATGCTTAAACTTTTAAATTTTTGAATAATTTTTTACAGACAGGTTAAGATCATTATATGAAACTCTTTTATAAAAAATAATATTTTTTTAACATATAATGAATTAAATATGAATTTTTATAAACATTAAAATTTCAAGATTAAAGTAATAAAAATTTAGACCTTCCTTCAAAAAAAAATTTGGACCTAAAAATCAAATTATGAGTTAATTTTTTTTTTGCGGAGGAACTTTGTATAATGTTCTAAATAAATATGTAAAAAATCATTCACAAATTTAAAAGTTTAAGCATAATTTAATTTAATAGGGACTAAAATTGCATGTCGAAATTTTTTTTAACAATTTTTTTTTTTGTTAACAAAGATTAAAGATAAACATTCTTTTTTATTTTAATTGAGGAAAAATGGTCCCCTTTTCCCAAAAAAATAAAATAAAACATTGGTCCCCTCCCTTGTTTTTTGCTCAAAGAATGAAACTATTTTTAACAAACTAACATGGCAGAAAAAACTTGCAATGGAGATGTAAATGACATGACAATAGCACAAAGAATTATAGTTTCATATTATGAGAGGAAAAAATAATTAAAGGTGAATCAAGCAATATCTCACATAGAGATACTTTCCTTTTCTAATGATCATGAGATTTCTTTCCATTTATTATTGACATAATATGAACCGTTAGATCAACTAATAATAATGGTTGAGATTTGGTGTAAGTTTCAAAACTTACACCTGGTGTCAACGGATCCTGACTCATATATATATATATACTCCCACCAGTCCTTATTATAAGAAGAAAAACCAAAAAACATCAAAATCAATACAATCATTAATTAATATAACTTTTTTAATATTTTTACAGTTATACCCTCATAAAAAATTGTGAAGCATTAAATACATTCACAAATATTAAAAAGACAAACATTAAATTAGGAATAGAAAAGTCTTTTAAACAATAACTCCACCTTAAAAGTGGTGACATTTTCTTATAAATAGGACCAAAAAGTTTTTTGAAAATTTTCTTATATATAGGACCGGAGGGAGTATATATATATATATATATATATATATATATATATATATATATATATATATATATATATATATATATATATATATAGACACACACAATTAAGAGAAATAGTTATGACATTAAATTTGTCGACAATGTATATTCTTTTTTCAAAATTATCTTTCAATCACTAAGAGAGAGAAACGATTAAGTTCTCTTCATTTAATTAGAGGGAATTTTGTGAAAAGATAATTATGTTGGAACAAAATGTGTTTAACAAGTCTGTTATGAATTAAAGGAGAGATTGTTGAAACATTATGTGTAAACATATCTCTTTGTGGTTTTGATGATAACAAAGTATTAAAGAGAAAATTGGTTATTTGCTAATGCTTTGTTCAAGTGTTTCAGAACCACATGCTTATTAATTGGAAATTTGATAATGGTTATGGAAGAACAAGCTAAGAGCAAGAAGGAAAGCTAAGAAGCAAGGTTGCAAAGCTAGAAGGAAACTGGGTCTGAAGAAGTACTCCTGAAGAAGTACTCCTGAAGAAGTGGTCCTGAAGTGGTGCTCCTGAAGTGCAGCTTCTGGGTCTGAAGGCAGCTTCTGAAGTCTGGGTGCTTCTGAAGAAGTCAACGCAGAGTCAACTCCTGAAGCCAGCTTCTGATCCGTACAAGGCAGCTCCTGATCCGTACAACTGAAGCAGCTTCTGATCACTGTTCACACAGAAGCTTCTGAAGCTGATGTGGCATGGATATTGACCAGTACTGTGCGCATTTAATGCCTGAATGTGTCAGAACAACTCAATGGAACAGTTGTCTCCCTGACCCAAACATTCTCCAGCTTTTAAGGTAGGCCATTTCAAAAATGGCAACTGCTCTGTTCGGTTTGATAAAGTGTAGCACACATTTGCAGAAATTCTAGCTTAGCTTGCAACGACTCTTTCCTCAAATCAAGCAAATCTTCAACAGCTATATTTTCATCTATAAAAGGAAGAAGATTTGAAGATCAAAATTGTCTAAGACTCTTGAAACTACATTGCTGAACCTGCACTCTGTTTTCAGTCAAAAACTGTCAAGTTCATAAAACTCTTAGAAATTCTCATAGTCCTTGTAACTTAGAATTTCTTAAGGTTAAGAGTCTTAACCTGTGTTGTATTAAGAGAACACCTCTGATATTTTATCAAGTGTTCATTCCAAACTCCTTTACTTGTAAACCAGTTTGGTCCTTAAAGTCTCAGTCTGTATACTGAGCATTTGTAACTTCACTCCTTTGTGGTCTGAGTCAGAAGCCTCTTGACTTAGTGTCTTGAGCATTTGAGAAGTCTCTTGTCTTAGTGACTTGAGCATTGGAAGCCTCTTCCTTTGTGGTTGAGCATAGAAGTCTCTTTCTTTGTGATTGAGCAACTGGAAGTCTCTTCCTTAGTGGTTGAGCAAAGTGTAATCTTCAGATTATAGTGAAAATCTCTTGTTGGAAAACAAGGGGACTGGACTACTTCTCACATTGAGAAGGAACCAGTATAAATTCTGTGTGTCTCTCTTTCATTCTCTCCTTAACTTGTTTAATCCGCTGCATTTAACTCTGATAACAGTTCAGAACCTAGTTCTGAACTTGTATTAAGTCTTTGAAAAGAAAAGAACAAGTTTTTTGAGTCACACAATTCAACCCCCCCCCCCCCCCCCTTCCTTGTGTGTGTGTTTTTCTCACCTTCAAATTAATGTATTTTCTAAATTGAAAAATATCTTATAAAAAAGGAACAAAAAAAATCATGAAAAGGGTTTTATACATAAGGAGAAAGGTAGTAATTACGGTTACTTTGGCGATGTCTTGCTTTTAACGTCACATACATGACAAGTACGAAATTAATGAATGCTAGAATTATTTGTTGAACTTGGTTTATTTATTTTTAGGCCAAATGCATTATCATGTCTTTAAGTTTAACGTTTATATTAGATTAGTCATTTTAATATTTTTAGTTTGAAAATGGTCTTTTATGTTAGTAAGATTGTGTAACTAGTTTTTAAGTCATAAAATATAGCGTTAAATTTGTTTTTAGTCCCTATAAAATTTTCAAATTTTAAGTTTTAATTCCTATACAATTTTTTCACCAATTTTTGGTCCCTCAAAAACTTTCCGTCACAACTTTTAGTCCCTGCATTTAAGTAAAATCATGTGTATCCTTCAAAAAAAATTTTTTGTGATCATATTTAGTACGTTATAGAAATCTCTCTTGCAAAAGTTTATTTTTTTTTAATAAGCGATGAATTAAATATGAATTTTTAAGTTTTTAGCGTTTAAAAAAAATCATATTTAATTCATATCTTATTAAAAAATTCAATTTTTGTGTAGAAGAGATTTTTATATTATAAACATCTCTGCAAAAATTCCTTCAAAAATGTGAAGTATACACATGATTTGATTTAAAAATAGGGACCATAAGTGGCAGTAAATTTTTTTTTATAGGAATTAAAATTTGAAATTTGAAAATTTTATAGGGACCAAAAACATAATTAACTCTAAAATATATGCATTAATACTCTATTTCCGTCAAACTTAGCTAAAAGGTGCTTACGTGAACGTTTATTGCTAAGTTGGCGGGTATAAATTCACTTCTCTTGCTCTTAAAACTAGGGTTCATAAGTGTAATATTCAGTCTTAATTTGAAACAAAAATCGTTCGATTATTTGATTTATAATGCTATTGATGAAATATTTACCTCTAAAATTAAGATTGAATTAGCAAACAATAAAAAGAAAATGTATATAAGTAATTATGTTTGGTGTCCTAAACATTTTTTGGACCTTCCACCTCAATGTTAAATGGTCAAATAATTACTTTTTAACAAAATTGTATGAAAAATGGATCAATTTATTTAAAAAAAAAATAACTAAAGGACTAACTTGTTTACTTTCATTACCATAAAAGACCGATTTAAAATTAAAAAAACTATCATGATTAATCCGTTATGAACATTATTAAACTTAAAGATGTATTTGAAATATTTTTTATGAATAAACGTGGCAAAAGCCCGTGAACAAATAAAAACTAGAAACTCGTCGAGAAACTAAAAAAAAAAATAAAAACAGCAATTATAGGAATAGACAAAAAAGCAAAAATAAATTCAAAATAATGCAAAGCACATAAACTACTGGCAATGACCTAAGGCAGGGTGTGGCCAAGAACTTCAGCAGGAAGTTGAACTATAATTTTGTTAAGAACGTACAGTAGAAAAAACTGGTCCTCCCATGAGATCCAACTGCCATAGCAAGAGCAGCTGGCTGAATAAGAAGATGGCATTCCACCTCATCAAACCATATAGATCCAAAAAAAAAAATCCTTATACAAGACAGTGGATTATTTGATTGATTGAACAATGATGAAGGTAATTAGTGGGTAATTGCTAAAATTTGAAGATGGCGTCGTAGTTGGCACTCTTCTCTATTTGCACATTATAGAAATTTTTTATGACTAAATTGTCATTTTGGTCCTAACTCTGCACCTCGATGTTATAAAGGTCTCTGACTCAGGATTAAATACAAAGTAGTCTCTGACGTTAAAAACTTGTGTTAACTTATGAGATGGCGTGCATAAGATGTCACATGGATTAAAGTGAAAGTAGAAAATGGTCACTTTGGTCCCTGAACCGAAAATCAATATCCCTAATTTGAATCTCAAATCCCTAAATTCTGAATTTAATCCCCAAATCTCATCTAATTTCCTCTTTTGTTCAAAATAAATTTCTTTTTTAGTAGTTGTTAATTCTCTGGATTGTACTGAATTCTAATGATTATAAGAAATCACCACATTTTACTCCTCAATTCCAAAAAGTATAATCTTTCCCTCATTCTATAGTGTATGCAGTGAAACTGATTAATATGTTTCTACATGCATGTTTGATAAGTGTGTTTTAATAGAAAGTAAGATATGGTTGGAGCTATTTTCGATAGTATGTTTCTACATGCATGTTTGATAAATGTGTTTTAGTACAAAGTAAGATATAGTTGAAGTTATTTTGATCATGTTTAGTTGAGGCAAAGTTTAGAGGCATGCCCAATTGTTTGATAGTTATGAAACATACATATATTTTTACTAAAATCGCATTTGACATTGGACATACTATTAATTATAATAGTCCACGCCATATAAACTAAACTATTTTGATTGGCAGCACAAAATATTTGGAGTTTACTGTGTTCTTTTCTTACCACAAATCTCCACTGATTAACAACAACAAAAAAAAAAAGAAATAAATTTTGAATAAGGAGGGAATTATGAGATTTAAGGATTTAAGGATTAAAGTTGGGATTTACAGATTTAGGGATTTGAGATTCAATTTGAGAAAATATTGATTTTTGGTTCAGGGACTAAAGTGACTACTTTCTACTTTCACGTTAGTCCATGTGACACCTCATGCACGTCACCTCATCAATTAACAGAAGTTTTTAACGTCAGAGACTAAACTGATAACAAAAGTGCACATTCAGGAACTACTTTATATTTAATTCTGAATCAGAGACCTTTGTAACAGCGAAGTACAAAGTCAGATACCAAATGACCGTTTACTCAATTTTTATAGTTTAATATAATTAGTGTGAATGGGACACATGTTTATTACCATATATTTATAGGATAGATTCATTTCATTAATTACAATGCGGAACCTACGGCGCAATCTCGCATGGCACGAGTTTGTTGTTAGTTTTTCTAAATTTTATTATTTCAACATTTCATAATAGTTTTCTTCTACGCCACTAAGATTTAAATTTTGTTTTATCCTAATTTTGTTTATATTGAAAGCCCCTCCACATATTTTTCTACGAAGGTCTAGATAGTAGATTCCACTCTCCCTCATGTCACTCGAGGGATGCAAGTCACATTATCATATCCCCACAATATCATCCGTCGTCGTTTCAGCTTTTGACACGTTAGCTACTTCTACAAATTCTATTATTGATGATGCATTTATGGTAACCACGGTAATCTAGCTAAACTTTTTTATAGAGATATACTATAATTAACGTCTTAATCATATGTCCAAATACCATTTTCCTAATATATTTGGTTTACCCACTAAGCCAATCACACATTTGTAGTTAAATTGTCCTTCTCGCCAAGAAAAACACCTTATAGAATGATATAAAAACATCCAAAAGTTGAAAAGAGCCGTATAAATAAATTTGGAGTCTTTTTCATTTTATTCGAATGTCAATAAACACCAATATCCACCCACTGACCTCACGTTCAAATACACAGAACTTTTACAAGACCGCCAACAACATTTCAAATTCAAACCCACCAAATAGTAGAAAATAATAATTTCAAAGTCTAAGACATAAAAACAAAACTTTTAAAATACAAAATAAATCAATAGACATGGTGGTAACATGAAACAAACAAGGGCATTCTGGTCATTTCAAAAGCTCCTCAGCCCCAGGAAATGAAGGATACCTTGCGCAACGCTTAGACAGAAAAACCCTACAATCATCTTTAGGACAAATAGTAGGCACATATACGATCTCATCACAACCGTCCATTCTATCTCTCTTGAAATCAATCAACGATGTGAACATAGCAATGAAAAGCACAAGATGATTCAAAGCGTACCTCTGGCCCACACATTGGTGGGGCCCAGCTCCAAATGCTAGAAAGTTTCTTTTAAATATTTGATCCTCTTGTCTTTCTTCTGAAAACCGGTCTGGGTCGAACCGGTCCGGTTCAGTAAAACCCTGAAAAGATGACTCGAACGCCGACGGAAAAACTATTGCACCTTTCGGAATCGTGTAAGATTCCGTCAACGGAAACGGCTCTGCCGCAACATGCGGCACCAAAGTCGCTGGTGGTCGGTAACGAATAACCTCACGCGCCACCGCTTGGGTGTACTTCATCTCCCTTAATTGCTCCGATGTTATCAGTGTATCCGACTCCGGCAACCAGATTCCGGCGACCTCTTCTCTCACTCTAGCGAGAACCTCCGGATGCGAATCCAGCAATGCCACCGCCCAAAGCAAAGACGAAGTCGACGCGTCTTGTGCTGCGAAAAGAAAATCGAAGAGATAACCACCGATTTCAGCGTTGGTGGAGAACGGTGGCACTGTTACGCCGTTCAGCTTCGATTCTTCAATCTCTCTTAAAGTATCCTGCATCCAGAAATCGATGAGACACGAAGGCTCTTCACGTTTCTCCATCTTCTCTTTACTCGCCGCCGTACAACCCGCTAGGGTTCCGGCGAGTCGGTCAACGGCGAGTCTCGCGTTACGGAACGCGGTTCCCGGAAAGTCAAACGGAAGCTTCATGAGACCAACGTTGAATAGAAAGTAATCATGTTCAAATCTCTCTCGGGCTTTCAGGCCCAAATAAGGGCCCACGAAAACTGTCTGAGAGGTTTCCAAATTCATATCACGAGTAAGTACACGGATTGGAATAGATTCACCGGCTTGGGCTTGGGCTTGAGCTTTCTCAACCCATGATTTAAGATGTTTGAGGATAATAATCTGCTGTAGCTCGGTGTATGTAGAAAGCGCTTTAGGAGTGAAATTGGGCGCGATTCGACGGCGGAGATTCTTGTGTTCTTGGCCCATCATGTAGATAAGATTGTGTTCACCGAAGAGTTTCTTACCAAATGGATGGCCCACAAGATGGAAAGCATTGGGCTTTACATTGGAGAAGACTTTATGAGAGAGTTCTGTGTCTCTGATGAAGACTATAAAGAGTCCAATGATGTAGTTAGCTGAAAAACCTGTAGATTTGGATAAGGTGGATTGAAGTTCCCAAAATTTTGTTGGGTCACGAACTAATGAGATAGCGTTTCCTATGAAGGGGAGGACCAAAGATGGGCCTGGGATGGAACGTTTTTTGTTGAGGTATGAGATCTGTTCAATGAGGAGAAGGAAAAGGATAAAGCATATTAGGTATGGGATTAATTGGTTGAAAGAGAAAGAGGATAATAATAATAGAGGAGTATTCATATTCATGTCCTCTTTTGTTTTGGTTTTTTGATGAGGAGAATGAAGGGAAAGGTTGAACTTAAAAACTAAACAAGTGTTGTGTTGTTGTGATGTAATGTAATGTGAGGATAGATAAAAATAGGTGGGAAAACATGAAATGGGAAAATAAGGTCAAAATTGGTGAGTGTGTGTAGAACTTGATTATTGACTAGTCAATTATGAGTTTTCAGAAGGAAAAAAAAAGGTGGTAGAGGCAGAACTTTAGATGTTGTAGTAGCCAAGATATTGTACAGACGGTGAGGATTGGGGAGAAGAAGAGGTGGTGGGTGGGTCTATAGTGGGGTTAAAATCCAGCTAGGTAAAGGCAGGCCATTAAGTAGAACCGGAAGACATCGTTACCGACAATAATATAGGACATTTTCCTTTTGGCAAACTTTTAAAAGAGTTTTTTTTTATTATGTGCAAATTTGTACCTGTGTAATTTGTAATTTGTACGTATTAAGAAATTTAAAGTGATAAATTTATGACAAAATTTGTGTCTTTATACTAAAAAAATTTAAATTTGAAAAAGTGTTTTGTTTAAAGTCAAAAAATTGTCTTTTCTTTTTATTTTTAATTGTTTGACTAGGGCACAAATTAAGATGAATTTGTATGCTCCCTCCGGTCACTATATTGAACATGTTAAACAAATTTACTCACTCCGGTGACTATTATAAACAAAAAAAAAATACATTTTAGATTTATTGAGTAATTAATGTATTTGGTCTATATTATATATCAAATACAAGAATTAATCAATGAATCTAAAAAATAAAATTTTATTTATAATAACGACCGGTGGAGCATATTTGAATACATGAAATTTGGATGGATATCGATACTTTTAAACAAAATTCATTCAGAATTAATTTTGTTTTTTAAATAAATTAATAAAAAAGTATGATATGACATTAAATAACTTGATAATGGATAAATACCAGGTCAAACTTCAAAAGTATTACTATTGTATTCATTTTTCCTTCTTCCATTTCAATTGCACTGCTCATTTGTTACTTTTTCTTTACTTAACTTTTTGGGTAGCATTTGTCATGGGAAAGGGGAAAGCTTTCCCACTATGGGAAAGATGAGTTTTAGCCATAGATATATTAATATAAATATTCAATGGTTTAGATCTTTTACTTATAACCTTTTAGTAACTTTTTGGTTCTACAAAATTTTCAAAAATTCGGACCCCACCTCATGGAGGTTTAATGTAAATTTATTTAATGGGTCATAAGCCTAATATAAGACAATAGTTATGGGACTGTGGGATATGAACCAAAATTTATGAAGCCCGAATGAAAACGTTATATTAACACCCCCTGCAAATCTTGAAGCATATTCAATAGGAGTTATTTATGTTGAAAAATTATCGAATGTGGTCGTAGAAACATCTTAATTGAATAAAAAATTGTAGAAATCAAACAAACTGCTCTAGTTTATTAGAAAATAGTACAATGAAAAAGTTTCATTAAGAGAAAATTTACAAATCATAGATGTTAAACCAAAGTGAAGCATTAGGGTTCCTTAACTTCTAAATTGATTGGTTTATCTTGGGATTCCTTGAATCTTTAATTGATTGGTTTTGTTTAGGTTCCTTACATTTTAGGGTTAAATAAGTAAATAGTCTTCCTAAATATACCAACAATTGATTTTAGTTCTGTTAAAATATTTCTTAGGATTTTAGTCCCTTCAAAATTTTTCATCCATGAAATTAGTCCCTACTTTTTAGTCAACTCATGTCTAACCTTCATATTTTTTAATTAAATTTTTCAGAAATGGGTAGAAAATTAGGACAATATTTTCCATAAAAAAATTAGATTTTTTTAACAAAACATAAATTTAATATGAATTTTTTAGCACCAAAAACATAAAAATTCATATTTAATAATGTTTTGGTAAAAAAATTCCAATATTTTTTTTGGAGAGATTATCGTAATATTCTAGCAATTTATGAAAAAAATTCATTAAAAAATATGAAGGTTAGACATGAGTTGACAAAAAAGTAGGGACCAATTTTATGGATTTAAATTTGGAGGGACTAAAATCAAATATTGGTATATTTAGGGGGGTCATTTACTTATTTAACCCTTAAATCTTTCATTGATCGGTTTCTCTTGAGGTTCCTTAACTATTATAATCATTTGTTTCTCTTATGATTTCTCTTAGGGTTCCTTAAATCTTTCATTGATCGGTTTCTCTTGAGGTTCCTTAACTCTTATAATCATTCGTTTCTTTTATGATTTCTCTTAGGGTTCCTTAAATCTTTCATTGATCCTTGTCTCTTGAGTTTCCTTAACTCTTATAATCATTCGTTTTTCTTATAATTTCTCTTAGGGTTCCTTAAATCTTTCATTGATCCTGTGTCTCTTGAGTTTCCTTAACTATTATAATCATTCGTTTGTCAAAGTGAAGTTTTGTTGCTCGAATGTTGTGTCTTAACTGTTAATTGATTTTATAACTGTTTATTACCCAACTAAAGATTGATTGGAATAGTTCAATTAGGGTTCTAAACACAATGAATACGTAATTAGGGTTAGGGTTAGAGTTAGGGTTAACCTCAACAATTTTTTATAATTACATATTAATATTAATTATTTTTTAGAATATTATATTTCATATTATTTTTTATTCCCACTCTTAAGCATTTTTTTTCCTTTTCAATTTTCTGCCATAACAATTTAAGCTTTGAATACCAATTATTGTATTAAAAATTAATAAAAAAGTAAAAAACAATTAACACCGTATTTTCAGTACTGTTATAATTTTTTTTTTCCTTTTCTGAATTCAAGGTTCACACTTGAAACTTTGAATGTCAATTAAAAAATAAATAAAAGTTAAAACAAGGGTTGTTGGCATGTTCATTTTTCTGGCGATCGCCATTGGTGCCCATCACCACCATCACTTTACCCGCTGTCATACACCGCCAACCACGATCCAGCTTGGGTTATTCCTTATTTTTTATGTTTAAAATTTCCAATTCAAACACTTTTTTGCAGTAGGACGTAATTTCAAGGGAAAAAGAATTCAGTCTCAGAGTTCAAGCTATTATCCTAAAATGAACTGATGGTATTGAGGATTTATAAAAATTGAAAATTTATCTATAAAAATTGGATATTTCTTAGATCTTGAGTTTTTTTACGTCTTGCTTGGGCAAAGAAATGCAAAGATTAATCTTGGAAAATGAAAGAAGCAACAATCAAGATTTAATGGTGTAGCTGGACATCATGAGATTCGAAATCGCTAAATGGCACCTGGATAGGGTGGATCTTGCAAAGACAGATTTGTTGTCTTGGTCGTGAACGTGCAGGAACAACGGTGTGGCACAGAAGCTGGGTTGCAAAGCATCTAACTAGGAGGAGGTTCGGTGAAGAGGGATGAAATGAACTAAAGAGAGAAGAAGGAAAGGGTATTAATCATCAGAAATGTATTAATTAATACTATTAAATAGTTGCATTCTTTTTCATTTTGAAAAAACAAACAAAAATAATAAAACCGGTTTCACTTACAGGTGGCAGTAAAAAGTGAGTTTCCCATGGTGGGAAAATTTTCAAGTGTCCCATGTTAAATCCCACCAACTTTTTGTGTTCGTAGCATTTCAAATTTTAGGATGGACCACCATTTTTTTTCAATTCCTTAAAAAAAAAAAGGATGGACCGCCAAAGTTTATCAAAGATAGATATTTCAAAATCATTTAAAATATGCTTTTGATTCTATGACCATCTGTGATTAGCCCTTTCGAATTTTGAAGACTTGATACCTATTAAATATACTTTTGAAGACTTGAAATGTAATGATAAAAAGTATTGATATTTGATTAGTAGGCCCTATTTAAGAATTTTGTATGAGAGGCTGGGTTTGAGGAATTGAATGTTTATTGGATACTATTATTAAAAAATTATAAATTAGTGATGTGTTCTGGAGCGAGCAAATGCACTAGGCCCATTTACGTAGGCCTAATACAAATTGACCCAGATCCAACATCTGGTAAATTACTTGCAACAAACCTTCTCCATGCGAGGGGGGGTGCTCGGAGCAAACAGACACTTATTCAAACGTTCAGTAACGTCTCTATTCATGTCTCCCGCGAAACTCGCTCGGCGGTTACGATTCCCTCGAAGTTGTAACCGTCGAGCCACACGTGTGCCAGACAATGGCCCTGCAACACCCACCTCTATATAAAGGGGACTCTCTGCAGTCCCCAAGGTTAGACTCTTCTCATTCTCTAATCCCCCTCTTAAAACTCAATACTGACTTGAGCATCAGAATGTCTGCATGTACACCCCCCCCCCCCCCGTTCCAGTCAACAACAAACTATAAATGCAAATCCTACAAAATCTACCGAGTAACTCCGTCGGGTTTTCAGAAAGCACAAGATCATGCGTGTTTATGTAGCGACGCTCCGTCACCTCCAGTCCTGCAGAATCAACCAGAGGGGTACCATCCTCCCTCAGCACCTTCGCGGGCACAAAAGAACTTACGTAAGCCCACAACATATCGTAACTATCTTTTTCCCCCGCATTGAGCCCAGCATACCCAGGGCCGAAATCAGCGGGCTTATGCCCGTAGTGGTCATTGCACCAGTAAAAGGAAAATTGGGGAACCCAATAGCGGTCCTCCCCTCCGTCTTCATAGGCTCTCTTCACCGTTTTCAAGACGTTCCTCAAGGCGACATTCGTCTTCGGCCGCAACTGAAAGAATCGGTCCTTGAAACTCTTCACCTTGCCTACAAAGATGGAGAAGAGCTTTCTTGTCTGACGAAAGGAGACCCAAGTGTGTCCCCCGCCCTTCTCAGTCCCTCGCTGGACAGTGAAGAAGGTGAAAAATAAGTTTACGGACGGAGCAACCTCCAGATGTGGGCACACCAATTCGAATGCCCTAATGAAAGGATAACAACTGGGATGAAGCTGCGAGGGCGACAACTCCGTCCACCTAAAGATTGATCGCTGAAAGGACGAGAAAGGGAGTCTAAACCCCATGTCCTTGAATATGACCTCGTACATAGGGAGCCTATTCCCCGTGTAGTGCGAACATATCCTATCGAACATGCTCGGGATACAGATTTCCCAATCCTCATTGCGTCCAATGTCATTGAACGGTCTCTCTGTCGTACCATCCGGCGCAAATGCAGACACCGCATTTAACGGTTCGTCCCCTATCCAAGACGGGTCATATCCCTCAGCCTCGTTCTTATTTGGGTTTCCTGCCATCTCTAAACCTGAAAAGAGGAGGAAGGAAAAAAGATGAATTTCGAATTCAAATCCACTCTTCCTCCACATCCAGTCCGATCCTTGCGAGGAAGGGCTCATCGTCCTCCCGAACGGAAAGATCGAATTTTTTTTCAAAATAACTACTTGGAGGGAAAATCAAAAGGCAAAGTGAAAAAACCTCCGCATACGGCGGAGTTAAGCCATTCACGGTGGCGACAGGTTAAACCTCTAACAGGTTAAAAACCTGCCACTGGTGGCCCACAAACAAACGAAGTGGATTATAAATCCTAAAATGTTCATCTACGGCGGAAACCTACACCATTTACGACGGAATTCACCGACTTTCTACCGGAAAATGACAAGCCTACTTAATCGTCAAAACAGAACGGCTAAAACAAAAAAACAGAAAAGCAAAATGAGGAAACCATCGTACCTTGTTAAACGGAGATGGTTGCACGGAGTAAACGGTGAAGGGATGATCAAAACACGCCAGAACTTCACTGGAAAATCTTCAAGAACTTCTGAAGGATTAAAGCTTGCAAGGCGAAAATGGCAAAAGTGTTTTCCAAAAACACTTGAGGCTATTTATACCTCCTTCGCAACCCTTCAGAACACAACGAGTCTGATCCGGTGCAGCCCTTCACATGTGACCCAATTCAAAGAAACAAAGCAACGGTTCAGATCACATCTCATCAAGCATCCAACGGTTCCAATCAAACCCGTATGAGTTCCAAACGTCAGGTTTAATCAACGGTGATGATGGAGCCTCAAGAACAGTTACCGAGACACACTCAAAAGTCTATGTAATAAAGTGCATTACTAGCCTTTACATGTGGCAGCCAAAGCCCAAACGTTTTGTCCCCTCACTCACGTCCTCGAGACGTGGGCATTAAATGCAGATGGACAGACGACCAACTATCTGACGAGGGAATCTTGTGGCCTCACCGATGCAGTGATCGAGGGGCGGACTGATGAACAAGTACGGTTTCCCCGAACCTAACAACCTCGTTCCAATCATGATAGAGCGAGCTTCTCAACGATCCCAGCGAGCAAAAATCTCTGAACAAGATTCAGTTGATCATTTCTAGTCATCCTCAAGTTCAAGACTCAACTGATCATCCTTGATATTCCTCAATTTCAAGATTCAATTGATCATTCTTGATCTTCCTCAATTTCAAGATTCAATTGGTCATTCTTGATATTCCTCAATTTCAAGATTCAATTGATCGTTCTTAATCTTCCTCAATCTAAACTCCTCAACCGACCATGGAGGTACATTCGACATATCCTTGGTAAGAAGGAGATCACATTCCCTTGTGAACAACACCGTTCCAAAACGGGTCAGTTCGCTCCGCTGCGAGCATTTTGCCCCTCACGCGAACTAGTTCCTTGCGAACATTTCTTTTTCAAACAACAGAGGTTTTCACCTCCAAAAACTCCTCTCGAACAAGGCCTTCGCACACTTAAAGTCATCACTCTTTGTCAAGAGCAACGACTTAGGGGCTTCTGTTCTGGAGCGAGCAAATGCACTAGGCCCATTTACTTAGGCCCAATACAAACTGACCCAGATCCAACATCTGGTAAATTACTCGCAACACACCTTCTCCCTGCGAGGAGCGTGCTCGGAGCAAACAGAGACTTATTCAAACGTTCAGTAACGTTTATATTCATGTCTGCCGTGAAACTCGCTCTGCGGTTACGATTCCCTCGAATTCATAACCGTCGAGCCACACGTGTGCCAGACAACGGCCCTGCAACACCCACCTCTATATAAATGGGACTCTCTACAGTCCCCAAGGTTAAACTCTTCTCATTCTCTAATCCCCCTCTTAAAACTCAATACTGACTTGAGCGTCGGAGTGTCTACAGGTACACACACACCCGCCATTCCAGTCAACAACAAACTCTAATTATCATCATACTCAAAATTGCACCGGTAGTCCATTTCTGATCAGGTAAGATCATGATGTGTACACATGAGACCCATTTAAGTACCCAAAAATTGGTGTCTCCATTGTTGATGCTCTTAGATGTCCTTAAAGAGTGTCTCGGAGACATTTGTTAGCATTTTTCTTATTTTTATTTGATTTTTATTGTATTTTAAGTCTTGCAAAATTTCTATGCTCATAAGTTTAGTTTTTTTTTTGTTAATTATTTTTTTAGAAAAAAAAGACTCTAATAATCCGAAGTTTGATCGTGAGACAAATATAATATGGTCAAGAATTGTTTCACATAAAAATGGAACTTAGATTCTTCCAAGCGATTTATTTGTTTGTCGAGCACATTAACAATTTAAACTCAATCACTTGACCGGTTATCTGGTTATCTAGTTGTAGTATTTGTTAAAGCCAACTTTTTAAATTATGTTTAAACTCTTTAATTTTTGAATGATTTATTGCATGCATATTTAAGTATTATAAAAAGTTCATTGTAGTTCCTTATCTTATCTTAGGTTTTGAGTGATGTCTCGTATTTTCTAGGATAGTTTTAGATCGTCATATGTTTCTCTATTCTAGGATTAATTCTCATTTGCATAGACATATTTTCCATGCATAAAACCTTTTCTAAAGGCTAATTTTGAACCTATTTTGTGATGGAAAACATATTTTACAAAGTTTGGGTCACAACATGTTTTTGAACTACCTTTTGCGTCCTTTTGCACTTGTGAATCGATTCAGTTGTCTTAAAGGACATCTTGAATCGATTCAGTGCAAATAGAAAGGTTTGGGACACTTTTGAATCGATTCAATTTGTGTAGAAGTCACTTTGAATGGATTTAAACTTCATCCTGAACCAAATAATTAATTCTTCAAACGAACCCATAATGCATTTTAGTCCCTAAATCGATTCACACTTTCTCTTAATCGATTCAGACAATGTTTTTTTTCCACTAAAAGTCAACTTTCTTTTGTTTTAAAACTCTCCACCTGTAAATGTAACTTTCCCTCATCATTTCCAATCATTGAAATCATGCCTTACCATTCTCTCTCTCTCTCTCTCTCTCTCTCTCTCTCTCTCTCTCTCTCTCTCTCTCTCTCTCTCTCTCTCTCTCTCTCTCTCTCTCTCTCTCTCTCTCTCTCTCTGAAACCGTGTGAAAACACTTTCATCAATATACATTTAGAGAGAGAGAGAGAGAGAGAGAGAGAGAGAGAGAGAGAATTGAAGTGCTCGATATTCCAAAGGACAGAAGAAGGGTTTCTTTTCTCCTCTAACAACTTAGGAACTTTTCTTGCCATTCAACATCGAAGGAATTCCATGGAACTCATGTCAATGAACAAATCTTATTGAAGATTGCTCAAAGATTGCATAGAGTTGAAGAATTAAAGGGTTGCAGCTTTGAATTCGAGGAATTCAAATTTGTTCGAGTTCGAGATGATCTTGTTGGAGTAGATCTAGGTTTTGTCATCTTTGGAAGTAAAGGTTGGCATAATTGGGAAAAAAAATTTCCTACCACATCACATGTTTTGCGATCCTTCACTCTGACTCGAGTTTGAGTTCCATTAAATGAGACAAATTTTCTTTCTCAAACACCCCTACTTTACTCTTCGCTCAAATTCGCTTCTCTCTTTTACACAAACCACTTTTCTTCCTTATTTTACCCATTACGTGTTTTTTTGCATTCCAGCATTTCAATTAATTTAATTTTTTTTTCTTTCAAAAATCTTAAAAAAGATTAAACATTTCCAAAATCATGAAATGTCAACACAAATGAAAAATATCCAAAATTCAATAATCTCAACAAAGATCCAAAACACAAAAATATTTCCAAAGATAAGAAAACATAAACGAAAATAGGTGACCATATCTATAAAAAAAATAAAAATTGATACAAAAAATGAGAAGTTTGGGTATTTTGTTATAAAGTAAATACTTATCATTGGTATACGTAAAATAAGAAGTTTTAAGAGTTTATAATGTTGACATTTTCTATCAAACAAAAAAAAAACTTGGAGTCTACAATTCGTACACCGAATGACAGTCAACCACCAATTTATTAGTTTTTTTTAATAAACCGCCAATTTATTAGTTAAATTGAGTTTTCTTTATATATCATCTAAATAATAAAACAAGAGTATTAATTAAAAATACATTTTTGCACAATGAATATTAAAAATACTTTGTAAAAAAAAACATGAATCAATAGTTTAAATTGAAATAAAATATAATAAAAATACAATACACATATTTGTCACTAATATATAAAATAAATATTAGATAAATATTTGTTATTTAAAAATTAAAAACGAGACAAATACTTAACACTAATGCATAAAAAAACACGGGACATGTATTTGTTTTTGATATATATAGAAAAGAAGTAGTACTTGTCATCGATACATAAAAAAAATGTGAGATATTTGTTTTAATTAATATAAAAAAGCACAAAAAAAATATTGTCACTGCACATAAAAAATATGAGACATATTTTTTTATGTCAAAATACATTTTTTAGTTGTTTATTAAATAACAAATTGACGATGAATCCCACTAAATTAGTGATATTATAAGGCTAACGGTTAACATTTTAGACAATTCAACGGACATGCATTTTAATATAAATATATAAATAAATAAAAGTTTTATCCGGGTTTTTTTTATAAGTTTGTTATCAAATTTTTTAAGGTGACAACTTGGGTAACCATCAATAAAAGGTGGGTAACACAACCCATGCTGTTATTTATTTGTTTTATATTATTTTTAATGTTATATAAATACATTGTTTTGATTAGATCAACTCAGCAGGGGTAATATTACCCACCTTTTATTAATGGGTAAACAAGAATTTGCCATTTTTTAATAATATCAACTACTCCACTTTTTTAGAGATGCATGTGTCTGATATTAACATTTCTAAAAACCGGTTTTTAAGGTGAAGATTGTCTCATCTTTATAAACTTTTACAAGAGTTACATCTAACCGACGTGGGACTAAATCCACCCCCTCAAAGCCAACACAAGGCAAGCCAACACGAGGTAACTCAAATGTCGCAATTAGGCGGCTAGGAGCATATCGCAATAAAGGCGAAATTTCCAACATTTTTCTACTATAACCGTTTTCTTTTTCATCTTTTGCTTGTTTTTCTTAATGACCCTAATTATCAGGTTTGTTGTCAATTTTTGCTCATTTTTCTACTATAATCGTTTTATTAAGAAGTTTGTTATTGATTTTTTTAATAATATTCAATTGCTCTTTTTTGTACTATAATTATTTTTTTTATCAATTTTTAAGGATTATGTATCGTAAATGACCATATAACCCATTAAATTAAGGTCATTAAGAAATTGATTGAAGGCACACTATTAATTTTATTTTTTTGTGGGGAAGACACACTAGCAAATTTGTTGGACATTAATTTTTATACTCCTTCCGTCACATTTTAATCGTCACTTTAGCATTTTTTTTGTCTCAAAATAATTGTCATTTTAGAATATCAATGCAACATTTATTAATTGTTTCCATTAATATGCTTATCTTATATATAAAAGTTCTTAAGTTTCTTAGACAACTTTTTGGAGCTAAAAAAGTTGTTGCAAATTTCCTTCCTAATTTTTTGTTCTTTCTTTATTTTTTTAAAAAATGATCGCATATCTTATATTTAAAAGTTCTTAAGTCTCTTAAACATCTTTTTGGAGCCAAAAAAGTTGTTACAAATTTTCTTGCTAATTTTTTTCTCTTTTTTATTTTTTTTAGAAAATTATCTCATATCTTATTTATAAAAGTTTTTAAGTCTCTTAGACAACTTTTTGAAGCCAAAAAATTTGTTGCAAATTTCCTTCTTAATTTTTTGCTCTTTCTTTATTTTTTTAGAAAATGATCGCATATCTTATATATAAAAGTTCTTAAGTCTCTTAGACAACTTTTTGCAGCCAAAAAATTTGTTGAAAATTTTCTTCATAATTTTCTGCTCTTTCTTTATTTTTTTAGAAAATGATCGCATATCTTATCTTATATATAAAAGTTCTTAAGTCTCTTAGACAGCTTTTTTGAGCCAAAAAATTTGTTGCAAATATCCTTCCTAATTTTTTGCTCTTTCTATATTTTTTTAGAAAATGACGCTTATCTTATATTTAAAAGTTCTTAAGTCTCTTAGACAACTTTCTGGAGCAAAAAAAGTTGTTGCAAATTTCCTTCATAATCTTTTGCTCTTTCTTTATTTTTTTAGTTTTTTTAAAAAATGTTCTCATATCTTATATATAAAAATTCTTAAGTCTCTTAGACAACTTTTTTGGAGTAAAAATATTTGTTGCGAATTTCCTTCATAACTTTTTGCTCTTTCTTTATTTTTCTTAGAAAATGGTTGCATATCTTATATATAAAAGTTCTTAAGTCTCTTATGCAACTTTTTGGAGCCAAACAATCGTTGCAAATTTCCTTCATAATATTTTGCTCTTTCTTTAATTTTTTAAAAAATGGTCGCATATCTTATATGTAAAAGTTCTTAAGTCTCTTAGACAATTTTTTTGAGCCAAAATAGTTGTCTCAAATTTCCTTCATAATTTTTCGTTCTTTCTTAATTTTTTTTTAGAAAATGATCGCATATCTTATATATAAAAGTTCTTAATGGAGACAAAAAAGTTGTTACAAACTCTGATGTGATAAACCTTAGAAGCATCGAAGGAGGAATTGAATGGGATGTCGGAGACTTGGAGACATGTCTTAGAAGCGTATGACTTTCGAATGAGTAGAAGCAATACAGAGTATATGTAATGTAATTATTTCAGCAGAAGGCGAAGTTGTTCTACCTTAGACATGAAAGTTGGATATCATACCATTCAAGTTACACAGTTTAAATATCTTCGGTCCATAGTACAAAATGACGAAGAAATAAAAGCAGATGAAAATCATTGTATTCAAATTGGATGGTTGAAATGGAGAAGAGCCTAAAGTGTTTTATGTGATACAAAAGTACCATCCAAGTCGAAGGAAAAAAATATCATACAATTGTCAGACCAACGATGTTTTATGTAACAGAGTGTTGGGCGGTTAAGAACCAACACGGGAATAAAGTAAGTGTAGCGGAGATGAGGATGTTGGGTTGGATGTGTGGTAAGACTAAATGAAACAAGATTAGAAATGACAACATTACAGAGATAGTTGGGGTAACATCTATAGTATAAAATATCGTGGAAAAAAGGCTAAGGTGGTTTGGACATGTAGAGAAAAGATCTTTAGATTCTGTAGTAAAAAGAGTAGATCAAATAGAGAATAAAAAGATTACAGGAGGTATAGGAAGACCTAGAAAAACTATAAGAGAAACTATTAGGAAAAAATTCATAGATTAATGAGTTGGATCTAACTATGATTTATGATAGAACAATATGACGTATTTCGATCCATGTAGTCGGCCCCACTTACTGGAATAATGTTTGCTTGTTGTTGATGTCTTTTTGGAAGCATCAACTCGTGCAAAACAACAATTATTATAACATTTCATACTCATCTACCATATTTATTAGTCAATGATATAATCAACTTCTCGTGCATCGCACGAGTCCAAGTACTAGTTTATTGAATTCCACTCTACTAACTACAATAATTGAAGGTGTTTTAATAAATTATACTAATTTTACTATTAAAATCAACACATCTAATAATTGTTTTAGAACTGCACGCAACTTTAAAACGACTATTAAAATGAGACGCAATGATATATTACAATGCACGGGTTCGTTGCACGTTTTTTGAGTATATTACGCCACCGACATTTATTTAAATTTGGTTTCATATTTAATTTATTTTGAAAGCCCCATATTTTTAAATGAAGGTCTAGAAAGAAGATTCCCCTCTTCCTTCCTGTCACTCGAGGGATTCATGTTACTCGAGGGAATCCATTTCCCCACGAGATCATGTCCACTGTCACGTTACTTCTACAAATCCTATTAAAGAGATATATTATAATTAACGTCTTAATCATATCTCCAAATACCACTTTTCTATGTCTGGCTAACGAGTGCTTTTAAAATACTTTTTAAGAATTTCACAATAAAAAATTATTTTATAAAAAAGTCAAACATTTTAATTTTTAAGACATTAATTAAACAAATTTTTATAAATAGATACTATTTAAAAGTTTTAAAGAGTGTCTCGTTAGCATTTCTCTAATAATAATAATATTCCATCCGTACTTATATAAACACTCATTTGACTAAAAAACTGTCCTTAAATATAAATATTTTTTTAAATTACTAGATGCATTTATTGTTATTTTCCTAAAAATACCCCTAATTAATACTACTAACATGTCTTGAAATATGAAAAGTCAAATTTAATACATATACAAACAAGGACAATTTGGTAATATTAGCACACAAAATAGACACATTAGTTGTACTAACAACTTTTCTTAAAAAATATAAAAAAAACAATGGGAGCTTATATACAGGGACGAAGGGAGTAATAATCATATTTGGTTTGCCCACTATTAGATTAAGTAGTATTTGTTTTTATGAGTTTAGTTCAATTGATATAAACAACGAATTGTAATATGCAAGATTCGAAGTTAAACTTCAAACACCTATTTATTCATATTTAAGTGGTGAATTTTTAACAACTAAACAACTTCACAAAAAAAAAAATAGTATTAAGCCAATCACACATAGTTAAATTGTCCTTTTCATAAAAAAAATAAGAACATCTTTTAGAATGATACCAAGGCAAAGACTAAGGTGGGAGACCTCAGTAGGTCTCTCACCGTGAGAGACTTTTTTTTTTCTTTTTTAAAACGCACGGTCTAGTACGAAAAATGTACGGTACTGACAGAAAAAAATGCACGGTCTGATGTCAAACTTACAAAAAACGCACGGTCTAGTAAAAAAACCCACGGTCTAGTAAAAAAACGCACGAACAGTGCGAAATTTACAGACAGAAAAAATGCACGGTCTGATGTCAGACCGTGCACTTTTCAGTTTTTTTAGTTGAAAAAGTGCACGGTCTGATGTCAGACCGTGCACTTTTCACTTTTCAGTTTTTTTTTTAAAAAAATTCATAGTCTCTTACGGTAGGAGACCTAATGCAGTCTCCCACCGTAAACGGCGCCTGATACCAAAGCCCAAACACCTTTTAGACATAAAAATAAAAAATTCAAAACTACAAAATAAATAAATACACTTTATTTACTTATCCTACTCTCTTGTCACACACCCTACTCAATTTCAAATTTATTTATGTTCGAATTATATAATCCGAATTCTTTTTTGGCATGGAATAAATTAAATTTGATTTTTTAAATGTAAAAAATTTAAGATAAAAGTTAAAAAATCACGACCTAGAAATTGAATTTTGAGTTCATTTGTTTTAAAGAAACTTTATCTGGTGTTCTAAACATGCATATAAATGTTGACATAACAACAGAGACTAAAATTGTGTGCAGAAAATATAAAACATGCTAACAAATATCCCAATGACTCTTATTAAGTAATTAAAAAAGGAACTATTCCTTTAGAAATTGTGTATTTTATTTTTTGAAAGTTGAAAAGGAGTTCTTTCTGATATAAAATTCGTCTTTTATTTCTATTTTTGATTCCTTAACAAATGTCTTGTTAGCATAACCAAAGTAAAGATTAAACTTAAAAGATTCCCATTTTACAAAGACAAAAATTATATTTAACCTAAATTTTATTGATGAGATGTTTTTTTAAAAGTTGAAGTTTGAGGTGGTTGTTATACTTACAAGTGAGTGAATGACTTATTTAGTGTTAGTCTAACAAAAATAAAGGGAAATAAAAGTTGGTGCTCAAAATTCAATATGTATTAATTTTTTCTTCTCATTTTTAACGATGTGGCGTCGATCAAATTATCATCTCCACAACAAGAATGAGAAAGACAATGAACTTCTAATTTCAACATCTTAGTCGATTGTTGTTTAAAGTTTGAATAATTTTTAATTAAGTATTGCTCACAATGACAAACGTTATTAATCCGAAGTGGACTTGAAAACGACGATTAGAGTTGCTCAAATATGACGGAGGATGGATGTTGTGCTTTAGAGGATGGGGGTGTACCTGCAAGACATCAATGCTCAAATCGACAAGGGTTAACTAGAGTATAAAATGAACACTTCACCGAGGGTTAATGTCCTTTTATATACTTGATGTGTAGACACTTTTGTGTCCAAAACGTGATTCATTTATGTTTAGCCTACCAAAAATGTTAAAAATATATAAATGTTTGATTGATGCAACACATTGTCATTTTCTTTAATCATTGTTCCTTTTCCTTATCGTTGCTGTGTACATTTTGGAGGCTTGTCTCTCGGTTGGCTTGGCTGTTTGTTCGTTAGGCTATTCATTATCGATTTAGATTTGCTGCCTGCCACCTATTATAAAATCCATTTCCATATAGTTCACTTATGCATCTTTTATGATATACTATTTTTTTATTCGTTGATATGATTTTATTGAAGCTTTGAAATATATATTTTTTAAAAAATTAACGAATGCGTCTGGAACACTAATTAAAAAAATAAGTATGATAAAACTTTTTTAATGTTAATTTTAATGCAAAATTTTTCTTTTTTGTTTTCTTAACTAATTGCCAAAAATATTAGATAGGATGACATATTTTTAATTTAATTCTTTCGTGTTCATGGACCCACATGAAATTTCTAGTCAAAGAAAAAGAGATACCCACGTGAATTTAACTTTTTTTTTTCTTTTGACAGAACACTTGAATTAAACTATTCACTTGTTTTTTGTTGCCAGCTCCCTGAAATTGGCTATATATAGCTAGCTATTTTCCTTTTGGAAAATTCCAAATCATTTTTGACGTGAGATTTTGCTTCCATCACATTTTAAAAAATATATATTATTATGAAATGGTCCATGCTTACTTGTGGTCTAAAGAAAGAGTAAGGACTCAAGTAATTTTTTTTACTAAAATACAATTTTTAAGGAATTAAATGAACATATTTTTAAATCAATATTTTATATTAAGTTTCTTAATATGTTTTTATAGTAAATGTTAGCATTTTTTATATGAAATTTTGATTGTTTCATATTGGACATTAGTTGAAATCACAAATTTCAACTGTTATTTTTTTTTAGCTGGGTCTCAAAATTTCTTTCCGAATGTCTTTAATTTTCTAACAATGATATTTGTACACTAATAATTTTCAAACAACTATTTCATTTTATCTCTATGTTTTTCCTCTTCACATCACCAACATATTACATCATATTCTCTATTTATTTCTCTCTCAAGGTGTCCTTTAAATGTTTGAGTGTCCATAAATTGTGTTTCCTACATTATTTGAGTAATTGGTACTATTTTGTTAATGTGTTTTTTTAAGTAATTCTGATGAAGACGTCCTTTATTATCATATTCACTAAATATTATTTTCTTTTAATAAAATTATTATCTTCTTTGACAGATAGATATGTTAGTGCACATTGAATAATTTTTCTTTAGTGCATAAATTTGTTAAAATGTATATCCTTTAAAACTTCCACCATAGTCCTTCCCCTGAGCATTGAAGAGCATTCTTCATGAACTTTGAACGAAAAGATAATCTTAAAATGATTCATATCATGATCATTTTTTATTTCGAGTAGGAATATATTATATTAATGGATTCAATTGCTTTTGGTCACGTCAGCATGAAATTGTTGATGCAATTTCAAATTTAAGAGTTGAAATTCCAAATCGTGTACTATTTATCTTTTTGACAACATGCCATTTTTTCTTTTTTAAAAGGAGCATACCAATTTTTCTTGTTTGTGACTTTTATTTCTTTCGGCAAGAGATCTTCATCTTGAAAAAGGTCAAAAGTTCCTTCCACATCCAAAGCCACCAAAAACGAACCGATACAAAAGCAAAGCAATTTAGAAAAAATAAATGTCAACCCTAAGCTACTCTATAATTTTGTTGATTATGATATTCGACATTTAAATTATTTAATGTCATATCTTTTTTTTTTATATCTAATCATTTTAAACTAAATATAAACTTTAAATTGATATTGCCTTTAGGGTATTAAAGAAGTTTTGTTTATGCCAACTTGTGGACAGAAATGTTCACCACGATACATAGACTTGTATGATTTTTGGGAAGTTTTCAACAAACTAACTAAGTGAGGAAATATAAAGGGTTAATACCGCTTTTGGTCCCTGTAATATGAGCGAATTTCAGTTTTAGTCCCTGTAAAAAAAAATTTAGATTCGGTCCCTATCATTTCAGATTCTTCCACTATTGGTCCCTCACTTCAACAGGTCAGCAGAATCTGAAGGGACTAAAAGTGGAAGAATCTGAAATGATAGGGATGAGGATAGAATCTGAAGGGACCAATAGTGGAAGAATCTGAAATGATAGGGACCGAATCTAAATTTTTTTTACAGGGACTAAAACCGGAATTCGCTCATATTACAGGGACCAAAAGCGGTATTAACCCAAATATAAACTTAAGCTCTTACATACTCAAACTTATTCTTAATCAAACTTTTTTGAGGTGTAATCTTAATCAAACTTGTGTTCTTTTTTCACTATTCTAGAAAACTCAATAGTTTTTCAGTATTCTAGCAAGCTGTGTATATTTTGCATTTTTAAAACCAAGCAAAGAATTACCATGTAAGAAAAATTAAAGAGTGAAAATGTTCAACCATCAAGCGACAATTGCACATATCAGTATGCTTAGTCCAAGACCATTCTCTAAAAGGGCTGAAGTTGTTCTTCCAGCAAAACCAACTGACCAACCGTAAATATATGCAGGATCAGCCAACAATAGACAAATATGTGAACTCAAACAACGAAAGTGTTACGTGAGCACTGAATGCTATAATACATTGAGTTGTTGGAATGAAGGTTCTTCGAAAATTTCACGGTTGGGACACTATAGCCCCACTAAAGAGAGGCCTAAAAGTTTGGTAAAAATTGAATGGAATGGAAAAATTGCACCGTCAATCCGAGATTTAAACCCAAGTCACGAGTTTTGATCAAAAAACAATCTTGCAGGTTACCACTAAATCAAAAGTCTACATATATAGATATTTGTGTAACAAGTAAGATCTTTATCTTTAACATGATGGGTCTCACTGTTAGTTAGTTAATTCAAGTTTGTTAGTGATATAATCATGTTTAGTTGGTTAATCACATTAGATTTGTGTTTGTTATTGATTAGTTACAAGTTCTCTAGAATTTAGCTAGAGTCTGAGGGTTCAGGTTCTGAGGTCCAGAGTCTGAGGTTGTTAGAGTTTGTTACTTAGCTTGTGCTTCAAGCAATCTAGCATAGCTTTTGTATATAAGTCAATTCACTTGTACATTTCAGAGTCTGAGGTTTCAGAGTATGAGGTTGTTAGAGTTTGTTACTTAGCTTGTGCTTCAAGCAATCTAGCATAGCTTTTGTATATAAGCCAATTCACTCGTACATTCTCATTACTAACTGATATTATTCAGAGAAAAAAAATCAATAACACAATTCCTTTTCTCATTCTTCTCTTCTCATTCTCTCTAAATTCACCAAAAACCAGAAAACCCCAAGATCAAATTGTTGCTTAAGAAAGTTAAGCTTCATAACTGCGCTAACAAATTGGCATCCAGAGTCTGGTTTCGTTCTAAGGGGTAATCAAGATCTTCAATCACGTAAGTACGTAGAAGAAACGCTGAAGGAAGTACCATGAAAGGTAGCAGCAGCTTCAACACCCATCTTCCAATTCTTGAAGCACGCAATTGGGAAAAATGGAGTGCAGTGATGAAGAATCTGTTTGGAGCACAAGATTTGCTTGAAATTGTGCAGAATGAAGTTGGTGAGTTAGCTGTGAATGCAACAGAAGTGCAAAGGAACGCACATAAAGGTTTGAAGAAGAAAGATTGCAAGGCTTTGTTCTTGATTCAACAGAGTCTTGATGAAGCAAATTTTGAAAGAATCTCAAGAACAATTAGTTCAGAGGAAGCATAAGATATTCTTTCAAAGTAACATGAAGGGGATGATAAGGTGAAGTTGGTTAAGCTTCAATCACTGAGGAGGAAATTCGAATTGATGCAGATGGAAGATGAGCAAAAGATTGCAGAGTACATCTCCAAACTCATCAGCGTTGTGAATCAGATGAAGGCTTGTGGAGAGACCATGACTGATCAACAAATTGTTGAGAAGATCATGAGGACTCTATCATCAAGGTTTGATTTCATTGTTGTGGCAATTCAGGAATCAAAAGATGTAAAAACCTTGAAGATTGAGGAGCTACAGAGTTCACTAGAAGCTCATGAATTAATGGTTTCAGAAAGAAGCAGTGAAAGATCAATTCAATAAGCCTTACAAGTTCAAACTATCAAGAAGGATGGTTATGATAGGAAGAACTACAAGAAAGGGAAGAATAACACTAAGGGAGGAAACTGGTCTAAAGGCAAGAACAAAGAAACTGACAAAAGTGAATCTTCAAAAGAAAGAAACTCTAATCAAAAGAAGAGAAATTTTGATAAGAAGAAGATTTAGTGTTTCAAATGTGAGAAATTTGGACACTTTGCTTCTGAATGTTGGTCTGGTATGGGAAAACAAGGTCAGAATGATGAGGAACAAGCTAAGATTGCACAAGATGATTCAGATGATTCATTATTATTGATGGTTACAACAACTAGTACTGAGAGCTGCAATTCAGAAAGTTGGTTCTTGGATACTGGTTGTTCTAATCACATGACTGGAAATAAAGCACGGTTGAGGGAAGTTGATCATGGAAGGAACACAAAGGTGAAACTTGCAGATCACAGTACATTAACTTCAGAAGGTATGGGGAAGATTGCTATTGAAGGAAATAATGGAAAGGTAGCAATAATTGAAGAAGTTCTGTATGTCCCTGGAATGCAGTGCAATTTACTTAGTGTTGGTCAACTCATTCAGAAAGGATACTCAGTTACTTTGAGGGATAATGTTCTGAAGTTGTTTGATAAACATCAAAGGTTAGTCTTGAAAACTCCCCTTGAAAAAAATAGAACATTTCAGACCAATATGAAAGCTGTAGAGTTGAACTGCTTATCTGCTATGGCAAAAGATGAAGATAGCTGGTTATGGCATTATAGGTTTGGTCATCTTAATTTTAGAGGTCTTAATACAATGGTTGATAAGGAAATGATTCTTGGTGTACCAAAAATTGAGATACCTAACACAGCCTGTGATACTTGTTTGTTGGGCAAGCAACCTAGAAATGCATTCAGTTCAAGTACTGCTAGTAGATCAAAGGAGCTACTCAATGTTGTGTACTCAGATGTATGTGGTCCTTTAGAGGTTCCTTCATTAGGGGGCAACAGATACTTCATCGGTTTTGTTGATGAGTTCAGCAGAAAACTCTGGCTATATTTGATGAAGACCAAAAGTGAAGCATTTGATATGTTTCAGAAGTTCAAAATCTTAGTAGAAAAGCAAAGTGGAAAATCTATTAAGGTTTTAAGAACTGATGGTGGTGGTGAGTATACCTCAAAAGTGTTTGAGAAATTTTGTGAAGACAATGGTATCATACGTGAAGTAACTGCTCCTTATACACCACAACACAATGGTTTGGTTGAAAGAAGAAACAGAAGTCTGCTTGACATGACCATAAGTATGTTGAAATTGAAGAAGATGCTTAATACTTTTTGGGGAGAAGCTGTAAGAACTACAACCTACATCTTGAATAGATGCCCCACTAAGAAACTGAATCAAATCCCTGAAGAAATTTGGCTAGGATGCAAGCAGTCAGCTAAACACTTAAGAGCTTTTGGCTCCTTATGTTACAAACATATCCCTGATGCAAAGAGAAGAAAGTTAGGGGATAAAAGTGAACCTATGATAATAGTTGGTTATCATGAAACAGGTGCATACATATTATCATCCTCTAACTCATTCAATAGTGATTAGTAGGGATGTTAAAATCTGTGAGAATGAAGCTTGGGACTGGAACAAGAAAGAGAAGAGTTCCAACCACACAGTTCCCACAATAATTGAAGAAGATGATCAAGTTGAACAAGTTCAACTTCATACTGAAGTTCAAGCTGAAGTACATGTTGAAGAGAATCAAGCTACTAGAACTCCAGGGAGACAGAGATTTGCTTCCACAAGGTTAGCTGGACATGAAGTTATTCCAGATAATCTAGTTAATGAAGAAGGGGAATTTGTTCATTTTGCCTTATTAGCAAATGCAGAACCAATCAACCATGAAATAGCATTGAATGAAGAAGTGTGAAAGAATGCTATGATTGAAGAGTTGAATTCAATCATCAGAAACAACACATGTGAACTGACTGAACTACCTGTTAGCAAGAAACCTATAGATGTGAAATGGATTTTCAAGTTGAAACTGAAGCCAAATGGTGAAGTAGCCAAACACAAAGCTAGATTAGTTGCTAGGGGATTCATGTAGAAGGTTGGTATGGATTACTTTGAAGTATATGCCCCAGTAACAAGATTAGAGACTGTGAGACTGATAGTTGCTATAGCTTGTGGAAGAAACTGGCCAATATATCATTTGGATGTAAAATCTGCTTTCCTAAATGGTCCTTTAGATGAAGAAGTGTATGTAACACAGCCACCAGGTTTCAAAATCAAAGGGAAAGAAGATATGGTGTATAGATTACACAAAGCACTCTATGGATTGAAGCAGGCACCAAGAGCTTGGAACAAAAGAATTGACAGTTTTCTTGTGCAGCAAGAATTTGTTAAATGCAAGTCTGAATATGGTGTATATGTGAAGAAAGGAATTGAAGGTAATCAGTTACTCATCTGTCTCTTTGTAGATGACTTGATAGTGACTGATAGTGATGTGAATAAGATAGAAGCATTCAAATCTCAGATGATGAGTGAGTTTGAAATGTCATACTTAGGAAAATTGACATATTTTCTAGGCCTGGAGTTTACTGAAAATGCAGAGGGACTGGTAATGCATCAAATGAAGTATGCATCTAATATATTGAAGAGGTTCAATATGATGAACTGCAATTCATCATCATCACCTGCTGAGACAAATGTAAAACTAGTAATGAATGAAGAAGCAAAGTTTCATTTTATGAGGGAGTAAGTGAACAAAGGAGCATTGCAGGTTGTTCATTGTTCCACTGAGCTGCAGATTGCAGACATATTCACTAAGCCATTGAAGGTTGACAGATTCATCAAGCTAAGGAGTTTGATTGGCATGAAGGAAGTGGAAACTTGAATTAAGGGATGATGTTAGTTTGTTAATTCAAGTTTGTTAGTGATATAATCATGTTTAGTTGGTTAATCACATTAGATTTGTGTTTGTTATTGATTAGTTACAAGTTCTCTAGAATTTAGCTAGAGTCTGAGGGTTAAGGTTCTGAGGTCCAGAGTCTGAAGTTTCAGAGTCTGAGGTTGTTAGAGTTTGTTACTTAGCTTGTGCTTCAAGCAATCTAGCATAGTTTTTGTATATAAGTCAATTCACTTGTACATTCTCATTACTAACTGATATTATTCAGAGAAAAAAAATCAATAACATAATTTCCTTTTCTCATTCTTCTCATCTCATTCTCTCTAAATTCACCAAAAACCAAAAAAACCCCAAGATCAAATTGTTGCTTAAGAAAGTTAAGTTTCATAGCTGCGCTAACACTCACAGCATAGTTTTCCTTAAGCATGAAAATATGTTTTGTCTGCCTGTTTCAAAACAAACGATAAATATTAGGGATCATCCAATTCCACTATGATGTCTACTGTTTAATTTTTTAGAGCAACAAATGAATACTGAATTAGTAAAAGGTAAACTGTTTATACAAGTAACAGAAAAATGTAACGATTTGAATATAAGGCGATTAAAATGCCTAGTTTTAGTGGGTGAGCTCCAAATCGCAAAGAAAATGGTCGAACAGGGTCCACAAAGGCACTGTTTTCCCTTTTAAAATGTAATTTTGTAATAAAATGTAAAAATGTAATAAAATAGTACCGTTATTGCCTTTTTCCTCTCTATAAAAGACTACTTGCATGCAAAGCATAAGAAACTATTATTAATAACGGTAACACTAAAGACAAAATATTAATACCCGCCATTGATGGTCCAAACTCCAAAGGGTGTGCAGTAAGAGAGACAGCATAGTGTTCTAACCCAATTTGATTAACAATTTTCTTGCGGTCCAATATGTGAAAAAAAAAGTTCTCAAACATGTCTTTATTGTAAGTAACCAAGTTAAATCCCTATTGCCTTATATAATAATACATACATACATACATACATACATACCAGTGTTTTGCTTATATGAGAGAGCACTGTGCGAATTATTATTCCTAAAAAAAAAATCATTTTGCGAATTAATAGTTTTTTTTTGTTTTATATTGTCTGCTTTTTGAGGCGTATTCTACGGTGCGGCACCATGTGGCTCAATTTTATTTAATTTAATTATACTTTAGCAATCAGTTGTTAGATTAATTATTTTTGTTCGAATTTGTTTTCAGAATTTATATTTCTTTATTCTTTAACTCAAATAAATTGAGTTCCCAACCTCCTCCATGAAGCTCAATTGAAATTCGAGACTTGTGGTTTTTGGCTTTTAGACTATGTTTGATGAAAATATTGGATAAACTTATAGGCTAGTTTATGCGATGAGCTTATGGCAAACAACTTATAAACTAGTTTATTGCGTATAAGCTAGCTGGTTGAATTGATAGTGTTTTGTAAATATAACGGTTAAACTAACTTATAAATATGAATCACATAAAAAAATATATGATTCATTAATATTTAATTTTTTCAAATAAGATGATAAGGGTAAAATTGAGAGAAAAATAATAAGCTAAAAGCCAATTGAATAAGCTCCTGAGAAAAGAAAAGTTACAAAACAAATCTTTTTTGTCATATGAGTTTATAAGTTATAAGCTATAAACTATAAGCTCAGAAAATGGTAGTGTCAAACAAAGCCAACATGTCTTTTTACAAAAACACTCATTTTGAGTCAATTTTAAACTTTTATTATGATTAACACAACTCAACAATTACCTTACACTTATTAACCAAACTCAGATCCAAATAGATGTTAATTCATAAACCCTCGTTTTGAAAGTTTTTTTTATACGACCTTTGATCGGCCACCAATTTTTCAACATCTTTAACCTTATATCAAACCCTAGCAACAATCATCATTTTCTACAATTGAATCACTAATGTTGTCCAGTGTTCTTTTCTTCTACCTCTTCACACATGTTTCATTCTCTTTCAAAGAATTTTCAATCTACGTTCAAATCTTGAAGCTTCATCATCGCTCATCAAGATATGTCGTTAGAAGCTTATGTTTTATGCAGTCTTGTTATGTACTATTTCCTAATTTTGTCGTTAGAGAAATTTGTGCTTAGATCTCCTTTGGCTAAAGAAACAGACCTACCCGATATCCCTCAAACTAGTACCACATTAAATATTTTGCTGAAATACTTGGAAAAAATTAATGTCCTCAAATAGGTAGGTAACTCTTGCATTCTTTACTATTTTACTATGCAATGTTCCTACATTTGTGTATTAACTGATTTTGACTATAAACATTAAATATGTGTGTGCGTGATCCCAAGTTGAGAATCTTTGGGTTAACTATAAGGGTGCAAGAAAAAGTCGATAATTGAATGTTATCACGTGTGCCAGTGTTGAGTTGGTGTCAATAAGACTTCAATATGGTACCACATGGCTTACTAAATCACTATATCATGTCAAGTAGGAAAATGAGAGGAAAAAAAGGGAATTGCTAACAAGTGTTCTTCAAGCATTGTTTAAGCATCCAAAAATGGCAATTTTACATGAAATGTTGTGTAGTTATGACTTTTAGTTTTACATGTGTTTGACTTGTATTTTCAAGATTTTTTTTTTTGTGGATTCCTTAAACAATACCTTTAGGGCACTTGTTAGCATAACCCAAAAAATATCTATAGTAAAATATAGTCAATAAGGGCATGTGGTCCACTGTTGAACCGTTATTTACAGCTCACACCACCATTGCATGTCTCTATCCTCAATTTTCGTTATTCAGGCATTGTGAATTGGAGGTCGCAATGCAGCTGAAAGTTTTTGCATTTTATATTGAATACCAAAATTACTTTTTTTTCATAATACATGACAAACGGACCCTTAATCTATCAATAAAATGAATGCATTACAAGAAATCAACAGTCCTACACGGCGTAAAGGAAAACCAATGCATAGCAAATGATCTCTGCTTCAGTGTGAAGTCTTTGTGGTAAGTCTTTCTGCAGAAAAAGATTAAAAAAAACTCTTATAATCTGTTATAAAACATAATCTCTTTTCTATTTTTATACCCCCAAAATCTTGCCAAAATAGAATGGATTACTTGCACTGTGGCTCAGAGGCTAAAACCCAAAGTCAGAAGTTTTATCAAAAGCGATCTTACCACTAAATCAAAAGTCTACATATTTGTATAACAAATAAAGCCATTGTTTTTTCCCTTTCAAAATGAAACAAATAGTTATCCTGCTCAAGATTGTAATTTGTAACTTACATGATTGAAAGCTTCAAATCATTTATTCCAGAACGATCCAAAATCTTTAAGTGGAAATACCTTCAGATAAAACATCAAAAGATTAGGAAGAACTGACAGAAGGAAAAAAGTGGGGGCATTTAGATAAGTGTGGCTTCAGTGCATACAAAATCTTACCTTCCAAAATATCCTACTCTCGATAAGGCCATAAGGAACGGGACCAAAACTTCTAGAATCGTGGCTTTTATATTTGTTATCACCCTCTACCCAAACGTGACCCTTGGGAACCTATAGAAAGAAGGAGGGCACTCACTTAGAAAATAAAATCTCTATAATCCATTCAGCAAATAAAAAGACAATTAAATGTTAAATTTTATAAACAAGAAAATATGAAGCCTCTTCTTTAAATATTGAAGCCAAAAGTGTCAGTTCTAAAACCAGTTATTTAAACAAGAAGTAACTTCAAACTACAAGCAAAACAAATCATCCATACCACAACAGTCTCCAGCTTATCATCGTTATTGGGATCAGCAACATATGTTTTGGTATCACCCTCTAATCCAACCAAGCGCTTTGTGACGCACATTCTAGGGTTACCACTACAAGAAAACTGCATTTTAGCCTCCAGTATTAGCGTCGGCCATCGACACCGACGCTAGTAGCGTCCCCTTAGAGTCGCCTTATGTCACGCTAGATCTATTTCGAATTTTTATTTTTTTTGGAAAATAATAGAGTCGGCCTAGCCGAGGCTACATGTTAGTGGGACCTACATATGACTTTGCATACCAGATATAGAGTCGGTTTATCCGACTCTATTGTTTTTACTAATAAAAATTTAATTTTATAAAATTATTATTACCTCTTTTTACTCAAATCAACCAAAAAAATTACTCTAAAAATTCAATCACACCCACACATCTGAACCCTATCCACTTCACCCATTGTGAATTTCACATCTAATCTCGATCCAAACCTAATCTCATCCCTCCTCTTAACTCTCATGACTCTCTTCTCAACTCAATACATGTTATTCACTCACTGTAGAACAGTTACCATTCCTCTCTCTCTCGTTCGTGAAATTTCCTCCACCGGCTCATTCTCTTATTCGATCGCCCACCGACTCGCTCTCTCTCTCTCTCTCTCTCTCTCTCTCTTCGATCTTGGGATTCTCGTGAGAAAGGGTTCTTGTGAGAAAAGGGGATCTCGTGAGGAAGGGGATTCTCCATTTTTGATTTTGGTAAGCCTTCTCACCTTCTTCATCGTTAATTACAGATTTATACATGTATATTTGTGGTTATTAGGGTTTAGATTTTCATTTGTTGTGTTTTTCAATTGACTGTGATTGTGGTTCAAATTATTCAATTGATTGTGGCTGATTCATAATAAAAACTAAAACTATGGATACTAAAACATTGTGGTTGTTCAATGTGACAATAAACCAGAACTTGAATGATATGGGTACTAAACCAGAACTTGAATGTGACAATAAACCAGAACTTGAATGATATGGGTACTAAAACTAATTTCAGGATAACAAACAATGTAAAATATGGGTACAAAAGAAAGGTGCATCTATGTTAAACAAAAGTTATCTTTCGTATAGTACTTGTAACAAACAATAAACCAGCCCACACGCATAATCACAAAGTATCCATGAAGTCCATTTTTCTTCTTATTTACATTAAAATAAGCATATGTCTCTGTACATTACTTGTATCTATGTTTCATGATAGTGTAAGCCATACATGTTCAAAAGTTATCTTTCGTGATATTGTGTTTCAAGTTGCAAGTTTTTTTTTAAAAATTTAGATTTTGGACTTTACATCTAAAGAGGTTAACACTTAAACTATTATATAGTGTGGTAAAATATTGTGCATCTGCACTAAAGATGAATGTTAATAATATGATCTGTATGTAGGTTTGATTTGCAATGACTATATTCATATTTTTAAGGGTGTATAAATTTGCAATGAGATAAGAAATTAGTGTGTTATAAATTTGCAATGACTAAAGATGAATGTTAACAATATTGTTTGCTTGGCATGGAACTGTCATAATCAGTGGATGGAATATGTTGTGGTGTGGTGTGTACCAAAATCAGTTGTGTTTCGATTTCAAACAGTTTGCTATTTGCTTTGGAGATTCCAATTTCTACTTGTAATTTGGCATAACTTTAGTTTTTTGAGTGGTAGATGATGGCAATGTAATGTAGTTTCATCATGTTGAATTCATATATATAAAAGTAGTATTACTTAATTGTGATATCTTCTGAAATTGATAAATTTCCATCGGAGAATATGCTGTGTTTTTATGTTGCTTGCGTCTGTTACATGCAAACCAAGTTTTAAATTTCTATTCTAACTGAATTCAGATAGACACGATATAATTAAGTTACAATTGCACTTTGATGTACATCAAATTTGAATACATATCCATTAATGAAATGAGCATTTAGTACTGCCTATATTTGTCCATAGTCTACTCAAAAGAAAGATTCTTTAATTTGGCCAACTTTTCCCATTTCTAATTACACGCATATAAACGCTTTTCTTTACGGCAATGCAGATAAACCAATCATGCATGTGTTCTTTCACTGTCAGCTAATCACCTTCACAATCACCATCTATGGCTGGATGAGTTTAGAAAGGAAGAGATTGGAGAAAAGTTAGTAAGATCAAGGTTATAAGTAGTTAGAAGCAAAGACCGGAGGAATCTTAAAGAGGAGCAAATCATCACCATCACCACTCATTTTCATCTCTTCTCATTCACTATTGTTGGTAAAGGTGAGTTCCATATTAACTCATGTTTGGTAGTGTTTTCAGTGATTAAATGAGTAGGGAAAATTAGGGGTTTGGATATAGTAGTAACATGTTGAAACTTAGAAAATTTTAGTGTTGGGGAATTGTCATTTGAGTAGTTGGAATAGTAAATTTAGAACCTTGTTGAGTTGAAATCCTCGAAATTTAGTAGTTTGATTGATGATTTTAATACTATAGTAGATTGAATGACTAAACTATATGTTGTATCTTTAAAGACTCCCCTTGATCCTTGATTGATGATGGGTAAATTAAATTGGAAATAAATGTGGACTGTTGCCGCTGTTTGTGATGTTTTTAAATGAGCATTTCTACGTTTTTATGCAGATAAATAGGCAGAAAATCTGCACTTCAAAGTGGGGCTGTTTGTGAACATTTTAAATGAGTTTTTGTATGTTTTATGCAGAAAAATGGGCAGAAAATCTGCAATTGAAAGTGGGGCTGTTTGTGATTCTTTCACGTGAGTTTTTGTATGTTTTTATGCAGAAATATTTGCAGAAAATCTGCAATTGAAAGTGGGCTGTTTGTGATTCTTGCCATTGAGTTTTTGTATGTTGTTATGCAGAAAAATGGGTAAAAATCGCAGTTTTCTCTGCAACGATTGTCGCTGTTATCGCCACCGAGAAGCACCATATCTGCAAGGTCGATGAGAATCTCATATATGGTTAGTTTAGACTTTCTGTTTTTCATTCCTTCAAAATGTGAATCTTCCAAACTTTGATTCTTTTTCTTGTTCTGTTTGTGTCTTTCATAACTGCAGGGATTGTGAAAAACAAGTGCATCTGGGTAAGTTTAAAGATAATTTAGAATAATTATTGTATTCTTTTGGTTAAATATGTTTTCTTCTTTTGTGTTTGGATGGTAGAGACAACTGAATTTTTTTTGGGGTCCCTGGATAGTTTTATTTTGTCTGGATATATTTGTATAGGTGGATTTAACACGGTACATGTAGCTGCTCGATGAGTGTAAAAATATACATAATATTTTTATTAAGTTGAAGTGAATCAAATATGAAATTTCATTTTGGGGGAATTTGAGGTTTATTAATTACTAGATTACAGTTGCAAGTATTGAATAAATTGTTTAGCTATGTTGAGTATTAATTGTGGTTATACATGGTTGATCTTTAATTTGATATAAGAGTAGTAGTGCTGAATTGTTGTGGTTAACTAATGCTTATGGAGATAAAGTGTGATCTGTTATCTCATGGCTAAAAGATAGCAAGATGGGAAAAGAAACTAATTGCAATGCAGTCGACAAAATATCATCTCTTCCATGATGAAACATTGCCCTCTTTCTTTAGAAGATTAGCTTGGTCTCCAGATGATTCATTTCTACTTGTGCCTGCAGGTATTCACCTAACCAGAAGTTAATCTTGATCCAATTAATCTTACTTTTTTTGCACTAGTTTTGTAGATAAGCTATTGCAATTTGATAGAACTTGGAAAATTCAGGCAAACAACCGTGTATTATTCATTGCAAATGGATGAGCTTAAAGCTCTTAAAATGGTGGTAAATAGAAAGAAACTGATAAGCTCGGGTTATTAGAACTCCTAACCAGAGAGTACTTTCTCCTAACTGAATGCTAACAGCTTTTCTGAATGCTTTACTCACTCCCCTATCCTCTGTTTTATAACAGAAAATCTCCTCCTAACAGAATATTGTCACAGTCACCACATCAATTGGGCCAAAGCCTAAACTCAGTATCCTATCATAATTGCATAGAGGTTATTTTACAATCAAGTTAGTTCTTGAATCTTTCATAGTCCATTATGTTTCATTCACAAGAAAGTGGATGAAGTGGTCAAATCAAAAACTGAATTCCAAAATTTATGTATTGTTAGTTGCATACTGATGTCCAGACAGCTTTTAATTTACCCCTTTGTTGTTTAGTGAACTGCAGTATAGTTTAGATGCAACTTATAGGCTGAACTGCTGAATGATATATACTATTTTCTTCCTTTAAGGATGGATTCCTGCTTAGCTTTGCTACATGGTCTTTACCCATTTCAGGTTCTTACAAAATCGGTACAGCGTCTGAATCTGTAAATGCAGCTTACATATTTTCTAGAAAAGATCTTTCTCGGTATGTCTATCAGCTTAGACATTATACAATCCCAAAAGCATACTTTTTATCATTTAGTATCTAGAATGAGTCATTATGTTCAATTATTCATGTTAAGCTTATGAATTAAGTTACCAAAACATGTTAGTGACGTGAGCTACTTTATTATTTAACCTTGATATGCAGGCCTGCTATACAGCTTCCTTGTGCAAGCAAAGCTGTTGTAGCTGTCCGATTCTGTCCTGTATTTTTTAAGCTTAAGGGAACAAATTCAGGTATTTGTATTTATGAACAGTAACTATGTTTAACTAGTTCTACGTGGTACTGTTACAATCAAATTGCTTGAGTGGGATGTGGTCCAACTTAAATCTGAGACCTTTTGCCCAATGTTATAAAAACCATCATGGGCCAGTTTGACTGGGAGCTGGACGCATAGCTGGTCCGTTCAATTTATTAAAACAGGCATGCTGATGAACTGGTTCACATGTCACAAAGCCGACTAAGAATTTTTAGACCTCTTATTAGTAAAGATTGTGAGAGGCAGCCTAGAGGTTCAAAGTGAACGGTCACAAAGCCGACATAGAACATATTGGCAACCTAATAGTTCAAGTCTGTCCTGTTTTGTTGTGCTGCTTTCTGAGTTCATCTCGCGAACTTTTGCTGTTGTAGTGGTTTTGTTTGGTGTTTTGTAGGTGCTGAAGGGTGATGGGTTTGATTAGGTTTTACGGTAGCCGTCCGGGTCTTCGTTCAAGTCAATTGGAGGTGTTTTGGCTTGTTTAATAGATTTTAGACATCCATTTATGCCTTGTGAGCTAGTAATTACATTAAGCTTTTATTTGTATTGTAAGTATTGAGTTATCAGTTATTATGTGCTCTTGTTGTCTCAATCAAACTTTTATTTCTAGTGCTCTTCTAAAACCATATAACTAGTCATTATGTAATTAAGTAGTTGTGATGTACTAATAAATTTTGAACTTAAGTAAGTTGTGTAGCATATATTTAACTTCTATTATTATTATTAGTAGCAACATTTTGTATTGTTATTTTGTAGTTTTAGACTATTTTGTAGTATCACAATAATCGTAATACTGACTAAACATTAATTTTTTTTCTTTAAAGCTGACTTTAGCGTCGGCCTAGCCGACTCTAAGATTTAGTTGACTTGTTTGACTGTAGAGTGGGTTGGCCGACTCTAAAAGATTTAGTTGACTGGTTTCGAAGTTGACTTTAGCGTTAGTGTAGCCGACTCTAAATTTTATAATTAGCGTCGGTCTGGCAAACTCTAAATTATTTATTGACTTTTTTGATTTTGAAATTAATAGCGTCGGCTGCGCGAAGAGTCGGTTTAACCGACGCTATGTTAGCCCCAAAGGGCAGATAGCCGACTCTACCCAGTAACTTCAAATTTTTTAGCCTGCCCCTGACCCCGACTCTAAATCTGTGTTAGCGTTGGTTTTAGCCCTGTTAGAGTGGGTTTTTGACCGACGCTAAATCGCAGTTTTCTTGTAGTGTACGAAGTGAGCGGAGGATTACAATATCTCCGTGGGCAGCTTTACCAAATCGAGGTGAGATCCTTTCAGCAAGATAGAAGCTTGGTGTCACATCGATTGTAGGAAGCATGCTAGGACCAATAGTCTGCAGAATTGGAACTGACTAGTAATTAATCATGAAAAAATATTTTGCGATAAGTTGAAGGCGGAATCATGCTTACCTGAACAGGATCGATCAGATATTTGTTGGTAAGATGTAAAACGCAAAAGAACTTTGTAACAATTAATGCTTTCTCACATGCTTCTTTAATAATAGACCTTAATGGCACCATGTTTCTCAACACCGCTATTTCCTTTTGCCTCTCTCCAAGTAAGAATCTTGAATGCTGTTATCCGTATCAAAAGTTACACGTTCTTCACCAGTAGCAGCTAGCAAGCCAAGAACATGTCATATCTGAATGTCATGAGAGAGCATACATGAGTTGAAAGACAACAACAGTAATTAGGAGGTTCATATACAACTCTATTGTCTCCCCTGCAGTATTTTCTTCTAAACAGCAATTGAAGAAAGAAGTTAAACATTACGAAACATAACCAAGTTGTGAACTAGACCAAGGTTTTAAAAAACGGACTGTAACCGAGAAAAAGGCCGCGACAAAAAGATATAGGTAGCTGCGACAAAATCACGACGAGACGCCGTTACAGCCGCAACGAAACACTGTTACGGTCGCAACCAAACGGGGTCATGACAATAGACAGATAATTATGGTTTTTTTTTTCAATTGAGATTGATGAAAATCACATTTTTAGTACATATTTGAACATAAATTACATGATGTTGTCTTCTTTAGGCTCTTTCTCTAGTTTAGAACTTCAAACCTATCTCTAATTTAAGTTATATAAGTTATTATACATTATTTAAGAGAAGTGCAATGTTGTGACTAATTCACACCGCGATGACCGCAATCTGTAATACAGTATACTACTCCGTCCCAAAATATAAGCAAAAATGAGTCAAAATAAGTTGATGTATTTGGTACAAATTTTGAACCAAATACATTAACTTTTGTTGACCAATTTTTGCTTATATTTTGGGACGGAGGGAGTACATAACAACCAAAATCACGAAATCCTATACGCGACCTTGACCGCGACCGCAAGGTTTTATAACTCGAGAGTTTACCTCAACCCCTGCAATCAATCACAGCGAGCATTAACAGCCCTTTCGAGCCCAACAAACCCCACAAGAAGCAAACCAGATCTGAAAAACAGAACCAGCACAACGACGGGTTTTGAATCAGAACCTAAAACACAACAAACCAGCAGAGACCCTCACGGGTTTTAGAGACCATGAAACCAGACCCTTTTTCGGGTTTACAGACGAACCACAAACACAACCCCGATATCTGACTTTTGTAGAAGCAAAAAGCAGAAAAACAGAATGCCTCAAACTGACCCAGATCAGAGAGCTTCAGAAGAAAACCTTCCCGACGGCGGTGCCGTGAAGGGCTAGCCGGAGGACGCGACAGCTCACACCGGGGTTACAGGGTGATGCGGTATGAAACGCGCGCACCACCCAAACCCGTCGTCGTGCTGGTTCTCTACCATTATGTTTGAAAATCAAATAAAGAACTAATGAGTGAAAAGTGTTAGGGGGTGTATTGGATTAAGATTTTAAAAGACAATTTTTGTTTAAAAAAGTCTTAAGGATTTTAAAAGACTTTGCAGGATTTTAATGACTTTGATGATTTTAAAAGACTACTGAGATTTACAATTTGGATTTCAATGGATTTAACTCATAAGATTTTAAAGGATTTCAAATAATTTTATGGATTTCAAAAGAATTTATGAATGTTTAAAAACTCATTAAAAAAAAGATCATAATACATTATCTTTCACAATATTTTCAATACACACTCTTTTATTTATTTTACTTTATTTTTTTATGAGGGAGATAGAGAGAGAGGAGGGAGAGGAAGAGAGAGAGAGAAGGGAGGGAAAAGAGAGAGGGGAAGAGAGGAAGAGAGAGAGAGAGAGAGAGTGAGAGAGAAGGGAGGAGAGAGGAGGGAAAAGAGAGAGTGAGAGATAGATGGAGAAAGAGGGCGAAGAGATGAAGAGAGAGAGAGAGGAGGGAAAAGAGAGAGTGAGAGATACAGAGAGAAAGAGAGGGGAAGAAGAAAGTGTGAGAGAGAGGGAGTGAGGAAGAGAGGAAGAGAGAGAGTGAGAGAAGGGAGGAGAGAGATAGTAAAATTTTTAAAGAAAAAACAATCCTAAGAAATCTCATGTTTTCATGAAAGACTTTTTCATGCTAAAATTTTACTAGAAAATCCCACCAAATCCATCAAAATCCAATTTATTAAACAATCCTTTGAAATTTGAATGATTTTGAATACCACAAGACTTTTTTTAAGTGATAAAAAGTCTTGATTGAATACCACAAACTTTTTTTAAATGACAAAGAGTCTTGATTGAATACCAAAAGACTTTTTTTAAGTTGCAAAGAGTCTTGATTGAATACCACAAAACTTTTTCATGATAAAAAAGTCTTTTAAAATCTGTTAGAATCCTAATTCAATACACCACCTAATTGATAAAAGAAATTTCTAAAAAATAAATGGGTCACTCTAGAATTCAAAACTCTATCATTGCAGGAAAATATATTTAGAATCATGTCGGTGGTTAAAACCTCTAGAGGGATGACGAAGACTGCTGGCGGATGCTAACGGCGGAGAGAGAGTACTGGCGGATGCTGACGGCATAGAGAGAGAGAGAGCGCCCTGTGTGTTAGGGGTGAGCATAGAATCTGAACCCGCCCACCAACCGAAATAACTGAGTCACCCGCGGGTCTGCGGGTCGGATGAAAACGGGTCTCGGGTTAAAAAATAATAAAAATGGGTCTGTGTGGTTTTAGACGGTCGGGGTCGGTTTTAGAAAATCACACCCACCGGTGCCCAGACCCGCCCGAGGCATGTAGTACAAGGAGTGAAACTAGCAATTGATTTTAATAATTTTTTAAGATAGGGACTGCCATCAAGTAACTTTCTCTGACTTTTGTCTGTGCCACTTTATTGCAAAAAACTTTTATGTCAATTTCACATACTCCCTCACGTGCCTTTTCCTCTCCCATCTCAATCCCATCCAAGTAAATTAATCCTAATAAATTTTATTTGATAGCATGCTTTTACCTTGCACTCCTACTCCCAAAGTCACGTCATTTCACCTCTCTCTCTAGATTTTGAAGCAAACTCATCATAAACAAGCTTAAACAAAACAGAGAAGAAAATATGAGACTTGAAGAAGCTTAAACCCAGGCTTCAATTCAGCTTCTAAAACAAACTATGGTTTTTCAATTTCTCATTTCCATTAAAAAGCCATTGCCGAAACACACATATTCTTTCTTCTTAAATGCAATTGGAACCACTTCACTGTCGCCACTCCACACAGATTCAAATCCAGATCTGATTTTTGAAGGTTGAGAGTTTCTTTTGTCTCTAACCCGTTTAAAACCGACCGATTCACCCGTTATCCGATCGAACCGAAACCCGACAAAACCGAGATTGAAAACGGACGGAAATGGGTGGCAATTTGTGCTCGTCGGTTGTTGGTCGGAATAGGAGTTCCGGTCCGAATCCGACTGAACCCGACCGCTGCCCTACCCTACTGTGTGTATAGCTGAACACCGGTGACCCAATTGGATTGTTTCTCTTTTTCCTTCTCAAAATTATTAAACGATGTCGTTTAAAAAATTGAGAATTAATAGCTTTTGTTTTTATATTTTTTAGGGATACTTTTTCTTTTAATATTTACAAAATAAATTCTGCTATGTCCATTCTATTGGAAAGATGTTCGCGCTTCTATTATGTTTAACCGTAAAATAATAAATTAAAATAAGTATTTTTAATAGTGTCCAACATTTTTTATATTGTAGTGTTGTTGTTCTTATTTTAAAGAGATTTAACTATTTTTTAATTGGTAATTTAAATTCTCATTGCAGTGGTGTTGTTTATATTTTATTGGGATTGATTCCGAACTTTGTTTTGATGTCTTCGTTGATCTTGATCTTGATATGAAGTGCTGGTAATTTAAATTCTCATTGCAGTGGTGTTGTTTATATTTTATTGGGATTGATTCCGAACTTTATTTTGACGTCTTCGTTGATCTTGATCTTGATATGAAGTGCTTTTGACTTGCCATTTTGATCTCAATCATCCACAAACTGAAGTGTTTCTGATGTGCATTCTCAAGTCATCATTTATGATATTGAAGAATTTTGTTCATTCCTTGATTGTCATGATATTACATTTGATATCCTATTTTCTTTCTCAATTTGATGTGTTAATTGAAATTTTTTTATCTCATTGTAAAGTCCTTTTTCCATCAACCTTAAGTCATCCTAAACACATTATGATGTTCAGATGTATGTTTCTTTTAATATTTTTGATTTGTGCATTTGTAATATCTTGTTCTAAAGAACACTCAAAGAAACTTGTCACAAAACAAGACATATTAAAATCAATATGATGATCTTATTTTCAAATAAGTTTGTTATCATTAAAACATTAACTAAGTAGGATTTTTTTTATTTTCCTCGACAATCTCTCTCCTTTTGATGATGACAAACTTATTGAATTAAAGATCATGTTTGTTGATTATGTTCTTAAATCAATACATCAATATACGATGAATGTACTCTCGCTTGATGTATTCCATATTTTAGATTAGAGAAATTTCAACAAGTAAAAACTCCCACTCAATTTAAGCAAATATGGAATAATAAAATTGAGATAAAATATGCAATGACCATGTGTTGAACCTCAATTGTAATTTTCATTAGTTAAAAAGAATTACATAATTGAATCGTTTCATGAAGTACATGGTTCAAAATTTAATATCCTTAACAACAATTATGTTGTTTGCCATACAATAAAATAAGAATATTCTAAATCCTAAGATTATTTTAATCTAGATACAAAAATTGATCATATTCTTCTCCCCTTTCTGTCATTAACAAAAGATATCGTAAAGTATAAAACTACTTGGAATAGGAGGAATCATCTTATGAGGATAAACTGAAGGGTTTTGGCATTGGCATTGAATCTATAGCCTGATCAGAAGCATGAACTTTAATATGAAATGGAAGCATTGGGAGCAGCTAAGAGTCACGCAAGCCTTCTAGTAAGAGTCCTTCTTTAAGACAATGAGTATCGACTTCTAAATGATTTCTTGACAAGCAAACAATTTCTTTATATCCCTTCTCATCTTTTTTGGACTCTTCTCAAGTTTAGACTCGGTGTGAGTTGATTTGGAGATCACTGCATCCTTATATTTTCATTGCTTATTGATAAAAGTAACAATGGAGCCTATTTGTTGACGGATGTGAGGTAGTCGAGATGAGTTCGGTTGAGATGTTTGTACAAATGCAGATGGCATTGTTTGTAGAAGCAAATACCATATGTTGAATTAAGGATGGGTTTTAAGGTTTGTGCAATGATGATAGACGGGTATCTGTTAGACAAAAAAAAATGCTCGAGGTTTAGTTTATGGGTTTGTTAGGTTCCTTATTGTGCGGTATGTACTAAAGTCGGCCCAAACTTTGAATAACACGGGGTTTGTGAATTTTGAGTATGGGCAAATGTTGCTCGATTCGATCAGTTTGGAGGGAAGACGAGGCCATAAAAGGAGAGGGAGGTGGCGATGAGGGATGGAAAAAAATATGGAGAGGAAGAAGTGCAAGAATACAATGAAGATGGATAGCGATGGATGGGAATATGGTGGTAAGGAGATAAAGGAGGGTGATACGGTTGAGAGGGTGGAGAGTCAGGTGAGTGGAGACGTTGGGTGGAGAAGAGAGGGAGAGGTTGATAAAATGAAAAGCAAGAAAGTGTGGTGGATGTGGATCTGATTGTAGTAAGGAAGGAGGGGATGTTAATGCGAGGAAGACATATGCTGAGACAATTATTAGGAAGGAAGGTGGCGTGTTAAAAAGGATCAAGGGAAGTTTGAAGGTGAAATGGTGGTGATATGGATCGGTTGAGGGATGATTGTTTAAAATTTACCTTTGTTAAAAAAGATGTGGAGTGGGCGTAAAAAGGCGTGGTATAAATTTATTGAAGGGGAGGAGGCCGAATTAGCTAGTGACGAAGGAGGTGGAGGAGTTACAATCTCTTTTATCGACATTGTTCTCATTGTCAAATATTCATAATTGTATGTAATGGCATAAATCTAGGATCAATTAACTTAGAGAAGATGATGATCACCCAAAATTTTTTCATGGGTTAATGTCTAGTAGAAGGAGGATCAATTATATTATTTCTATTAATGTTAATGGTGCACATGTGGAGGGGTTGCCTAATGTCAGAGAGACTAAATATGATTATTTTGCTAATCATTTTATGTCAGTTACTTTTGATGGACTTGAAGTGAATAATTTTAGTTTCAAGACTTTGAATGTTTTGGAAAAAAGGCAATTTGATTAGATCGTCCAGTGAGGAGGAGGTTAAACATGTTGTGTGGAATTGTGATAGCTTCAAAAGCCCCGATCCAGATGAAAGTAATTTTAGTTATATCAAGGATTTTTGGGTTGAGATTAAAGCGGGTATCTTGAAGTTTGTTTTGGAGTTCCATCAGAATGTTAAATGGGTGAAAAGATTGAACTGTATGATTATAACTCCAATTTTGAAAGTTGAGAATCCTCAATGTTTATCAAATTTTAAACCCATTTCTCTTATTTGATGTATGTAAAAAGTGTTGGCTAAGGTTTTAGCCAATAGATTAAGAAATGTTATTGGTAACGCGATCTTTGATACTCACCCTCCCTTTAGCAAAGAGAGACAGATCCTCGATGGGATTCTTATGGTTAATGAAGTGGTGGATGAAATGCACAAGTAAACAAAAGGAATTATTATTGTTCAAAGTCGATTTTGAGAAGGCATTCAATTTAGGGGATTGGAAGTATTTAGACGTTATAATGAGGAAGATGAATTTTCCAGTTTTGTGGCTCAAATAGATTTTGGAATGTGTGTGTACTACAATAACATAGATTCTTGTGAATGGTAGCTCAACTGATGAATTTTAATTGGAAACGGGTTTGCACCAAGGTGATCAATGTAACACCCCAAACTATCTCTTTTTCTTTATTTGATTGTCGCTGAAAGGATGCATGTTATGTTAAATGTTACTGTAGAGGTTGGTTTATTTTCTAGTTATAAGGTCGTTAAGACAGGCAGTACATATTTCTCACTTACAGTTTGCCGATCACACTCTGATTTTTGAGAGAAAAGTTTGGCAAACATCAAAGCTTTAAAGCTAATATCATTTTCTTTGTGGTAATTTTGGGGATGAAGGTGAATTTTAAGAAAAGTATGTTAACATAAGTGAATGTGTCTGATTCTCATTGGTCAAGACATCGTTTGGTTGCATTCCTTTTTTGTACTTCAATCTTCCGATAGGATGTGACTCTCACTAGTTAAGTTTTTGGTATATGTTGATTGAGCATATTAAAAAAAGTTATCAAGGTGGAAAAACATGAATATCTGTGTGGGTAGTCCCTTGTCCTCTTTATCAGTCTACTTTATTTCTTGCTTCAAAGCTCCCACAAGTATTATCTCCTCTATTGAATCTATTTTTAAATGTTTTCTTGGGGGGAGGGGGAGAATGTTTGGACAATTTCTTGGATTAAATGAGACATTTTTTGTTTGTAGATGGAGAATAAAGGGCCTGGGGGTTCATAGGACTAAGAGTTTAATTTGATTTGTTATGTAAATGATGTTTAAGGATGCATGTTAACCGGTTGTGTGTTGGAGTGAATCGTACCGTCTAACCAGATACCTACGAAGGATAGTTTGATTCGTCAACAATGGTTAGATTCCCAATTAACGGGTTTGTTGCATCTTTCTGATCATCTCATGTAATTTGGCAATTTAAAAGGTGACTCTAAAAAAATCAAGTCTTCTGCTCAACTAATATGGTTGTCTTGTGTTTGAGTTATTTGGATAAAAAAAATTGATGTATTTTTCAGCTAAAGCATTCTTCAATGCATCATTTTCTTAACAAAGTGAAGCTATTATCGTTTTGGTGGTTAACAAAAAAAAAGAGAGAATTTAGCATTTGATTTTCATTAGTGGTGGGTTATCCCTTTTCAGTGTTTGAGTTTTGTCACCTAGCTAGAGTTTTTGTTATATTCTCTTTTGTTGGTGATTGATTTGTACACCATGTTTTTTGTTTATTTTTTGAATTCTCACATTGCACTCCATATATAAGGATTCTTTGTTGATATTAATATATATATATATATATATATATATATATATATATATATATATATATATATATATATATTTATAAAAAATTGTGTTTCTTTTTCTTACACAATCCATAAGATTTGTGTAAGCTCACTAGATAAGCTAGCAGTGTAAGCTTATAAAAATATGACATAAGTTTACATATGCTAGGCTAGAAATAAGTCAATCCAATAAATGAAGAATAAAAAATTTACCCTAAAATAAAGTTGCAGATGAAAAACTAGAGTGCAGGGTCCACCATCTGCGGTACAGATACATAATATAATTGCCCTAGGAAGCACATTTAGAAAAAGTGAAAGCAAGAACAATGATCACTTATTGATCAAAAAAAGAAGGGAACATTTCCCACTAAAGAGAGGCCATATCAAATTTTTCCTGATGGCTTCGTATGATGTATTCATCTGCTTTAGAGGGTCCACCATCTGCAATACAAATACGCAATATCATTGACTGAAGATACTCGATTAGGGTTTACTGGTTTTCTCTACAAAACTCTATGTGATAGAGGATTCAGCGGCTTCTTTGATGACATGATGATGGAACCAATGAAGGCAATTGAAGAGTCTAGGGTTTCGATTGTTGTTTTTTATGAGAACTATGCTTCTTCTAATTGTTGTTTAGATGAAGTTGTATGCATTCTTAAGTCTTATACAAAGAACAAGTAAAATGGATTGTTTTTTCTGGTATTTTACAACGTCGATCTTTTAAATGTGCACCAGGCACTGGATGTGCACCAAAAGATCAACTTGAATTCGGAGAAGTTGAAGAAATGGAAGAACACTCTGAAAGAAGCGCCTAACTTGTCGGGTTGTCATCTTAAACATGGGTGGGTATTATCATTTTTTTCTCTATTTTGTTGAGTTCGATATGTGGTAAGTCTAGACAGTTGATTAGAAATAAGAGAGTTGGGGTAGCATCAACCGTAGAACAGAAGGTGGAAATTCGACTTAGTTGGTTTAGACATGTGGAAAGAAGATATGTAGATTATCTAGCAAGGATATGGAGAATTTTCAAACCAATAGAGGCATATATCAAGTATGAGAAACTATTAAACAGGGTCAACCCAATATATTTGAGTAGTAAGTGAGGGCTAAAACAAGTTTAAATATATGTGGCCTTTTCTGTCCGCTTATAAAGCCATTTTTTTTTCATATAGTAAAAGGTGATTGTTTGTTGGGAGGACTAAAGTTAGGGTTTTAGTAGCCTTACCTTGGATCTGGCTACCTTAGACCAACAAAAAATATGAAGGTCCAAGTTAGCAAGTGTGCACATTTTCATCTAAACAAAAATAAAAAGTGTAATAGTTTTTTGTCAAAACCATTTTGACTTTTTTTAAGGTTGTCAAAACTGTTTTGTCTTTTTTTTGTTAATGTTTGTAACTGTGACATAAATATGTTCATAACAAAAGTGGGTCAAAGTTAGCAAATTGGTACAACTTAACATATATTTTTTTAATGAAAATTACTAAATTAACCATCAAGTTATTAGTTTTAAATAATAAAGATGAATGAATATATTAATTTTGTCCAAATAAAAAGGTGCATACTTGCTAACTTGAACCTTCATGTTTTTTTGTACTCTAAGTTAGCAAACTCTTATATATATATATATAGACAAAACTTAAGTACAGAACCCTAAGTCGTGTTCTTACTGTTCCCCAATGAAAAAATTACACGTGTATTTCAAAAAAGTAATTCAAAGTCAAATCTTATTTAACCATTTTTATCAATATTAAATTAAAATTTGACTTTTTGTGATTTTTCATTTCTTTGTGGATTGATATATGGTTTTTATTATTATAAAATAATATGGTTTTGATTTGGATAAAAAAAAAATGTATTCAAGTCAAACTTTGAATTTAATGAATAACTATTTTTACTTTAAATTAATTATTTATAATGAAAATAATTAAAAGTAAATTATTATTATTATTATTGGGGTTTTCATCACGTGAATCATAATAACATTAGATGGTACAAATAATACAGTTAGCACTAGCAATTTGAATTTTGATACTACGGACAAGAGACAAGAGAATACAGTAGGGGAAGAAAAGAGAAAAATATATTAAGATGGAGGTGCAGGATGGGAATATGAATAGCAGAATCAATCCAACAAGTGGGTTTTGTAGCTCTAATTCAATCTTCTACAGCAAGAGGAAACCCCTCATACTTCCTCCAAACCACTCCTTAGACGCCACCATTTTTATCTCCTCCTGCGCCCATCACGGCCACACCGCCTTCATCGACGCCTCCACCGGCCACCACTTCACCTACAAACAACTTTGGAGACCCGTCGACGTGTCACCTCCTCTCTCTCCAACATGGGAATCCAAAAAGGTGATGTTATCCTCCTCCTCTCTCCTAACTCCATTTACTTCCCTGTGGTGTGTCTCAGCGTCATTTCCCTTGGCGCCATCATCACCACCACCAATCCCCTCAACACAGTACATGAAATCGCAAAGCAGATCGAGGATTCCAAACCTGTCCTCGCTTTTACAACCCCTCCCCTAGTTTCCAAAATCACTGCATCATCACCAACTCTTCCAATTATTCTCATGGAAGCTAATGGGAACTCGACATCATCAAACACATTGGAGGAAATGATGAAGAAAGAACCTGAGTTGAGAAGAGTGAGGGAGCAAGTCAACCAAGACGACACATCTACTCTACTCACTATAAGAAAACTGGAATTTTCCGAGGAAATAATTCATATGAAAACAGCTTAATTTCATCGGAAACCATGTTTTCCGAGGAAATTATCGACGAAAATATTCATAGGAAATTTTCAATTTATTCCTACGAATTTCAGAGGAATTTTCTGTGAGAAGCTTTCCTAGGAATTTCCGAGGAAAATTTTGCAGGAAAGCTTTTCTGCAAACTGCTGTGTCTGACAGGTACTTTCCGACGAATTTCCGAGGAAACTTTATTAATATTTTAATAGTTAGTTTCTGAGGAATTTCCGACGAAAATAATTAATTTAAAAAAAAATTCAAATTTTAAAATTGCGCCAAATAAATTTGAAAAATTTTGAAAATTGTTTCCGAGGAATTTCTGACGAAAATAATTAATTTTTAAAAAATTTAAAATTTTCAAATTTTAAAAATGCGCCAAAAATTTGAAAAATTATGAAATTCGTTTCCGACGAAATAATAAATTCAAAAAAAATTTAAATTTTAAAATTTTAAAGATGCGCCAAAATAAATTTGAAAAAAATTTGAAAAATTTGAATTTTTTAAAAACCAAACTCAAATTTTGAAAAAAAAAATCGAAAAAATGGAGCCAACTTGTATTTCTAAAAAAATATATATACTAAAAGTGTTTTTTCATAAAACCAACTTTAATTAGTGTAAAAAAAATTTAACAAGAAATTAATTTGTGTTAAATTTTGAATAAAAACAAAAGTAGGAATGAAATATTTTGATGAAATTATTGTTGAAAGAAATAAATAAATGTTATTGTTGAAGAAGATGAAAATTTGTGTTAATGAAGATGAAAAATTGTTGTGAAGAGTTGTTGAAGAAGAGAAGAAGAAGAAGAAGAGAAATAGGAAGAAAACATTACTGTTGAAAATGATAAGATTATTGTTGAAGAAGATGAATGGTGTTAATGTAGATGAAAATTGTTGTGGCGGAGTTGTTGAAGGAGAAAGAAGAAGAAAGAAAATAGGAAGAAAAATATTTATGTTGCCTATGTCGGATTGTTGTCGAAGATGAATATATTGTTAGAAATGTTGTAGACGCTGCCTATTTGTTGTTGAAAGAAGAAAAAGATGAAAAGAGCGGAAGAAGAACACTATAGAGATGAATGAATATTTGTGTTGAAGCAGAAATGAATGAATAAATGATGAAAAAGTTTAATTTGATTGTTACATACAGAGGTTGAAAAAATTGTTGCACGTTTTTCGAGGAATTTCCTAGGAAAACCTTCCCCCCTAAATATTCCAAATTTTCGTTTCCCTCCTCCAATTTTCATTTTCCCCCCAATTAATTTCCTAGGAATTCCTAGGAAAAGAATTTATTATTTTAAAAAAATTCAATTATTTTAAAAAATCGATTATTTTTGAAAATTTTGAAAAAATAAATTTTAAATTTTTTTTGGTTAAATTAATTAAAATCAAAATAATGATTTCAACACAACGAGAATATTCATAAAAATTACGAAACAAAAACATAAATTACTCGCTATCAACATCCTCCTCCTCGTCCTCGTCATTATCATCATCGCCGTCGTCGTCATGTATTTCTTGAGGTGTCGGTGAAAATTGACTCGATGCATGCGACGATGAATCAGATGTCTTTCTACTCTTTCTCCCACCCATGAACTTCTTTGTAATCATCTTTTGGAATTTTCGAAAGACATTCATTTCGTTCCTTAGCTCCTTCTGTGACTCTTCTTTCCTTGCCAATCAGATGTCTTTCTACTCTTTCTCCCACCCATGAACTTCTTTGTAATCATCTTTTGGAATTTTCGAAAGACATTCATTTCGTTCCTTAGCTCCTTTTGTGACTCTTCTTTCCTTGCCAACGCCTCCTTTTGAGCTTGCAACACCTCCTCCAGACCGTATACTCTGTCCGGTCTTTGTTGTCCTCCTCCAGCCTTTACCCATAATTCAATTTTGATGGAGTCGGGAATTTCAGCATGCGATTGAATCCCATGATTCTGCGCCAAAAACTCTGCTACGTACTCGAGCATCAACATACTGACCAGTACACTGGCTGAAATGAGTCTCTCCATGGACCTCATTTGGATAAGGATCTCTCTTCAATTGTTTTGCCTACACAAAAACTATTAACCAATTAGAACATTTTACTTTATTTAATATATACATGTATGGAAATAGAAATAGTGAAATATTTTTTTTAGCAGATGTCTAGCATGGGTAGAGACACTGACACATCCTTGTGCGTGTCTATGTCCTCCTATAACAGATGTTTTGTTCTCCTTGTTCTACTATGTGCTCCGTAGTAGCAGTAGTAGTAGTAGTGGTAGTGGTAGTTTATTAAAGAAACACTAAATTTTCAAATGCACCAATATGTTAGAATTCAAGTTACACCCAAAGTCAAATGCAGTCTACTGAATATGCTACGACTGGATCTGAGAGAACAAAGAAAAATTAGGTTTTACTTCTCAACTGATTTATTTTATTCTATTGTTGCTTTTGTACTTACATCATTAAAGGGCTCTTTTCATTCAAACATAAAGTAATTAAAGGGATTTTTCTTTAAAAAGTTAAAAAGTTTTTTTTCTTTATAAAAGACAAAGGCCCAATACATATATGATGTAATAATCCAATTGAAAGTACTAAGCTAATGGGAGGGACCACATTGAATAAAAAATTGCATCCTATTGAAACAACATGTAATGTAACATCATAGTAGACTAGTAGCATAAAAAAAAATTGAAAAACGGGGGACCAGAAACACCCCCCCGGCCCCATGGTGCCTCCGCCACTTACCCACGTGTAAGTCAACTATTTTGTCTATGTTAGATTTTGAGTTGTCTTTTTCAATTTCGATTATACAAATCAACAAATTTGAATATAAGAATGTTATTTTACTGATATTATTGAAAAAATAAGTATATTTATTACAACATAAAAGTACAAAATATATTATCTATATTTATAATTTTAATCAAAATCAAAATAATTTTAATCAAAATTTCATAAAAACTATTATTCGTAATTTAAACGTATTATCGCAACAAGAAGAGCGAACAGCCGCTAATATATATATAGGGGATGTAATCGGTTTGAATTAGCTAGCTATCTACGAAAATATAAGCCAGTGTAGACATCAATTTATATATATATATATATATATATATAACACTTATTTTACTAACCACTAATCCATTCTTACAATTCAATCGTGACATACTCAAAAGAGTACTAATAAGAAATTTGAAGTCAAATTGAAATAATTGAAATAAATAATATTGCTGAGACAACTTGGAATTGGTTGTGAAATACACAGCAATAGCTTATAATGTGATTTATCTTCTGTTCTCCCCTCCCCCGCAATTTAGGTTATAAACATCGTGTATTATATATGTAATAATGAAGTTTGGAGCAAAAATAGATTCCCACAAACACAAGTATCATTTTCACAGCTCACAACTCACAACTCACATGCCTCGAAAAAAGTCATTGTATTTGTCACAATAAGCCAAATATATACTATATATGGTGAGACACGAAAGCTGTACTAGTTAATGAACAGTAGTTTTACAACTTAAATTGTCTTTAAAATTGTTAAACTAGTCAATATATACTATCATTGAAAGTGCTATTTTTGAAAGAGAGTAGCTTATTGCATATGATCCAATCAAGCTTTACTTCACTCAATTTAAATCTTCCGCATTAACTCAAAGATCGAGTTAGAATAAAAAAAAACAAATAGATCATGTTTTTTTTTTACAAGACAAATAGATCATGTTATTAATTGTAATATAATAAACATATAAAATACATACATATTATGGTATACAAAGTTTTCATGCTTTATAAACTTATGTACCAAGTTTTGAACCATTGAATTGTATTTTGCACCAAGTTTTGTCAGAATGGCCTATAAACCTCTATTCAAAATAAAGATAAAATTGAACAAAACCATTACAATATTGGAAGACATGAAGAATTGTTTTGGTTATTGAAATTGTATAAAGGCAAAGAAAATACCAAAGTTTTGGCATAACCACCCCAAATTAAAGCCACCCGGCGGTTAACTACTATTAGTACTAGACCACCGACCCGTGCTGTCGCACGGGTCATACTGACAGTATATATAAGAATAAAGTATACCAGATAAAATAGTTGATGTTAAGTTGTATAATTCAATTAAATTAAGTACATCATTTGAAATATAAATTATAAAATACTTCTCTATAGACCCGTGAATGCGCACGTCTATTAAAAACCACGAAAACTTAAATACTTAATAGACTTAGAATATTGAAATGAGAAACTTACAAACAAAAATAATCATATTTTTATATGATTAACATCTTTAAACAAAGCATATTGAATTAAAGGTGTCTAAAACCTCAATAGGGTTGAGTACATAGCAAGAAGAGTAAATGGTTAAAAAAATTAATTTAACAGAGCAATCAAAAACTAATTATAAAATTGATAGCTTTATCAAATGAATAAAAAAAAATATTCACATTTTAAGAAATCGATGAGACTTAAATCTCATGGTGTACAACAATCGAAGTTAAATGTTTTATATCAAGACTAAAAAGGCAGTAACATTTTTAATTTAGAAACAATGTCGGATAGCAAATTAAACTGAAATGGAGAACACTCACATAACTATATAGGATGATCTTTCCATTCTCTTGGATAAATACATAGTCTAAAAATAATACCAGGAAATTTTACTTAATTACTTAAAGTTCCAAATTAGATACTTTTACCAAATGAAAAAAATTAAAAAGAGCCACGGATTGCCGATGAAATATTCATTTGCGTATATTATGAGTTTCTACAATTTCGCCGACTTATATGGGTAGCTATCTTGGAAAGTGAAGTTACATTGAATATCATTATGGAATTTCTATATTGCAACTCCTAGCTTAAACCTGGAGCATATGCAGAAACATTTTCCTTGACGAAAGGAGCATACATACATAAACCCATAAGTCAATTTGAACTCAATGAGAACCATATCTCTATTCCCTTCTTGGTTCTTCTTTAAAACTCAAAGCAATGGCATTCCTGAATAGTTAAGATACAAATCATGTGTCATTATAACTATTTTAAATGACATAACTTTTATCATTAGTCAAGTTTAATTTTTACCAATATCTGAGATGAGGAAAGAAATAAGTAACCGCTTACAAACTTCTATTCATAAACCATGCAGAAAAACGATAAAAAAAAGAGGAACTTAAATATGTTTATACTTTTTATGTATATGAGAAGGAACACTTTTATCTACAACAACCCTTTCTATCCTAATAAACTTATGGAAATCTAACACAATAAATAGGACTTACCAAAAGAGATTTGGTGAGTGTACAATGGGAACTTTAGTCCAAAGAGCTCTTTTCTAGGTGAAGGCAAGTTTCCTCGATCCATTATTAAAATCGCAAAATGCTTCTAATCACATCAACATATAGAGACATGACTACAATTAATGTTTGTGGTTTAATTGAACTTATTTTAGCAAAGCGAGAAGTTTCAAACAAACCTGCATGTGGAGATGTCTTCCTCTTCTAATTTGTCATTACTAATTCAAATATATTATGTGGAGAAAGTACGATCAATGCACATATTCCATTCAACAATGTAAATGTAATGCATCCAAATTTTAAAATTATAAAATATATATGCAATTTTATATTAGAGGCACTTGGTAGTTATCTATTTACACAATTTTGTATGAACTGCCGTGTACTATTAAGTGTTCCACCACCAAAAATACATATATTACAATCTCTTGTAATATTAAGTGACCAAATTGTAGAATTTTTTATTTTTTTTTTCTCAATCTGTTACTAAATATGATGGGGTGATGATTGAAAATCCATTTATTTCTTACCATAAAGAAGGCAGCTCGTTTCAAGTTCTATACTTTTCAAATCACCACATAAGCCTAGGAACCATAGAGAAGTGAAGGCCTTACTAAACTTCAGTATAGGCAAAACAACTGGGTTTACATTTATCTTGCAAATTATATTTCCTTACTATACACTTCATAATCTAAATAGTGAATGAAAACATGAAAGAAAAGAAAATAAATACAAACTTACCCTGTATATTGGGGATGCTAGTTGTTCATATGAGATGATATTATCAAATTTGAATATCAGGTTATGCTATTATTGTACAATAACTTCTGTGTTGAAGGTGAAATCAACAAAATCCATTATTGTAAGTCCTTAAAACCTTTCCAATGTGTCCATAATTTAATGGAAAGTGCAAAAATTGTCATGCACAATTTGAGATGTAAAAAGAACTGAACAATAATCACTCAATAAGGGTATATGACTATCCAAACATAGATTAAATGTCATACCTTAGGATGTGGTGAAGTGATTTAATGCTCATAGCTTTCTAATAGCATTCTCTCGCTGGTGGCAAATGCCTATCTATTACACATTCATTGGTGTCTTAAACAAAGTTTGCTAATTAACGATTCTTAAAAGTAAGACTCATCTTAAACAAACAGAAGGTTTCTAAGTTGATGTTAATAATGAATCCAATAACCAAAGTAAATTTTACTAATTAATAAAGGATTAGTTGTCTGGATGCTAAAGATTTCATTCAATGCAAAGTATAAAAGGAATTGGTGGATAGAAAAAAAATATTGTTAGAAAAAAATGAATCAAATTAAATGGAACATTGTAGCTAAAGATTATTCATTAATGACTTAAAAGAATAAAATTGGTCCTTTTCCAAAGTTAAACCAATCCATCAAATTCTGAAATTAAATCAGAATAAAATTGAATGTTGTTTACTCTATACACAAAACAAAATCAGTAATGCGGTAAAATCTTGGTACCTTGGCCATGTTGCAATCTAAATGCAGTATAACAATTAGTACTTGTGATATACTAGTATGCATAGAGTAAGAAAAATTTATCACTCATGTCGGTCAAAAGGATTGTTACAATTTATTCACCAACACAACAAAATGCCTAAAAGATTCTTATTTGAATGAAAAAAAGCTAAATTCAATTTTTTTTTCAATATAAAGAGTTATAAAAAATGATTTTACCATAAAAAAACTGTACTTGGTTGTAGGAAATTTTTGTGTTCTCTATTTCTTTCTTAGTAGCCACTGTGCGACAAAATCAACGGTCTTCCAATCGATATAATGGAGCAACATTTCATTGGAGATCTTGAGTAACCTATCAACATATCAATTCACTAACCGATCAAATGTCCAAAAGATAATAAGAGAAATAACTAAATTTCAGATAAAACTACTACCTCCAGGGATTTGTCACAAACAAATGTTTTTGAAGAAAACAATCCAAAATCATATATGTTTTACTTACTGATTAAAAAAAATATATTTAGAAACATAATCACATTCATTTAAAAAAACAGCAGAATCATATAGAATATGAAGGAAAAAAAATAGAGATTCACAAAGAAGCAGTAACAATACTTCATTTTCTTGGAATTAAATTCACATATTGCAGATTATAACGTCATTTTCTTGAAACTGAAGAACGAATTAGGGAAACAGTAATAGAAAAAATAAATTTAAAGTGGTGGTCACTACCTTAGAAGAATAGCGTGCATTGAGAAGAACAACATCGTTGGTAATGACTTGGTGAGAATAGCATCGGCAACAGAAACATCGGATGAAATTGCGCAAAGAGATAGGAAAAAGGTCGAGAGAGAAGTGAGGATGGGAATGGTTTCTCATAGGCTGAGATATGCAACTGAAAGAACACTACTGAGACTTTGGAAGAAATATTGCATTGAAAGTGTTCCATGAATGCTACAAAGAAGCAGCTTTGGAAGTAGTAGATGCATTGGAATTAGAATAGTAAAAAGGATAGTGGAATTGGAATGGAGAAGTGACATTGGGAATCATAACCCACATTTATTGTTGTCGTTGTTAACCATAATTATAGAGTCCCAAGGTAGAGTTCTTGTTTGATTATGGTTAATGCTAGAGGGAAATTTTGAATTTCAAATTCAAATTATGATGATGGTTATATGAGCAATTAATGCAATCAGAAAGGAGGGAAAAATTAGGGTAGAATTAGGGTTAAATATTGCTTCACCAGATAAGCTTTATGAATAAGAGATATTAAATGAGAGAGGTTTAAGTTTTGTTAAATTATGTTTAAATTCTACATTAAAGGCGATAATGTAATTGTTATTCAACATAGCGTGTGTTTCATTTCCCGTTTGTAGCACACAAAAACACGTTTGCACGCTTCCCGATGCATTTTTGCCGTGTTTTCAAAAGCTCCAAATAATAGCTTTTACGCCAATAAGGTTTTTTGCCGTGATTTCCATCAAACTTTGTTTTGCAAATCCAGTACCAAACATAATCCTTTCCTGAAAACACCAGCTCCCAAAGGGTAAAGAGTTGATTTTTTTTTAGGGGATAAAGAGTTGAACTTGTTAATCGTTACATTCATTCTTATATTCGGTCAATGTGATGCAATGGAATCTGAGTTCCACCCTCTTCAGCCTTGAGAATTTTTTAGGGGATGTACGTAATCAATAATGTCATATTAGTTCTAAATACTCTCTCTGTCCTAAATTATCAGTCGATTTACAATATCAATAAAACATAATGTTGTCCCAAATATTAATCGTTATTCCATTCTTTTATTCGGTCGGTCAAAGTCAGTACGCAATCCAATATATCATATTACCAGAAACCAAGTTACCAACACCATTTCAAAGGTACAAATCACAATATTGCTAATAGTTTAAACACCACTCCATAGCGTTGGTTTCTTAATCCCAACTTAATTAAAATGAAACAATCACAATTTGACATATTAATTGCTAAATGGAGTGGTGTGAAAATCATCATTCCCATTAGTCCTAACCTTGATCCTAAACATCCATTATCTATATTTAGTCCACTGTCTCACTCTCAGGTTGCAAATCATCGACTCCAATCCATTAAGAACTAACTAATATATAACAAATAAATTAACTTATAGCAAAAAATAACAAATAGCTAAAAAATTAACTTATAGCAAAAGAACTTATATCAGATATATGTCTGAATTTGTAGTGTTGATAAAATTAACGATTGAACTAACTTGTAATTATGAAATGGCATAAAAATGATATACTTGGGCTTAAAAATGATATACTTGTATAAAATCGCTATAAGTTAGTAAAAATAAGTTATAAACTCGTAAGAAAAGGACGGTTACCAAACAAAATTTTTTTTGTCAAATGAGCATAAGCTATAAGCTCAAAATCGTGTCTTACCACAGAGACCCAAAGTCTAGTTGCTGTAGTTTTTTTTCCTAACCCAATTTAGGTATCGTTTGACCCGATTTTTTTTCTACTTCTCTACAATTTTAAGGAGAAGGTAGACCAAACACAATATCTATTAAGTACTTACTAAAAAAATACTTTTTTTAGAATGCATAAAATTGATGGAAGGAGCTTTGATCAAAAGTTATTTAAAGGAACTTTAGAACTACTTAACACGGCTAATAGATTGTAAATTGTTTTTAACTCTTTAGATATTTAGAAGTTGAATTATAGAAAAATTTGTTTTGATTGGGATTAAGATTAAAGGGGAGGTTGAACAAAAGACACAAAATGATATAATTTTGATGACGTGTCAAAAAATTAAGGTGTAAGATTGTATTTTGGGTAAACATTAAGTTTCATAATTAAAGATAGAGAATATATAATTATAAACTAGAAGATTAAGCTTGTTTGTTCTTTAAAAAATATTAAATTAGTGTGTTTTATCGAGTGAGTTTGTTTTAATTTGTTTCTAAAAGAGAAAAAATAGAGGGAGAATGAAGCAAAAAACACAAAATGATATAATTTTGATGACGTGTCAAAAAATTAAGAAGGGGTAAGATTGTATTTTTTGTAGACATTAAGTTTCATAATTAGAGAAAGATTCATAATAAATTCAAAATTTTGTACAATATTTTATCAAACAACTTTTAACGTAAAAATAGCTTTAAAACTAATAAAAAAAATAAAATAACCAAACAACTTTATATTTGTTATCTAAACAAGACTTTTGCCTTCTCCAAATCCACCCAAAATATACGGACAGTTAAACGGAAGGGCATTTCCTAACTCAATGCAATCCCGATGTTTACATATATACTTGGGCTTTGTATAGATCAAAACAATACTTAGGGTTGTTTTGACATCTTAATTAAGCAGAGACAGTTGATAGAATAACGTATAAAATATACAGATTTAATAATTGAAATACATCAACCATTTTTATGAACACTGGAAAACAAACAATTAAAATTAGAGAGACATAACAGAATTTTAAAATCATAAAGCAAACACACGATTCATTTAATGGGTAATATATTACTGTTAAGATATTAGTTTCACCATTAACGGAAGTACGTTAACAAACTTCAGATCTGATTCGTTTTAACAATAAGTCGTCGTATTATGTTCATGCTAAAATATAGACCAAAAGCACAAAGCTGAACATAAAACTGATAATCTTGCTGGTTCTCAGACAAGCAATGGAGGAAACAATAAAGCTAACTGGGACAACATAGCAATCAACAGGGCAACATTCAAAATTTTCAGTAGTCTTTCTAAAATAACACAAGAAATACTTATGTTTGGGTGTTGAATCAAACATGGCTAAATTTCAAATTTCAAAATGCCACAATTCTGTTTGGCATGGAAAGTAAAAGATACAACTCCAGCTTCCATACACCGTAAGGTATCTAAAGCCTTCTACCCCTTCTACCACTCTTTCTACGGGTGCTATCGGAAGGAATTGGAGTGACATCCTCTGAAATAGCAAGATACAAATGAAATCAATTAGATAATAACATTATGAAACAAAATAATAAATATAGAAGTGATCAAAATTGGCTAAAACAAATCAATTTCATGCCAACTGTAATTAAGGGCCAACAGTTTTATGTCAACTGGTTACAATAATTCATTTTTGAGAAGATCAAGTCTAAGGATTTCTTAAAACATCAAACACATGTAAGGCGGTGATAGAATGCCAAATTATACATGTGCATCTACAATGAGTTCTTTTTCGTACTACGCGACATTTGCCAATGTAAAAAACCTAAAACAACCTACACAGTTTCACCAGTGAGGAAGGTGTGCTGCGTGGTTCGATAACCACCAAAAAAAGCCCTACATTTCATGGGCCTAAGGGTGGACTATTTATCTCTAAATGGTCAGAGCATAATGTTTTCCTTGATATAAGATTATTTTCCTTGTATGATATATGTTCCAATAACTATTGCCATTACTTACATGACTACATTCAGTCAACCCTTACTTAAGGCATTTCTACAGTTCTTTAATACAGTACACATGCCAAAAAACTTGAAATAAGATTTTATTCCCTCATATTTGGTAAAATAGTGATGCTCGCTAATACGATCACTCGTACACATGCCAAAGAATGGATTGTCACTCGAACATAGCATGATTTTTTTAGCTTGTAAACCTATAAATATCTGTTGCCAATTATCTACCAAAAAGAATTTCAGCAAAATCAAATACCTATACGGCCAATTTTCATTCCAGACCGCGCAAGGGCACGAAGAGCAGCCTGAGCACCTGGGCCGGGTGTTTTGGTCTTGTTTCCACCAGTAGCACGGAGCTTGATGTGAAGTGCGGTAATACCGAGCTCCTGCTCCAAAATATTTTGAATTAGTACTATAAACTTGACAGTTTCACTAAAAAAAATCACACACTTACTAACCCAGTTTCACATGACATAACAGAACATTAACATTCAAACCCCAACTCAAAAACAACCATTAAACAGGGGAAAAACAGTTAAAGCTTTGACAAAAAAAATTGCATTTAGTTTTGAAAAGTTGACGAAGTTATAAGAAACCACTATATATATCAAGGACAGACATATCTACCAACCTTGCATCTAGTAGCAACATCCTGAGCTGCAAGCATAGCAGCATAGGGAGATGACTCATCTCTGTCAGCTTTAACCTTCATCCCACCTAAAATTAGGAAATAAAACAAATACATGAGAAAACCACATCCAGTAACTAAAACACACTATTTAAAACCAAAATATATCAGCAGTAAAATAATCTTATATTAGTAAAAACACATCTAAACACTGGTATACGTTAAGATAAAAATCCTAACACGGTCAAACCAGGTAGAGAACAATCATTCCATAAGCTTGCAAATCGTTCAGGGTGTAATTGTTCTATAACTAAAATTCAGCAAAATGAAATTCAATTAAACGGCGTTGGTCAATTAGAACTAAGACACCTCAGAAAATGTAATTTTTTTAATTTAACTATAGAGTAAACACCCAAATTAGTCCCTGGTTTATTATTATTTCAAGACAGTACCAGACCCTAGTAAAATTTGTCAAGTTGGTCCATACACTTAACCACTTACTATCAATTAGATCCCTCTAATTTAACCACAATCAGTCAATTTGGTCTCTATCTTTAACAACTTACTATCAATTTAGTCCCTAGCATGTTTTCTATGGAAACATGAGTAAAATTTGACAGAGCCAGGGACCATTTTTGAAATATTCATAAGGAAAGGGACTAATTTGATAGTGTCTTACAAAGGGACATACAAATAACACGTGAAGAAAAATTAAAACTGAAAATATGATAGTAACTAAGAATAATAAATAACTAATAACATGTGAAGAAAAACCCATACATACCAGTGATGCGAACAAGGGTTTCCCTACCAGACAAATCAGTAACATGCTGCAACAAAAAACATTCAAATCATCAAAATCAAACTTCAAAAAACAATAATTCAAATTAAAAAAAAAACAGATTCATATACTAACAATGAAGGTGTCGTTAAACGAAGCAAAAATGCGAGCAACACCGAAAACATGTTCACCGTCCTTAACAGCTGGACCCAATGTCACTGTCTCTTCCTTTGGCTCCCTAACCTTTCTCTTCGACGACTATCACAAAAGAAAAAAAAAACATCATCAATTAAATCGAACCAGTGTTGCGTTAAATCAATTAGAGAATCGATGTATGTATGAACATACCATGGTTGAAAATGCAGTTCCGAGATTTGAAGAAATTAGGGTTTTGGATACTGATGCTGCTGCTGAAACCTTGTCAAAAGAGAAATGGTGGCAGTGTTTGGTTTTATATATGTGGAACCCTAATTTGTAACGAGCTCAGTGGGCCTTGTTTTGTTTTCGGGTATGATGCTCACATTTTGGATGATATTTGCACCCACCGTTTTACTCAAAAAAGTTAAAAATTATGTGATTAATGACCTCACGATTTATGTGAATAATTTAAACAATTTCACACGTCTCAAATTGCTATTTGCAAGAGCAGTTAACATTGCAATAACCTTTTTTACTTTTGAAACCTATATAGCAATGTAAATGGTTTAAAAAACTTACACTTTTATTTATAATCTTATACTTGCTCTTGATTTAATACTAACTTTAACATTTATGTAATTGTAAGAACCAAACTAGCATGTATTATCTTCACCAAGCCCCTCCAACAACCATCATCACTTATCCAATCAATTCACATAGCTTAATTTATTAGATCACCAATCATGTGCAATAAGCTAGGAGAAAACAAAACCTTCAAATTACCGAACTAATGATATCAATAAATCTTACAAAAGAAAATAGCCACCTTTGTTACTGTTCATTGCCATTTTTACTGAGTTCGACTTCCTTCTACATTCATTCTATTGTGTACTTGCAGGGCAGAAGGTTGTTTTCGGCGTAAAAAAAAACCCTCTATGTAGGTGCTGCGAGGTTGAAATTGGGAGCATGATGGGGTTTGCGTGTTGTAGGGTGGGTCAGAATTGTTCCCTGGTGTCAGATCCGATCTCCTCTTTGTCTCTGTTTGCTGGCGTCGCATATGTTAAGATTTGGGTTAATTTCTCTACTATACCCTTCCCTTCGATGCTATATATACCATGTCGTTGTAGCTGTTGGCCACACATAATAATTTCTTTCTACAAATCAGTTGTTAATCGTGTAAGTTTGCAAACCCTGAGATCTGAGATGGAAAACTCTTTTGATTGTTTGTCTGTTGTTGTTCCTGGTAGAGAGGCATGGAGGTTTAAGGTTCGGGTTCTAAGGGTTTGGGAGGTTCCTACGTTTTTGAAACCTGATCAGCCAAATTCTATTGAGATGGTGCTTATTGATGAAGGTAATTGGTTTCAATGTTGTGGATATACCATGTTGTTGCATTTGTTGGTGTTATTCCTTTGATTTATGTTTATTTTGAATTATACTATATGTTGCTTTTGTAGGGTACCAAGATTCATGCTACAATTAGGAAACAATTGTTGTATGTGTTTCAGAAGAAATTTGTTGAGGGGGTGGTTTACAAGATGTCATACTTTTCAGTTGCTCCAAGTGCTGGTGCATACCGTACCACCCATCATCCTTACAGGTTGATTTTTCAGATGAACACCAAGGTTCAGAGTACTGAAAGTAGTGTGATCCCTCTTTATGGGCTGTCATTGACCAAGATTGATGAAGTATGTGGACACACTGCTGATTATGATTATTTGGTTGGTAAGTCAAATCTGCTTTCAACTATTTGTGTGTTTTTTTTCATTGTGTATGTCGTTTTGCTGATGCAATTATATGTTTGGATGTTATTGGACTGATGACTGGGATATTTGCTGAGAGAGAATATGTTAGGGAAGGGAAGGGAAGGTGACCAAGATGATTATGTTTGAGTTATCTGATCACAGGTGGGCTTTTCAATATTTGATTGTTGATAAGGAAATCTGTTTTATAACTTATGTGATGTTCCAATGTTTTAGCTCACGTATTCCCCTTTGTGATACAGTGGTAAGATTGAATGTGCGTTGTTTGGTGCCTATGTTGATGAATTGCAAAAATTGATGGGAAAGACTGTTGAAGGAATGCCTGTGGTCATTCTTCAGTTTGCCAAGATAAAGATTTTCTGAGGTTTGCAGCTTGGAACTTGTCGCAAATGTGCAGTTTTAATTTTGGAGGTTTTGTTTATAATGACAGGATTTTTAATATTTTCAGAGAAGGCATCTCTCTAGAATGTGATGAATACAACCAGAATATTGGTTAATCCTCCCATTTAGGAAGTTGTGAGGTTTAGAGATGGGTGTATTTTGCTTTAACCCCTTATAAGTAATTTGTGTTAGAAAATTTAGTGCCCTTATGTGTTAGGCTGATGTGATTTCTATCTTCAGAATTGCAATTCATGGTGTTGAACTGCCCACTGTTGTTCCTACTCTTGGTCCTCGCATCAGGCCTTCACTTGAGGAAGATTTTTTACGTTTGTATCCACGACAAACTATGGCTGAGCTTAATGTCATTGCTGAGGACGGGACCTTTATTGTGTGTGTTGTTGATGGTTTGGTGGATGGGCAGGATTGGTGGTACCCTGCCTGTAAGTGTCATAGAAGTGTCACCCCAAATTATGGTGCCTACTACTGCAAGGGATGTGTGAAGCATGTTTTCCACATGGTTCCAAGGTTTTTTTTTTTAGTCTGTACTCTTTTCTTTGTTTTTTCGTTAACAATGGTTGGGATTAATTGTTGATGATTTTTTATGTTATAGGTATAAGGTGAAGATTAATGTTAGTGATGGGGGTGATGAAGCAGTCTTTGTTGTTTTTGATTGTGACATGCAATTATTGCTTGGTGTGCAGTGCAGCACCTTGGTGTTAGCTGCGAAGGTTGTTGCCTGGATAAAATTCTTGAACTTGATATTTTTTTTGCGCCTCTGACGGAGTGTTTTTGTCTAACCAAGTTGTTGAATTGTCATCTGATTTGTGTTGTGTGTGTTTAATTTAATTTGCTAGACTGAAAACGCTGGGTTTTATCCCCCTGAAATGATGAGTTTGAAGGGCAGGAAAATGCTGTTTAAAGTTGAAAGAACTGTTGCTGCTAGTGTACTATTTGACGGATCTTTTAGGGTCAAGAGGGTTTGTTGTGATCCTTCTGTTATTGAGGCATTTTCTGCCATTGGGAAGGACGACACACCTTCTAAGGTTTGGTTATGAGTGATTTATTTTGGTAATTGATGCTGGGTAGATTGACATGTTTATTTCTGCGCCACTAAGATTGTTAAAATATCCCTTTGTTCGGTTTAGTCCATGGTATGCATTGGTAACTAGCTTTGCTTTGTGTGTAGTCTGGTTCGGTCTCTACCCCGGTTGATGATAATGGAACCGATGACGAGTTAGATGTTGTTGAGGAGACTCAGGCAGAGGAGTTTGCTGCAAAGGTCATTGGATATCCCCTTGGTGTAGGTTCTGCTCTTGCGGGATTTGAAGACACTGCAAGCGTCGTGGAGGTATATCACATTGTTGGGTCATTTTGCTGGATGTTCTGTCATTGTGTGTGTTCAAATGATGTTTAAAAATTTCTTCACGATGACTAAGTTGTGGGAGGATTTTTTTTTTTTTGCAGCAAATTCTTGCTTGTGATGATCGGAATGGTGTTATCAGTTTGGGAGATGACCATGTTGTTTATAATGCTGAAGTTGGTGGAGTTGTTCGCAATGTTGCGAAAACGACGAATATAAACAAGATTAGGAGGAACTTGATTGATGCTTTTGAAGAGTCGGTTAACGATGGTTCTGGCATGCGAGCAAAGAACATGAAAGCTGAGAAGTAGTGAGTGTCGTTAGGCATTGTCATGGTTATGTGGTCTATGTTCTCTTGGGTGCCAGAATGAATAAGAATTGTTGTTTCATTGTTGTGTTGTGTTTTCTTTTGGTATTGTGTACTTTGTTGTACTTGAATCGCCATAATTGTTTGGTGGATTTGGCCTATTATGTGTAATATGAAGAATTATGTAACTATCTTTGTGATATCCAGTCAATTATTGTGTTGTTTGAACGTTTTATAAATAGTTTCTCATATTTTTCCGGTTTGACGTACCCTGCATATTGCTTGGGTCGGTTTGGTGAAGGATTATTGCTTGCATATCACTTTAATTGTCATTCCATTTAGCTATTCATGTGACTAGTTCATGGATTTTTACGAAGATAACTATTCAATTGGCTATTGTCTTAAATAACCCATCAAGCTAAATTAATATAGGCGGTAACAATGAAAGAGAACCAAAGGTGGGTCATTCCTTTGGTGTGATCATTCGATTGGTTGACTGAAAAAACAAAATAGTATTTCAATTGACCATTTTAATATAAAAATTGGTTTATTTCTATGGTTGAAGTTACTTCCAAAATTAACCTTCTACCGGTTTTGTGTATATGTAATGCCTCCAATTTTTCATTCTTATAATGCCTAAATGTTTGATATTGTAGTGGCATTCAACAATTCTCTTTGGCATCAGAAATAGATTGACATGTTGACCATGCCTAGTTGCTTGAAGTCAATTGCGATGTTGCTAAAGGGAATTATTCATTGGGTTGTATTGTTTATTGTTCTTATTTTTTCATCCTTTTTGGCTGAAATTTTTAAGGATTTTTTTGGTTTGTTTTGAAGCGATTTCACAAGGTTGTCACTGATAATTATGTTTTTCGCGATGCTACTCAAGTTGTTGTTGTTGACCACGAGGCTCGACGACAATACCCATGTACTATGACTTTGGTTTATTACCTTCAGTGTCAGAAGAGATAACTGAAAATACAACGTTCAGTGTCAGAAAAACAGCGTTCAGCGTTCGGCCGTCTTAATACAACATTCAACGTTTGACCGTCTTAATAAGTATGTTGTATATGGTTTTAACCACACTCTTGTTGAAAACTGAAAATATAAAACAGCCGCGTCAGTGTCAGAAAATTCTTATGACACTCAAACTATGCGAGTGCATGGTTTTAACCGCTTTCTTATTTCAAAGAAGCTTGTCGATTGTATCGATGTTCGTGTTGTTCGTCGCGTGGACTAGAGAAAATCGGTGGTTCAGTTTTGACGTGTCATCTAATCTTTAATGTTTATTCTTTATCTAATTTTTTATTTTGAGTTGTCTCCGAATTTCAAATAATTGTAATTAAATGCAGAAGATTTGATTAGTCCACCTTATTAAAGAATGGTTCATGTTTTCAGTCTTTTGTCATTTTATTTTTGTATTTGTGTTTGTAAGAAAAATGTCACTATTTATTTTTTATCGGAAGACATGATGTTTGGGCTTTAGATTGGGCTGAGTCTCAGCTAAGCATTCTGGCCCAGTCATTTTGTTTGATTTTTTTTTTTTGCGTCAGGTGAGAGAGAGAGAGGTAAACTAATGACAAGGGTTGTTGTTTTATTCAACCATGACCAAAGACTGCAGTATTTTCTCTGTTCTGTTATCTATTCTTCTTCACGTTGGTGCCTATGTCGATCGGTTTGTATGGTTTTTTGTTTCCTTACTATTGCAAATTTGGAACCAGGTTCTTTTAATTTTGCCCAGTCTAGACATGTTTTCGACAATCTATATCATTTGTATGTTGTATTTTTTTTTGTAATTTTCATGAAAATTGATACTTTTATCCTTCTTTTGGTTACCCGGTTAATTATCAAGATTTTGTTGTACTCGACCGTGATTGTTGTTTTACAGGGGTTTTATTCAAAAATGGTTAGTTTTCTATTTTTAAGTTTGAGGCAGTAATGACGTAGTTAATTTTTTTTAGCATATTACGTGGGTTAAATTTCATTGAAGTGAAAATGAGAACATGAAAGGAATGGTTAGGGCCCCATTGTTCTGATGGAAAAGTGGATGATAGTGTCATTGTAGGCCGTAATTTTCAATTCCCTTTCTATCTAATAGTGTATTGGGTGTAGACGCCATTCAGTTTGCTTACTTATGGATTTGCTATGTGTGTGGTTATGGAATTGCTATATGTGTGGTTATGGAATTGGGATAAATTCTTAATGCTTCATTTTGTTTATCTGCTTTCTGAATAAAGAGACCTTTTAGTAAGTACGTATGTCTCCCTTTTTATGCTATCCTCCAAGAATTTTTGTCTGTGCCTATTTGGTTGTCAGAGTTAGCTCTTATGTTTGTCAGGTATGTCTTTATTGAAAATTTGATATTATTTTAATGTTTTACTTATTGTATTCATTATTTGAATTTTGTGTTTTCCCTCCCCGCTGAGTTATTATTTCTATACATAGAGAAAAGGCTCATCTCATTTAGTAAGGTGCAAAAGACATTTCTATTTTTATTGGTTTCTTTGCTTTGATTGAATTTCTTCAATTCCATAATTTGAGAATGGCTAGGTTTGCTGACTTTGTTGGAGACCAGACAATAACAAAATTTAATGATTGCTGTGTTGGAACAAAATGTGTTTAACAAGTCTCTTATATAGTAAGGGGGAGATTGTTGAAACATTATGTGTAAACATATCTCTCTTTGTGGTTTTGATGATAACAAAGTATTAAAGAGAAAATTGGTTATTTGCTAATGCTTTGTTCAAGTGTTTCAGAACCACATGCTTAATAAGTACTGATTGATAATGGTTATGAAAGAACAAGCTAAAGAGCAAGAAGGAAAGCTAATGTTGCAAAGCTAGAAGAACTTCTGAAGAGGTTCTGAAGAAGTACACCTGAAGAAGAACTTCTGAAGTAGAACTCCTGAAGAAGTACTCCTGAAGAAGAGCTTCTGAAGAGGTCCTGAAGAAGTGGTCCTGAAGTGCAGCTTCTGAAGTCTGAAGGCAGCTTCTGAAGACTGGGTGCTTCTGAAGAAGTCAACGCAGAGTCAACTCCTGAAGCCAGCTTCTGATCCGTACAAGGCAGCTCCTGATCCGTACAACTAAAGCAGCTTCTGAACACTGTTCACGCAGAAGCTTCTGAAGCTGATGTGGCATGGAAAAGCAACCAGTACTGTGCGCATTTAATGCCTGGATGTGTCAGAACAACTCAATGGAACAGTTGTCTCCCTGACCCAAACATTCTCCAGCTTTTAAGGTAGGCCATTTCAAAAATGGCAACTGCCCTGTTCTGACTGATAAAGTGCAGCACACATTTGCAGTAACCTAGCCCAATTGCAACGACTCTTTCCTCAAATTCAAGCAAATCTTCAACAGCTATTTTTCCATCTATAAAAGGAAGAAGATTTGAAGAAGAAAATCTGTCTAAGACTCTTGAAACAAAGAACTGAACTCTTGCTCTGTTTTGCTATCAAAAATACGCAAGTTACCCAACCTCTTGGAAATTCTTTCATCTTTGTAATTTAGAATTTCTTAAGGTTAAGAGTCTTAACCTGAGTTGTATTAAGAGAACACCTCTGATATTTGATCAAGTGTTCATCCCAAACTATTTCATTTGTAAACCAGTTTGGTCCTAAAAGTCTCAGTCTGTATACTGAGCATTTGTAACCTCATTCCTTTGTGGTCTGAGTCAGAAGTCTCTTGTCTTAGTGACCTGAGCATTGGGAAGTCTCTTGTCTTAGTGACTTGAGCATTGGAAGCCTCTTCCTTGGTGGTTGAGCATAGAAGCCTCTTTCTTTGTGATTGAGCAACTGGAAGTCTCTTCCTTAGTGGTTGAGCATTGTGTAATCTTCAGATTATAGTGAAACTCTCTTGTTGGAAAACAAGGGGACATGACTACTTCTCACATTGAGAAGGAACCTGTATAATTTCTGTGTGTCTCTCTTTACCCTTCTCTTTTCATTATTGAATCCGCTGCATAACTCCTGATAACAGTTCAGAACTGATTCATATCAGCTTCTGAACTTAACTTTAAGTTTTAAAAGAAAAGTTAACAAGTTTTTGAGTCACACAATTCAACCCCCCCTTCTTGTGTGTGTTTTTCTCACCTTCAGTTGGTATCAGAGCTCCGGTTCTGATATTAACACTTAACAGTGTGTCAGTAGGATCCTGAGAAAAACATGACCTCAACTTGTGGTTCACCTCCACCCTCTCCCAGAAATCCACCATCTCCCAGAAACCAAAGAAATGTACAATATGACTATAGTACTGAAGAAAAGAAGTCTAGGTCACACAATAAACCTCCTATGTTTACTGGTGACCCAGAAAAATTCTCTTGGTGGAAGAGTAAAATGTATAGTCACATTATTGGGATTGATGATACTCTATGGGATATTATTGAAGATGGAATCTCAATACCAGTGGATGAAGAAGGTGTTGCTGTCAACAGAAGAGCTCTGAGTGATGCAGAAAGAAAGATCTATAGAAAGCATCATCATGTCAGAGGTATCATTGTGGACTCATTACCTCACACTGAGTATCAGAAACTGAGTGACAAGTCCACAGCTAAGGCCATCTTCACATCCCTCTGCTCTAACTATGAAGGTAAAAAGAAAGTTAGAGAAGCTAAGGCAAACATTCTTGTTCAGCAATATGAACTGTTCAGAATGAAAGAGGATGAAAATATTGAGACTATGTTCTCAAGATTTCAGACTCTGGTTTCTGGACTTCAGATTCTGAAGAAGAGTTATACCACAGCTGACCATGTGAACAAGCTCTTAAGAAGTCTGCCATCCAAATGGAGACCTAAAGTGACTGCTATTGAGGAAGCTAAGGATCTGAATACTTTAAGTATTGAGGATCTTATAAGCTCCCTCAAGGTGCATGAACTAGGACTCAATGAGGATGAGTCTGTTAGAGAGCCAAAAACATTAGCTCTGAAGTCTAAAAGAAAACCTGCTAAAGCTTTGAAAGCAATTGAATCTGAAGAAGAGTTTCCTGAGGGAAATTCTGATGAAGATTCAGATGCTGATGAGCTTGCAATGATTTCTAAAAGACTTCAGTATCTGATGAACAGAAAGAAAAAATTCTCTAACAGAAGCAGTAACTTTAGAGGATCTAGTTCTGGTTCAAAGAGGGATATCCAGAAAGAAAGCTGCTACAACTGCAAAAAGCCTGGCCACTTCATTGCTGATTGTCCTGATCTTCAGAAGGAAAAATCAAAGGAAAAAGCAAAGAAGTCCAGCTCAAAATCCAGCAGCTTCAGAAACAAACTTAAGAAGAGTCTCATGGCTACATGGGATGATCTAGACAATGAGTCAGAATCTGATGAGGAAGAAGCAAACCTGGCCCTGATGGCAACAACATCTTCTGATACAGAATCATGCTCAGATTCTGATGAAGAAGATGAGGTATATTCTGAACTCTCTAGATCTGATTTAATTGAAACAGTTAATGATCTTATGAGTCATCTTAAGAGCAAGTTAAAAGAAATTAAATCTTTGAAAAATCAAACTAACTTGCTGTCTGAGGAAAATCTTAAACTTCAGAATCAAATTCTTGAATATGATGAAGAAGTTGAAGAACTCAGAAAAGAGGCTCATAAGAAATCTGAAGAGATTCCTAATGAACAGGAAATAGCTCTTCAGGATTTCATGTTAACTGGATTCAATAGAACCAAGATTGCCTCCATGATGTATAATATGATCAGGAACAAAGGTGAAGGCATTGGCTATGATGCATTTAAACCTTCAAATGAATTAAACTCACCTTCATGTTCTGAAAATATTTTAAAGGGCAATAGTATATGCTTTGTGCCTGCTTCTGATAATTCTGAGAAGTTGAAAGTATCAGAATCTGAGACTAAGTCAGAAGTTCTGAACTGCTCAGACTCTGAAGCTTCTGAACCTAAGGGTAAGATGAAGGCAGATGTTAAAACCCTGCCTAAATCTAAGCCAAAAGGTCCTAAGCCTAAGAGTAAGAGGAAATCAGACTCTGAATCTGAAAAGGTTCAGAATCTGAAATGTTCAGAACCTGGAACTAGTAAGTCTCAGAATCTGAATAAATCTGATTCAAATTTTTCTAAGACTGGGTTTATTAAAACTTCAAAATATGTTAAACCAGTCAATGTAAAACATTTTCAATCTCAGAATGTTAGGCAAAGCAAGCCAAAGCAAACCAATCAGTTTTCTGCTTCAAACTGTTTTAAGAAAGGCAAAAATGAAGCTTGCCTTGTGCCTGAAGTAAACAAAGTAAGAATTCTGAAGAGATCAGAACCAAAGCACTCAAAGGGTCTGACTCTAAACAACTCAGAACCAAAGACCTTCAAGTCTCAGGTTCTGAAGAAATCTGAGTCCAAACCCTTGAGAACTCAGGTTCTGAAGTATTCAGGTTCTGAAACTCAGACTTATTCAAGATATAAGGTTTCATCTTCCAAGTATCAGAACAAGTCTGAACATCATAACTTCAGACACAAGTTCAAAAAGCCAAAACCTTTCAGGACTAACCCCAAAGGACCCATGAAAATCTGGGTACCTAAGTCTGAGATTATTTCAATTGCAGATATGCTTGTCATCCAAAGAAAAGGAAAGGTCCTGGTACCTGGACAGTGGATGTTTGCATCATATGACAGGGGACAAGTCTATGTTCCAAACCCTAACTCTGAAAGAGGGAGGAACTGTGGGGTTTGGAGGAAGTCAGAAAGGAAAGATCATTGGTACTGGTAAGATAGGTAATTCTTCCCTGTACATTGATAATGTTTGGCTGGTAGATGGACTTAGACATAATTTACTTAGCATAAGTCAATTATGTGATAGTAATTATGAAGTCCTGTTTAATAAGAACACCTGCACTGTAATCAGTAGCAAAGACAAGTCTGTAGTGTTCAGAGGCAGCAGGAAAAACAATGTGTATAAAATTAATTTTTCTGAATTGGTTCAGCAGAAGGTAGTTTGCCTTCTGTCTGTGAGTGATGAGAAGTGGGTCTGGCACAAAAGGCTGGGACATGCTAACTGGAGACTCATCTCTAAGCTTAGCAAGTTACAGCTGGTCAGAGGCTTACCCAGTATTGACTATCACTCAGATGCACTGTGCAGTGCATGCCAAATTGGAAAGTTTTCTAAAACCTCTTTTAAACCAAAGAACATTGTTTCCACCTCTAAACCTCTTGAACTCCTTCACATTGATTTGTTTGGTCCTGTTGGAACAGCATCAATCAATGGGAAGAAGTATGGACTTGTGATTGTTGATGATTATAGTAGGTGGACTTGGGTTAAATTCCTCAGAACCAAGAATGAAACATATGATGTGTTTTTCAAATTCTGCAAACAAGTACAAACAGAAACTGATTTGAAAATTTTGAAAATCAGAAGTGATCATGGTGGTGAATTTGAAAATGAACCTTTTGAAAACTTTTGTGAAGACCATGGAATTTTCCATGAGTTCTCATCTCCTAGAACTCCACAACAAAATGGAGTTGTAGAGAGAAAGAACAGGTCTTTACAAGAAATGGCCAGAACCATGATCCATGAGTCTAAAATTGCTAAGTACTTTTGGGCATAAGCTGTAAACACAACATGTTATATTCAGAACAGGATCTATATCAGACCCATTCTGAATAAAACGTCATATGAATTGTTTAAAGGAAGAAAACCAAATATTTCTTATTTTCATCAGTTTGGTTGTACATGCTACATACTAAACAATAAAGTCTACCTAAAGAAATTTGATGCCAAGGCTCAAAAGGGTACCTTTTTAGGATACTCAGAGAGATCTAAGGCATACAGAGTGTATAATTCTGAAACACATGTTGTTGAAGAAGCTATACACATTAGGTTTGATGATAAGAAGCCTGGTAGTAAAATACCAGAGCTGGTTGAGAGTTTTGCAGATGTCAGAATCTCAGAAGAGCCTTCAGAAGCTGAACCCAGTTCAGGTTCTGATGAAGGTTCAGAAGCTGAAAACAATGAAGAATCTGAGAAACTCTCCAACAATGACACTACTCCTGGAACTAATCAAGATCAGCATGGTTCTGAACACATCCCTGATGGTTCCTCAGAAGCTAATCCACCCAGAACCTCATTCAAGTACAAGTCTTCACATCCTGAGGAGTTGATCATTGGAAACAAGAACAGTCCAAGAAAGACAAGATCAGCATTCACTCAGAATGAGTCTATGCTTGGCCTGCTATCCATGATTGAGCCTACAACTGCTGATGAAGCACTTGCTGATGATGGCTGGATTGTAGCAATGCAAGAAGAGCTGAACCAGTTTCAGAGGAATGATGTATGGGATCTTGTGGCAAGACCTGATCAGAAGAACATCATTGGAACAAAATGGGTGTTCAGGAACAAGCTCAATGAACAAGGAGAAGTGATCAGAAACAAGGCTAGATTAGTAGCTCAAGGGTACAGCCAGCAAGAAGGAATAGACTTCACTGAAACTTTTGCTCCAGTAGCAAGACTAGAAGCAATCAGGTTACTTCTTTCTTATGCTGTTAATCATGATATCATCTTATATCAAATGGATGTTAAGAGTGCCTTCTTAAATGGTTTAATTTCTGAAGAAGTGTATGTAAAACAACCTCCTGGCTTTGAAGATGTTAAATATCCAAATCATGTTTTTAAACTTAAGAAATCCTTGTATGGTCTGAAACAAGCTCCCAAAGCTTGGTATGAAAGGCTAAGCAATTTCTTAATTAAAAATGGTTTTGTAAGAGGTCAAGTTGACAATACACTCTTTAGAAAAACTGTTAAGAAAGAAATCTTAATTGTACAAATCTATGTTGATGATATCATATTTGGTTCTACTAATGCCTCCCTTTGCAAGGAATTTTCTAAGTTAATGCAGGATGAATTTGAAATGAGCATGATGGGTGAGCTGAAATTCTTCTTGGGAATTCAAATCAACCAATGCAAAGATGGTGTTTATGTTCATCAGTCCAAATACACCAAGGAGCTTCTGAAGAAGTTCCAGTTGGATGATTGCAAGCTGATGACAACACCAATGCATCCCACCTGCACCTTAAGCAAAGAGGACAATGGCTCAAATGTAGATCAGAAGCTGTACAGAGGTATGATAGGTTCTCTCATATACTTAACTGCTTCTAGGCCAGATATTTTATTTAGTGTATGTCTGTGTGCCAGATTCCAATCAGATCCTAGAGAATCTCATATGACTGCTGTCAAGAGAATCTTCAGGTATCTGAAAGGAACAACTAATTTGGGACTTCTGTATAAGAAATCTCTGAATTATAAGCTAGTTGGATTCTGTGATGCTGACTATGCTGGGGACAGGATTGAAAGAAAATCCACCAGTGGAAACTGTCAGTTTCTTGGTGAGAATCTGATATCCTGGGCCAGCAAGAGACAAGCAACCATTGCTTTGTCAACAGCAGAAGCAGAATACATCTCAGCTGCAAGTTGTAGCACACAACTACTCTGGATGAAACATCAATTAGAGGATTATCAGATTCATGCAGACAATATTCCTATTTATTGTGATAATACTGCTGCTATATGTCTGTCTAAAAATCCAATTCTGCATTCTAGAGCCAAGCACATAGAAATAAAACATCATTTTATAAGAGATTATGTTCAGAAGGGTGTTTTAGATATTCAGTTCATTGATACTGATCATCAATGGGCTGACATATTCACAAAACCCCTAACAGAAGAAAGATTCAATTTTATTAAAAAGAATCTGAACATGCATTTTATCTCTTGAAAATGTGCTTGAATCTGAATGAAATCCTCGATTCTAAGTTTATCATAAGCTAAGACTGATCAGACACTCATCTTCTGAGAGTTTGAAGACAGTTAAGCCTGAAAAACTTCAAAGTCTGAAGGATCAGAACCTGGATTTTCTGACTTCTGAATCTGATAAAAATCTAATGTTGATCAGAATCTGATAAGTATAGCTATGGGCAATGATGATTAAAGCTTTGAAAGTTTATACTCTAATCCTCCCAAAGTCATCAATTTAAAAATGTGATCTTCTGCTCTGATGTCCATTGTTAAAGTTGCTTGAGAAACAATTTTTCAATTGGTATCAGTCTGTTTTCAAACTGTTTAGCACAGACACATTTTTCAAATGTCCAAAGTGTATCAGACAATGTTCAGTCTTTAAAAATGCTTTTATTTGGTATCAGACTCTGAATTAAAACCTTTAGCTGGTATCAGACTCTGAGATAAACCCTCATTTGGTATCAGGTTCTGATATAAGTTCAGCAGTTTTAAAATTTTGATACCTTCTTGTAAGATTTACTCTGATACCTTCTTGCATGTTTTGGCTCTGATACTGAACATAATTTGGTTGTTTTGCTCTGATACTAAACCAAATTTGTACTGAACAAGTCATGTCTGAACACAGAATGTCCTGGTCAGAAGCCCCAAACTTTTTCTGCTTCTGAACAACATTCTATTTTTAATGCAAGTCATATACTCATTGAAAATCAAGTAGGCTCTGATGATTATCCTTGTTGCTTGGTTATCCATATGATTGCATAAATATCTCACAAATTTTTGCTCAGCCCTTCCCCTCACTCTGAATCCTTTTGAAATATTTTCAAACTCTTTAAAAGGAGGAGACTGAACTGCTTTGATACATGCTCTCAAACTCTTTTAAAATCCTTTTCTGCTCTAATACAGATATATTTTCAAACTCTCTGACAAAGGGGGAGAAATTTTCTGTGTTGTGGAGTAAGTAAAACTTTTTGTTGATGACAAAAGGGGGAGAAAAGTAAAACAAGTATTAAAGCACCTGAGCTCAAAAATAAGTTAAAATTGTCAGAAATTAAGACTATCAAGCTCTGATACAATTGTTTCTAATACAATTCTGATTGAATTCAAGCTCTGATACAATTGTTTAGCTCTGATACAATTCTGAGTGAATTTAACTTATGAGAACTGTTTTTAAACTCTTAGCCTCTGAAATTGAAACTTATGCTCTTATGTATTTGTAATTAGGCTCTGATATTTTTTATGTGAGCTCTGATACATTTCTGTGAGATATATAACATTTAGTGAGTTAAAATGAATTAAAAATAACTTGGATAAGACTCAGGGAGCTTACAAAACTCATCCTGTGGATTATCAGACTTAGGGGGAGAGCTTACAAACCTCAGAACCTGAAGTCAGCAAGTTATTTATAATTCTGAGTGATAATTTCACTTAATTGTTTTAAGTTGAGTTTAATTAACATGGATAAGAATCAGGGGGAGCTTACAAACCTAACCCTGAGGACTGTCAGAACTAGGGGGAGCTTACAAACCTCTCCTGAAGTCAGATTGTTAATTAAACTTAACAACAATTCTGAAATTCTCACATTTGTGTTTTTAACTGAACTTAATTAACTTGGATCAGACTCAGGGGGAGCTTACAAACCTCACTCCCTGCAGTTAACCTTTTAATTAAGTTAACAACAATTTTATGATTTAATACTTATGTTTGTCATCATCAAAAAGGGGGAGATTGTTGGAACAAAATGTGTTTAACAAGTCTCTTATATAGTAAGGGGGAGATTGTTGAAACATTATGTGTAAACATATCTCTTTTTGTGGTTTTGATGATAACAAAGTATTAAAGAGAAAATTGGTTATTTGCTAATGCTTTGTTCAAGTGTTTCAGAACCACATGCTTAATAAGTACTGATTGATAATGGTTATGAAAGAACAAACTAAAGAGCAAGAAGGAAAGCTAATGTTGCAAAGCTAGAAGAACTTCTGAAGAGGTTCTGAAGAAGTACACCTGAAGAAGAACTTCTGAAGTAGAACTCCTGAAGAAGAGCTTCTGAAGAGGTCCTGAAGAAGTGGTCCTGAAGTGCAGCTTCTGAAGTCTGAAGGCAGCTTCTAAAGACTGGGTGCTTCTGAAGAAGTCAACGCAGAGTCAACTCCTGAAGCCAGCTTCTGATCCGTACAAGGCAGCTCCTGATCCGTACAACTAAAGCAGCTTCTGAACACTGTTCACGCAGAAGCTTCTGAAGCTGATGTGGCATGGAAAAGCAACCAGTACTGTGCGCATTTAATGCCTGGATGTGTCAGAACAACTCAATGGAACAGTTGTCTCCCTGACCCAAACATTCTCCAGCTTTTAAGGTAGGCCATTTCAAAAATGGCAACTGCCCTGTTCTGACTGATAAAGTGCAGCACACATTTGCAGTAACCTAGCCCAATTGCAACGACTCTTTCCTCAAATTCAAGCAAATCTTCAACAGCTATTTTTCCATCTATAAAAGGAAGAAGATTTGAAGAAGAAAATCTGTCTAAGACTCTTGAAACAAAGAACTGAACTCTTGCTCTGTTTTGCTATCAAAAATACGCAAGTTACCCAACCTCTTAGAAATTCTTTCATCTTTGTAATTTAGAATTTCTTAAGGTTAAGAGTCTTAACCTGAGTTGTATTAAGAGAACACCTCTGATATTTGATCAAGTGTTCATCCCAAACTATTTCATTTGTAAACCAGTTTGGTCCTAAAAGTCTCAGTCTGTATACTGAGCATTTGTAACCTCATTCCTTTGTGGTCTGAGTCAGAAGTCTCTTGTCTTAGTGACCTGAGCATTGGGAAGTCTCTTGTCTTAGTGACTTGAGCATTGGAAGCCTCTTCCTTGGTGGTTGAGCATAGAAGCCTCTTTCTTTGTGATTGAGCAACTGGAAGTCTCTTCCTTAGTGGTTGAGCATTGTGTAATCTTCAGATTATAGTGAAACTCTCTTGTTGGAAAACAAGGGGACAGGACTACTTCTCACATTGAGAAGGAACCTGTATAATTTCTGTGTGTCTCTCTTTACCCTTCTCTTTTCATTATTGAATCCGCTGCATAACTCCTGATAACAGTTCAGAACTGATTCATATCAGCTTCTGAACTTAACTTTAAGTTTGAAAAGAAAAGTTAACAAGTTTTTGAGTCACACAATTCAACCCCCCCTTCTTGTGTGTGTTTTTCTCACCTTCATGCTGCTCTTCCAATGAAGAAGGAGTTTCCATTGTTATTGCTTGCTACTTTGGGGTTGATATGTGGTTTCCTGAGGATTCTACTCACTTTGATCTTAGGTTTTCTTATTTAACATCTTGCTTTTTTATGTTATGGAGCTTAGTTTGATTCCTTGATATGAAAGTTATTATGGTAATTTTTATTTTTCACTGTAGGTTTAGACTAAAGATAAGTGTTGGGAACAATGAGAAGGAAACTCCTTTCCTTCTTAGTGATGATACTCTGATGATGGTTGCACAAGATACTTGCGAACTGTTGATGTCGTTGGTAGGTTTATGCAATATGTATTGTAGGTGGTTGTTTTCTTCAATTGATTTTTTTGTGTCCTAATGTTATGTTGGCTTTGGTTATGTTATGGTGTTTTTTTCTAGGATGAAGGATCTTCTTTGTATCCTAATGAGATGGAAGACTTATTTAGGGATCCATTTCTTTTCAAAGTAAAGAAGAAAATGAAGGAGGGTGTTGATTCTGGTATGGCCTATGAGGTTGAAGATGTTTTTTGCTGATCCTTCCTCGATGGATATATGGTTAAATCCACTTCATTCTGCTTATGGTTGCGATGTAAGTGTTTGGTTAAACATTCTGTTTGCTTGGTAATTGATGTCAAATAAGGACTATTGGTTGACTTAAGCTGTTGTTATTTTATTGCAGGAACAACCTCAACATTTTGAGGTTGCTGAAGTTGTTGACTCTCTGCATGATACAGTTGACAGCTCTGTCTCTACTGGTATAGATGTCATAAAGGGGGAGACTCCAGTGAAGTTGGAAGAGTTGTTGGTGGGGAGGTGAAGAAAATGAAGGAGGGTGTTGATTCTGGTATGGCCTATGAGGTTGAAGATGTGTTGGATGATCCTTCCTTGATGGGATATATTGTTAAATCCACTTCATTCTGCTTATGGTTGTGATGTAAGTGTTTGGTTAGACATTATGTTTGCTTGGTAATTGATGTCAAATAATGACTGTTGGTTGACTTAAGTTGTTGTGATTTTATTGCTGGAACAATCTCAACATGTTGAGGTTGCTGAAGTTGTTAACTCTCCTTGTGATACAGTTGACTGCTCTGTCTCTACTGGTATAAATGTCATAAAGGGGGAGACTCCAATGAAGTTGGAAGAGTTGCTGGTGGGGAGGTGAAGCAAAGTGTTAAGAGGAGATTCAGGGAAGCTTATGTAGAAGTTGATGGCATGAAGTCACTCATTCATGTGTACTTTGGAATGATTGCTGAAGATGAATGATGTTTGTTTGTGGTTGTCCTTTGTTTTATTGCACTCTGGATTTACCCCACGTGTTGTTGTTGTTGTTATTGTTTATTTTCAATTGTTTGCTTCTGCTATGCACACGTGTGTGTTGTTATTTTCCTATTTGTGTCTTAGTTTATGTAATTGTGCTTTTTTTATTGAAAAAAGTCTCGTGGGATTGTTGGTGCTGTAACAAGTTAATGAAATTATCCAGATGAGAAAGTTCTTAAATATATTTCCTGGCAGTGTATTGTTTTGGGAAGAAAGCCTTGATGGTGCTGTGTTTATTTTTTATTGAGATTGCACCCAAATTATTTTCATGTCAACTAAACAAGTTAAATGCATTTTGTAGTTTGTCTGAAATCATATATAATACCAGAGGTTAAAGAGTAGTTTGTATTGTTTTCTATCATAATAATTGTTTCGTATATACCAGAGGTGTGAGCGATTTTTTTTAGGGATTTAAGATTTGTGTTACCTACAATAGAGGATGTATATTATTTATCTGTTAAGTATTATTCTCTATCATAGTATTTGTGTTACCCATATTATTTTAGGCTTGGTATTATGTAAGACGAGACATATTTTTATTCAAGTATTTAGACAAGTAGATGAATACATGGTACATCCATAAGTTTATTATATGATTTATACAAGTGAATGGTAGTGTCAGGTAGTGTCTCAAAATAAAAGGTGACAGCTGATGTATACATAGTGTTTTAATCCAGGATTTACAAGTGAAAAGGTTATCTTGGATACATTTATTTATTTTATACGTGGTCTATATTCAAATTTACAGTCTTTGAATTGAGGGATTGGGTGGTAGCTTTGGAGTGAAAACAACATGTTTGATCAGTTTTGAAATTTCTGGCAGGGCCTAATTCTGAACCGTAAAATAGAGTATGCAAAACAGCAGTTGAGAAGTAGAACAAAAAACAGACAGAAAGTAAAAACACAGGTTATTTGTTAACCCAGTTCGGTGACAAACACACCTACGTCTGGAGGCTACCAAGCCAGGAAGGAAATCCACTATAATAGTATCAATTCGAAGTCCTATGACAACAGCCCCTGTTTCACAGCCTTCTCACTTAATCACTACCCGTGGTATTTCTACCTAGGAACTCCTAGATATAAGACCCCTCTTACTTCCCTCAGTCAATCACTGCCCCAGTGATTATCAGACTCTAACAAATCAAAGATGAAGACACTCTTCAAAACATAATCAGTCACTCTTGCTTAAAAGTTTCAAGTGATTACAACTCAATAAACTAAACCAACTCTAAACAATTGAGTGGTGTACAGAAAAACATAGCATACAACTCACAACTAACAGACTCAAAACCTAAGACTTTTTCAATGATAGCTTTGGTTGATATCAATTTCTTCAATGACAGCGTCCTCTATTTATAGCTTCAGCAGCAACATAAACTTGAGCCAAATCCTTCAAAGATATATTTCCAAAATACTTTAGAAACATATAGAAGCAATTTATTTTCCAAAAATATATTTTCCAAAGATTTCTTTGAAAATATATTGACAAATAATTGAATCCAATCTTCAGAAAATATCTTGCGAAATTCTTCTTCCTTCTAGAAACGCAGCTTGGAGAATTCTTCAATTAAATCTTCAACAAATCACATGAGAAAATAAACACTCCAAGGCGCGAACACAGAACGCAGAAAACCAGCTTCTGAAGGTACTTCTGAAGAAGTTCTGCGTCTGAACATTTCAGCTTCTGAAGGTTGCTTCTAAATGTTGCTTCTGAACATCAGCTTCTGAAGGTTCAGCTTCTGAAGACCCAGCTTCTGAAGTACTGTCCAGCTTCTGATGACCCAGCTTCTGAAGTACTGTTCAGCTTCTGAAGTATTGTTTGAGGTCCAGCTTCTGAAGACGCACATTGCTTGTATATTTGATTTTAGCAAACATGAAGCCAACGACCAAATATCCAACAATCTCCCCCTTTGGCAAATTTTTGGCTAAAATCAATTTGAGAACACAGAGAGATACAACAAGCAAATTCTTCACACAACAAAGTTACGCAACCATGAAGAACAACACATAAACGTAGTAAGCAACAGAGTCAGCAGCAGATACACTACGTTACACACAAACAACACTCCCCCTGAAGCACATCTCATCAGCAGCAGCTTTTGAAATAGATCAGCTTCCAGTTCTGAGCACATAAATCAGCATCTGATAGGAAACACATAAACTCCCCCTGAAACATAACATTCAGGAACCAACAAAGACTCCTACTCCCCCTGAACTACTGAAACAGATACACAGGAACAACTCCCTCTGAACACAGAGACTCCCCCTGAACAACTGAACTGCTTCTGAAACAACTATACTTTTCTCCCCCTTTTTAGCCAAACAATTTTGACAAAAAACAATCATGCAATCACCAGGAGGTTACAAACACCATCACAACACCATACACATCAGTAACATCAGTGACACTTCTCAGACCAGCAGAATCACACAACCAGTACCCACACACAGGCTTCACAGAAGAACAAAAACAAGAGAACACAACTGCAGAGTAGTACAAAATGCAGATCAGAAACACAAACTGCAATCCAGAACACAGCCCAAAAAATTGACAGTCTTCAGACTCAGCATCAGAAACTGCTTAGTCTTCATTAGACACAGCATCAGATGCTGCTTAGTTAATGTGTGCTTCAGGCACATTCAGAGGAATCTTCTTCCCAGCAATCTGCTTCTGAAGTACAACAATCCTCTTCTGAACATAGGGCATGATGTCTTGCTCAACATCATCCTCAGGCTCACTAGGATCCACTTCCTTTCCTTTTAGTGCATTCTTCTTAGGGACAGGGACCACTACCTTGCTCCAGACTTTAGATGGTCCAACACCTGCACTCTTCTTAGCAACAGGAGTAGGCCTGCAGGCAGCAACAACAGCCTTTCCTTTCCTATTCTTTAGCCTCTTGTCAACATTTTCACATTTTGGTCTCCATACCTTCTTGACATTGACTACAACAAGTTCAGATTTTCTTTGTTGAAAGTGCTTGGGGTATCCATGCAGTTTGAAACAGAAAGGCTTTATGTGCCCCTTTTTACCACAGTAAGGACAAATCCAAGGATGAGAAGCCCTCCTGCTCTTAGCTCCCTGAAGTTTGTTCTTAGGTTTGCTCATTATTGGATCATAAGTTTCAACATCAGGAATGAACCTTTTAGCTGGATTTTGTTGTTTGATGTTCAAAGTCCTATCAACAAATCCTATGCCATTTGGTTTCCCTTGGTTCTGACACTCCAATATCTCCTCCAGCACATCAGTACCAGTGTTTAACATTCTGACTTGCTTCTTCATATGATCAAGTTGAGAGTTCAGCTGAGTTACCTCATCTTTGAGATCAGAGATTTGCCCTAAGTGCTCACTTCTTTCAGCATGCAGTTGACTGATAGTTCTTTTCTGTTCTTCCAGCTGCTTGCAAACTTCTTCATAAGTAGCCAGTTCTTCACAAGACAGTTCTCCATCACTTGACTCAGTATCAGATGATGTTTCAGAACCTAATGATGCTTCAGAATCTGATGGTGCTTCTGAAACCTTAACTTTATCATCAGACATGCATCTACCAGTTAAAGCAAGAACATGCTTGGCTGATTCATTCCCCACTTCTCCTTCTGAGTCATCATCAGTCCAAGTAGCTGTCAAACTCCTTTTCTGTTTCTTGAGGTATGTTGCACATTCTGTCCTAATGTGGCCATATCCTTCACACTCATGACATTGAACACCTTTGGATTGATTGCTTTTCTCACCAGTTCTAGTCTTCTGCTTCAGAATCTTGTTAAATTGTTTACTCAGCATCACAAGAGCTTCTGATGTGCTTTCATCATCCTCATTATCAGCATTGGATACAAAAGCAACACCTTTCCCCTTCTTATCAGTTCTGGCTATTTCAAAATTCTGAAGAGATCCTATCAATTCCTCAACCTTCATGCTGGAGATGTCCTGTGCTTCCTCAATGGCTGTCACCTTCATGTCAAATCTCTTGGGAAGAGACCTGAGGATTTTCCTCACAAGTTTCTCATCAGATATTTTTTCTCCAAGAGAATCAAAAGAGTTAGCCATATCCAGAACATTCATGTAAAAATCTTGTATATTCTCATCTTCCAACATTTTGAGATTTTCAAACTTGGTGGTGAGAAGTTGAAGTCTGGACAATTTTACCTTGGAAGTGCCTTCATGAGTAGTTTTAAGAATCTCTCAAGCATCCTTAGCCACAGTGCACTGCTTGATCAGTCTGAACATATTCTTGTCCACTCCATTGAAAATAGCATTCAAGGCGTTGGAGTTTCCAAGAGCTAATTCATCTTCTTCCTTGGACCAACCTTCCTCTGGTTTTAATTCAGCTGTCTTCTTACCATCTTTGTCTAGCACAACAGGATGTTCCCAACCTTTCAGAACTGCTTTCCAGGTCTTACTATCTATGGATTTAAGGAAAGCACTCATGCGTGATTTCCAATATTCATAGTTGGAACCATCCAACAGAGGTGGTCTGTTTACAAATCCTCCTTTTTTCTCCATTGTGCCAGAAAATATCTTCCCTGGAGCTCACCCTAAAACATGCAGGGTGCCTGCTCTGATGCCAATTGAAATTTCTGGCAGGACCTGATTCTGAACCGTAAAACAGAGTATGCAAAACAGCAGTTCAGAAGCAGAATAAAAAACAGACAGAAAGGAAAAACACAGGTTATTTGTTAACACAGTTCAGTGACAAACACACCTACGTCTGGAGGCTACCAAGCCAGGAAGGAAATCCACTATAATAGTATCAATTCGAAGTCCTATGACAACAACCCCTGTTTCACAGCCTTCTCACTTAATCACTACCCGTGGTATTTCTACCTAGGAACTCCTAGATATAAGACCCCTCTTACTTCCCTCAGTCAATCACTGCCCCAGTGATTATCAGACTCTAACAAATCAAAGATGAAGACACTCTTCAAAACATAATCAGTCACTCTTGCTTAAAAGCTTCAAGTGATTACAACTCAATAAACTAAACCAACCCTAAACAATTGAGTGGTGTACAGAAAAACAGAGCATACAACTCACAACTAACAGACTCAAAACCTAAGACTCTTTCAATGATAGCTTTGGTTGAGATCAATTTCTTCAATGACAACGTCCTCTATTTATAGCTTCAGCAGAAACATAAACTTGAGTCAAATCCTTCAAAGATATATTTCCAAAATACTTTAGAAACATATAGTAGCAATTTATTTTCCATAAATATATTTTCCAAAGATTTCTTTGAAAATATATTCACAAATAATTGAATCCAATCTTCAGAAAATATCTTGCGAAATTCTTCTTCCTTCTAGAAACGCAGCTTGGAGAATTCTTCAATTAAATCTTCAACAAATCACATGAGAAAATAAACACTCCAAGGCGCGAACACAGAACGCAGAAAACCAGCTCTTGAAGGTACTTCTGAAGAAGTTATGCGTCTGAACAATTTCAGCTTCTGAAGGTTGCTTCTGAACACAGCTTCTGAATGTTGCTTCTGAACATCAGCTTCTGAAGGTCCAGCTTCTGAAGTACTGTTCAGCTTCTGAAGACCCAGCTTTCAGCTTCTGATGACCCAGCTTCTGAAGTACTGTTCAGCTCCTGAAGTACTGTTTTTGAGGTCCAGCTTCTGAAGACGCACATTGCTTGTATATTTGATTTTAGCAAACATGAAGCCAACAACCAAATATCCAACAAGTTTCTTTGACTCTATTTATTTATTTATACGTTGATATTTGTTTATCCATAAATATTAGTGGTTTTTGGCTTACCCCCTCTATAAAATTTTCGTTAGCTTCCAACCCTCTAATTTGAAGGTTCTTTTGGTTTTGGTCTCCTGTGGTATCAAAAATCAAGATTTTCCGTACGTTTGTATCCTGTAATTTTAGCAAATTTTGGTCTACCTTCTATCATATTTATTGTTGTCAAAGTGTTTATAGTCATGAATGTTGTGATTTTTGTTTAAATCTTGCTTACAAGTGTGATGTTGGTCAAAAGTAAGTATATTTTTATCGTCTCCACAGGGACTAGTGCGCTATCTCAAGCCGTTCAACAATCATTATCATTTTGAGTAAGGGTTTTATACGATTGTTTGCTATAAACTAATGGAATGTAAAAGCGGAATTAAAGACGACAAGTAATAGGGAATAAAAGCGTTGGGATCGTAGTTCGTCAATCTAGCCTCGAATATACTCTAATGATCATGCATATGAATTCTATCATTTTAGCAAAATTATCACGTATCACTCGACAAAGTCATTCGTGTCCAAATGACGTCGTGAGATCGATCGTATCGTTTAATCGACGATTTCCCAATCTATTAAACGATCCGAAAGCATTACGTTCCGACACTTTATGCGATTATCAAAACATAATTCTATGTCTAGAATTCTTGTTTTAATAGAAGATTATTCTAACCCTAGATTCAAAGGTATTTTTCAATAACAATTAAATCAAACATGAGAATGAAAAGCAAGAATAACTTCAATTTTCACATAAACTACTAGAATCATATATTTGCAAAATCAAAGATTACATCAAAGTTATATTGAGTACCTCCAATCCCAACAAGGGAAGGTTAGTTGGTCATTGTCATGACAACTATACAAAAATGGAAAGAAGATGAAGATCCAAAGCCAAGTTCTTGATTTCCCAAAGAGTCTTAGTTGATTCCACACTTCAATCACTCTTGCTCCATGAAGATCACCTCCTTTAGCCCTACTTTCTGTCTAGAACTATAACCTAAAATATTACTAAACTGTAATAATAATCTCCTTTTAATAAAAGTATGAAACAAAGCTTAAATACTAAAAGGTAAAAGTGACATCTCGCTCTGCGAGCTTTCGTTCGCCCGACGAGTTAAGCTTTCTTGCCAGTGGTTTTCAGCCACGTCTTCAAATAAGCATTAAACCGCCTTTGATATCGCTGAGCGATGATAACTTCGCAGAGCGAAATCATTGCTCCCCTGCTTCTGAAATTCCCTGTCTAAGCTCGCCATTATGTCGCCTTTAGTTCGCTGGACGAGTTTATCAGATTCTTTTCTTCTTGATTCTTTGCTCAAATCATGTCATGGCTTGCATTTTCCTGCACAAATGGATGAGGAAAGAAGTAAAAGCATAATTTGGCATTTATTCATAAATTTTATGCTTTTCCTTGAGTAACTTGAAAAACAAGTAACTAAAATGCCTTTTAAAAAGACATGAATTTACTCATTTTCTGCCACTTATCAAAGTGCCTTAATTCTTTTATAGTCATGAATGTCTATAACCTAAGAAATTTCGAATTAGAGGGTTGGAAGCTAAAGCAGAAAATTACCGGGGCTAAATTTTAAAATGCTTATATTACACAAAATAATCGTATATTAGCCTTTAATTCTATTGTTAACCAAGATTTAAGTTTAATTTTTTTTTTTTTTGTTTCTCTGCATCAAATTATTATGACATTATTTTTGCGTGTGATACAACATGTGGTGGTCCCCAATGTTACCAATTGAAGTAATGCTGATGAAAATTTTATTACTATCCCCTTTTCTAATTATGTAGTGGTGTGACATGACCTTGGGATACATTGCTTTGATCTTCCTATACATTTTAAGTGTTGAAATTACCAATGTCAGTGGTCGTTTTAGTTGATTGTATTAGGTGATGCTATACTTTTATAAAATCCAATTTGCACGTGCAAGCCACCCTTCACCATATCTCATAACAGTGTTCCAATTTAACGCGGACATGACTATGTTGATTTTTTCTACTTACCCTTGAATGTATAACTCTTTTGAAAGACTTACTTTATGTATTTCAAGTCTGAGCCATAAGGTTTTTACACCTCATCTTTGTAGAGCCTAAGAAAATAGTTCAGCTCAACCCAAACATAACGTGCCCTCCTCTCTATATATAACATACAAATGCATATCTTAGAATTTATGAGGAGTTTTGCTTCAAACTTTCCAAGTTCATAACTTAGACATGTCTCTTCCAATTTCCAGTTTGTTGAGTTTGAAACCTGAGAGGAGGGACTGGAAGATTAAGACTAGAGTTGTTAGGTTGTGGAATGCTAAGAGTTGTTTAAAACCCGGAAGAGTAAACTCTATACAGATGGTGTTGCATGATCAAGATGTGGGTAGTTCATAGTTATTATTGTTATTGTTAATTTTTTGTATCCTTATATTCAGTGTTGCATGCGCTGCTTGGAGGTTTTGTGTGTTGCACTAGAATGGCTAAAACTGTTTGCATGGTTTTGCAGGGCAATAAGATCCAAGCCACTGTTCCTCCTCAGTGTGTGGATCGTTTTAGCAATGTCTTTGAGGAGAATCATGTGTATTTGATCTCGAATTTTCATGTGTATGCAAATCTTGGATCCTCAATGGTTACTAACAATGAAAATAAGATCACCCTCCATCTAGCCACAACAATTCTTTTGGATGATAGTTATGTCATTCAAAAGTATGGTTTGTCTCTTCTTTCATCCACTGAGATCCTTAGACATCGATATGGCTATAGTTACTTGGTTGGTGAGTTCTTTTATGTGTGACTTTTCATCCTTTTATACTTTATTTGTTGACACTTGTGTTTTAATATGGTATTTGAAAATGAATCTGCTAAATTTCATTGGACTATTGACTGATTTGCACTATGATTTTGTCATTGATGCTGCTGATAACTTGGCTACTATGGTTAGGATGAAGTTAACTGATAGCAGGTAAGTAACATTTTTTTTCATTGGATTTGTGTGTGTTGGTTGAGTTAACTGATAATAGGTAATCTACTTATGATGGTTTTTGTATTTTATAATGGAAAGGTTGAGTTTGCACTCTATGGAAAATATGTTGGTGTGTTCAAATATTTGTTGAATGATTGTGGTGATGGCCTTCCTGTGATTGTGGTCCAGTTTGCCAAGATTTGTAGTGAATATGGTGATACCTTTGGATTTTTGTTGAGTACACTTTAGCCTAATTTCAATTTTTCATGTGTTTGGTAAACATTGCAAGTTTTTCATTTGTCAGGTTCTGTTTTGGTTAATAGCGTCAAGGATATTACAAGGATTTTGTTCAATCCTCATATTGTTGAGGTTCTGCAGTTTAAGAATTGGTTAGTTTGACAACTTGATTTGGCTTTTATGGTTTTGTAATGATGTTGTTTATTGGATACATTCCAGGTTTTACATTTTTAAAGTTTAGTTTTTTTTTTGTATTCGTAGATTGGTGTTATCTGGGAGTAGTTGTGTTCTTGATCGTATTCAGCACAAACCAGCTGCGGTTTCAGCTGAGAAGTTTCGGTTCAACTGTATTGTTCCTAGAAAAACAATACCATAGTTGTTTGATGCACCTGCTGGAGGTTTATATGTTGTTTGCGCTATGGTTGTTGGTTGCTTTCAAGTTGATAAGTGTTGGTACGCTTTGTGTGATTGTGGGAGGTCAATGAATCCGGAAAATGGTGTATACCTATGTGGCCATTGTAGCCTTACCACCTTTATTTTGTCTTGCAAGTAAATCCCTTTCTCTATTTTTGAATTTGTCATTGTTATGTTTGCAGTCATCTTATCGTTGTTGATTTAGTCGATTTAGCATCCAATGACTTTTATTTGTTATAGTTGAGAAATTAGTCACAGGTTAAGGGTTGTGGTTGATGATGGAAAAGCTGCTACTAGATTTCAAATGTTTGATTACCTTCTTGACGGGTTTAAGTCCCTTGATTACAATACACATGTAGGTTATGCATTGTATTTCCATGTGAATTTCGAGCTTTTGTTTGATGCATGGTTCTTCATTGTTTTGGTGTTGATTTTTTGTGCGGATTGATAAGTTATGTAACTTTTTTTGTGTTCCAGGGACTGGATTTTGCATTAAGTGATGTTGGAATGAAAATTATAAAGGAAAAGAGTGTGCTTTTTATTGTGAAAAAGCATATGCAGCCTCAACAAATGCCTGGAGATGTATTTGAGGTTGTACGTGTAACCAATGATGAAGAGACTGTCAGTCGTTACCATGCTTTTGGTGATAATTATACTCCAATCAAGGTTTGTGTTATGACAGTTGATTGCTTGTGAAGTATTAACTTTTTGAATGATTAACATTTTTTTCAACTGTTGACTATTTTTTTTTTTCATATAATCTCAGAGTATCTTCAAGCCTGCATTTGGTGATATCACACCTTCCTGTCCTGCCAAAAGATTGTTTCCAAAGGCATCTTGTGCTTTTAAGCATGGAGAGGTGGAACAGGAGTTGGATTCTCCTTCGTGCGCGTGTCCTTCTCTGGCAAGTCTTTTAAGCTGCAACGATGATCCATTGGGTTCCAATCATGAGATTCTGTCACTATCTTCTGGAACTGTGGATGAAAGTTCAGGTGTGAAATCAAAGGAATGAAGCAGTTTGGGTGTTTTGTGGTGTAGTATGAATATCAAGTATGTAGTGTCTTTTGTCTCAGAAATTTACAAGTGTTGTCTATGTAGTGTATTGTAGTTTATGTTGCTCTGTTGAGCTTGTGTTTGCTGGTTTATTTAGGTGTTTTTTGGTTGCAACAAAATGTTGTTATATTCCCTCAAATCATGCGAGTAGCGTTGGAATTAGTGTTTAAGCAATTATGTGTGTCTATATGCCATGAGTGGTTGTCATTGTGTAAGCCACATTGTGATGTTCTATATTATGTGATTTATTGTCTATTTATCTGTTTAATTTTCCTTTGTATTATGTGCAGTAGTTGCAGGGTTTTATGGCATAGACATTGTTATAGTGACACAAAAAAAAAAAAGAGTTTTAAATACAGACAACGTTATAAACACTTTAACTATAAGTAGTTGCAGGATTTATGGTTTAGACATTGTTATAGACATTGTAACTATAATGGTATAGACATTGTTATAGTTACAATTCATTTTGTTGTAGTTTGAAATATGAACATGAGTTTTTTAGACTGTTCGCACATCGAATAAGTTTTGCAGAGAATTACACCTCTTGGGTCTTGTCAATCTACACATTGAAACAACGTTACTCGCATTTTTAGAGACGCCTTTGGAGTCATTTATCTGTTATTAATGTTCCTCAAAACCTTATTCTTTTCCATAGGTGAATGGGTTATATGCCTATCAAGTTGTTTCCATTGCAGCACACAGTGGTTTGAATGTTCTAAAATATAGTCAATTTAGTTACATTGCTATGTATAATGTATATACATATCTTCATTAGTCTAAAATATATGGCCCATCGATATGAATTTAAGTAGAAGAACTGATTCATGAAATATTAACAAGTTAATGGTCTATTATGTCCAACCAAAAACAAGGGTGAAAAAATTTGCGAGGTTGCACAAACTTACGTTCCAATTAATGATTTTGACTAAGTATGTATGCATGTATGAGTATATGAGATAGCCTCTGTATTGCTAGCTTGTGAGGTATCATGCTATTGTAAATATTTAGCATCATTATGAGTAGTTATGTGACTGCTAATTGTTTAGCATCCTTCCACGAGCTTAGTTGTGCACTAGCTAAGATCACAATAGAAAAAACAATTTCAGTCTTACGTGTCCTAGATTTAGTTCAATCTTATTTTCCCCTAAAATATCGAAAGATTTCGTTCTTAATATAACCTTTACTTCATTAAATATGGGAGCCTAATGAAGAATTTAAGGGGCACTATGCAAGATAAATGTCATGCAAGTTATCTTAACCCACAAAAAATCATTAGCGTGACTGCAGAACCCAAGTTATCTATGAATTTGTTTGTATGCCATCATTATTTGTTCTTTGGCAACTGGGCTATTTTTGTTCTTATTTGTTTTCACCTTTATGTCGGACTTAAAATTTGAAAAATCTGCCTTAGTCCATGTAGCTTGGCCGTTTTCCAGCTGTTTGTCTCATATGGTTGGGGAATATTGCAGTATTTAGAATGTTAAGCTTATGTGTCTAGCTAACATGTTGCTGTCATACTGCCATTTAAAGTAACTTCAAGGTCAAATACTACTTTCTTATATTTGTTAATTTGTCAATTTAATATGTAGACAAAATATGGAGGCAATTTAATATGGAGATGATACAGTACCTTTTATATTTTCACATGGATTTTTTATAGTGTTGTTGGTCCATGTTCCTCTCTATATATATGGTTCTCATCTTTTCCAAAGCTATGGTGCTGCGCATGACCAGGCAAAACTCATACTATTTTTTTAAATTTATTCCAGGTATTTGGCCAACATTAAAGATAAGAAAAAGGTTGTTTGATTGTCATGGATTCTCATGATCATCTTCATAGAGCAACTGTGTCTAGGCAGATGACTTGAAAGAATGGAGAAACTGAAAACAAAGAGAAACATATTGTCCATTCCTTCATGTCACACCCCATTTTTTGACCCAATTTCGACTTGTTTTAATCGTCTTTTAAAGCCGAGAATTTCCGTTGTTTCAGACAAAATTTTGGCAGAGAGGTATTTTAAAATACCTCATTTTTGTTCTGAAGGCGACCCGTTTTATTATTATTATTATTATTATTATTATTATTATTATTATTATTATGCATTTATTTCATTTCCTTTTTAGTTTTTATTATTGATATTTTCTTTTTATTTTATTTATTTTCGTACTTTTTTATTATTTATTATTCTTATTTTATTATTTTCATTTTTTGGGTCATTATCCTGTCCAGCACCTCATGCATTTTTTATTTTTGCAACATATTTATTTAATGTCTTGCATTTCATGCATTTTTATTTTTTTATTTATTTTTATGCAACATATTTATTTATTGTCTTGCATTTAATGCATTTTTATTTTTTTTATTTATTTTTATGCAACATATTTATTTATTGTCTTGCATATCATGCATTTTTTATTTTCTTTATTTATTTTATGCAACATATTTATTTTTTGTCTTGCATTTCATGCATCTTTATTTTTTATTTATTTTTATGCAACATATTTATTTATTGTTTTGCATTTCATGCATTTTTATTCCTTTTTTTAGCATATTTATTTTAGTGCATTTGCAATTTTATTTTTATTTATTATTTTGCCTTTTATTTTATTTTATTATAATGTATTTAGGAACAATGTAAATATAAATGAGAATATTGCACCGACACTCACATTTATTTATTCCGCTTTATGTCGAAACGAAAAACAAAATAATGATCGTATTCGAGGAAAAGGACCCTCACTTGATCCAACGTCATTTTGAGGGATCCGGCGCGCTTTAGATTATCTCAGCATACTTTAGTTTTAGACCTTAGGAATTAATCAAAACTTTCAAAAAAAAGTCAAATAGTCAAAATCAAAAACATTTCATATAATCAAAAATTTCAAAAAAATCAACCTTGAATTTCAAACCAAGTGTCTTTTCTTTCTTAATCAAATTTTAATCAACTTTAATCATTCCAAACTTTTTCTTCAATTTAAAATCAATTCAACTCACATTTTTATTCTTCTATGCCTTTTCGGCCTCTCATCTCTTTCAACATTTTCAAAAATTTAAAATCAATCAAAACAAATCACTCGGTTTTTTACCCCGAACTACGTGATTTTGATCCCGCTCGGGTACGTAGACAAAAGACGTTGTCTTTCCAAATCAACAAAATAACAAAAACATTTTCCTTTCTTTTACTTTCATCATTTTAATCCTTTTACACTTAGGCATTTATTTACAAACAAATAATCAATTTAGCATAAAGATAAATAAAAACAAGAGGTTCCTATAGAGTACTATAGACGTTTAGGGTGCTAATACCTTACCTTTGCGTAACCAACCCCCGGACCTTGATCTCTAAAAAATAGGGTTTTTCGAACTTTCTCCCTTTTTCTCGGAAAAATAAAAGATCGGTGGTGAACTTAAAATTGGGAGTCAACGCTAATTAATAGCTTGATATCCAAAAATCACCGCGACACTTCAATTGTTTATGTTGTATTGAAAATTTTGGTTGACAGTAATGAGAAGAGTTGGAAGGAGGCGACGCCCCTCAAGTAGTGGTCATCAATTCTCTCATGGTCCATCATCATGTAAGTAGTTTATATTCTTTATTTCATTTGTGTTTGAAATTGAAAAAAAATGTTTTGTTTTGAAGTTTGTTTTGCCATTCGTATGTGTAACTTTGCAGCTCTTAATGACGGACCATGTGATCTTCCTGTCGTTGATGATGATTCTTCATTTTTACGTTCCTTACTTGAGGGTGAAGAGCAAGGTAATTATTTACTTTGATATACCCCCTCATTCAATTTATTGCAGCTTACTCCTTTAGTATTTAATCTATTTAGCCCCTGTTTGGTTGCACGGTGGGAGCAGCCAGAATTGATTCTGGACGTGTAGAATTGATTATGGCTTGTTTGGTTTCTTAAAAGTAGAATTGATTCTGCCTCCAGAATTGATTCTACTTGAAGCTAGAAATCGTAGCTTCTGCCTGCAGAATTGATTCTGGGTAATTTTTACACTAAAATTTATTGTTCAACTCACTTTTATATTAATGTATCCAAACATAAATCAATTCTGCTAAACTCAATTCTGTCAAAATCAATTCTGCCAAACTCAATTCTGTCAAAATCAATTCTATCCACCGCAGAACCAAACACACACTTAAGTTGTTATCTTTGTTTTAGAATATTTGGACGTTGGTGAAATGAGTACAACATGTCAGAAGTGTGGTGCTATGGTATGGCATGCTGAAAGAACTGAAAAGCATTTTGCTGCGCTTATACCCAAAATTTCCTTGTGTTGCATGAAAGGGAAAATTACCATACCCTACATGTTAGAGCCTCCTACTTTAATAAGGAATCTGTTTCTTGGATTGGATGGCCGGAGTAGTCATTTTACTTCTAACATTAGATCGTACAACAACATGTTTTCTTTTACATCTGGGTCGCAGGGTTGAGTCTGGGAGGAATGATGGTGGTGGTCCTCTGCAATTTGTAATTTCAGGACAAAACTATCATAGAATTGGAAGTTTGCTCCCGGAAGATGGCCAACCCCCAAAATTTTGTCAACTTTACATATATGACACTGAAAATGAATTGTCTACTCGATTGGCGCATTTCAGGTTTGTTTTAGTACTTTTGTTAAGAATTATTTTATGCTTTTAAAGTTTATTTAAATATAAAATTAAATTTATTTTTGTTTGTTAGTTTTTTGTTGGAAAAGACATAAGTCCATTTTCTTATATATCTTCCATATGACATTAAGATAAGTTAGCCACAATTGATCACCTTAGAAAAAAAATCACTCCTGATGTTGTCAATTGTTCTTTGGCTTTGTCTCTTTTTGTGTACGGCTCATTACAAGTAGAGGTGCATAGTCAAAAATTCAAAGATATTGCAACAAATCCTCATATATCAAATGATCGAATCCAACTAAAGATTTATTAATTCTCCAAATGATTAGTCTACATGTGATTTTGAAGGCTGGGGCTGTGTTTAACTAATTGGCCCGGTATCATATTCCATCGTTTACTTGGTGTGGTTTATACGGAGAAATTTTGTACACAAAATATATATACATGATAGAAAAGTTTATTTTAGCGAGGAAAAAGAAAAATAAATAGATGAAAAGCACAGCTACATGGATCTTCACATTCTCATTTTTTTATATAGTTTATCTTTCTAGATAAATATTATGGTGTATCCTTACATATATGGTTTCCTTATTTGTTCTACCGTGTTTTTTGTTATTTTTAAGCGATCGTTCTGAAGGAAGTAGTCTTGATCCATCTCTGGTTAATGATTTGATGGTTGTGATGGATGAACACAACATGTTAGTTAAAAGTTTTAGGATGGTGCGAGACTATCGTCTCGCTAATGAAAGTGTGCCTGATAGGCTACATTTATTTCGCAATAGAGTGTCCGACGCACGCACGTACAATGTACCTCAGATTGATGAGGTGGTTGCTTTAATTGGTAGAGATTTTGAGAATTATGAGGAAGGTAGGGACATTGTTGTCAGGGAAAAAGATGGTTATTTGCAGCGTATTCATGAAACACATGCATCGTATATTCCATTGCAGTATCCATTGTTGTTTCTGTTCGGAGAAGATCAATATCAAGAGCATATAGAATTAAATGAATTGGCAACTTCTGGTTCTGTTAAGAAACGTGTTCGTGTTAGCGTACGAGAGTTTGTTGCCTTTCACATTCGGAAAAGAAGTATTGAAAATTCAATTGTTTTGCACAGCAAGCGACTTTTCCAGCAATTTGTTGTGGATTAGTATTCAATGATTGAGTCTCAACGTTTATCATTCATTCGAAGCAATCAAGACATGATACGTTATGGTTTTCTATTGGGGGTTTGTTAAGTGCCAGAAAGTGATTAAAATGCACATTAAATTTAGGCACTTATGTTACTTGTTTTACAAGTTATCATAGGATAAGCTCATAATTTTTCATTAAATGTCAAACTTGTGATCCTATGCCTTACCCCATCTATTATTGCAGGAATTTCATGCTTGAACCTGAACTGAGCAAAGAACTTGAAGTTTGGAAAATGCTTCATCGCTACAAGCGCACGCTCCATCGCTACAAGCGAGGATAGGCAGAGATTTTCAGGACCTCATCGCTTCAAGCGCCAGATGCCACGCTACTAGCGAGCTTAGGCAGGGAAATTGGAGAGTTCATCGCTACAAGCGACGAACCGGTCGCTTCAAGCGACCAAGGGCGGTTTAAGACTCCATGCTGACGTGGAGCATTCCCATTGGCCAGACATCTTCATCGCTACAAGCGACTAGCTCATCGCTTGTAGCGAGCGTGCAAAATTTCAGTTTTATAAAAGCATTTTTAGCTCATTTCTTAAAGAGAACTGGATCATTGACTACTTCCATTTAGGGATTGCTTTTTAATTCAGTTTAGTAATAGTTAGGACTTAGTTTTAGGGCTAGAAGCTATGATCTTCAAAGATCAAAAGTGATTGAATTGTGGAATCAACCAAAGGCTTTGGGAAATCAAGACTTGGGCTATGATCTTCATCTTTTCTCTACTCTTTTGTATAGTTGTCATGAAAATGAACAACTAACTTCCCTTTGTTGGGATTGGAGGTATTCTTTCTAGCTTTGATGTAATACATGATTATGTAAATATATGGTTTTAGCAATTTATGTGTTTATGAAGTTATTCTTGCTTTTCACTCTCATGCTTGATTCAATTGCTATTGACAAATACTTTTGAATCTATGTTTAGAATAATCTTCTATTAAAATAAGAAAATCTAGAAATGGATTTGGGTTTTGATAATCGCACAAAGTTTCGGATCGTAATGCTTTCGGATCGTTTGATTGATTGGGAAATCATCGATTAAACGATACGATCGATCTCACGATGTCATTTGGGAAATCAATGACTTTGTCGAGCGATACGTGATATTTTCGCTAAAACGCTAAAATTCATATGCATGATTTATAGATTATATTCTATGCAAGATTGATGAACTCCAATTTCAACGCTTTGATACCCTATTACTTGTCGTTTTAATTCCTCTTTTACATTACTTTAGTTTATGCAACCAATCGTACAAACCCCTAACTCAAAACGATATCAATTGTTGAACGGTTCGAAATAGCGCACCTAATCCCTGTGGAGACGATAAAACTTATACTTACTTTTGTGCTTCAACAAAATGGCGCCGTTGCCGGGGATTAGTGTTTAGTTATTTTGAGCATCACAATAATTGGTAGTGTTTTGAGCTTTTGTATATATCTTGTTAATATTTTTGTACATTATAAATTGTTTGTGCATTAACCCTCTTTGCAAAGCAAAGAAAAATTTTCTTGTTAGTTACACTTGTTTCAGATTCTCAACATTGGAACAAATCATGGCTGATCATCATGATTATTTCAACTACTATAATCCATTCGAGTATGATACCTATCAACAATTTCAACAATATCCGTCTGAAGACGAACAAATGTTAAGAACGAAAAATACGTTGAATGTGTTCATGCAACAATCCATGATCAATATGCAAAATACCAACCATAGATTGAGAGCCTTATCATGCCAATTGGAGATTTTGCAAGTTCAATTGAATTTTCTACCTAGAATCATGGATGTTCAGACCAACAATCAATCCGTTTTGGAATTCGGAGAGATTGTTGAAGACGATATTGATGAGAGTGAGGAAGAGACGATGTTTGAAGGATGTGGTATAAGGACATTAGTGGAAGAATTAGAGATACCACACAAATTTGAACTTCCTCAAGAAAGGTTAAATTCTGAAGAGGCCAGCGTTGTTGATAGTGAAGAAGTGATGGATATTGAGAAGACGGAACAGTTTCTTAACAAGGAAGAAACTTGTAAAAATGAGGGGAAGAAAGTGAGCAAGGAGGAACTTGAGCTTGTACAAGATTGTATTTGTTCCTTGCTCAGTTTACTCTGGATAGGGAGGTTCTGGACTCCACATCAGCCATACCACAAATTCATGGAATTCCTCCCACAACAAAGGAGTACTAAAGCTGATGTGCTTTCCGTCTCGTTTCGGCCACCCTAACACATCAGGCGTCGAGCTAATGACGTTAACCAAGCGCTTGTTGGGAGGCAACCCAACTTTGTAGGTTTGTTGTTTTTAATTAGTATTTTAGTTTTTAACATCCATTCATGCATATAGGGATAGTGGCAAAGGTTGAAAAATTAATTTTTCTGTTTCCTGTCATGGTCGCTACAACGATGGATCTCATCGCTATAGCGACGAGCTTCAAACTCTGTCACTGTAGCGACGTTTTGCGCGCTTGTAGCGATGACTTTCTGACTTGCCGCTGTAGCGCCACATCAACGCTTGTAGCGATGGGCTTAAAAACCTGTCGCTGTAGCGACAGGTCGCGCGCTTGTAGCGATGACAGTAAAAACGACCATTTCAATTTCCCAAGCCACTATATCTCTTCACCTTCCCCCCAACCACCTAATTAAATGCCATAGCCGTTTTTCTTTATTATTTTCGCATCCCATTTCATCAGAAACGCATTCCATTCCATCTTGCTTTCCTTCTGCAATTTCACTTTATTTCTCTGCATTGTTCTGCAATTTCTTGCAAATCATCTCAATATCTGTTATCTGCTCAATCTTCATCCAGGTATTAATTTTTCGTAACTGTCTGTCAATGTTTGTTAAGCTTTATACATGTTTGATTGTGCCTGCATGCTGTTTAGAACTTAGGGTTTAGGGTTTTCAATTTTTTTTAACTTAAGGATAAGCCTTTTTGCTATACCCATGTTAATCTGTAGTTCAAGCTATAGAAAATGAACTAGAATCATTCCATAAACTTGCCTTTCATCATCTTGTTCAAGAAAATCGTATTTTGAAAAACCTTTTTGTAAAAATTCAAAATAAATTTAGGGTTTTTAATGATGAGGGAGTTTTAGTGATTTTTATTCATTTGTTTTAGCTTTAGGGTTATTTTCGCATGCCACAAGTAGTTTAGAAACCAGAAAAATTTGATTTTTGAAAATGGGTCACTCCTCGCTAGACAGCGCTTGTAGCGCAGGCAACCAGAAAATTCTGGGCTCGCTCGCTACAAGCGACCAACCTGTCGCTGTAGCGACGAAACCCAGACTTGGTTTTATTTTTCTTTTATTCAAAAGCTAACTTGAAACCTACCTGTTTTTGTCTGTTTAATCTTATTGTGTAGGCATGGCACCTAAATCATCATCAAAGAGACAACAGAATGTTGAGGGTTCTTCATCTAGACCTAAACCAAACCCTCAACCACACGATTCAAGCCGGTTCCTAAGCTTATGTAACCAAGAGCGTTACGCAGAGCTCAAAACTAGAAGGATATGGTCAGAGAAACAGTTCAAAATAGCTGAAGAAGGAAACTATGGAGGAATTGCACACATGCTGAATGAGAGGAAATGGGGAATATTGTGCAATCCTCCAAGGAAGATCAATTATGATATCGTGCGAGAGTTTTATGCAAACGCAATTCCAGCTGACCCCTCAGATGACTTCACCTGGACGACGTTTGTCCGAGGGCGTACCATCATGTTTGATAGGAATGCAATCAGTGACTATTTAGGTAATCCTTTGGACCTAACATTCCCGGATGACCTAATAGACTACAAGAGGTTGTGTGCTTACCATGAACATCAAGTAGCGGGGAACTGGGATCACGATTTAATTGCACGGGAAATCTTCCAAGAGGGGAGAACTTATGATGTGAGCAAGGCTTCGGGTAAGCCTTTTAGAGCTTTTAGGGACCACATGGCCACACCAGCTCAAGTAATACTTACCCTTATCCTCTATAACATTAGGCCTAAGTCTCACACTTCATCTACTACCCTGGATGTCACACCCTTGCTCCACTATATCATCAGCAACCGTCAGGTTGACGTTGCAAGGATTATAGCTAATGAGATGAGGGTTGTGGCAGAGAGTGGTATCCTGCCGCTAGGCAAACCTAAATGCCCATTGACTTTCCCTGGTCTGATTATGGGATTGTGTAGAAAAGCCAGGATACACATGCCTACCCAAGTGGATGAAGAGATTAAAAACCCTATTGATGATAGATACATCAATAGGTACTGCTCTACCCCCTCTCCTACTGCTCCACCTTCTTGTTCTGCTGGACCTTCCACTTCAGCTGGACCTTCTACAGTACCACCCACTGCACCACAGGACCCTAGCCAGCCTCAGGCCCCAACCTATCCACCATTGGACTTTTCTAGTTGGGATCCCTATCATATGACCGCGTACTCACACATCATGGCTCAGAATGAGTCTAATCATCGCGCCCTGACGACGATTCAGAGTCATATGCACGAGAGCGGCTACAGTACTTGGACTCCAGCCTATTTCCAGGAGCATATTGCTTGGCCTGGGGACAGGCCTTTCTATTCTGGAGGGGCAGGTGCAGATGCTGGAGGTGATGATGTTGCTGATGATGATGATGACCATGGCGATGACTCCTCAGAGGCCACTCAGAGCATTGACCACGAGGCTGCAGACTTGATGGATTCAGACTTCATGGATTCAGATTGAGATCTTTTTGCAAGCTGCAGATTTTTGTTCTACATTTCTTTCGTTTTATTTATTATGTTTTGTACTTTTTAACTTTATTCATGCTATGTACTTTGTTAATGGTTATGTTTATGTACCATGGATAATTTATTTTAGTTATTATGTTATTATATTTTGGTTATTATATGTTTAAGTATATTATGCTTTATTTATGTTTTGTTATTTATTTTTTGTTAAATTTTTTGAAATTATCCCAACACATTGGAAAGAAAGATGACAAAGATTCAAAAGCTAAATGCTTATTTGAAAGCAAAGCATTGATCTTAGAATCAGTTGACTGATAATGATAGAATGAGTGATAAAAGCGCGCAGTTAAGGTACTCGTTTTCTTGTTTTTCTAGGTATATTCTTGAATGTGAATAAGTTCTTTACACACTAATTTAAGTTATTCAGTTTTACGCAAGCACATGTTTAGTTTTGAACCAATTAGAACTAGCCGAAATGTGAGGAATCCTCAACCATTGTATATATATGCAGGAGACCAGCATTTCATGTTTAACTCGATTAGTTTATGTTAAATCTATTGTTGTTTTAAATTGTGTAAAAGCATTGAAATGATCAAGGCAATTTTTTGAATATGAGTGAAATACTTGACCATATAGCCTACCCTGTGAGAAGTGAGTATCTGTTAACCCCTCTGAGCCTATTGAATCAGAATTGTTAACTGTGAACTGCCAATTTTCATAAGCTCAATTGCTTATTGAAATTGCCGGAGTTTGTAAAAAAATTCAGTTCATAGTTAACTCTTTATTAAATTCTGATATTTGCTTTCTTTTGAACCCTTATCCATCGTGTTTATTGACCTTTGCCAAAATGATAAAGGAACATTCGATTAGGGTATCATTGAACTAAGTTGGGGAGAAAGGGAGGTTGTGTTAATGTCAAGTAGTGGTGAATGATGATAATTGATCTTGACAACAAGAAAAAGAGAAAGAAAAAGAAAAAGAAAAGAAAAAAGAAAGAAAAGCAAACCAAGAAAAAGAAAAGAGAAAAATGAAAAGGTTTGCAATAAATCAAAGAAAAGTTGTCAAGATCAATCAAGAAAAGAAAAATTTTAATTCACCAAGAGTTGTATTGGAATAAGGAGGAAGTTTGTAAATAGATTGAATGTTCCTCTTGCTTGGCCATTTGAATTCAATATCCCACATATGACAATTCTTTTGTAACCTAGCCCAATTACAACCCTTAAAGACCTTATGATCAATGCCTTTTATGCTTTTAGAAATGATAATTAGATGGACACATAATTTGATTGGAATGTTATCATGTTTGTTGGATGAGTTTTCATACCCTCACAATAGATTTCAATGTGTTCATATACTTTATATAGAAGTGTGTTAGGTTTGGTTCAAATTTAAACATGTTGCTTGTTTAGGATTGTGTGATTTGATTCTTTGTGTTTAGAACTAGTTCACATTCATAGTATGTATCTTGTTTAATGAGAAACTTAACTTTAGCTTGCGTAGTCACATTTGAATCATTCATCTGATACTAGTTTTCTTCAAACTTTTGATTCTTTTGCATTCTTGCTAAAAACTTTGGTGAAAGCTTGTTTCCTTATTCGTAGCGTCCTTTGTTTGAGGACAAACAAAGATTTAAGTTGGGGAGTGTGTTAAGTGCCAGAAAGTGATTAAAATGCACATTAAATTTAGACACTTATGTTACTTGTTTTACAAGTTATCATAGGATAAGCTCATAATTTTTCATTAAATGTCAAACTTGTGATCCTATGCCTTACCCCATCTATTATTGCAGGAATTTCATGCTTGAACCTGAACTGAGCAAAGAACTTGAAGTTTGGAAAATGCTTCATCGCTACAAGCGCACGCTCCATCGCTACAAGCGAGGATAGGCAGAGATTTTCAGGACCTCATCGCTTCAAGCGCCAGATGCCACGCTACTAGCGAGCTTAGGCAGGGAAATTGGAGAGTTCATCGCTACAAGCGATGAACCGGTCGCTTCAAGCGACCAAGGGCGGTTTAAGACTCCATGCTGACGTGGAGCATTCCCATTGGCCAGACATCTTCATCGCTACAAGCGACCAGCTCATCGCTTGTAGCGAGCGTGCAAAATTTCAGTTTTATAAAAGCATTTTTAGCTCATTTCTTAAAGAGAACTGGATCATTGACTACTTCCATTTAGGGATTGCTTTTTAATTCAGTTTAGTAATAGTTAGGACTTAGTTTTAGGGCTAGAAGATATGATCTTCAAAGATCAAAAGTGATTGAATTGTGGAATCAACCAAAGGCTTTGGGAAATCAAGACTTGGGCTATGATCTTCATCTTTTCTCTACTCTTTTGTATAATTGTCATGAAAATGAACAACTAACTTCCCTTTGTTGGGATTGGAGGTATTCTTTCTAGCTTTGATGTAATACATGATTATGTAAATATATGGTTTTAGCAATTTATGTGTTTATGAAGTTATTCTTGCTTTTCACTCTCATGCTTGATTCAATTGCTATTGACAAATACTTTTGAATCTATGTTTAGAATAATCTTCTATCAAAATAAGAAAATCTAGAAATGGATTTGGGTTTTGATAATCGGACAAATTTCGGATCGTAATGCTTTCAGATCGTTTGATTGATTGGGAAATCATCGATTAAACGATACGATCGATCTCACGATGTCATTTGGGAAATCAATGACTTTGTCGAGCGATACGTGATATTTTCGCTAAAACACTAAAATTCATATGCATGATTTATAGATTATATTCGATGCAAGATTGATGAACTCCAATTTCAACGCTTTGATACCCTATTACTTGTCGTTTTAATTCCGCTTTTACATTACTTTAGTTTATGCAACCAATCGTACAAACCCCTAACTCAAAACAATATCAATTGTTGAACGGTTCGAAATAGCGCACCTAATCCCTGTGGAGACGATAAAACTTATACTTACTTTTGTGCTTCAACAGGGTTGAAGAAGTTATCAATTGTGGGGACTATGATGCATCATTGATTGGAGCCAGTGTTATTTTACCGTCTTCATTCATCGAAGGAAGAAGGTACATGTTTAATAATTGTCAGGAGGCGATGGCCATTTGGAAGAAATTTGGATATCCTGATTTGTTTATCACATTTACCTGTAATCCAAAGTGGGTGGAGATTCAGCGTCATCTATCAAAGTCTGGTAATTATCCAATATACAGACCAGATATATGTTGCAGAGTTTTTCATATTAAATTGAAGGAAACGATGGCTGATTTTAAAAAGGGTGATTTCTTTGGAAGAGTTATACGAAGTAAGTTTTACTTAATTATAGAAATGATTGTTTGTTTGTTGATTTTTTTATTATGTATTAATATTGTTGGTTATTCTTATTAGTATTATATTGTAAATTCTGGCAGGTTCTGGTTCTGGACCGTAAAACAGAGCTAAACAGAGCACTAATATCAGAGGTTCAGAAGCAGAAAAATATATAGGACAGAAAGATAAAAACACAGTTATTTGTTAACCCAGTTCGGTGCAAATATCACCTACATCTGGAGGATACCAATCCATGAAGGAAATCCACTAAGAGGAATTAATTCAAAGACCCAAGACACAGCCCCTGATCCCAGCCTTATCACTTAATCTCCACCCGTATAGACTTCTACCTAGGAAACCCCTAGATATAAGAACCCTACTTACTTCCTAACCAAGTAATCACAGCCCAGTGATTATCAACTCTTCAATAAACTCAAGTATGATGAAGACACTCTTCAACACAACAAAAACATCACTTGTGCTTAAAAGCTTTAAGTGAAAACAAACACAACCAACTCTAACAGATGAGTGGTACAAAACAAAGCAATAGCTTACAGACTCAAAAACTCTAAAACTCTAATTTCTGGTTTTTTGATGTTCAGTTCTTCAATAGCAGCACGTCCTCCTTATATAGTCTTCAGCAGCACACATAATTCTGAACCATATATTCTTCAAAGATACAATTCTGAAATTCTTTAGTAGCTCAAAGAAGGAAATATATTTCTGAATTATATTTTGCAAAGATCCCTTTGAAAATATATTCATAAATAAACGAAGCCAATCTTCAATAAGATCTCCATGTAAAATTACTCAACCTTCTAGAACCATTAGCCAGGATAAAACTTCAAGCAAATCTTCACAAGATACAGAAAGAATTAATCAGAAAGAACGCAGATATTCAGCTTCTGAAAGGCAGCTTCTGAAGGTCAACAGAAGTCAACGTCTGAAGGCAGCTTCTGAAGGTCAACATAAGTCAACGTCTGAACAGTGCGTCTGATGACCAGTTCTGCGTCTGATGAACAGTTCAGCGTCTGAAGACCAGTTCTGCGTCTGATGAACAGTATCAGCTTCTGAAACTTCTAAAAACCAATTTCCAGCTTCTGAAGACACAAATTAACATCTGAGGACGCATTGCTTGCACATTTTGATTTTACCAAACATGCAGCCAACCTTCAAATATCCAACAATCTCCCCCTTTGGCAAATTTTTGGCTAAAATCAAATGAACCACAAAGACAAGTTCTTCACTCAACAAAATTTAATCAACCTTGAAGAACTACACATATTTAAACATAGCACCAGAGTCAGCAGCGGATAAAATACTATGTTTAACACAAACAGCTTCAACAAACTCCCCCTGAAAGCTTCAGCTTCTGATTGGACACAGATACTCAGGAACACTCCCCCTGAAACACACAGTTCCTGACAGAGACACAAAGAAATACTCCCCCTGAACCAGAGTCAGCAGAGAACAGAACACATGCAGAAACTCTCCCCCTGAAGCAAACAGATCAGTAGTAGCTTTTGACCATACAGAGCACACATATTTCTCCCCCCTTTTTAGCCAAAACAATTTTGACAAAACACCAGCAAACACCAGGAGCAAGAAACACAACACCAGACCAGCACACAAAGAATCAGCAACAAAACTAACAACACAGAACTCAGCACATCACAATCAACAGGATCAAAACCACACAACATCCACACACAAAAGAACAAAACAATACTGCAGAGTACAACACAATTGCAGACCAAAAACACAAACAGAAATCCAGGACTTCAGTCACAAACTTGACAGTCTTCAAACTCAGCATCAGAAGTTGCTTAGTCTTCATTAGACACAACACCATATGCTGCTCAGTTGATGTGTGCTTCAGGCACAGTCAGAATCTTCTTCCCAACAATCTGTTTCTCAAGATCAGCAATTCTGTTCTGAACACAGGGCATGGTATCATGCTTAACAACATCTTCAGACTTACTAGGAACTACTTCTTTTCCTTTTATTTCCTTTTGAACAGGGACAGGAACCAACACCTTGCTCCAGACTTTAGATGGTCCAGCAACATAAATCTTATTTGCTACATAAGTGGGCCTGCTGTCAGCAACAACAGCCTTTCTTTTCCTATCTTTCAGATTATGGGCAATACTTTCACATTTTGGTCTCCAAACCTTCTTGACATTGACTGCAACAGGTTCATGCTTTCTTTGTTGAAAGTGCTTGGGGTATCCATACAGCCTGCAACAAAAAGGTTTAATGTGTCCCTTTTTACCACAATGATGACATACCCAAGGATGAGAAGCCTTCTTGTCTTTAGATCCCTGAGGTTTGTTCTTAGGTTTGCTCATCAGTGGATCATAAGTATTAGCAGCAGGTATGAACCTCTTAGCAGGATTTTGTTGTTTGATGTTCAGATTCTTATCAACAAATCCTAAGCCATTTGGTTTTCCTTGATTCTGATTCTCCAAAATCTCTTCCAACACATCAGTAGAAGAATTCATCATCCTAACTTGCTTCTTCATATGATCAAGTTGAGAATTCAGTTGAGTTACCTCATTATTGAGAACAGAAATTTTCTCTAAATGTTCACTTCTTTCAATCTGAAGTTGAGTGATAGTTTTCTTCTGTTCTTCCAGCTGCTTGCATACTACTTCAAATTGAACATGCAACTTCTTGCAAAAAGTAGCAGGATTTTCATAAGACAGTTCTTCATCACTGCATTCAGACTCTGAAGAAGTTTCTGAACCCATAACTTCATCATCAGTTATGCATCTTCCAGTAAAGGCAGCAATGTGCTTAGCAGACTTATTCTCCACTTCTCCTTTTGAATCCTCTTCATCAGACCAAGTCACAGTCAGACTTTTCTTCTGTTTCTTGAGATAAGTAGGACATTCTGACTTGACATGACCATATCCCTCACACTCATAGCACTGAACTCTTTTTGATTGATTGCTCTTCTCATCAGTTCTTGTCTTCTACTTCAGAAACTTCTTAAATTGTTTACTCAGCATCACAAGAGCTTCTGATGGGCTTTCATCATCCACACTTTCAGCATCTGCTACAAAAACAACATCTTTCCCCTTCCTATCAGTTCTGCTTATTTCAAAGTTTTGAAGAGACCCAATCAATTCCTCAACCTTCATGCTGGAGATGTCATGTGCTTCTTCAATTGCAGTTACCTTCATATCAAATCTCTTAGGTAGGGATCTAAGAATTTTCCTTACAAGCTTCTCATCTGATACTTTTTCTCCAAGTAATTCAAAAGAGTTAGCCATGTCCAGAACATTCATGTAAAAGCCTTGTATGTTCTCATCTTCCAACATTCTAAGATCTTCAAACTTTGTGGTCAGAAGCTGAAGTCTGGACAGCTTTACCTTTGATGTGCCCTCATGAGTAGTCTTGAGAATCTCCCAAGCATCTTTAGCTATTGTGCACTGCTTGATCATTCTGAATATATTCTTGTCCACTCCATTGAATATAGCATTCAAGGCTTTGGAGTTTGCAAGAGATAAGACATCTTCATCATTGGTCAAATCTTCCTCTAGTTTTAACACAATTGTCTTCTTTCCTTCTTTGTCCAACACAACTGGATGTTCCCAACCCTTCAGCACAGCTTTCCAGGTCCCGCTGTCTATGGATTTCAAGAAAGCACTCATACGAGACTTCCAATACTCATAGTTGGAACCATCCAACAGAGGTGGCCTGTTAACAAATCCTCCTTCTTTCTCCATAAAGCCATAAAATATCTTCCCTGGAGCTCACCCAAATACAGGCAGGGTGCCTGCTCTGATGCCAATTGTAAATTCTGGCAGGTTCTGGTTCTGGACCGTAAAACAGAGCTAAACAGAGCACTAATATCAGAGGTTCAGAAGCAGAAAAATATAAAGGACAGAAAGATAAAAACACAGTTATTTGTTAACCCAGTTCGGTGCAAACATCACCTACATCTAGAGGATACCAATCCAGGAAGGAAATCCACTAAGAGGAATTAATTCAAAGACTCAAGACATAGCCCCTGATCCCAGCCTTATCACTTAATCTCCACCCGTATAGACTTCTACTTAGGAAACCCCTAGATATAAGAACCCTACTTACTTCCTAACCAAGTAATCACAGCCCAATGATTATCAACTCTTCAATAAACTCAAGTATGATGAAGACACTCTTCAACACAACAAAAACATCACTTGTGCTTAAAAGCTTTAAGTGAAAACAAACACAACCAACTCTAACAGATGAGTGGTACAAAACAAAGCAATAGCTTACAGACTCAAAAACTCTAAAACTCTAATTTCTGGTTTTTTGATGTTCAGTTCTTCAATAGCAGCACGTCCTCCTTATATAGTCTTCAGCAGCACACATAATTCTGAACCATATATTCTTCAAAGATACAATTCTGAAATTCTTTAGTAGCTCAAAGAAGGAAATATATTTTTGAATTATATTTTGCAAAGATCCCTTTGAAAATATATTCATAAATAAACGAAGCCAATCTTCAATAATATCTCCATGTAAAATTACTCAACCTTCTAGAACCATTAGCCAGGATAAAACTTCAAGCAAATCTTCACAAGATACAGAAAGAATTAATCAGAAAGAACACAGATATTCAGCTTCTGAAAGGCAGCTTCTGAAGGTCAACAGAAGTCAACGTCTGAAGGCAGCTTCTGAAGGTCAACAGAAGCCAACGTCTGAACAGTGCGACTGATGACCAATTCTGCGTCTGATGAACAGTTCAGCGTTTGAAGACCAGTTATGCGTCTGATGAACAGTATCAGCTTCTGAAACTTCTGAAAACCAATTTCCAGCTTCTGAAGACACAAATTAACATCTGAGGACGCATTGCTTGCACATTTTGATTTTACCAAACATGTAGCCAACCTTCAAATATCCAACATATATATTAGTGTGATGTTTTCCTAAATATTAAATGAAGTTTTACTTTATATAGGTTTGTATAGTATTGAATTTCAGAAACGTGGTTTACCCCATGCTCATATACTATTGTGGCTTGATCTGAGGGATAAATTAAAAATTGCTGGTGCAATAGACTCTGTAATATCTGCTGAGTTGCCTGATGAAAGTATTTACCCGAAATTGTATGCATCTGTGACAAATTTTATGGTTCATGGTCCATGTGGACAGGCTAGGCTAAATTCTCCTTGCATGAAAGATCGTCATTGTCCAAAGTTTTATCCAAAGAAGTTTGTTGCTAAAACCTCTTTTGATGACAATGGATACACAATCTATCGACGTCGAGACCTTGGAGTCAAGGTTTTGAAGAAGGATGTGGAGTTGGATAATCGAAGTGTGGTCCTGTTTAACCCTAAATTAATTATGAAGTATAATGCTCATGAGAATATTGAGTATTGTAACAAGTCATATTTCATTAAGTATTTGTTTAAATACATCACTAAGGGTGTTGATAGGGTGACAACTTTTCTGAAGGTTGATGAGGAAGAATGTGTTGATGAAATCAAACAATATTATGATTGTTGTTATCTTTCTCCCTTTGAGTAAATCTGGAGAATTTTCAAGTTTGATATTCATAATAGTTGGCCTCCCGTTCAGTGGTTGACTTTTCATTTGAAGGGGCAGCAAAGAGTTGTTTTTAAAGATAATTCTAATTTAAGCAATGTGTTAAATAGAAATAAAGAGAGGAATACATTGTTTCTTGCATGGATGTAGGTCAACAAAGAATACATTGCAGGCCGATCTTTGACTTACATACAGTTCCCAGCTTTGTTTGTATATGATTCAGATAATCGTACATTGCATCCACGTCAAAAGGGACAATCTGTGGGAAGGTTAACTTTTGTGCCTCTAAGCACACGTGAGTTATATTATATGAGGCTATTGTTAAATGTCCAGGTTGGTTGTACTAGCTTTGAAGATATAAGAACTGTTGATGATTATGTCTACGACTTTTATCGCGAGGCTTGTGGTGCGTTAGGGTTATTGGCTAATGATCGAGAGTTTGTTGATGCTATCCACGAAATGGCAATTGTTTGTTCAGGGTCTTATATGCGAAAAACATTTGCAAATTTCTTGTTGTGTTCTTCCCTTAGTGATCCACTACATGTTTGGGAAGAAACGTGGGAGGCGTTGACGGATGGCATTTTGTATGATCGTCGACGTTTGCTTAACTCTCCTGGTAAGTTTAATTAAGCCTAGAATTATTTCTTATGCCATTTACTTTTAATTATTATACATTGGGTTGTTTAACAAAATTAATAACCAATGTTAATTTGTTATAATATTTTAACAGATTTGGTTATTCCTGAAGATGATTTGAAACAACTTTGCTTGATAGAAATTGATAAGCTTTTGCGCCCCAATGGCAAAACTCTTGAAGACTTTGAATGTATGCCTAAGATAATTTCCCCTGTTATTGAGGCATTCAATAATATATTAATGGCTAATGAATTGTCTTATGATTCGTTTGAAATGTTTTAAAAACATAATGAGCTATTTGTGAATTTGAATGAGGAACAATTGGTTGCATATCATCAAATTGTAGATGCAGTTGATAACAACTCAGGTCATATGTTTTTTGTTGATATTTTGGTGGAACTGGCAAGACTTATCTTTGGAATACTCTTTCATTTCGGATGCGTTTAGAAGGTAAGATTGTTCTCAATGTTGCATCAAGTGGAATTGCATCTTTACTTCTCCCTGATGGAAGGACTGCTCATTCACAGTTTGCAATCCCTTTGGTATTGGTCGAAGAGTTGTGTTGTAGGATTGAGAGGGGTATCAAGAAAGCGGAGCCATGGCCAGTTTGATTATTTGGGATGAGGCTCCAATGATTAATATGTTGGCTTTTGAGGCTTTTAATCACACTCTGCCGGACATAATGAACAAAGCGGTAGAAGGTGCTTGCAATTTGCCTTTCGGTGGAAAAACTATAGTGTTTGGAGGAGATTTTCACCAAATACTATTTGTTGTTCCTAGAGGCGGTCGTGCTGATATTGTTCATGCTACCATCAATTCTTCTTTGTTATGGCGAGGCTGCAAAGTTAGTTAACAAAAAATATGTGATTGCAATTTTCCTCTGATAGTGAAGAAAACAAGTCTTTGAAGGTATTTTCCAAGTGGATTCTTGATATTGGTGACGGTAAATTAGGAGAAGTAAATGATGTGTTACCGCAAGTACACGGTTAATATCGCGTAATAAAAATATCGATCCACAGGGAGTTTAGTAATTACTGATTATATTTTCAGAGTATGTTAGCTGAACAAGTTAGAATTTTAAGTTTGGAAAATATTTGGTTTTGATTCAATAAAATAAAAGGCTCTTGGGATTTATTGGTATATCTAATGACAGAAAATAATCGGTCAAGCTTTGTCTCTATTTTATATTGGATCCATTTTCCAAAAGCAAGACTCTCTAAGGTAATTCATGGTCTCTCTCGAGCTACATGAATGTATCTCAATAGCAACTAAACCTGGTCGGCTGCTATATGAGACCCATTAAGTACGAGTCTTATGGCCTCAAGGTTTCACAAAGCTATTCATTTGGTCTTTTTGCCATCAAGCTTTGTGACACCTTGTCTAATCTCATTTGTTCCAATTATCAAGCTTCTTCGTTCGATACTTCACTTGATATTTGTGATGATGAAATAGTAGTTATTGAACTTCTCCGTTCGGTACTTCGTTCAATACTTGCTACTGATTTTAAAAACGATAGATTAGATAGGAAAATGATTTTTATAAAATAGAGTTTAGGCTTGGTTTGATTAGGATCTAGTCATTAGAATTTTCCAACAATCTCAAGACTAGACTAGTCTACTCACAAGAGTTCATTGTAGACACTTGACAAAATATAAATTGCATGAATTGTAAAGACAATAATGTAAATGACAGAAATTTTAAAATTGCGGAAAAGTAAAGTGCAGAAATAGTAAAGGTGCAAGAAAGTAAATATCAAGAAAGTAAATTGCAAGGAATATTAAAAGTGCAGAAATTTTATAAATGATGAACTTGGAAATAAGGTAGAGTTGCAAATCTCACTATAGTAGCTTTACACTCATTCCAAGATGATCAACAAGTCTGATTAGAGCCTTATTTATAGCCTAAAGCCTTAGACAAAGCATTAACCACGAATTACACAACAATTATTGGCAAAAACCAAGAGTTTTCAATCATTATTTCTGATTGCATAACGCGCACGACCGTGCCATATGGGCACACGGTCGTGCCAAGTTCCAAAACGTAAAACTCTGAAGAGCACAATAGGCGCATAGTCGTGCACCAGGATGGCACGGCCGTGCGTAGTCCTACTGCCTGGAATGACACTGTCTGCCCAGAATCAACGCACAATCAGTGTAAATGATGGCACGACCGTGCCATCTCACTTTTGCCTTGAAACTTGAGTTTTCTTGCCCGACTTTATGTGATTTTGCTCCAAAATGCTTGTTCATCATCATTATTGCCTAGAAAAGAAAAAACAAAGGTACTGAAGTAAAATAACTCAAGAAAATAAGGAAAAACAACTAAACTTGCATGAAAAGAAACCCTAAAAGAACTATACTTATGACTTATCAGTAAATGATGGCGAGCCCTTGATTGAGATTCCTTACGATCTTTGTGTGAATAGTTCTGGAAATCATATTGGTGATATTGTTGAATCAACATACCCCAACTTACTTGACAATATGCAAGATTCGTCTTTTTTTTCGAGATCGGGTTATCTTGGCTCCTACACTTGAGATAGTTGAAAAGGTCAATGATTTTGTTATTGATTTAATACCGCAGGAGGAGAGGGAGTATTTAAGTTGTGATATTATTTGTAAATGTGATGAAGATGTGGGGATTGATTGTCGTTGGATTACTACTGAGTTTTTAAATGATATCAAATGTTATGGTATGCCCAACCACAAATTGCGATTGAAGGTTGGTGTTCCTGTCATGTTGCTTAGAAACATTGATGTATCGTCTAGACTTTGCAATGGTACAAGATTAACAATAGTTTCATTGGGGAAAAATGTGCTTTGTGCTCAGGTTGTTAATGGAACTCACAGTGGCGAGAAGGTCTATATAACTCGCATGAACTTAATTCCTTCGGACGCAAATGTTGCGATTAATTTTCAGAGAAGGCAGTTTCCATTGTGTTTATGTTTTACAATGACAATTAACAAAAGTCAAGGGCAAACATTGTCGAATGTTGGACTTTATCTTCCAAGACCCGTTTTTACTCATGGTCAGTTGTATGTGGCTATGTCTTGTGTGAGAACTAGGTGTGGTTTGAAGATATTGTTAATTGACAATAATGACAACCCGTCGACTTCCACTACTAATGTTGTGTACGAAGAAGTATTCCAAAAAATATAGTTGTTGATCATGGGAAGTAATGCTCGAGGTGATCATATATATGTTGTTAGGATGTAATAATGCTATATAAATGGTACTCCATAGCGGTGTTCTCAATGTTGTGTTCAATTGTCTGATATTGATGTAACATGTGCTTTTTTTCCTGTGTCCATTCAACTAGCTGTTGTGGGAAACACTTTGATGTTGCTCAGTTTAATGTTGTTGATGTTGATTCATCAATATAAATAATTATGGAAATGTCAGCAAACATTTCATAAACCAGAGATTTTTCATAAACACATTTATTTATGGGAAATACTTTGATAGCAATAATTATGGAAATGGATTGACATCAAAAGCATGATATATATTTGATGACATGGCTTCAATATTCTGAAATAAATGTGAAAATTACAATGGTTTGAGATGTTAATCCACCTATAGTAGTGTATCGTCTTCTACGTCTAACTTCATAGGTTACTCATAGTTCCTTGCAAGGTATAACTTCTGGACAACCATCATTTCAACCAGCGAAGTTCCATATGCTATCTTGCAAGGTCTTTCACCATACAATAAGCTGGGAAAAGCAAATCAGCATCACACTTCATCGTCTTATTAAATAACAACAGATGAAAAAACTATGACAGTGATTTAATCAATGTCTTTGTCAAAACAAATGGTGATAATCCAAGCAAACGCTAATAGTTGGAAAACACTAAATATAATTATTCCTACGTAACTTGCTCCCAGTTCTTCAATGTTGCTAATACTAATAAGCAACATGACAAAGGCAAGTATGGTGATGTAAGAAAATATTTTGCCATTTCGAAAGTATTGATAATGACTCTTAGAATGTTGTGAAAGTTGTGAATTAGTGTGAAGTATTTATAGAATGGCAATTGTAAAGTGTAAGTTATCGTTGCCCTCTGTTGTTACCGGTACAATTATCGTTTTTGTTACCATTTCTTGCATTGTTCATGTCCGTTGGTGGATTGGTCAGATGCTTTGGCAAAACCAAACTTTTGTTGCGTGTACTGTTTGTTACAGTTGGATAACGAGGGAAAAAGGTGATTGGAAAAAAGCAAAATGTTGATAAAATTTTGGTCTCTATAAGTATAGGGAATTTTTTTTTGTCCTCTTATATAAAAATGACAGGTTTTGGTCCCTGTAAAATTTTCAGTGTGTACTTTAAGCCAATGTTTAGATAAAATTTGTTTAATTGTGATTAAACTTTTAAATTTTTAAGTGATTTTTTACGAACATGTTAAGATCATCATTAAAAAATTAGTAAAGGGTTTGATTATTTAGGTATATATTTATAGGGACTAAAAACTTATTTGCATAATATATAAAAAAAAAACTTATTTGCATACCATATTTTTATAAAATCTTCTTTGGATTACATGTTTGGAATGAGAATTGATGCAAGAATATTCTGTAGAAATTTTTTATGTTTTCAATGTCTCAGGCTTTGTGTCCATGTCGCGTGTATGTCGTTCAGTTTGTGACTTTGTCGTAGGCTTTAATGACCATTATATTAAATTGTAATCATGTGTCATGTGGAATGTGGACGACATGTAGTCAAATATCGTCCGTTTTCCACCCGTGCGACGCATGGGCAGCACACTAGTAATATTTCAAATTAGGATATCTTAATCTTATCTTAATGAAATATAAATTTATCTTTCAACCAATTAAATAGAGATACACAATTATACATTTATATGTGTGTCTATGTGTATATACACACACACACACATACACTTTTTGGTTGGGGAAACCACTTTTTTTTAGGGGAAACCATTATTATCTAAATAATAAGTCAATTATATTACATCATTTTGATTTGATTGCATCATTATTTTATTTGGTCAAATTATACTTTACTTACTTTTAACCTATATATACTCCATTTTTTTTCAATCATTTCATCGAATAAATAGTACACGTGACATTTTCACATTGTCCATTTCATTAAATGCTTTTTTATCAACCAATCAAAGAAAAGAATTCAGTAACGTGATTAGATGCTAATAGCCTAATCCAGACTTGAGTTATTTAAATATAATCCCTTAGCACATGGATTATCGTTTCATCTTCGTTTCTACAAATGGGGCAATTGTGGGACACCTTACTCCTCCATTTGCTTCTGTGGTAATTAGTAAGGAGACGTTGATGGGATGTGTAACACCCCAAACCCCACATACTATTTTTAAGTAAATACGCATCAAATATATATATATATATATATATATATATATATATATATAACGTTCAAGGTGTTATTCTCCAACATTCAACACAAATTCAAAACTTCAACAAATAATATAATATCGCAGCAGAATAATCTCAACAACATAAGTCAGATAAAACACATCTCATATTAAATACATCCTCAAATGAACTCAAGGTTCATCAAACATAAATAAAATTCCCAACAGTCCTAATCAGAGCATCACTAAGCTAGACTCCAAAGGAAAAGCAATAAGGGACGAGTAGGCTCCAAAGCCATCCTCGAAAAACTCACGATAACTATGCGTCTTCAACCTGCAAGTCTACACCACAAGGGTGGAGGCGTCCAACCCGCACAATTAGGGTGAGCAATATTAAACAAAAGGAACACATGGATGCATGTATATCATTAAGGTAAGCAAAACATCATGTATACAAGTAATTAGATAATCAGACAATATTCTTATGCATATTCATCTTAAAAATTCAATAAACCCTCGTCAATCATCACAAGAATACCAACAAGAAAATCATCATTATCAAATAATCATCAAGATAGATACACAAAATTCACTCCTCATCACCATCATCAAATTACACATCTTCCACATAGATACACACCATCAAATCCAACCACCTTCACATAAACTCATAATTATGTATGCAATGTTCCTGACTCGACTCTATATGCATGTGGTACCAAACCTATCACCATCTTCAAATAATTTGGACATGAGAGGTATATATTGTCCCATCATCTTTAAATACTACATCTTCAAATAATCTGGACATCAGAGGTATGTTACTGATATTGTCCCACCATCTTTAAATACACACACACACACACACACACTACATCTTCAAATATGCTCGACAATGAATGCATGAATACCAGATGATCACATCAACATTGCACATCATTCAATGACTCAGCAATACATGTCTTTAAATAACACCATCGTTAAATACAACATCTTTAAATAGCACCATCGTCAAATACAACATCTTTAAATAACATTATCGTCAAATACAACATTTTTAAATAGCACACCACTTACACATCATCATATCATCATCATCATCATATCAACATCGTCATATCAATGCATCATCATATAAGCACGTCATTACATATCCACATCATCATTAAAGAAATCACCAAGTTGATTGCGCATCATTATAAGACTCAACAGTTAAACATCAACAACATCGTCATATCATATATTTACCATCTTTATATCACCATCATCATATCAAAATTATTATATCAAAGCAACATCATTATATCATATATATCAACATCATTATATCAAAGCAACATTGTTATATCACATATATCAACATCATTATATCAAAGCAACATCTTTATATCACATATATCAACATCATTATATCAAATATTCATCATCGTTATATCAACATTATTTATAGCATCATCCTCGTATAACTAACTCATCTCATCAAGCATATCAACATGTGTTCACATAATCACATCACCTCATCCATATTCATAACACATCATTTTACATCATTAAATATACTTCATTAACCACATCATATTCATTAATCGTCTAATAGGTTCACAAACCAATTCATAATTAAATAACAAGTTCATTAATAAGCATTCCAATCGCTATGCTCATTAAAAACATTCCAAGTTAAATCATTCATGCTATGCTAATTCATTTCATCAAAATTAAGTATTTATCATCATGTGTAAGTCAAATATTCACATCTATAAATTACACATTATCTTCACATCATTATATACACATCATTAAATATCAAAACTTTACATGAATACATATTCAATTATTCACTCTAACAACTTCCTTAAACTCATTACTAATTTCAAGGATGTTTTCATGGCCCACTGAAAAAGTTTTGTCAAAGTTTCACGAAAAACACAACATGACCTACATGTAGTATTTAAATCATAACTCAAGTTCTAGAAATCCAAATGTAGTCAAACCAAAGGCAAATGAAAACTAACATCTATAACTACAACTTTCATGTTTCCACCTAGACCCAGTTCGGAACGGAAAAATTACAGTTTTTCTTTTTGCTACGGGAAACATCTTTCGACACCATTTTTCAATCCCAAACACACCAAACTTGACCCGAATCATCATACTCATGTTATACAATCAAATAGAAATTAATTTCATCACAATCAACTTAATTCCACTCATTTCAACATGATTAACATAATTTCTCATAATCACTTAATTTCACCACAACACAAGCCTAACATGTTATTTCTACTCAACATAGTAACAACAACACAATTCATTTATTCTTCAATTTCTTCACAACAACAACATTCACCAAATTTAATTATGAAAACATCATACATCAATTAAACAACAACTTTCATGATTTTCACCAAAAAAATCATGTAGTTCAAGAACACAACAACAACAACCTCAAATCATAAGTTCAACATCATAACTTCATGGATTTTCATATAAAAATACACCCATAAACATAACAACATTCTAAATCACAATCAATTCATCATAAAAGCATAAAAACAACAATAATCACACAAAACCAAGATTCTACCCATTTATCAAATAATTCCCAATGGTGAATAAAACTCCCCCCCTTACCTCTTAGTCTTCACAATTAAGCCTCCCTTAGCTTGGGTTCTTCTCTCCTTTTGATTTCTTCAAGTTCCTTTTCCCTTTCTCTAGCTCTCCTTCTTCTACTATCTGCCTCTACTCTTGCCTCTATCTCAATTGTGACAAATGAATTCTAACCATACTTTCACCAACACTACTAATATTTATATTCTAGTTCTTGAGCTTTGGTTCACTTACACTAAATGGGTCTAGTCTCTATTCATTCTTCACAAATAAAACATTACTCATTTACTTCACTTAAACCTCCAATTTACTCTTACACCTCTATTTCATTAACTCCCCAAAAACTCTTATTTCTAATACTTCACAAAATACCATTCACTACTAAATTATCAAAATACCCTTTATCCTCTAAAAATCCACTAACTCACCAATTCACCCACATAATAAAAGCAATAATTAAATTAAATAACTAATAACGAAAATCGGGCTGTTACAAGATGCAATCCACATGAAAGTTTGAATTATGTGAGGACCCTTCCAATCCCACATGCTTTTCCAACTCCCCTCAATAAAGTGACGAGTATTGGTTCCAATCCACCCTATGGCATTTGGGCCATCTGTGTCCTTTGGAGTTGGAATTGCCACCACTTGATTCATCATGTTGTGAGGGAGGTGAGTGGCAAGAAAATTGATATCTCGGTCTCCTATATTTGTCAGAGCATCTTTCACTACAAGGGTAGTGTGAATTGTTTGATGAGTAGACATGTTCATGAGAGAGCGACCACTAGGCATCCATTTATCCAACCAGAAATTTATATGCATACCGTCTCCTAATTTCCATACGACATGGTTTTGCAACTTGTCCCAAATACCAACTAAGGCCTTCCACAAAGGCGGGTCATAAGGTTGCATGCTGATAGAAACCCGAAGATCTTTACCTTTACCATACTTACTATAAAGGAATTTGCACCAAAGATCATCTAGACTATTGATCATGTTCCATAAAATTTTCATAAGAAAGGCTTCATTCATTTGACGAGGACTCCTAATACCTAGACCTTCATCCATCTGAGGCAAGGAACATACCTCCTAACTTATTAAACGAGGTTTACGAGTTTGGTCAATGTCACCCCTTAATGGACGAAATTGACAAGTGCACCAAATCGTAACAAGTAATAAAGTAGTAAGTTTATCGTTTTCCATAGGGATTGTCATTCAACTTAGTAATTAATAAAACTTATTTCAAAAGGAAAAAGTAAATAAAAGTGAATAGAATTGCAGGGTTGAATTGCCCTGCCCAATGCAAGATTAAGTTTTTATGATTCAGATGATTAACGACGATTAGAGTATCCTTGAATCCCCCCTTTATCTTTATTGGAATTATCTTTTAAGAAACCAAACAACTTATGTGGTGCTTACTTTGATTTAATGAATCCAACGGTAAAACTCGTATGAAGTTTCTTTAAATAACTATTGTAAGACCAACCGGAGTCATGTACTACATTGTCTAAAGAAAAGAGTAATGACAGAAGGAATTCAAACTTGGAACTTCCTAACCTCTATAAGAAGTGGTAATTAGAAACGCCAATGGAACTACAAAAATTTCGGGTTGTCAGAGCCTACTTTAATCCTACGGTTCAATCCTCAAGGTTACACACGAAGTTAACCAATTGACGAAGCATTATGAACGTGCATAATCTAATTTAAATCGAGCACAATCAAAGCATAAACTGAATGAAAATCTTTATTAATAAATTCCAACAAATAAGAAGGGGTTCATCGTGGAACCCTAATCAAAGAGGTTTGGTTGCTCATGGCAACATACATCATAAGCAAACAATAGAAAAACATACCCTAGAGAGAACAAAAGAAGGATGAATCCTGCCTTGGAACTCTGATGCTTGACCCTTGCCTTCATCGTCAAATGTTTCTGAATGAATAAAATAGTGTGCAAGGGTCTCTACTTATAGCATGAGGTTACTTAGGGTTTAAGAGAAGAAAACTGAGCTTTTTCCATCGATCATGCGTGGAAAACAAGCAAAAAGCGGTTTTTACTCGCATTTGGGCGCCTGGGGCTACACGCAGGGGCGCCTGAAGCAGCCCCTCAGGTGCGATTTCTTGCGTTTTCGTCCCTTTTTCGATCGTTCTTCTGTCTGAAAACTCCTAGGAACTTGAAATGAATTTTCTTCACTTTGTATTATCTTCAACAACCTTCTAAGAACCCTTGATCTTCAATTCCATATCCTTGATCCTTCACGTGATATTTTGATTTGTCGATTTACATGATTCCTCACTACAAAACACTAAAAACACCTATGAAGTTGCACGATCTAGGATAAAAATGAATTACAAAGTCTCGAGTGAAAACAATACAATACGTTCTCAAACCATTGGCAACTCATCTATCTCTCATCTTATTTGTCTTCAAATGCAAAGAAAAGTACTAAAAAAACATAGCCAAAATGTCATATGATGCTCTGTCATCACCCCACAAGAAACATCTTTGTATTTTTTCCGTCTCATCACACAAAGTCTTGGGAAGCTTGGCATACTACATGTGATAGTAAGGAATGGAACTAAGAACATATTTATCGGGGGTAAGTCTTCTAGCCAAGCTAAGACATTGATGTTTCCATCCACTCAGTCTGTTTTGAATTTTCCCAATTGTATGATTAAATTTTCCTCTAGTGGTTAGGCAATCACTTTAACTTCGTTAGCGGTGTAGGTTTCAGTCGTAGTTTCTGGTATCACAGACAGTGGGAAATCTCTATACGATTGAAGTCAGTGTGTAAGACAAAGTCTAGTTTTTACTTTGAGTTCCTATTTTACGCCATATCTCTCCTTCGGGGTTCCATCTCCTAAAGCGGTCTACCTCGGGAAATATTGGCCCCCAAATATTTTCCAATATTAGCCACTGGAGTATAACCTGTGTGTTGCTTAATATCATCCCTAAGTTGCTGATCAACTTTCTTGGAAAAAATATACGAGTTTTTTATTGTTAATTTTTTGCCCTGAAGTATCACAAAAAAGGTCCAAACAATGCATAATACAATGAGTTTGTTAAATGGATGCCTCTGCAAAAAGAACAAGATCATCGGCAAAAAGAAGATGAGATATCTGAGGTCCCGTTCTACCTGCGCGCATAGGCTTCTAATAATTAGCCTCTACCTAGTCGACAATAATGCAAGAGAGATGCTCCATACAAATGACGAATAGGTAAGGGGAAAGAGGGTTCCCCTGCCGAATTCCTCTCGTAGGAGCGAACACTTCAGTTTTGTCACCGTTCCAAAAAAATTTATAAAAGGGAGAAGTGATGCAATGATGGATAATGCTAACAATATTAGGAGAAGACTTACAAACATCCAAGTATTTCTCAATAAAATTCCAATTAAGACGATCATATGCTTTTTCAAGATCAATCTCAATGGACATAAACATTTTGTTACCTCTCATTTTAAACATAGAGTGCACCATTTCACGAGCTACAATAATATTATGATCAATTGTGCCGCCATGAATAAAAGTAGATTAATAAAGAGAAATAATACCATTCAGCAGAGGCTTGATTCTGTTGACAATCACTTTAGTAATAATTTTATAAATAACGTTACACAAAGCAATGAGAGGAAATTGTGAAATAAAGTCAGGTTTATCAATTTTAGGAATCAAAATAAGCAGTGTATTATTAATAGAGGAGATAAGAGAAGGATTAGATCACACTTGATTGACATAATGATAAACTGAGTCAGAAGCCGTATCCCAGCTTTGTTGGAAAAATAGCAGGGTAACTATCCTCACCTAGGCAAAATGTGCTCTTTTACACTCTGCAAAATGAACTGGAGCACTCAATTTGTTGTGCTCAGTCTCCAGCGCTTACCTTTGGGTTTCAGGTGTAAGTTTTGTGATTGCTTTTTCACTATGATTGTATTTAGGTGCCTTTTTGTTCTAGCATGTCGGTGTGGTGCCGGTTTTTCTTTGGCATTTGTATTTTGGAGCCTTGGCTTTGCCCTGTATTTCTTATGTTGTTTTAAGAAAAAAAACATGCAATTGATTTACATCATGTAATTTGGGCAAGACTTATGTAACATAACACATCTTAACGTCATAATAATTTACTACAAGGGTTTTTCACTTATCACGATCTCTTAATAGTATGTATCAAAAATTTCAATTAGCCATTGAGCAATAATCACGGTTTCTCAGGACACATAATTGTGATTTCTAGCTCTATAAGGAATGTTATTACTTCATCTTTAATACAAACTTGATCAAATCAAACGTTCTCATGGTTTTATATCATATACTTAAACTCATGCTCACATTTTTTACTGTGAGACAATCACTTTAGTATAAAAAAAAATCAAAAGCTCGGTTAGTTCAATTGATTTTAATTTTTTGATTTATCGATTTTTTTGCTCTTTTTTAGGTTTATCGTTTGTTTTAGTTAGATCTGTAAAGTAATATAAGAAGATTTCCATGGATGTGTCATTTTTTAGATTTGAAATTGAAGTTGAATGTTTGTCTTTAATTTTGTTTTTATTGTTTTTAATTTAATTAGGTATTTTTTGAGGAAGCCCAAGAAGGTGAAGAAGAGCAATGGTCAAGTCCTTGTTATCAATGAGGTAAATTATCAGTCAACAATTTCATTTTAGTTGTATTTTTTTATCTATGAATTTTTTTGCATTGACTGTCTGGAACATGTTTGCAGCAGATGTTGAAAACAATATATTCAGCGATCTGTTGATTTTTGTTTCTTCGTATGTAGTTATTTAGTTATTTTGGTCTTGTTATGTTGCATTACGAGTTGTCCACTGCGATCAATATCATTTGTGGCATTTCTCTCATTAAAATTTAGATTTAGTATTGGTTATGTATTTAAATTTGAAGGGATTATTTATATTCAGCCTGAGTTATTATATCAAACATTTTTGAAGATTTCACCAAGATTTAGTAATGCTTGATGATTTCATGTAATGCGTATACTGACAAAGTTTTCTATGATAGAGCTAAAGATTATACTTTGTTAAGGATAATGAATTCCATCCAGATTATTAAGACTGCCACCGTCCCAGCCGAGCTTTGCAAGAGGGAGAGCACCAAACAATTCCACGATTCCAAGATCAAGTTCCCATTGGTTTTCAAGAAAATCAGACCACCATCCACAAGGCCAAGAAGCCTAACTTGTTTATGTAATGTGGTTGGGTGATGAAGTATGTAGGGTTTTTTCCAAACATTCCTGTTGTTTATCTATTAACCAGATTTTTCAATGAGGATCTTTAGACCATTGTTTTTGGTTCAAATGTTTCTGTTGGATATTATCCCTGTCTTTTTCAGTAGAATCGAACGAATTTATATCATTGTCAATCCTGATACCGTATTTGCTTGAAATTTATCATTATATCATTTTGGTCACTTCATATGGAGGATCAATATGCTCAAATTAGGGACGAAGGCAGTGGGTCTAGGATCCTCTCCATTTGGAAGAATAAATAGAGTATACAATTTAGAAATAGATAGACACAAAAAATAGATAGTGGGTCTTACCATTAAGTGAGTCCCACCATAATTAATTATTTTATTCTTTTTTCAAACTTTTTTGTGTCTTTATCTCGAAGAAATAGAGATGATTATAAATGAATAGGATATTAACTCAAGGCAGTGACTACGTTGTTGGATAATACTAGAACCCTTGTGAAAGAAGTTGAAATTTGGAAGTTCATTTGAAACTTTTAGTTTTGAATTTCATTTTCTATATTCTGTCATTTTCTCAGCACCAACTAAGATTTTTTTTATACAAACCGTGATTTAATAATATAAGGATTCATATATCCAGAGTGGACTCAGCCATAATTGCATCAAAAGTAACTTCTTTCCACACCTTATTGTTTGGCCAGTATACCAGTTCTTTTATTTTGTTTCTATTTGCATAAACAGCCTTAGCCCTATGAAAACTCTTAATTTAAGATTAATTTCAGACTGATGTTTCCAGCAATGGAACTTCAAATTCACTGAGCAAAATTGTTAAAATTTGATAGCTATGACAATGAAGTTCACATTCACTTTTGTTGAAGTTTATTCCTTGAAATAACAGTCCAGGGCAAAGATTAATTGCATTCATGAGTGCTTGCCACTGCTGCTACTAAACCTTTCTCGTCTCTGATCACTGCTCTCATACCCCGTTGGCCTTCTATAGATAGGTTAACATTGCTATTGGCTTTGACCATGTTTAGGTAAACCTTTTGCATTCATGAAGTTAACTACACTGACAATTGTGATGTAGATTTGCAGAGGTCTGTGGATATTATGCAAAACTGTGGATAGTATAGTAGAAGGAATCATCCATGGAATGTGTAGGACATGGATTGGACTCGACTATCTTGAGTCCGCAACTTACCTCAAAGCACAGTCAAAGTGCTGCAATCAGAAATCTAAGCATTTTTTTCCAAGTTGTTTCTCCTTAGCAGAGTTTTTTAAGAAAAAATAGATTTAATTTTTTCAGTGTATTTTGTTATCCCAAGAACAAAGACACAAAAGGGTATGTGATACTGATTAGATCTAGTAGGATTTGTCTTGTTATATAATTAAATATTCATTTTGTGGTGGTGGGACATTGAAGAATTCACGCTACTTGCATATCATGATGTTTCTTTCTATGTTTCTGTTCTTATAAAATGATTAAGTTTAGCAGTCACAAATTACACATGACAAAGTTTTCAAGGTAAAGTGATTTAATTAAACTTTCCTATATGATTCCTCTATCTTGACTTTGGGATTCTGTTAACTATCTATAAGCAGCCAACATATAAGAACAATTTTATATCGAGTGTTGACAAATTACGGACTGGGAAACATGCTTTATAGAATTCAAATTACTCATAATTCATATATCATGTTAATCATCATTATTCTCCAATACTCCAATGTTTGTCATTATAATGTCCAGTAAAGAGGCAGTAAATCAAGAAGAGTATAATTCTCTAATATTTCCATGTTTCTTGTAGGTCAGGTCATAGTTATATATGATATGATATGATACGTTTCTTGTAAAAATAATACACAAACAATTACATCCTTTTTGCATGCTGGCTGACATTACACTAAAAGATGTTTGCATTTCTATCAAAGAAAGTTTGAGAATTCATATGATAACAACCTCATAGATTAGGTCTAGCACTTTATGGTGCTGTATTAGTGCAAATTAAACTTCATTGAATTTTGCAGGCCTCGAACGTTATCTACTCTACTCTCTAGCTCTTTATGTGGCAACACCTTAATGAACTAAAATTTCTAATGCATGTGCAAAGAAAACTGTATTCTAGGAAAACAATTTCTCTTATGTTTATCATAAACATATATACATACACGTGTTTAAAAGCCTAGCTAGTGGCGTAAGAGAATTTTAAAAAAGAACAATTAAGTTTTTGACTATTCCCTCAAAAAAAGTTTTGGACTATAAACTTTCAATTTTTTTTCATTTCATTGCATTAATCAAATATATTAATTAGTGAGTCAAATCAAATATATCCTCTAATCAAGATGGAAAAATAAAAAAAATCATCCAAGTTTGTTACGGAAATAGATATACAGCTGCTAGTAATTTAATTAGTGTAACCCCTTTTTATTTGTCAATGAATTAAATATAAAAACACTATCAATCCATTCGTCAATATATATAAAGTATCATCCGAAGAGAACAAGTTGCGGGGATAGCTCAGTTGGGAGAGCGTCAGACTGAAGATCTGAAGGTCGCGTGTTCGATCCACGCTCACCGCATTTGATCCTTTTTTTTGTATTTTTAATACAAAACATAACCACTCACACGGTCCAAAAACCAAACTTAATAATCTATTCGTTTCAATCTTACTTCAACTTTTTTAATGACATTTTTGTCTCCATTTTCACCCTACAAATAAATTCAACATAGCCTGATGCAGTTTCAATAACTAAACCAAAAACCCTTCACATGACAAATATAAAATTCAAAAACTTGGACCCTTTGTCGAGACAAAGAAACACATGAACAACACATGTTAAGCTCGGTTATATAATTTACTTGAAAGAAATGAGACAACCCTTTTGCAATAATAATTATTATGTTAACACAAGAACAACACATGCCACTTGGTGTCTGAAAAAGTGGAAGATTCGTAGCCCATTCAATGGACACAAAATACCCCATTTTGGCGTCAACGTGATCTGCAGAGAGCATCGTATATAATGGATGTCTGGCAATATGCAATAGCTACATACCACACTTGAATAATCTTTTGAGGGGTCATGATCATTTTCAAACTAATCCCACCTTTTATAGCCCATGTTTACTTGCTTTATGCATGCATGTCCTGGTTATAAGTACTAACAAAGTATCTTGTCAAAAAAATCATAATCAAATAACACATTATGCTCAATACACTTTCCTTAATTTGTTGAATTTAAATAGATATCACTGTTTTAAAAATAAATTCCACTAAAGATGAATGTGTCTTGAATAAATGTGTTAAAAAAAATGCAATGCTAATATTTTTCACTTGGTGTTATAACAATTGAAGTGTTCAAACATTATTCCCTTTGTTCATTTCCTCTCGGTCTTAATTGAAAATATTGTCTATTTCATAAGAGGAGCATCGACCGTTAATATATAATGAGAGTTGCTACTAGGCGAATAGATAGATAGCTCAAAATCACTGTAGAAAATAAATGTAATTAATTTTGTATGAGAAAAAATATTACTGTTGTTTTACAAAATTATTCTTAATAAATGGTATGAAAAAGATAAATTAAGGAATTGAAAGAAGATAGAGTAATAAATAGTTAAAGATATAATAGGAAAAGTTACATTAATGCTTCATTGGTATTGTAAAACGAAATATAATTTGAGACAATTTTTTTCGCAAAGCGACGTATAATTTGGAACGGAGTGAGTATAATTATTCGGTTCATTCTACAATCAATGAATTGGTAAACTGTTGCACATATGTCAGTGCATAATTTTGACTTTTAATATTTTTAATTATCTATTAACAAAAATTATAAAAAGTTGATATATCCAACATTTTTTATGTTACTATTTTTCTTTATATGTAAATAGAAAAATATTATGTTACTCATTTTGGAACGGAGGGAGTAAATGATATCTGTGACATCAAACACCACTTATTTTTTGTCCTACAAATTTTATTAAGAAATCATTTTATTCACTTGGAGCGAAAATATTGAGGATTTAGACATGAGAAATGTTTTTCACTCTTCATTTCATAAATTCTTGATGATTCATGTTAATGCATCATAAGTTTGAGAAATTTATATAATATAGACTATTGAACTTATGTTATTACCCTTTATGTTTTACTATATATCTCTTTATAACGTGTATTTTGATAAATTATATTCTATCGAAACTCTAAAATCCTTTGTCATTCTCGTCTCTTCATATTGTTAAAAAAGAGAACATCGATAACCAAGGCAATGGTAAGTTGAGGTTCTAAAATATAAAATTTCATACATTAGCAAATAAGTATTGGTACAATTTTTTGAAAAAACATCAAAGGACACACACAGTTATCTATTGATGCATTTTCAGCCTTCATTCGACCAACTTGTACTTGAGGGAACTATTTGCACGGTCACAATGTGTGCTAGTACTGTATTAGTACGCAAGTTTCTACCAACACTTTAGCTCATAAACAAGAAAGTAATTAATGAAAAAGAAAGTATTCAATGAGCTAACTTTTTGTAAGTACGTAGTTAAGGAACATGCATGATTTGGTATTGTGTAGACAAAAAGATCGATCGTGGACAAAGTTAACTCCACAAAATACTATTGGCTCAAACATACTTCCTCCGTCCCAAAATATAAGCAAAAATTGGTCAACAAAAGTTAATGTATTTGGTTCAAAATTTGTACCAAATACATCAACTTATGTTGACTCATTTTTGCTTATATTTTGGGACGGAGTAGTACGTTGTAGCCTTGCAGGCATATGACATTATCCCGTCTCCAAGTCGCTACAAAAAAAATCTATCTAAACTCAACTATAATGGTAGAAAAGTCTTTTAAATTAGGGGTAGAAAAGTCTTTTAAACAATAATTACACCTTAAAAGTTGTGACATTTTCTTATAAATAGGACCAAAATTTTTTTTGAAAATTTTCTTATAATAAGGACCGGAGGGAGTAATATAATGCCTTTATTCAATTTGGTTGACTTGTATATGATTAATTTAGAAGTATAATTTTCGGTCAGTCGTAGGATCACATAAAATGTCTTGTCATTGACATGGTTAAACTCTTGGTATGATCGTGGATGAAATACAAAATTTAGGGTTCTCTTATGATTATTAGCGACGAAACATTCAACTATTCATGTGTTTTGGTGTGGTTTAACCTTGTTATTAGTCTCGAGGTTTTTGTTTTTTGGTTTGATAGTTTAAATTTTTTGGTGTGCTTTGTTTTGTATAATTTGACAACTTCTGTACTTTTTTTTATGTGCTTTCATCACATGTTTTCATAGGTCATTTTTGTTCTTTCAAAAAAAACTTTGAGATGAGTTACTCCGTCTAATAACTTATCATTAACAATAAATTTCACAAATTCAATTGCTGGTTATAATTTTTATAATATATTAATGAACAAGCACAAAAAATTTTATATAACTTCAAAATTTGTATAAGGATCACCTTCCAACTAAATTTTCTCTCCTTTCATTCTTCCATCGTAGGGGGTGGTTTTTGGCTATTTTTGACATAAAATCATCGCTCAACGCTGTTTCTTTCTCTCTCTTTTTATTTAAATAAGTGGACATCCACGTATATTTACTTCTTCTTTTTTGTATTTTTTAAGTTTTCATTGTCTTAGTACGATGTTGTGTTTGTTAGTCGCCCTGAGCAGCGTTTGTTGGTGTTTCCATCTTAGTACGGTGTTCATTGGTTCATATTGATATATTCACTCAACTCATTACAAATCTGATGAAGACTTGAACGTCAATGTTGCAGATCCTGAAGCATGAATATTTCAGTTACTTTTATTTTGTCGTATTTGTAAGCATTATCATGCTGCCGTTGTATGCTATTAACCTAAGCGTTGCAAAGATTGTTTGCAGATTCACCTTCTTCATCAGTTTTAACAATATTGAATTTTTAGTAATCTATGTATTTATCCGATTTAAATGAATGAATATTTTTTTTAGTAAAAAAAATCTAACCATTGATATTTACTTATATTTTTAAAAGCTTATTATTTTCTTGTAAAAAAAAAAGCTTATTATTTGCATTCGTTAGAAATTATTTAATGATATATTAAATAGTCATGATGGACTATGCTATTGGGAATTCTCTTTGTATCCAAACAAGTATTTTACATTTTGGTCGCACTATTTTGACACTAGCAATGACACTATACCATCAACACTGCATGGTAATGTTCACGTCTGTGACACAGTTAATGACGTATAAATATCTGATTAGTTTTTTTAAGGAAAAATAAAATAAAATAAATCAGATATTTATACGAGTTCCTGTTAATTTTGTAATATTAGTTTCCTTTTTCACAACCCTTAAAAACAACGATGTTCAGACATTTGATTAATTGGGTTCATTACTTTATAAATATTCTGGACAGTTAATTTATATTTTTTACAACGGACGTTGTTAATGATATCCAAATATTTGATTAATAAGTTCTTTTGATATTGATTAACACATACCCTGTTATTCATTATGTGCATGGTTAATGACTTGTAAACACTTCATTAATTTGTTTTATGTTTTTTTTTGTTGACAAAATAATTTATTAACCACTTGTAAATAGTAATTATTTAAGGTCGTGAATCACACTCGGTTAACTTGTGATTTATAAAAAGAACAGAATGCAATTAGTGGTTAATGAACTTTATTTAAAAAAAACATATAATGAACTTAATTAACCAAATGTTTTGTACATTATTAACGACATATTTTTAGTGATAAAATATAGACTTAATTTTAATTTCGGATCACCCTATTTCACTTCCTCACAGGTTGGTCTGTCCATTTTAAAATCCCTAATTTTTGATATTTTTCCCCCTTATATGTTGGACTCAAAATAATGATGTGACACATTTTAAATGAAATTTCATAATATTCGAAGATGTAAGTTATCACCTACCATGGATTACCATAAAACCCTATAAAACTTCAATCTAAATATGATATATCAATATTTTTAAGTTCCAAAATATAAATATATTTTCTTTACATACAACATTGATGATATTTATTAATTTGTATGAAACTGGCAAATTAACTTATAATTTGAGACAAATATATTCTTACGTATTTGTGAGATGATACAATTAAAAAATTGAAAGTGACAAGTTTATTTTGGGACAAAAAATGGTCCAAATTTTTCCTATCAAATATACTTTTTCGGTCACATTTATAAACAAAAAACAACATTTTAGGTTCATTGAATAACTAATGTATTTTGTCATCATTGTACATTAGTCATTCAATGTATCTAAAAAATTGTTTTTTGTTTATAAATGTAACCGGATGAAGTAGCACCAGAGGCAATAATAACATTTTACTAAATTTTTAAACCGGTTTGTTTAACTATTACTATTGTTTATGAATTTTAAGACAAATTTTCAAAATCTAACTGCATATCTAATTCTAATCTATGCAGAAGCCATAATCCTCGTTGGTAAATTCATGCGACCTTGTACTGCTTTTAAGGAAGATCCTCTTATTCCACGTGGAGCTAATATCATGCTCTTTTTTGTATCTGCTATAACACCAGCGGTCAGCCACAACCCCCCACAAGATTCATTAATTTAATCACTACTAAAGATTTGATTTAATTAATTAATTAATCTCCCAACTGCATTAGTTTAATGCAATGCAATGCAAAAGGACAACCGTGTAAAATCCCATAGCACTCTATTGAATCCCAGTAACCCACATGTTAAAATTCAATCAAGGGTACTCAGGTCTTTTCCAATCTCCTTCCTTTGACCAATATTATTTTTTCTTCACACGCACCAGTAGCTTGTTCAAAACACCTTACCTCACTACTTTGCAAGTACCACTCAGTTACAAATCAGCTTCCTTCACAATTTCCCCTTCCTCACATTTTCCTAACATAATTAAAATAATTTCAGTTTCCTTTTTAGTAATTAATAATACTACATTAACCGTAGCAATAATTATAATCTTAATAATAAGAACAAGAAAAATTAAATGAAGATGGCATGCATGTTTGGATCGACTGGTAAACCCGACAAAATTACAAAGATATAAATTGTAGCTTTTACAAAAATCGTTGTTACTCATCGTCATTCTATCAATCTCACAAATCCAAACACGCACAATAAATACATATTAGTAGTTTTATAAGTACAACTTAAATGGTAAAAAAACGTAGAAATATAAGCAAAATCGCACGTTAAACCGACAATTCTTTGGTAATTAAAAAATGACCATACACTTAAACAAAAATACCGAAAATGTTAGGTTGGACGTCATGATCGAAGTTTGAACTCCAACACCTCCATGTTATGTGTGTGGATTTATAATAGTTTTGTCATTTCGTCTATCTATAAAAAAAAAAAAAGTAATAAATGAATAAAAAATGAAAAAAGGAAAGTAAAAACAAAGTGAGAGAGCAATAAAAGAAGGCGATAGTTGCAGAGATAGAAAGATGATTGATGAAAAATCAAAACGCATTGAAATTGAAATAGATACTGAAACTGAAAGAAAGAGAAAGAGAAAAGAAGAACGAGACACAACAAAGTGTGTCTGTGTCCGCGTGGGTTAGACTCATTACAGATAGAGATTTAGAGAGAGAAAATCCCAACACCTCACTTTCTCTCTCTACAACCAACCACCCTTCCATTTCATCGGAATCCTCTCATTCTAGATAGATTACTCTTCAATGGACCACTTTCCTCGCTCCACTCAACCTGATCCGTCTTCTCAATGGACCGGACCGGATTCTCAAACCGGTTTGGAAGGTAAACAAACAAACAAACAAACCATTTTCTTGTTTTTTTTTTTGTTGTTGAATGTGAATGAATTTTGATCTTGTTGTAAAATGCAGAACCTATGTGGCAATTGGGGTTAGGTGGTGGTGGTGGTGGTGGTAGTGGTAGTGGTGAAGATTCCTATCCACAACGACCTGATGAGGTTGATTGTACTTACTATTTGAGAACTGGTTTTTGTGGCTTTGGTTCTAGGTGTCGGTTCAATCATCCTCGTGACCGTGCCGCGGTAATCAAGTGTTTCATTTTCATGATTTTGTTGTTTCATAGTGTGATTAGTTTAACAATGTTTTGTTTTGCATTTTGTGTACATTGATTGTGTTTTCTTAATTTGGTAATATGTGAATGTGTTTGGTTTTAGGTTATTGGAGCTACTTCTAGGACTGTTGGGGAGTATCCTGAACGTGTTGGACAGCCTGTGTGCCAGGTTCTTTATATTGTTCCTTGTTTTTTTGGTAGTACTAAATATTGTGTTCAATCCGGTTGCTATTATACGCAAGTATTCATTTTTTTCAGGTTCATTGAATAACTGATGTATCTAGATTATGTACTATAGTCAGTCCAGATACAACAATTATTCAATGAACATGGAGAAGTAGTATGTGTTTGGAGCCAATTTATGTTTTTGTTTTTGATTGTCTTCATAGTCTGTGCATTTTGGTTTGTGTTGATTGTATCTGTTGATAACTTGAAATGCAGTATTATATGAGGACAAGATCTTGCAAATTTGGTGCGTCTTGCAAGTATCACCATCCGAAACAGACAGGAGCCGCTGATGCTAGCCCTGTTTCACTAAATTATTATGGATATCCGTTACGTCCGGTATGTTTATTTAATGTGTTAAATAAAACATGTTTTTTTGAAAATGGAAATGTTTTGATCTGGATATGAATGTTGATAATTATTAAAAATTAACAGGGTGAAAAGGAATGTTCATATTTTGTGAAAATGGGACAATGCAAGTTTGGTGCAACTTGTAAATTTGATCATCCAGTTCCTGCTAGTGTACAAATTCCAGCTCCATCGCCGGTTCCCCCGGTTTCACCTTTACATGTACCAGTACCTTCCCCATTGTATCCAACCGTACAGACTCCATCTGGACCTTCTTCACAACAAATTGGGGTACTGGTCGCAAGGCCACCTCTACTACATGGTTCGTTTGTTCAGAGCCCCTATGGACCTATGGTATTGTCCCCAACCATGGTTCCTTTTTCTGGCTGGGGTCCTTATCAGGTAGGTCAAGCCAAGCATTTCTTTTATATTGTTTAGTCAAATTTTGTGTGCATTCGTTGAAGCTGTTAATCGTTGAGCTCTTTGGTTCAGGCGACTGCAACAAGCCCTGTACTTCCTTCTGGTTCTCCAGCTAATGTTGGTTCCTCACAGCTTTATGGGATAACCCAGCTACCTTCACCGGGAAATGCCTATACTGGACCTTATCAACTTTGTGGTTCCTCAGTCGGTCCTTCAAGCAGAAGTCCGAACGAGCAGTCATTTCCAGCAAGTCCAAATCAACCAGAGTATCATTATTACTCTAAACCAGAGGAGCTTCCTTTTGCTCCATCTTATAGGTATCACAAACCACCAGACATGAGTGCACCAAAAGTGAATGCCGTCCTTAGCCCTGCAGGTCTTCCGTTACGTCCGGTAATGATTTCCTCTCAACCTCTTTGTACTCTGGTGCCTCTTATTCAGTTGTGAAATATATCTCCACGGTTCATCTTCCCTCTTCCACCTGGTAGAAAAAGAAGTTTTTTTGTTATTGCTTTGTTATTGATCTGTCTTTCCTCTTCAACAAATTATAATAGTTTTTGGTGATTAAAATAGCTATTGGCGAGGTATAACCAATTTGATTAAACTACTCATACATAGTTGGAGCCACTGTTCATAGAGTTCATGCTTTGATTATTATAATAAAATTTCTAGGATAGTGGGCTTTTGTGAGTTTGTCTATATTGTTATTTTTTGTGTTCATTTTGGGTTATTTCACAACTAAACTATCTCTATAATTTAGTTGAACGACCATTTGATGAAATTATGCATAAATGCCCATTGGACGAGTATTTTAATCATAGAGTTGGGAAATATTTGAGTTCTGTTAAATATTTCTGTCTGATACACTGTGATTGTACTCGGGGGAAGTTCTGTCTGTAAGGTCCTATTCAACATCTTTCGGTGTGGATATGTTCTCTGCCAGAGCAGGGAATAGTGTGTACTGTGTACAATAAACAGTTAAAACTTATCGTACTGCTTCCTTAAGTTTATAGAATGCTAACACAAAAAGAATCGTGATCGAGGTTATCATGTTCTGTTGCATAATTACTAGGGAATTCTCATTAATGTATTGATCATGAAGGGATACTTTTCCCCATATGTCCTCCTTAAGGTGATTTCTTGTGTCCTGCATTATAATTAGATCTGCATCCAATAGTGAGTTTTTGTATTTCATTTTTCCTTTTCAGCCTGCACATACTTCTTTCCCATATACATGGAAGTTTTTTTTTGGTATGTGAAAGTTTTATTTAATGTCCATTGAGATATTTTTTGCTTTGTTTTAATCATCATAAAATAAAAAAGGATACAAGAGAGATTTTTAATATGGTATGTATTTTAGATAATTTGTTTTTATAGCTATATACTCTTTATGGGGTATGATGGTCCTTAGAGATTTTTAATATGGTATGTATTTTAGATAATTTGTTTTTATAGCTATATACTCTTTATGGGGTATGATGGTCCTTAAAATGATACCAGGGAAAGAGTGTATAGCTATTAATAAATTAAGTTACATAACTGACAACCTTAAAAGATATTATACACGATACTGATCATATTTGTATGGTGTATATACAGTATATATATGGTATTGGGGCATATATACAGTTATATTCCTCAGAATTACCAGTGGCATTCAAATTGAGCTAGTTAATATCTCAATGGGCTTGTCTAAATTAAGTCAAGTTCTTGAAGCCCATTCATGCTCAATTCAAGTTTAAATTGATCTTATATACAAGGGCCTAATAAATAGCTTGTTAGGTTCACAAGACTTTGACTAATATACTGTAAAATTGTATATACGTTGTTATATTTGCCAACATTTTTTCACTGTATAAAATTATAAAATTCTTAATTGCCTACAATAGATTCATAATGGGCCCGGCCATGGTGGGAGCTATATCAGGTTACCTACCTTTTTAACTCACCAAAAGTGTTAGTTTCAATTTTGAATCAAGCTTCAGTCAAATTTAGAGTTTATTTGATAGAGTTATTGGACTGAGTGGAGCAATACCTTGAAAAAGTGTCACTTTAGTTTGAATTTGATTGGTGCATATTTATTCTCAATGCTGGGGTTTGAGCTTAGCTAAGATTCCTATACCAAGAGTTAGTTTTGCATGCGACTTAGTGGTTGTTTGGGGTAACCTTTCAGTTGGTACTCAGAGATATTCATCCCCATAAGGTAGAGAGTGGGTAGAGCGTGATTAGGTTTTATGATGGCCATACAGATGAAATTGGAAGAACATCTCTTACTCAAAATTCCCATGTTTAATCAACATTGTACGAAGTCTTGAGGACGGGTGTAACATTTCATGCGGTATTTGTAAAAGCATAGGTATTTTAGGTATTTTTTTGTAATGTGATTAAGTATTCTGTAAAATCTTATTATACTATTCTTCGGAAAAACTTTTTAAACTATTCTTTGGCCCCACTAAAGATAATTTATTGATCGGCCACTGTGTTGCTGACTCGATGCAGTGGGGATGGACTCTTTGCTGTTGTTTAAGAGTTGGTTTTATAGATCCAAGTCTTAAGAACTTGGTTGAAGAAGCTTAGATACCCTAAATATGCATCTCCCCTGGCATCCCTATTTTCCGTACTTGATCTAAACTCTTATGTGATATCCAACATAATTTCCATTTATGCTTTTTTGGTCTATTCTCTCTTAAACTCGTGATTTTGGCTTTTACAGTATTCCATATTCTTTACTTTTTCATATACATAAATTTTGATTTCTATCACAGAATGCCACTTTTACAGTTTTGCATTCTCTTTACTTTTTCATATACATGAATTTTGATTTCTATCACAGAATGTCATTTAGGCTAAATATGAATTTTTTATGTAATAGGTATGTTATTTGGGTTCGTGCGGAATTGCTTGCTTCTCAGTCACATATGCTTGAAATCTCTTGTTAGTGCTAAGAAACACTTGTTAAGCTCATAGTTTCTCTTATGCCCTGTCATCCGTTTTATCTCTGAATCTTATGTTCCCATGCTAGTTATGGCCAAGTTTTTTATATGTCCTTCCTGTAATTTTAGATTAGGTTTGCTTCTAGTTTTCCATATTATAGACAGATTGGAGTGCTTCCTGATTCTTTTGAATATGGTGGCTATTTTGAAACATGATAAGTCAGTCAAATAGTCCGTCCACACAGCTGTTATTGCTGTCTTTTTTCATCCATTAGTGTTTAGTTGGACTTTGGTTCAAGGAAACTATCTTAATATATTTTAAATTATTGTCACTTTATCTTTTTAAAAGACACACACTTAGGAATGTGAAGTTTGTTCAGATGAAATGCTATTCCAAACTATTATTCGACTGCTATCTTATTTCAAGCATCCAATGTTTGTGTTTGATCAGGGGGCAGCACTTTGCACTCATTACGCACAGCGTGGTATATGCAAGTTTGGTCCTGCATGCAAATTTGATCATCCTATTGCACCACTGAGTTACAGTCCATCTGCCTCTTCCCTGACAGATGTACCAGTTGCACCCTACTTCGTGGGTTCATCCGTTGGTACTCTTGTTCCTTCATCTTCTTCACCAGAGTTGCAGCCAGAACTTACTGCAGGATCCAACAGGGAGTCTGTTCCATCCAGAATATCGTCATCAGTAAGTACATCAACTGGATCAGTTGGCTTGACTTTGCCAACTGGTGGCCCTGTTTCTCAATCAAGCACTCGAAGTTCTAGTCCTTTAGCACCTGCCAATACCACGACAAGTAGCAATGTTTCTCACCCCTCAAGTTAAGAAATGTGAATGCATACATCTTCATTACTCCTTTTTTTTATCCCAATTCTTCAACCAAATATCATTATTCAAGGAGGTCGTCAAATAGGGTTTTTTTTGTTCTCTCTCCCAGTTATCCCAGTTCCACAGTCAGATCTAGCACACTTCACACTGATTATCTTTATGTTCATAAAATCTTTTTGTGGCCATTCCTTTGATCTTGAATAAACCATGGTCAACCATGAGAACTTTAGCAACCCATACAGCCGCCTTGCTTTAGAATAACTCCTAAAGAATCTGCAATTCCATTGTGCACATGTCCATCCACATCTCCAATTTTTGGAGTCTGTTGTGCTCATTTATGTTCCAATCTTCTTCATATGAGAACATTCTGTCCAGATTTTCATTGACCATGTGTTTAAGCCTCTTCCACCTGAACCCTTTTTGAATTAGGTAGCAATTTTCATTTCTGTTTTGGAAGTCCTATTCAATACTTCCCAACCTGTATTTAATATTTATAGGGTTTACTGTTGAGAAATAATCAGGAGACTGCAATGAGGCTTCACATTGTTATGTTATATGGTTTGTAATTTTTGGATACACAGTGATGTTGTGACATTCAAAAGCTTGACTTGGTATTTGAACTTATTACGGAATACGTATATGAAGAAACACATTTAAATTATCACATTTTAATATATGTATTAACCTTTTTTCATCTTTTTCATCCCTTTTCTTAATTGATCAAGCTTTAGTCTTAGATCAGATAATTGTATAACCAAATATGTAGATTTTGTTTGGAATTTAGGAGGGGAAGGAAAAGGGAAAGGGAGAGTAGAGTAACTTCTCATTTTGTTGAGAACATTTTTGAAGGAGAGGGAAAAAGAATGCTTATGATGATATTATTTTGTTGAGTACTATAAAAAAGAGATAATTTGACGAATTTGTTAGACATCTTAAAAACTCTCTTTCAAAACATTTTTATGTTCCCATGTTACTGTTATAACTGGATTATTAGATTCACCATCAATGCCAAACATGCAATTCAATTTTATAATACTCTCAAAACAAAGGAATCTTCTGTGAGCAATATATTATGGTTGCAGGCTACTGGCTATCATCACAATCTATCTCTCTTCTGTTTGCAGTGTGCTTGTAGCATGAATTGTACCCAATTTTTTTTTTGGCAACTAGCTTCAAAAATAAAATAAAAAGATTTATACACCATTCTATCAACATGTTTCCGTCCGTACGCATGCTCATGTATCTATCAATATATCTATATATAAATAGTATGGTGGAGGGTCGCTTTAGAAATATATGCATCTCATTTATATATTAATTAAGAATTGTATAGTAAATCTTTGGTAGCTTTAATATCTGTTTTCTTCTTTTAATAGACCCGTTATCATTAAAGGAATTGTATAGTTTGAATATAAGTTGTACGTAGTAGTAGTATAATAACAATAATAGATTAGAGACAGAAATGAATATCATATAACATGGTCGAATACATATGAACTTCCTTTGCGTGAGAGACAGAACTAGAAGTCTACTAGTGGTCCTGCCTTCTTTTTCAACATTTTATAATAACCACAAAAATTCACACCATGTGTTCAACTCATTCAATTCATTCATTAATCAAATTAAAAGAAAGAAAAAGACTTGCAACTTCTTATAGATATTAGACCAACGTAACAACGTATTAAGTGCATGCAGATGATTGAATGCAAATGTACACAAAAAGGTAAATTTTCAACACACCCCTTCAAAAATAAAGCCACTTCAATAAAGAGAGCTCAAAAAAGATCTAACAGTCTCCACAACTGTTTGCAGATGATCTTTGTCCTCAGAAGAGTGAGTATCCCATTCCCATGTCGACATCGCCGAAAGGAGAGTATGAATGAGAAGAATAGGTAGTTGAAGAAAGATCTTGAGTTGTCATTAGTCCATAACTTGGACTTTCACTCCTTGGTGGTTTGTTAAAAATAGCTGAAAGTTCATTGTAATTGCAATCCCATAATCCTTCACTACAATCACTTGTGTTAATGTTAAATGCTTCTTGAGAGAATGGAGTGTAGTCAAAAAATGATTGACCATGCATGAAGTTTGTTGTGCTAATGGAATCAACAACGTTTTGCTGTTCACTTGAATCACTTACATTACTCCTATGATCAAAGTTTGAATTGTTGGTGTTGGAAATAGGTTTGAAGCAATTAAGAGGGACAATGCTTTCAAGATAGCCTGAGTTATTATAATCATTAGAGAATAACAAATTGTCATTGTTCAAATGAGAACAATTTTGTTTTTCAATGTTGGAGATTGAATTAGTATCAAGCTGAGAGAGGCTATTTTGATTGGTAACTGGTTGTGTTTTTTGAACATCCAAAGGAGCAACAACAACATTGTGAAAATTGGCATCATCTTCATCATAAGAAGAAGGATATATGAAATTTGTTCTAGCATTGCTACCTTTGATGGAAAGAGCAGCTCTATCATAAGCAAAAGCAGCTTCTTGAGCAGTATCAAATGTTCCTAGCCAATGTCTTTCTTTTGTTGCAGGATCTCTAATTTCAGCTGCATATCTACCCCAAGGCCTTCTCCTTACACCAAGAAACTTACCTGGTTCTGCTTGCTTTCTTCTGCCTCTTTTTTCGCCACAAACCGATGTGTTTCGTTGAAGTAGAGATAAATTTATTTGGATTTGATTGTGATGATGATCATGTCCTTTAAGGGAAGTGTTTGAGGTTCTAGAGGTTGACATGGTTATGAAAATGGTGAGAAAGTGTACAAGGGAAGAAAAATATGACAAGTGAAGAGGAGAGAGTAGAGAGCACAGAATAGAATGGAAGTTGTGGCAAGTCTTTTAAAGACACTGACTTGATCATTGAGAGATGGAAAAGGACATTTTGTAGATGTCTTTTTTATGAAACATATCTTCCCTTTTCACCTATGTTTGGAATTTTTTTTAAGATTAGTTCCACTTTTTAGTATTGTTGTATTTTTTTTTAAAAGCAAAAATATACTCCAACCGGTCCTTATTATAAAAAACAAAACCAAAAAATATCAAAACCAACGTGATCATTAATTAATATAACTTTTTGAATATTTTTACAAATATACTCTCGTAAAAAAATGTGAAACATTAAATACACCCACTAATACTAAAAAGAGAAACATTAAATGAAAGGTAGAAAAATATTTTAAGCTATAATTACACCTTAAAAGTTGTGACATCTTCTTATAAATAAAACAAAAAAATGTTTTTGAAAATTTTTTTATAAAAAAGAATGGAGGGAGTATCTATTACAACAGCAAGCTAAGAAGAAGAAAAACCTATAGGAAAATTCCACCTCATTCTTATTAATTTTTAATAAGAAATTTATAAAATTATAGTTTAATGAGACTACTTAGTAGTTGTTCACATGCTATCTTAATAAAGTCAAAAAGGCTAAAATGCTAGGCTTGCTTCCTATAATTTCCAAACACAAAAAATGAGGTTAAATTCAACACAAAAAATGTGTTTTCTTTTATACAAAATGTGTTTTGATTTTTTTTTTAAGAAAAGACATTTTACTTGTCACTGATAAATATACAAAAAAAAACACAGGATAAGAGTTTGTCATTGATAAATATAAAAATTTATTATGATTAAGTATATATATTTTAATACCTTTATTTTTTTTTAATTCATTTGTATTTTTTCAACTCTAAATAGTTTTTTTGTTTATAGGTCCACAAAATTGATGCTATTAAATTTATGAATCATATTGTATAGTTAATATCGTGTGGATATGATTTTTGTTGAAAAACTCTTTACGTATTAAAACAACAAAAATATTTTACGAGAGTATATTTGTAAAAATATTCAAAAAGTTATAAATACAATTGTCAACTGATGTTATTTATATATTTTATTAACACACGAATGTTACATATATTTATCTCCTTAGTTGTGCAAAATCAATGTACCACATTTAAAAACAAACAAAATTAAAACCATGACTAACAATGACATATTTTCTACTCCCTCCGTTTTTAAGATACATGTCACACTCAACCACTTAACACATATCAATGAACAACGTAACTTGATCGTTAATATCTTTAATTAACTAAAGTAAAAAATTATAAGAATTTAATATTTTGAAAATATTTATCGAGACGAATCGGACAAGATCGCAGATGCTAACATTTGTATTTATATATTAATTAAAAAATATGGTCAAAGTAAGTCATGTAAATAGTACACATTACAAAAATGCGACATGTATTTTAAAACGGAGAGAGTAACAATTAATCACAGATAGAATTATATGTGCGATGCACAAGTTCTAGTTAAATATCAAACCAATCAACAACACAAGGATTGCTAGAGATTGGCCAAACACATACAAAGTATTTTTACTATTATTGTATAATTTTACACGGCCATAACCAAATAAGTGATTAAACATCTAATTTTAACAATTGAAATACATAAGGAACTTATAATCGACGCAATTGAAACACTTAGGCTTTGTTTGCGAGTATTGAGGAGAGGGGAATGAAAGACTTGGGAGGGAAGGGAGAAAGGAGGGAAAGTCTTCCCCTTGTTTGAGAGTTAAAAAACCAACAAGGAAATGAAATGGAGGGCTTATGTGATAATTTTACTATTTTACCCTTTTTTTTATTAATGCTCCTTGTCTTCTTAAAATTATTTGACTTTTTTTTTACCAATATTATAACAAATCTTAAATATATGAAAAAAAATTAAAAATCTGTAGTTTTTTTTATAATTTTATTAAAAAATTGATACAATAATAACAAATTACTTTCATATATATATATATATATATATATATATATATATATAATATATATATATATATATATTATATTTCCTATTATTTCATAACAATTCATTTATTTTGGGTATAAATTTCGTTATTAATTTTAAAAAGATTAAAATTGTCAATTTGTATGTTTAACCCCCAAAACCCCCCAATATGAGGGAACTTTGAAATTGGACCAAATAAGTCATTCAAAACCTTTCAAAACATTTCCTTGTTTTCTTTAAACTCTCAAACAAGGGTTTATCTCTCCACAAGCCATCCCTCCCCTCCCCTCCCCTCCCCTCCAAAACCCAACTCCCAAACAAAGCCTTAGGGTCCGTTTGGTTCAACGGAGGGGAGGAGAGGAGAGGGGAGGGGAGCGGAGGGGACGAAACGGGAAGAATTTTAATTAAAAATTTGTTTGGTTCACATGGGGAGGGGAGGATTTTAAAATTAATTTATTGTTTTACCCTTAAACTTAATTAAATATACGATGATGTTTGTTTTTACATATAACAAATAAAAGTGATAGATAACATGAAAATAAAAGTTGTTACAAGGATAATATAACTTAATAATAAAAGTTGTTACAAGATAGTATAACCTAATAATAATAAAAGTTGTTACGAGGATAATATTGAGATTTTAAATTAATCTAAGGATAATTTTGGCAATGTAATAAAATTTTAAAGAGATCTCCTTCCCCCCTCCCCTCCCCTTCTAAAAATTGAATGAAACACATCAAATTAAAAATATTTCCTCCCCTCACTTCCCCTTTAAAACTCTCGAACCAACCAGACCCTTAAGTTCGCATCTCAAATTCAATTGCTAAAATTAGATGGTTTCTACTTAAGTTCCTTATACTTCTAGTGTAAGCCTCAACTTATTATGACACATAGTTCAACTCAAACATTAAGATTACGATAACGGACTAAGAAATATGATTGTAAATACTGGATCTCAAAGAATGCGAAATTGCACATTCGTTACGTTAGTGACTGGAAGTGTAATTAAGTTGTTTTATTATTATTATTATTATTTTATTTTAAGTTCAACAACTGTGCCTTGAATTTTTACAGCTGTCGCTTTCTTCGTAGTTACAACATTTGACACTTAAAAAATGTGTTATTTTTCTTATGAGAAATATTAACGAGGGTCTCTAAAGTACTTTTAAGGATCATAAGTAATAAATATTAATGAAAATACATGTAATCAATGCATTAAAAAAACAAAATATTTGAATTTTTTAAAAATAATTACTTATTTTAATGCTTAAAAAGTGTCCCGATGACACTCACCATTTTTTTAACGTGCACAATAACTTATTTAGTCCTGTAACAATAGACCTTTTGCTTTAGTTTTTGAATTCAGTAAACAATGTAAAACTTTATTTTTGAGACTAAAGTAAACAATGTACTAAAATTTAGTAAGCCAATTATTGCATCAGAGGTATATATTGGGATTTGACAAGGATTGACAAAATTGAATCTGGTGTATCTTAGGGTCATTTGTAAAAGGCCACAAGCTGAATAGTTTATGAACAAACTACCAGGAATTCTACCTGGTAAACTATGTACAAGTGAGTGAAGAGACAATAGTGAAAACGAAATATATACTAAAAAAATGTCTTGACCCTATAAATATTGTTTTTTTTTTAAGGAGACCCTATAAATATTGGTGTCATTTTGTTACATATGTATAATGAAATCTAGCATAATATATCTACCTGTTTCAGCTAGGCCTGCAGATGTTAATCTGATTATGGTTTTAAGAGAATGTGTTGTGTGTTGAATAAATAAATTTTGTAGAATTGATTTTGATTAATAATAAATTAAACATAAAATAATTTATCTTTAGATACATATATGTAAAATTGAGTCAAATAATAAATTTGAGGCTTGCCTTTGATGGAAACCAATGTTTTAAAATCGGACCGGAGATTGAATCAGTAACAATTCTGAACCATAATTTAATTATTTCAATCGATTGAATGAGATGACTAGTAAAAAAGAAAAATGAACCGTTTGAATTAGGGGTGTTCGCAGTGCGGTTTGGTTCGGTTTTGAAGCTAAAAATCATCCGAACCGTAAGATAAAAAAACATGCGGTTTGGTTTGGTTCGATTGACTTTTAAATTAAAATCCGAATCAAACCAAACCAAACTAATGCGGTTTGATTTGGATCGGTTGATGCGGTTTTTTCGAGACAATACAATTTTTTTTCAACATTAAAAAACAAGTAAAAAATATATTTTCAACAATGTTTTAAATTTCATCCAACGTTACAATTTCATTTTCAATTAAAAAATTTCCCAACTACATAGACCAAATTTAAAACGTGAACAAAAAGTAATCATATTTTGTAAGAAATACAAAAGACTAAGATTTTAACATTCACTAAAAGTTCAAGTAGCATATGAATACACTTTTGAAATAAAATGCAAGGAAGAAACTTATCAAGAGAAAAAATATGTCATTTTATAAAAGTTTCCATTGAGTTTATATAAGTATTGGTCTAGGTGACATATGTTTGCGGTTTGGTTTGATTTAGTTTGGTTGGTAAAATAAAAACCGCAAACCATGCGGTTGGGTAGAAAAATGATCCGAATACATCCGAACCAAATGCGGTTTTTTGCGGTTTTGGTTTGAATTGGTTCGGTTTGTGGTTTTTTTATTGGATTGGTTCGATTTTGAACACCCCTAGTTTGAATTAGAGTTTAAACCGGTTCAATTAAGTTCGATCCTATTCTAAGATATTGAAAACCGATTGCGCTTGAACCGACTAATCCGCTTCTAAAAATACTTATGAAAACTCAAATCCTAACTTAAGGTAAAATTCTTTTTGGAACAAAAACTATTTTCAAAATTTAAACACTCAACATACGTTCGATCGGTTCTATTTTATGATTATCAAATCACTTTTACCTTTTTCGTGTAAAGAACATATTTTTACCACTAGCAAAAGAATCCAAATATAAGGTAATGATTAGTTTATTTTGGGATAATTTCACTCGGTGACTAAAAATTTGGTGAAAACACATTTTATGCTGGAATCAACCCAAGGGAAGACCAAAAAAGAAAAAAACAAGTGCATGGTTTTGTCATATACTGTAAATCTTTGAATGTGGAGGTACTACTACTTATCTTAGGCCTTAGCATGCCATTTACCAGCTGCAAATAATAATATGTATACATGTGACACTTTTAATGCAAAATAATCTATCAATTACATTGAAAGATTTTGTTTGTTTCATGATTTTCAAAGGGAGCAGTTATAATATTTACCTCTGTCCAGACAGAAAATTATCCAAGAATTGAATGTTTTCCTGGCTTTGCGTCATGGATTTGAAAAGATTATAATACAAAATCAGAATAAGGTTACATATTGAAAGGACCACTTGTTAATTGTCCCACATATGATTTGCATGATGATATAGAATTTTCAAATCTAATAATTTATGGATATTTATCTCTTTCACAGAACTGATAGTATACAATACAAGTAGTAGTAGCTGTTTATGATCTTAATTAGCTCTTCACTAAGCCCAAATGCCTTATTATTTAATGATGATGAAGTTGGTTAATGAAAGGGTCAACAACAACTTAAAATTAACACCGAAGCTAGCTCTTTGATGCCGTAAGATAAGATATTCTCTTAACTATGCAAAACATGTATAATCAATTCGATACAAGAGCTTATAAAGTGAGGTATGACATTCTTTAAAAAAAATAAAAAGTGAGGTATGACATCACTTAATTATAACCACTATTCACTTACATAACAATTAACTAATATGCTTGCGTTTTAAACCGGTAGTTTAGTAACAAAAAAAAAACCGGTAGTTTATCTTATGTAAGATCTTGTACAAATGTTCACAGGAACTTATGTAAATTGTTTAAAGTTTAAACTATGATCATATGTTATTTTTAGCTTCTCCAAATAGTTTATCGTCGTAAATTGTTTTAAGATCCTAATTCATCGTGGTAATGTAATAGCAATTTATAAACTAGTACTTTTTTTAGTAGCACTATTTTTGTTAAGGTGAATAAGCGAGACGTCAAGGTCTTAAAAAAAAAATAGTGTTCGAGATTCGAACACAAACTTCTACATGTTTAATGCAACGCTCATATCAACCAAGTTAAACTCATAAAGATATGTAAACTAGTCGGTACTCTAGACTCAATTATAATAAGTAAAAAACAAATAAATTTGTTAGATTCAAATAGGCTAAAATATTAAAAAGGTCCCTGCAAATATGTCTCATTTGACTTTTGGTCCTTGTAAAAAATTTTTTTTGATTTTCGTCCTTGCAAAATATTTTGTTTTTTAAAATAGTCCATGGGCCCATTGAAGCTGGGCATAAGTGAAAAAAAAAAGTCCCTGCAAATATGCCTCATTTGACTTTGGTCCTTGTAAAAAAAATTAATTTTGTTTTTCGTCCTTGCAAAATATTTTGTTTTTTAATTTTCAACTGCCACACAAGCTGCCAATGGGTCCAGGGACTATTTTAAAAAACAAAATATTTTGCAAGGACGAAAATCAATTTTTTTTTACAAGGACCAAAAGCCAAATGAGGCATATTTGCAGGGACCTTTTTAATATTTTAGCCATTCAAATATAAGCAAATGTCAATTAATCTATCTACATTCGTTTTTTTAGAAGATCTATCTGTATTTCTTGTTATTATTTCAAAAGTACTCTTGAATTAATTATTTGACATTTGATTAGTAAGTGTCTGGATGGTAGGAGTAGGAGAGACAAAACAAATTTGAGTTTTCTAATATAAATTTAACATAAATGGTTGGAACACTTTCTTTAACACTTACATCCTCCGGTCATTATTATAAGCAAAAATCAGTATTTTAGATTCATTCATTAAATGATGTGTGTGATCTATAATAAAAATCATATACATCATTAATTGAATGAATCTAAAATGTAGATGTTTGCTTATAATAGTGATCGGAGGGTGTATATATTATTAAGTGAAATTTATGCGGGTCTTATAATTTCATACAAGACCAATTTCATAACTGTGGAACCCACATATATATATTTCCTCTAATAAGAGAGTGATGTTAGAGTGAATGTTGGAACAAAGTTTAATAAGAGTAGTAATTTTATAACAAAATCATTAATGCACGTGAAAGATTGAAGAAAGTCTACTCCCTCCGTTTTACATTAGGTATTCCATTTGATTTTTACACGGTTATTAAGAAAATGATTAATAATGTTGATTTTAATGGAAAAATATTAGTTATTTACTAAAACACTCTTATTAATTATAGTCAGTGGGGTAATTATAAATGATTGAAATACAATAAAAAAATAAGGTGACAACTTGGGTACCCATCAATAAAAGGTGGGTAACACAACTCATGCTGAGTTGGCACCAATCAAATTATTTGTTTGTTTTCTATTATTTTTAATGTTATATAAATACATTATTTTGATTGGGCCAACTCAACATGGGTAGTATTACCCACCTTTTATTGATGGGTAAACAAGAATTTCCCAAAAAATAATTATTGTTTTACTGATTAGTGGAAACAAATAATGATTATTTTATTGATATTATAAAAAAGACAAATAATTTGAGATAAAAAAAACACCTTAATACGAGACGGATCAAGTATTAAAAGACTTCAATGAGTCTTATAATTAAGGAGTAAGAATACAAATGTCTTGTAGGCATATGACCTTTGAGCAATTTTTAACAACAAAGTCGGATAATGAGAGACATGAAAGTTGATCTTCAAAATCCAATAGAAAGATTGGATAGTCAAAAAGGGCAACGAAAAACTTAACTGAAGCATGCAAATTGATTTGGACTAAACTGCTCCACAAAATAAAAAATCTACTGGGCCACACTTTTATCGATTCACGGCTCTTTTATACTACCTCCGTTCCTTTTTAATTGTCACATTTTGACATTTTACACAAACCAAGACAAACTATAAATGTCACTACTTTTGATACAATAATTTATATTTTTACTATAATCACCTTATTCATTTAATATATCATCTCATATATTTCTCTCCATAATAAATAACTAAGGATAATATTGGTAAAACAATATTTAAAGTTGCATTGAACTTTGAAAGTGACAGTTAAAAAGAAACAAAAAATTTCTTCAAAAGTGACAATTAAAAAGGAACGGAGGGAGTAACATAATTCTGTTTGTACAACTTTTTTTTTTTTATAATTTTTGTGATAATTTTTTCTCTTATACTCACATTATGTTTTTACTTCCTCTTTATATTATTTTGATTTTTGTATCATTACGTCATTTTCTTTATAAATTATAGTTGTATCATAAGTTGTCATTGAAATAATTGTTCAAATAACACAACTCTAATTTTAATCTCCTTGGTTAGTCTACAAAACCATTCCATATAGCATTGGAAATAGGATGTCGTAAATCATGTCAAAAGAGTCAAAGCCGTTTCATTGTTTTTAGCATATATATCTGCTGGTGTCATCATTGATTTTCTGTTAATATTCTTAAATTTATCATCCGATGACTATTATAAACAAAAATTTACATTTTAGATTCATGTAATTAATGATGTATATGGTATTTATTATATAAACCACATACATAATTTAATAAATGAATCTAAAATGTTAATTTTTACTTATAATAGTGACCGAAAGATGTATAAAATTATGTTCGAGTTCCACAAGAAGTATAATTTAGATTGAGCTCATGAACTCTAGTTAAAACAAATTATTTAGATCATAATCAGAGCAAACATTTATCCGACTTCACTTAAATTTATCATCCGGTCATTATTATAAGCAAAAATTTACATTTTAGATTCATGGAATTAATAATGTATATGGTATTTATTATATAGACCACATACATAATTTAATAAATGAATCTAAAATGTTGATTTTTACTTATAGTAGTGACCGAAAGATGTATAAAATTATGTTCGAGTTCCACATGAAGTATAATTGAGATTGAGCTCATGAACTCTAGTTAAAACAAATTATTTAGATTTTAATCGGAGCAATCGTTTATCAAACTTCACTTATCTCTTATCTAAACTCCGGAATATCATGATTTTTCTCTAAAAATCAAAGGATTAATACAAAAACATCAAATGTTTAACATTTTTTAGTCAAAAAATCAAATATATAACATTTTTATAAAAAAAAAACTCCTATCCCATTTTATTGGACTCTCTAAAATTTTGATTGTATTAAGTTATTTCATTATCACTTTATCAATATCTTATTTTGTAATTTTCTCTCAAAAACATATGTTAACTAATTTACATTTTTATAACTGAAGTATACACAATAAATTATATAAAGAGTAAATTAAAAAACATTATTAATTATTAATAAATTTAATATATTATCCACTTTTCTTTTTTAAGCAAAAATTAGAATGCAAAAGTAACGAGTTAGGATCCTCTCCATTTAGTGTCCTCTTCATTTCTTTTATTTGGAGAGATAAAAACACAATGAAGTTTGAAAAAAAATATAAATAATTAATAGTGGTGGGACCCACTATCTATTTTTTTTTTTTGTATCTATCTCTCACTAAATGACATTTTCCATGTATTTTAAGCAAATGGGGAACATCTTTACGAGTTAGGATCTTTTCCATTTATAAAAATAAATGGAGAGTGTCATTTAGAAAGAGATACACACAAAATATAGATTGTGGGTCCCACCAACAAATGAGTCTCACCATCATTAATTATTTTTAAATTTTATTGTATATTTATCTCTCCAATTAAAGAAATACTCCCTCCGTCCCTTTTTATATGAGTAGTTTACAAAAATCACGTGTATTAAGAAAAACTGTTGGAGTAAAAAAGTTGTCACAAATGTGTGTGACTATTACTCCCTCCGTTCATTTTTAATTGTCACTTTTGAAGAAAAAATTTGTTCATTTTTAACTGTCACTTTCAAAGTTCAATGCAACTTTAAATAATGTTTTACCAATTTTATCCTTACCTATTTATTACGGAGAGAGAAATATATGAGATGATATATTAAATGAATAAGGTTATTATAGTAAAAGTATAAATTATTGTATCAAAAGTAGTGACATTTATTAATTGTCTTGGTTTATGTAAAATGTCAAAAAGTGACAATTAAAAAGGAACGGAGGTAGTACTAGATTACCCTTAATTAAATATATATTTAATGTTAACTTTTTCATATACCAAGACAAATTGGTAGTATTAATAAGGGGTATATTTAGAAAAAAAAAAGTAATCAATGCATCTAGGAATTTGTATATGATCTTATATTTATGGACAATTTTTTTTGTAAACTATTCATATAAAAAGGGACGAAGGGAGTAGAAAAGATTCAAAATGAAGATGATATTGAACTCGATCGTCACCGAAAAATAACACATTGCAACAACCTATCACATATCGTTTGCAGTACTACTATAAATACTATTAAATGAAAATAAAAATGAGAGTTTGCGGATTGCCAATATCAAAGAAAACTATAAAGAAGATGATTAACAACTACTAGTATCTCTTTAAAACAATTTTTTCTATAATAATATTTATTGTTGGTGTTGTTAAAAAAAAGAATTTATATTATATTTGTTATATATTTTTTTTTGAGGGATTATGTTTGATATATTGTTGGTATCACTGAAATAGATAAACATGATTTTTTAAGTTTGCTGTAATTTGAAATTCACAAACATGTTGATTACTAAAAGAAAGTTTAATCTAATTGATCTATTAGTTCGCTAATCTATTTAAACTTAGATCACATTGCTTACTTAAAATGTTCATATGACATAAGCTTTTAAACAGACTAGCAGACCTTATCAGACTTTTAAAAGGTCAGACTCAGGCCTCAAAAGTAAGTCTATGACAAGCCGCAGGCCAGACTTAGGCCTTAAAAAATTTGGCAGGCCAGACCTAGGCCTTGCAAAGCCTAGCTCGACCTAACCTATTCCCACCCCTAACCGGAAGCAATCTTGATGCATGTGATATGAGATGGAGAATGCGGTTTTCGTAAGTGACTCACAAGTCTTGGTAATTCTCTATATTTTTTTTTGACAAAATTAGTAATTCTCAATTTATTCCCATGGTAGAGGTGTATCGGAGTTTAGTACTCCCTCCGTCCCTTTTTATAGGAGTAATTTACAAAAATCACGTGTATTAAGAAAAGTTGTTAAAGTAATTAAGTTGTCTCAAATGTGTGTGACTATTACTAAATTACCCTTAATTAAATATATATTTAATGTTAACTTTTCATATACCAAGACAAATTGATAGTATTAATAAGGGGTATATTTGGAAAAAGAGTCATTAATGCATCTAGGAATTTGTATATGATCTTATATTTAGGGACAAAATTTTTTTGTAAACTACTCTTATAAATAGGGACGGAGGGAGTATTATTTTTAAGTTATCTTTACATTAAGTTTAAGGTTAAGTTTGTTAGACAACGAAAAAAATGATTGCTCATACCTTTATTAGAGTGGTCATTTCTTGGGCTAGACCCTTTATGTTGAGATTGTTCCTACTTTTTTTTGAAGGAGGAAGATTTGTTCCACCTTATATTAAACTTAATTTTATTAATGATATGAATTAAGTTTATTTAGAAAAAGAAGAAGAAATTAGTATTCCTTGGGTCTCAATAATTATCACATTTAATTTGCACACGAATAGTCAAAGAATGAGTGTCATTAATTTTCACTTTTTTCACCTTGCATTTATCATAATAGTGAATACATCCATAATTAACAACGATAGTCTAATAATAAAACTATTATTTTTCTTTTATTTATATTATTTTCTTAGTTTGATTGAAACAAATAAAGTGTGACAGTTACTATGGAAATGAAGAAGTGGCATATAGTTTAATGTAAATTTGGAGTGAACCACTAAAATTAAAGCAGTGGAAGTGCATAACAAGTAAAGTGTGACAGTTACTGTGGAAATGAGACTCAATTACCATGGTTTGATTAATTAATCATCGATGTTTCTTAAAAATGATTGGATATTGACTCTAAAGTCCCTTGACTCTTCCACTAAAGATTTCAAGGAGCCGAAAGATATCTTAAGCTTCTTCATTTGGGTCAATGTGAAAGTGTAACACAGGTTTGACATCATAACAAATACATGCTCCCTCCATAACAAAATATAAGCAAAATTTAACCATTTCAGTTGTAACTAATTATAAGCAAAATTGACTTTTTTTTGTCATATTTAAGGATAATATACCTGAAATACCCTTATTTTAATTTTTTAAATGCACACACGTTTAACAACAACACCTTGAAAATATACTACTGTACACCACAATTAATGAGGGCAAAATAGGTTATTTAACTTAAATTAAATAACACAAACCACATTCCTTAAAAAATGTGAATTGGTCAAATTTGCTTATAAAAAGTTATGGAGGGAGTATATAGTAAAAATTGATTTGAGATAAGGTATAATTAAATTTCAGTTATAAAGCTTGATCAATTCTCATCTTGATTTTGTATTTTCAAAAAGAAAAGAATCTCATCTTGAATTTGTGGTATTGAGTAAATGTACAAAACCTAAAATTGATATTAAAATTTATTCTAGATACAATAACGAGTTATCATCATGCACACATCAATTCCAATAGTGTCAGGTACGATGAAATGATCCAAATTTTACATTAATTAAAGATTATACTTAAATAAAATAAAATGTAGACAGTCACTGCCTTATAAATAGATGATTTTATAGTTTGAATTAGATAAAATGCTTAAGATAATTATATATCTTCAGTGAGATAGCATGGGATGGGAGAAAGATCAATATATACAAAGAATAAATATAAATCCTTAATAAAGTTTTTAGCTTTCCCCGACCTTGTATAGATGTGTGTCTCCCAAAATATAAATGTATACATGTTTAAATGAGTATAGAAACAAAATTGAATATTAAAGAAGTAAGCATTTTGAGTTTTCTTTTTGCCCTCCTAATTTTAGTTGTTCACTAATTGAGTTTACCATTTAGAAACAGGAAAAGGTTAGTCAAGGCACATATCAAAAGATGTGAATTTAGTTGGGTTGGCAAAGTACATTTTGTCAAGGTCCTTTACATATCCCTAAAATAGATGAAGTCTTTAGGTAAATGGCAACAAAGCCACAAAAAGGTAGCTTTCTCACTCACGCTATGTTTCTCAAAAAGAAATTCTTGGTTTTATATTTCTAAGTCTTTTAGGAATTAGAGGAAGATTATACTTTGTACTTAAACAAATGTAGTTTTAATCAAATGATCAGACACAAATGATTAATAAACTTTAATTAAGAATAAATTATTTTGACGAACCTGAATATTAATCTTGGTTGAAATAATTCCCGACAACATTTTACTTACTTTTTAATCGAACTTTGAATTATTAGAATCCCCTTTGTATGAGGATGAATGGTTAAAAAAAATGGTAATATTCTTTTAGGTAGGGGAATGGTTGGCATTCTCTTTGTGGTTTTCGTAAATACTAACTTTTATGGTTAGAATAGAATTTTGTACATTCTCCACAACAAATTCTTTTAAAATTGTTCAAGGACCTCCGGCATTTAGGGGAAAATGATGATTATGTTCACTTGGACTTTGACGGATCATAGACTAATGAAGTTTAAGTTACAAAAATGTCTTATTAACATGTCCCTTTTATCCACTTCAGCTCCTATCTGTTCAAATACCACACTTTGCACCCAAAGTTCACAACAGAATCTGTTTACTTAGCTTTTAAAATACTTTACTTTTTGGATTTGTTTGGTTAATAGTGTACGGAAAAATATTTCTAATTTATCCTTTATTCTTAAAAGTTATTAGGTCTAGCAACACCTAAACCTAATTTTTTCCCTCTAATTATAATGCATTAAATGCTAAATATTGCAACCCTAAAAATCTTCCCTCCACTCTAATTTCAAATTTGAATTTTGTTGCACATTTATTGTTATTTATTTAGTCAACCATGTAATGTTAACCTTTGGAAGTTACATAATCTTTGTATTTTCCTATGTGTACTAATGATATTCAAACCGTTCTTGGAAGTTACATAACAAAATTAGCATTGGAAATAGACATGCACATTAAATATCATTATTAGTGATGAATGCCTATGAGGAACACGAAAGAAATGAGCTTAATGGACAATTGATTTATTTCAAGTATTATATATATACACACACTGAGAATTATTTTGCCATAACAACAAAGATATCGCCTTTCACATAAGAGATAACCATGATGAACAGTCAATTTGCCATAAATGTCACAAAATTCTCCATTCACTGTCAAAGATGTTTTTTTCCCTCAAACGATGTTATCTTTATCTGCATTTTCGTTATCATGAGTTGAGGTTTTGCTATCTGTATCTGATGTCTTTCTTATGAATTTGGCTTTAACAGATGTGACTTTATGGGAATATGAACCAACAGATCTAGCTTATATTCATCTCTTGAGGCTTAAATGGCGTACCTATTCTTAAAACTTATTAGGTCTAACAACACCTAAACCTAAAAATCCTTTATTCTTAAAAGTTATTAGGTCTAGCAACACCTAAACCTAATTTTTTCCCTCTAATTATAATGCATTAAATGCTAAATATTGCAACCCTAAAAATCTTCCCTCCACTCTAATTTCAAATTTGAATTTTGTGTTGCACATTTATTGTTATTTATTTAGTAAACCATGTAATGTTAACCTTTGGAAGTTACATAACCTTTGTATTTTCCTATGTGTACTTGTCGATCAGACAAAAGTAAGTATTTTTAATATCGTCTCCACAGGGACTAGTGCGATATTCCAAGTCTTTCAACAACTGGTATCATTTTGAGTAAGGGTTTATAAGATTGTTTGTTATAAACTATTGGAATGTAAAAGCGGAAATAAAGACGACAAGTAATAGGACGTAAAAGCGTTGGGATCGGAGCTCGTCAATCTAGCCTCGAATATATTCTAATGATCATGCATATGAATTCTAGCTTTTTAGCGAAATTATCACGTATCACTCGACAATATCATTCGTGTCCAAATGATGTCGTGAGATCGATCATATCGTTTAATCGACGATTTCCCAATCTATTAAACGATCCTAAAGCTTTACGTTCCGACACTTTATGCGATTATCAAAACCCAATTTCATGTCTAGAATTTCTTATTTTGATAGAAGATTATTCTAAACCTAGATTCAAAAGTATTTGTCAATAACAATAAAATCAAGCATAAGAATGAAAAGCAAGAATAACTTCAATTATCACATAAGTTACTAGAATCATATATTTGCAAAATCAAAGATTACATCTAAGATATATTGAGTACCTCCAATCCCAACAAGGGAAGGTTAGTTGGTCATTGTCATGACAACTATACAAAAGTGGAAAGAAAGATGAAGATCCAAAGCTAAGTCTTGATTTCCCAAAGAATCTTAGTTAATCCACACTCCCTTCACTCTTGCTCCATGAAGATCACCTCTTTTAGCCCTACTTTCTGTCTAAAACTATAACCTAAAATAGTACTAAACTCTAATAATTATTCAATTCTGTGATGAATGGCTATAAATATAATCTGGTTTTTTCATTGCTCGCTGTAGCGACGGGTCTGGTCGCTGTAGCGATCGAAGCTTTCTTGGCCATTGGGTTTGCTCCACGTCAGCCAAACGGGGTTCAAACCGCCTTTGGTCGCTATAGCGACCTGATTCATCGCTGGAGCGATGTAAACTTGATTTCTCCCTGCCTAGGCGCGCTTGTAGCGACCAATCCTCCGCTGTAGCGAGCCAGCCTTTACATTTCTTCATGTTTCTTTGCTCAAATCATGTCCTGGCTTGCATTTTCCTGTACAAATGGATTGGGTAAGAAGTAAAAGCATAATTTGGCATTTGATCAGTGATTATGAGCTTTTCCTATGATAACTTGCAAAACAAGCTACTAAAGTGCTTAAATTAAATATTCATTTTAACTAATTTCTGGCACTTATCACTCTCCCCAACTTAAATCTTTGTTTGTCCTCAAACAAAGGACTCAAAAAAGGAAATTTTTACAAACCTAGGACTCAAGTACAATACAAGCAAAGAAATAAAAAGTTTTCAGATCGCATAATTCAAATGTGGACTTGCGCGGGCAAGTATGAAGTTTCTCATTAATCCAGATATATACTATGAATGTGTCATAAGTCCTAAACACAAAATTCATATCACACAATGCAAGTCAATAACATAATTAACAATGAACCACACCTAACACACTTCTTTGAAAGTAAATGAAGCAAATTGAAATCATGAAGTGAGGGTTTTGAACACACATCCGACAATTCTGCTAACATCTTGATTAAGTTATGTGTCCATCCAAATATCATCTCAAAAAACACAAAAGCATAGATCAAAAGGTCTTTGAGGGTTGTAACTTGGCTTGGTTTCCAAAAGAAATGTCATATGTGTGAAAAATTGAATTCAAATGGCCAAGCATAGAGGAACATTCTTTCTATTTACACAACTTCCTCCAAATTCTCATTATCAACCCTTGGTGATATACAAATAGTACTTTGATCTTGACAACTTTTTTGATTTATTGAATTTTCTCTTTTTTTTTTCTTTTCTTTTCCTTTTTCTTTCTTTTTTCTTTTCTTTTTCTTTTTCTTTTCTTTTTCTTTGTTGTCAAGATCAATTTTCAAAGTTCACCATTACTTGACATACAATACCACCCTTTTCTCCCCAACTTATTCAAAATAATACCCTAATTGAACTGTTCCCTTATCATCAGGCAAGGGACAAATAAACATGATGGTTTAGGGTTCAAAATGAAGGTAAGAATATCAGAATTCAATAGTGATTTAACCATGAACTGGATTTTGAAAAACTTGGGCAAATTCATTAAGCATTGTGCTTATGAATATTGACAGTTCAAAGTTAAGGATTCTGATTCATTAGGCTCAAATGAGGTTATCAAATACTCACTCTCTTACTGGGTAGGCTTTCTGTGGTCAAGTGTTTCTTCTCAATTTCAAAAAGAATGCCTTGATCATTTCTGTGCTTTCATACAGTTCAAAACAATTATCAGATTTAACATAAAACAACCGAGTGAAACAATGGATGCCGGTCTCCTGCATATATGTAAAGCACTTGAGGATTCCTCACATTTAGGCTAGTTCTAAGTGGTTCACATAATAAGCACGTTATCGCGGAGAACTGAATGAGATAAATTTTGTGCAAAGTACTCGTTTTAAATTCAAGCACACACCTAGAAAAGCAAGAAACAAGCACCTTAGCTTTGCGCACATCAAACAATTTCTATCATTATCATGCATCTGTTGGTGATTCACAAATCTATGGCTCATTCAACATTATTGAACATAAAATAATAGTGCATAATTAAACATAAGTTCATCACAAGAAGTTAATGGGAGTTAGTGGCATTGAAATCTGTACTGACAGGTTTTTCTGTCATCGCTACAGCGGACTGACCATCGCTATAGCGAGCGCAGAGTCTGAAGGATTTTCAGAGTCTGAAGCTTCAGACTCTGAAATTTTGACTTGTCGCTACAGCGACGAAAGTGATCGCTATAGCGACCATGACAGAATACATAATTTTTTGAAAATTGAAATGTACCACAATCCCTTCATGTGAAAACTTTTATGAGGATTATAATTTAATAAAGCATAAATACTTACAAAATTGGGTTGCCTCCCAACAAGCGCTTGTTTTACGTCGTTAGCCCGACGCCTGTTTCGTTAGGGTGGCCAAAATGAGACGAACAACACATCAGCCTTTGTATTCCTTTTCTTTGGGAGGAATTCCATGAACTTGAAGTAGAGCTGATGTGGAGTCCATATCCTCCCCAACCAGAGTTTGCTGAACAAGGAACATATGTTATCTTTTACAAAATCAATTTCTGCCTTGCTCACTTTCATTCCCTTCTTTTCATAAATTTCTTCCTTGTTAAGAAACTGTTCCTTTTTCTCTATAATCATCTCTTCTTCATTATCAACAGTTTTGGCCTCTTCAGAATCTGACCACTCTTGAGGAAATTCTACTTTGTGTGGTATCTCTATTTCTTCTAGTAATTTCCTTATACCACATCCTTCAAACATTATCTCTTCCTCCGTTTCATCAACATCTTCTTCAACAATCTCTCCGAATTTAAGAGTGGATTGATTGTTGGTTTGAACATCCATGATTCTTGGTGAAAAATTTAATTGAACTTGCAAAATTTCCAATTGACTTGATAATGCTCTCAATCTTTGGTTGGTATTTTGCATGTTGATCATGGATTATTGTATGAACATATTCAAAATATTTTCCATTGTTGACATTTGTTCATCTTCAGAAGGATATTGTTGATATTGTTGATAGGATTCATACTCAAATGGAGTATATAAGTTGAAATAATCATGATCAGCCATGATTTCGATTATGTGCAGAATCTGAAACAAGTATAACTAACAAGAAACTTTTCTTTGTATAACAAAGAGGGTTAATGCAAACAAAATTTTACAATATGCAAAAGAAAAGAAGAATATTAACAAGATATATACAAATGCTCAATACAATACAAATTGTTGTGATGCTCAAAATCTCTTAAACACCAGTCCCCAGCAACGGCGCCATTTTGTCGATCAGACAAAAGTAAGTATTTTTTATATCGTCTCCACAGGGACTAGTGCGATATTCCAAGCCTTTCAACAGCTGGTATCATTTTGAGTAAGGGTTTATAAGATTGTTTGTTATAAACTATTGGAATGTAAAAGCAGAAATAAAGACGACAAGTAATAGGACGTAAAAGCGTTGGGATCGGAGCTCGTCAATCTAGCCTCGAATATATTCTAATGATCATGCATATGAATTCTAGCTTTTTAGCGAAATTATCACGTATCACTCGACAATATCATTCGTGTCCAAATGATGTCATGAGATCGATCGTATCGTTTAATCGACGATTTCCCAATCTATTAAACGATCCTAAAGCTTTACGTTCCGACACTTTATGCGATTACCAAAACCCAATTCCATGTCTAGAATTTCTTATTTTGATAGAAGATTATTCGAAACCTAGATTCAAAAGTATTTGTCAATAACAATAAAATCAAGCATACGAATGAAAAGCAAGAATAACTTCAATTATCACATAAGTTACTAGAATCATATATTTGCAAAATCAAATATTACATCTAAGCTATATTGAGTACCTCCAATCCCAACAAGGGAAGGTTAGTTGGTCATTGTCATGACAACTATACAAAAGTGGAAAGAAAGATGAAGATCCAAAGCTAAGTCTTGATTTCCCAAAGAATCTTAGTTAATCCACACTCCCTTCACTCTTGCTCCATGAAGATCACCTCTTTTAGCCCTACTTTCTGTCTAAAACTATAACCTAAAATATTACTAAACTCTAATAATTATTCAATTCTGTGTTGAATGGCTATAAATATAATCTGGTTTTTTCATTGCGCGGGTCTGGTCGTTGTAGCGATCAAAGCTTTCTTGGCCATTGGGTTTGCTCCGCGTCAGCCAAACAGGGTTCAAACCGCCTTTGGTCGCTATAGCGACCTGATTCATCGCTGGAGCGATGGAAACTTGATTTCTCCCTGCCTAGGCGCGCTGTAGCGACCAATCCTCCGCTGTAGCGAGCCAGCCTTTACATTTCTTCATGTTTCTTTGCTCAAATCATGTCCTGGCTTGCATTTTCCTGTACAAATGAATGAGGTAAGAAGTAAAAGCATAATTTGGCATTTGATCAATGATTATGAGCTTTTCCTATGATAACTTGCAAAACAAGCTACTAAAGTGCTTAAAGTAAATATTCATTTTAACTAATTTCTGGCACTTATCAGGTACTAATGACATTCAAACCGTTTTTGGAAGTTAGATAACAAAATAATTAATTAACATTGGAAATAGACATGCACATTAAGTATCATTATTAGTGATGAATGCCTATGAGGAACACGAAAGGAATGAGCTTAATGGACAATTGACTTATTTCAAGTACTATATATATACACACATTAAGAATTATTTTGCCGTAACAATAAAGATATCGCCCTTCACATAAGAGGTAGCCATGATAGGCAGTCAATCTGCCATAAATGTCACCAAGTTCTCTATTCACTGCCAAAGAGGTTTTTTTTCCTCAAACGATGCTATCTTTATCTGCATTTTCGTTTTCATGAGTTGAGGTTTTGCTATCTGTATATGATGTCTTTCTTATGATTTTGGCTTTTACAGATGTGGCTTTATGGGAATATGAACCAACAGATCCAACTTATATTCATCTCTTGAGGCTTAAATGACATACATATCACGTAGAGTACCATTCAAAAGAGATATGTTTGATAACACCTGATTTTGTAAAGCCAATATTTGTCATATTTGCTGTCCTTTGTTCAAATTGATGTTATGTAGCATTTGTAAAAGAAAAAAATGTTATAATCAACCATTCATATTAAGACTGTAAGCTAGACACATTTTGATATGTATTATTAACTTTGTACTCTATATAATTAGTTTTTATTCAGTTTTTTAAGCTGCAATTTGACCACATTTTTTAGTTCAAACTTTAATAATTGTGATGCAATTTGTCCATCTTTACTATTTTCATGATTTATATTGCTATAAATTGGGTTTACTCTAAATTAGGTAATAGTTCTACTTATTTTTCTTTTTTGTTATCAAATGCAAACAAATCATTTTAATAAATTATGTTTTCAAAAACGTGACAAATTTGGTACGATTCATATGTCGTTGAAGGACATATTAAGGCATATTTTATCGTGATATTGTATATCTAATAAGGGTTAGTCTAAAATGTGCAACATTGCACATGTTAAAACATCTAAAAGTAACAAAAAATTTTAAAAAAATATATATTTTTTTTTATTAAAAAATTATATATTTAATATAAAATGTACAAGTTTAAATACAAACTTACTATTTTAAACTTCTTAATATGTGTAAATTTACACATGATAGAAAAATCATATAATAATCACGTTTGTGTTTATCGATAGACACGTACATGACACGTGTCAAAGATAACTTATTGATCATTATAACAGTCGATAGGACTCGTACGTCGCACGGGTCGAAAGTCTAGGCCAGTTTCCAAGAAGACAGTTTCGTTTGGCTGTATCATTTGCAATGACTATTAACAAGAGTCAATGCCAAACACTTAAAAATGTGGGCATATACCTTCCAACGCATGTATTTTCACATGGGTAATTGTATGTTGTTGTATCGAGGGTGACTTCAAGAGAAGGGTTGAAGATATTAATCACGGACGAAAATTGTGAAGATACTGATTTTACCTCTAATGTCGTCTATGAGGAAGTATTTCGTAATGTTTAATGTAAAACATATCATGTAGGTGATGATCAAACCACACTTACTATTTGTGTCCATTTTAGTATTTCATACAACATTATCTGCCGTGTTGTACTTTTAAAAAAAAACCATTGCATTCGATTTTTGTCGATTGTATTCCAGCTCATAAGACCCGTGCGGCGCACGGGTCATCAATCTAGTAATACTAAATGTTCAGTAGTGTTGCCATAACCCTAATGATTAGCCCTAATTTTTAGTTATGAAAAAAATTTATGAAAAAAACTCCTGGTGGGGATCGAACCAGGTACCACATGGTTCCAAATCACAACTTTTACCACCAAGATACTGATGTTTTTTATGGCATGCAATTGCTTCAATGTTATGTATTCAACACAAATTTCGGGCCCTTTTTCTTTCAATCTCTAAATCATTTCTCACTCACTTTCATCTCTCTCACCATCATGCAATTGAACCTAATAACCATAACCCCGCCTTTTTTGACGGACCTAATTAATTTTTATGAAAATAAAGGTCTGCAAGGAATTGAATCAGGTAACGCATGAAAATGTCATTTTTTTTAAAAGTCAATAACGTCATTACAATTCCTTTTTTGATAGCAGTTTCTTTTCATTATTAACGGTTCCTTTTCAGTGTTATTTTTTCTTTCAATTACCACATAACAATTCCTTTTTATTATTTTTTTTCTTTCGGTTACCACATAACAATTGTTTTTCCTTTTTATAGATTTAACGGCCCTTGCGGTTAGGATCAGTTTCTTGGTGTACGCTTACTACGTGCTACGATATTAAAGTTGCATCTTTAAAATTGTTGATAATTTGACTAATTCAGATGATAATTTTATCATTAGAAATTTCACTTTTTAGCGTAATTTTGTCTACCTCTTTGTTTATCATATACTCCCTCCGTCCCAAATTGTATGACGTTTTGGGCATTTCACACGTATTAAGAAATATAATTAATTTTGTGTGGGAAAGAGATATTATGAGTTGTTTTACAAAATTGTCCTTAATAAATGGTATGGGAAAGATAAGTTAAAGAATTGAAAAAAAATATAGAGTAATAAATAGTTAAGGATATAATAGGAAAAATAACATTAATGTTTCATTGGTATTGTAAAGCGACATATAATTTGGGACAATTTTTTTTCCCAAAGCGACATACAATTTGGGACGGAGGGAGTATTATATTAATTACTTGAAGTTATTTATTCTGCATTTTTATTTGCAAAAATCACTACACTAGATTATAACATTACTTTGTTTTCTCACTTTGACTTTTGAAACATGTTTACTATTTTCAATTTGCTTATTTTAGTTGTTCTTTTAACATGAATGTAATCGAATATGAAGGTTGAGAAAGAAGGAATTCGGGAACACAAACTGGTAATATTATTTGGTAACAAAATAAAGTTAATAACTTAAATTGATGTAATTTTTGCACCTTTTCTTTTGTTTTTTTTTCCGATCATTTCATAACAAAGTACTGAATCTGTAAGTAAAAATATAATCAATTTGATATTTATATACGAAATTCTACAAAACCCGTGCATCGCACGGGTTAGAGTCTAGTTATTATAAATCGAAAGATAGTCAGCAAATCCTAATGTAAACCCTACTTGAATAAAATGTCTATTTTGCCCTCTATTTTTTGCCACCTCATTCCAATTTTACCCTCCAACTCTTATGACTTCCGTTTTCTGTTAGATATTTGTTCTGGACCGGCTAGAACGCCAAATCCCATGAGGACACGTGGATTAACCCCTGGAAATAAGGCACAATTGAGTGAGCACGCTAGTTCTGGTGCATACCACCGCACTGAAGCACACCTCGCGCCTCCTACACCATACACGTGGCCTCCAACGGCTCCTTGATGAGGCACCGCATTTCACAGAAGCCGTTAGCACCTCCTTCTCCTATATAAAGGTGACTCAGTGTCACCTTCAACGTACGATTCATTTCCCACACACTTTTACACATTCAACCTCATTTCCTACACTGACTTAAGCGTTGGAGTGCTAACGTGCCTGCATGCACCTTTCGCTCCGCAGTGAAGACTGCACCACCACTGTGCCGGAACACCAACACGCCACCGTTGCCTTCATCCGATCATTACCGAACAGATCAATATTAATTCAATTTTTTCCGTTACATATTTATTGTCATATAGTCCTTTTGGAAGATAGTGTGCAAATCCTAATGTAAACCCTACTTGAATAAAATGTCTATTTTTCCCTCCATTTTTTGCTACATCATTCAAATTTTACCCTCCAACGCTTATGACTTCCGTTTTTCCGCTACATATTAATGCAATTTTTTTTCGTTACATATTTATTGTCATATAGTATGTTTTTCCATTCATTCTTAGAAGATTGAACCATTCTTCTCCCTCGGCGGTGATTCTCAAATCTCAATGGGTATCCATTATTCTTACCATTCCATTTTACATCTTCCTCTAAATCGATAACCGCAAACCTCCTCCTTGCATATTCACCTCCCATTCTAAAGTTTTTCATTCAATTTTGTCCATGTTTTGTTTTTGAATTTCACATATTATCATCAGATCATATTTGTTTGGAGCGTTGTCAAAAACAAGGGTAATGAGCACTTTGAGATGATTATCATGGATTCAAAGGTAACCGCATCGCGATCATAGTTGGTTTTTATAATTATAATTTTTTTTTTACCAAATTTGGGTGATTTAGATCGAATTTTTTGAGTATTATTATCATTAGAACCCTGGGTAATTTGGGTTTTTCTGTTAAAGTTTAAATTTTCATAGAAATTTTGAAAATTTTGAATTTTTATAAAAATTTATACTCCCTCCGTCCCAAATTGTATGTCGCTTTGAAAAAAAAATTTGTCCCAAATTATATGTCGCTTTACAATACCAATGAAACATTAATGTTATTTTTCCTATTATATCCTTAACTATTTATTACTCTATATTTTTTCAATCCTTTAATTTATCTTTTCCATACCATTTATTAAGGACAATTTTGTAAAACAACTTATAATATCTCTTTTCCACACAAAATTAATTATATTTCTTAATACGTGTGAAATGCCCAAAACGTCATACAATTTGGGACGGAGGGAGTATTTATTTCGATATATGTGTATTTATGTTCGAATTAGTAATGTAGTTTAATTTTTGGGCAATTTATATTGATATTAAATATAGTTAAACTTCTCGACAATTTTGTAGTGATACATTAAAACATGGCTACATATTTTTGGCTTCAAGGATTGAAATACAAATTTTTTATATTTTACTAAATATCTGATGGGATTTTCTCAAAATCATCGTTAGAGTATTAATGTAGTCATAATCTAACGGATTATATGGTAATAGGATTCAAGTTTTGATCCGATCACACACCCAAATGGAAGGACACGATCAAAGAATACCAACTTGTCCATTATGCCTCGGTTAGTTCCATTTATTTTTGTTGTGACGCTATCTTTGCTTGGATATTGGCTTCATTGTGATTTTTTTTTATTGTGATGTATCTGTTTATTTTAATCTCTCTCAAACTTACATGTTAAATCTATTTATTTTATTTTTAGTATATGAAGCATCTATATTAGATGAACACGTTGTTGATATTAAAGCTTGGTTTGTGTTAGTTTGCACTGAACCTAATGATAATGAAGGAAGAAAAGTCATACAGAGAAGGTTTAGGTTCAACAAGAAAATATAACAACACCTGTCTCGTGCGGGTCATGATCTAGTTGTCTAAATAATTCATCATTTGATGAAACTTATTAATCACTTGATCTCAATTGTTTGGTTACATGATACATCTATATTACTTAAAAATATATACTAATATGTGAAACTTTTTAAATGATAGATAATAAAAAAACTTCTAATTTTTAACTATATAGTACTTTATATGGACGCTGGATAGCATGAACATTAGAGAAATAAAGAACTGCTGGACCTACATATGAAGTTAGGTGAGCAGTCTTACAAGTGACAATGCAATTTATTTTGGTTTTAGATCATATATATTTTCTGTAAAATATGAAAAAATGGGTTATACTCATCTTGCTAGCTAGGGACAACAACCTCGTCTACCTATGATATGAACGTATATAATCAAACGAAACTAGAATAGTACAGGATCCAGCTTCCCTAAAAAAAAGTATAGGATCCAGTTCAACTCATCATTCTACTCACGAGTGTAAAATAAATATTTTAATTATTGATAAAAATTAAAATATTGTCTATCAATACATCCTTTCAAAAAAAAATATATTCGCTATCAATACATAAATATGTTACACGAATAGGTTCACACCAAATCATAAGTAAAGTAACATCACCAGAAAACAAAGTATAAATATATTTAGATTTTTTCTGTCAATATATATATATATATATATATATATATATATATATATATATATATATATATATATATATAATTTAACGGAGCTTGAAACACCTGTATAAATTAATTTTACACTAATATCCAATCAAAACTCATTGTATTACTACATAAGTCCACTTTATATATTTTAAAATTACTTATAAAATAATGAATTCTCATTTAACATTAATGTAAAAATGGTTTACATGTATATTTGATTTCAAATTTGGAATAGCCAAAATTGACCGAGTATGATTAATTTTGACATGTTTAGTTTTTTTTTAAATAGAATTGATTTTGTTATGTAGAATTAATTCTACTAACGTTAGAATTTGTAGTTTTTGACTTTTACAATTGACTTTAGCTTTGAATTTTTTGTTCAATTCACTTTCACCTAGATATTTCGAGCATAAACCATTTTACATTCAATCCACTTTTAACTAGAACCAATTCTACAACATTAATTTATTCAAAATTAATCCTCGTCGTCGCATAATTAAACACACATTACATCGACAACACAGAACCCCTTTTAACTCTTGATTATTTCATCAATAATTAAAATGTGTTGTTTTAGCTACAAATTAAAACGAGAGTTCATTTTTTATTTTTAGTACCATAATACTAACAAATGTTCTTGGAGTATTGCTTAAGTTAGAGAATTGAAGAGGTAAGTCTCCATGAGAATAAGTTAACAAATGTTCTCAAACTTACCTTCATTAGATAAGTTAGAGAATAAAAGAAATGTTTTGCTTGTATTTTTAAGATAAACTTTTCTTTTATTGATTGCAATAGCATTTTAGTACTGTACTGTATAAATAGTTGTATTAAAGCTTTGTTTGACCGACATAATCATTCTTCCTCTTTTTATTTTGGGTACAAATCCTTTCTCTTTCTCAGATTGAGAAAGATCGAAAAATTAAATTAGTATGTACCATAAGCAGGTGCGGACCTAATGTGAAGGGATACTGAAGTTTCCCTGGATTATTTTTAGTACTACATGTTATTAACATTGGCTCACCTATTTGCTAGGGGTGTTGATATTTTTTCCTTGCTTATTAATTGCATATTAAAGCTGGCTCTTAAAAGCTTAGGTGCCATCTAAGCTGAAATGTGTCATAATCCTAAAGGTAAGTTGTTCCATCAATATAATTTTGGTGGTGTTTCTTGTTTTATAATTATTTATGAATTGTTATATTATACATTCATTCAGTATTATGTGTAAAAAATAAATACATTTGGTACTAAAATCAATCATATTGAATTACGATTAAGTTATTTTGAGTCTGGTGAATTATTTTTACAAGCCAAAATTTACAAGAGTTCATAAGAAACAGAAAAACTAAAACTAAGGACCACACGTCACAAGGAAAAACGCAAACAAACATTGTTAAAGAAGCGGAAAACACCAATAGATTAGGATCTTCTGCAACCGTTACATAGTACAGTGGATTGTAGAGTTGCTAGATTTAGAGAGAAAAATGTTCTGTCTAGATCTAACAATTCTACGGGTTGTTCAACGCAATTGTTGCAGATGATCCATACCCAACAACATAGAAATCAAACCAAAAATGACCAATGTATGGCGAAATTGAAGCTCCACGAGATAGATTCTGCATTCTAACACAAAAGTTCTTCATCCTACCAAACTTGAGCTGAATCAGTTACAAATAAAATCAGTGCTATTGAATGTTATTTTTTAAAATCTAATAGTAAAGATTGGTCAAAAAGTAAGAGTATTCAAATTTCAAAAGAGAGAACCTCTCCAGCCTCCCCCAACCAATTTGCATTGCTCCAACAACTTGTATACTCTACGTTTGCTGCATGGTGCAGCACAGCAGGTGTAGATATCACTAGATTTAGACAGAAAGTTTCTTTCCCTAAATCTAACGGTCCTTAGGGCTGCTGCAACGCACAATAGTTGTACGGGATCCAAATTCGTTCATCCACTCCCTTTGAGTAACCGAGTTCTTAAACATGTAGTGACATAGTAGAACACATCAAATGGTGAGTTAAGAAATGAAAAAAATGGTTCACCATTGAAAATGTTATAAGCAACATCCTCATTTCCAAGAGTCAATTGACAGACATAGATAATAAGGCTTTTAGGGTTTGAGAATGAGTTGGACTGCACCCCTAAGATGCAGCATGTATTGGGGAGGGTGTCCAATTCCATAAACTTAAATATAAAATACAGTTACATTAAACTCCAGAATCAAGTTTCCATGAAATCATTGTGAAAAATCTGAGTCATTCATCGGGCATGAATAAGCCTCTTGCCAAACTAACCTTAACTCGAGGAAAATGTCTATTTCACATCTATTTCTGAAGCAAAACTGGGGCCAATTACAAGAAAAATTAAATTATTCAGTAATCAACATCACGTAGTAGACAAGTTCCTACAAATTATATTATTTCAAGAAATAGGGCAAAACTGTCAGGCTTATATTTTCCATTGGCGGCATGATTATGATGCTGCCGCAGATGATCTTTGTGTCTTCAATCCAAACAGATTCTCAAATAGCAATGGAGCCATGGGAGGAAGATTCAGAGGTTGAGGAGCCGTGAAATTTACAATCTTTTCATGAACATTATACCTTCAAAATTGGATCATTAAAAACATGTTCAGTTATTAAATTATGCAAGATATATATATATATTTATATATGTGTGTGTGTGTGTGTGTGTGTGTGTGTGTGTGTGTGTGACAGTTGTAGAAAATGGAAATTAGTTGTGATCTTTCGATACCTTATCTTGCGGCTTTTTGAGGCACGGCGATCTACAATTTTTCTCTTTTTTATTTGCATTCTCTTCAAAGCATAAAATGCTTTCTCTAAGCAAATGAAATAACCAAAAATGAGAAGATGGACTTGAAACACTTAAGAAAAGGATCTTATTTTAATGGAGGTAACTAAAAATTATATTTTGGTTAGAAAAAACAGCACATATATCTTCCAGCCATTGAACATATTTAATTGAATTTCAGGGGATGATATATGTGTTTTTATTTTATGATCCTCATAAAAGCTTGGTGGAGAAAATAACCTGATTTTCAGAAGCAGCAATCATTAGGCGATCATTCACAATACACATATCTAAATGAAATGTTAATTGCTTGCTTAGGGGCAAATGCAAAAATAGACCACAGAGAAACTAAAAGTCAAATCATCATGCTGGTTCAGTTAAACACATTCAATCATTTGTGTGTGTGAAAGATGGTTCTGGATGCAACATTAAACTTATAGGACCTTTAAATGCCAAAACATATATATGTATCAGTGTAACTGTCTGGTATTTTTAGAAGTAATATTATACTAAAAAACTAATTAGCCAGAAATAAATTGTTTACCAGATGATGAAGGATCAACTGTCTCAAAAAATTCCTTCAATATTGCTGATAAAATTCAGAATCGTCCAGAAGTTCAGGATCACCTTCAATAAGTGTTTCCTGAGCAAAATTAAATTTAAAACTGTCATTTTAATGACAAAAAAAGAGTGGCAAAAAGAGGACTGTAAAGACAGAAAGAGGAAATGACCTTCAACTATAAAACAATTATCGCTGGTTTTGTACCATAAAATACTGAATATACTGCAAGTAGGGCAATTCAGGGCCTAAGGGCTAAGGCTAAGCCACATGCCATCAGCCCACAACATGATACTACTTTTGAACAACTTTCACATAAGGTATAACAAAGCAACACTGGAACATTTGAAATGTATAAGGCTTACCGCTTCTTTACAGCTATCATTAACATCTTCCACCTGGAGGCATATGCCAGAAAGTGTCAATGACAAAGGTAAATAAAATAGATTCTTAGTTAGCATACTGATTATGCCTGTGCCAGTCTACAATGGAATCTGCAGCACATTTTTAAAACTAAGATTAGGATTGACTTACTGATCCAAATATATTAATTGCTGATCTTCTCAGTTGCATCTGCTTGACTATTCTACTCGGATCTCTCATATAAGCTGCGACTTGATTGCTGATGTCCTGCAACGAGACAACAAATTAAGAGTAAAATAATTTGCCTACCACAGTAGAATCTCCAATCCAGTTACAAAACCTGACCTGATTAAAAGCATGTAGTTTTCCTTTAATAGCAGCAGCACCAGTTGTTACCTGTGTCATCCTCTGCCATTTATTGATGGACTTGTCTCTGAAAGATGTTATACTGCAAGATGCAATGGTTAATAGAATCAGCCAAGCAAACATGAGCATAAAGACAAAGAGCACAACATGTTTAGGAGAGAAATGCAGCTAATGTAAAAAAGTTGCATCAATTGATAGGTTTCAAGCACTATTGACATGGAAAAAAGGGGCTCATGAAACAAAAAACTACTAGTCACAATGTTTCAGCATCTTGGGAAAATCAATGGCTAGCAGAATAATATTATAAAAATACCTTTTGTGCATCTGAGAAATCCGTGACCACACTTGATCAAGATTGTCATCCAAATGATTAGAATCTTCTAAATTAATTGAAAATCTTTCTGAACCTTTAAGAAAAGAAATGAAAATTTTGTTATTTTGGAATACACAACCAATGTTGAAAGTCACATCAGAGTACTATCACCATGAACACAAATCAATGCTTTTAAATAGGTTGTCTTAGAGAGGACAAGAGCACGTTTGGAGTGTGTCATTACAAGGTGTGCAAACAGAACATAAGGAGAAGAAACAAAAAAACATTTATCATAGTTTCACCGACAATAACTATAGGCCAACATAAGTCATCCACCACCATACAATTAACATAAGAATTCTCACCTCAATTCCAACACTTAAGGCATTGAAAAAATTGCCAAATGTTACAAACATCAAGTAAACAAGGTTCAAATGGAACACATAATGATAACAAGACAGAAAAATCTAGCATAAACTAGAATGAAAAATAAGAATAAACAAGAAATCATTTACCATTCGCGGCTTGGATAATCGATGGGTTCTTTGCAACCAGAGCCTGGAACAAGGAAAAAAACTAGTGACTAATGAATTATATAGAGAATCAGCGACTAATGAAATTAGAGCAGATTGAACATATTAATGTAAATATAAAAAAAAATAACGATTTCAAAGTCTTCATATAACATGTGCCCAATTAGATTAACTTCTACTTATTAGAGCTTTTTAATTAAATACAGGCATAGTTTCCATTTACAATTTTTTTTTTTACAATTATACACGGAGAAGTTAAATGAGGGACATTTTTCAAAACTATGAGATCCAACTATTTGTTTAAAAAACAATAAGATTTGTTTTTAATATTTCTCTTTTGCATATCTGTTTGTTACTTGAGAAGTTCATCCAAATTGAATCCTACAGAAATATTGAAATTAAATAACATCCAACAACGATTCTTTTCATATTCATATACACTTTGAGGTAAAATTTAGACTTCTTGTAGTTCCAATATAGAATTTAAAGTCTCCTTGGAAGAAGTTATAAAATCTGAATATGCATCTCTAACTTTATCATCTGATTCACAGAATGAAGCTTTTATTGATTCCTGCAGAGTGCAGACAATTTACCAAGTTCGGCAATGACATTAGTATATAATAAATCGTATATCACAATGAATCTCAAAATTGGGGTTAGAAAAGACCTGGGGTAGTCTATTTGAACTTGAGAATGACTTCTGGAGTAAGAACCTAAGCTCAAGAATTTTGTACCAGATGGCCTTCAGATAACATAAAACAAATTTTGCTGATGTTAAATGTTAATACAAAGGTGACTCCTAGAATTGACTACATCTGTATCAAAAAAATTCAGAACTATAAACATTTTTTGACACTAGTATTTTATAAAACAAATGAGGAATCAAAGCATTAAATAAGTGGCAGAAAATTACTGAACACGAAAGTCTATACCACAGTGAAATAGAAAGCACACCTTCTGGTTTTTCACAGCTTGCCCTTTAAGGAAATCTTCATCCTTATGATGCTTCAAGTTCTTCAAAGTGGCTCTGAGATTATAAAGTTAAATTTCTTATACTTCAGATTATGAAGTTCAGAAGCCACAGAATCTAATTGACTGAGAAAGGGAAATCATATGTTCACTATAACTGAAATCCTTCATAGAAAGAACTAACAATAACAATTAGTAGGATGATTCATGAACCATCAGGTTTATAAAAAACCAGATTTCTCACACAAAATCTAATTTTGAATTTACTTAAGTGCATTGAAATATTCGCACGATAGCTTTCCCATTAACTCGGTCGGAAAAGACAATATCATTCATAAGTAGTACAATCAGACATTGTAAAACAACACTCTCAATAATAATAGCAAGAAACATCCTATTCAACTGAGCTTTACTGATTAGATAGATAAATACAATCACAGCTGAAAATCTTTACAAAAATAATTGTATCATGATCTAACTTGCATTATTCCAAGATAATGGTTCATTAACTTAACCAGTATTAGCATAAAATAAACAGACTATCATATGCAGAGTACTTCAGAGAAAACATATCTAGAATTTTAATCTGCGATAACCTTCATTTGCATTTTTAATGATATATACAGCAATCTAGCAAAACATTGCCTAATTTTCAAATGCAACTTTAAATCTAGCAATATAATATGATATTTGATCCACAATATAAACTACACGTGCTCAAATCTTAAATGTAAAATCTTACAGCTCCTGGTGATGAAGATCCCTATACTCTTTCTCAAGTTGTTCCATCTCATCATTTTTCCATTCACTTTGCTCTACTGTCCTATCTTCTTCCTTATCCGTCCCCTCCTCGCCACCTTCCCCCATCTCATCCTCCTCACTATCATCATCATAATCATCATTGACCTACATCAGGAAAATACTCCTTAATCACAATTCATGAATAAATCACTGACGTTAAGCAAAATAACAAAGATTTGCACCAATGTTTACCTCTTCGTAGGACATATCGCTGCAGTCATCCAAATCACTATCACTCTTTTGCATTATTTTAGATTTCTTGACAGATAATCCAATTTTCAGACCTAACCAAACAAACATTATACAATGACTGCACCAAAAAAATAAGTCACAGCTTCAAATTCAAACATGTTAATAAGAAACATAATTTTAATTACAAACTGCAAAGAGATTTTGTAGAAACATAACTTTAATTATATACTCCCTCCGTCCCTTTTTATAGGAATAGTTTACAAAAATCACGGGTATTAAGAAAAGTTGTTGGATTAATAAAGTTGTCTCAAATGTGTGTGAGTATTACTAAACTACCCTTAATGTTAACTTCTCATATACCAAGACAAATTGGTAGTATTAACAAGAGGTATATTTGGAAAAAGAGTAATCAATGCATCTAGGAATTTGTATATATTCTTATATTTAAAGACAAAACTTTTTTTGTAAACTACTCCTATAAAAAGGGACGGAGGGAGTATTAGTCTATTATGATTATTTGAAGTAAAATATATAATTGCTTACTTTCGGTGAGCTAGTCCATGCATGCATTAAATGGGCCCCCATAAGTGGATGATGAGATTGGACCACTCGGATTAGGTCCTTGGGCGGGATACATAGTTTTCAAAAAAAAAAAAAATTCTAACTGACTAGTTAGCTTGTTACTAACATTCAAACCATGATTTCTTAAATCAATAAAATGAGAAGAATGAATGTCCATATGCAATGTTTTAAATGTCATCAGATATTAGTTTATGCAAGAATAATTTTGACGAGATTTTTGTAAGAAAAGGAGATACAACTCTAAGAGCATATATTTCAACTCACCATCCATTAACTTTCTTAAATGAAAATTTCAACAATTATACTTTTGTATATTTTTTTTGTCAAGTAGTCTAGTGGTCGAAGCTCACACATTTTAAATGTAGAGAAGTGGAATGTTGGGTTCGAACCCCGGCTCATGCATATATTATGCATTGTCCCTATCAACTGAGGTAAGCTCACGAGGACTACTTTTGTATATTGTTACTGGTATGACATGATAAACCACCATTTTGATAAGTAAATAATTAAAAGTATATTGAAAAAAAAAATTATCATACAGTATAAAGGTCAAACCAAGTTTATTCTTCCCAAGCATAGTTATATGATTCTTGACAATGTTGAAGTTGAATAACTCAACAGAGAGATATGACAGTGATACCTATGCTTTTGGCGTTGGGTTGAGACTGCCGCTGGAGGCTGAAAGAGACAAAGAGAGCTCTGTGCGCGTTGGGTCGTGAAAATATTCTTGTTAGGGTGGGCATGGTTCGGTTAACCATAAAAACCGAATCGAACTGAACTGAACCGAATTATTGAAATGGTTTGTGAAAACCGAACTGTTTAAGGTTTGAAACTAACCGAACTGAAGCAAGGTTATGGTTCGGTTAACCATTTGCTTACTTATGAACCAAACCGAACCGAACCGAACCAAAATCAATATTTTGAACCGAAATGTATTTTTCGCAAAACAGCTTATTCAAAACAACTTATTACGATTTTTTTAAAAAACAGTTTATTCAAAATAACTTATCTTATGCAAAACAAGATAAGCTTTTTTGAAAACAGCTTATTTTATGAAAAACAACTTATTACAATCTCTTTTTAAAAAAACAGCTTATTCAAAACAGCTTATTACGATCTCTTTTTAAAAAACAGCTTATTATGATCTCTTTTTAAAAAACAACTTATTACGATTTCTTTTTAAAAAACAGCTTATTCAAAACAGCTTATCTTATGCAAAACAAGATAAGTTTTTTCGAAAACGGCTTATTTTATGAAAAACAACTTATTACGATATCCTTTTAAAAAATAGCTTATTCAAAACAGTTTATCTTATGCATAACAGAGATAAGCTCTTTTTAAAAAAGTTTATCTTGTTTTGCATAAGATAAGTTGTTTTTTAAAAAGAGATCGTAATAAGCTGTTTTTCATAAACTAAGCTTTTTTGAATAAGCTATTTTTTAAAAAAGAGATCGTACTAAACTGTTTTGCATAAAATAAGTTGTTTTGAATAAGCTATTTTTTAAAAAGAGATCGTAATAAGTTGTTTTGAACAATAAGCTTTTGTGAATAAGTTGTTTTTTAAAAAGAGATCGTACTAAGTTGTTTTGAATAAGCTGTTTTTTTAAAGAGATTGTAATAAGCTGTTTTTTTTAAAAGAGATCGTAATAAGTTGTTTTTCATAAAATAATTTGTTTTCAAAAAATCTTATCTTGTTTTGCATAAGATAAGTTGTTTTTAATATGCTATTTTTTAAAAAGAAATCGTAATAAGTTGTTTTTCATAAAATAAGTTTTTTTTTTTTAAATAGGAAGTGTTTTGTTATGAAAATTGCAAGAGATATGGTTAATGGTTCGGTTTGGTTCGGTTCGGATAATTGAGGTTATTAACGGTTTGGTTTGGTTAGTGAATTGTTATCAAAATAATGGTTCGGTTCCAAAATTTGTGATATGGTTTAATTAATTTTGATACGGTTCAGTTCGGTTTGGTTTTTGGTTATTTTTGTCCACCCCTATATATGGGGGACATGTCAAGTGAGAATGAGTAACTTATGCGAGAATCATGAGAATAAATCTCAACCATTAAATAAAAAATGCACGGTTGGGATTAAAACATCACATTTAAATTCAGGTGTACCTAATTCTCACCCTTGTTCATCTCATCAACTTTCATTCACCGTTGATCTATACATGCCCATAATTTGCTTGTCCGAACCGAACCATCTCATCAGATCTGAATAATATGCTTCCTTCTCTCATCTTTGTGCTCATTAAAAATCAACTTCAATTGAGTGCTTCAATCTTTCAAAACAACTTTTATTTCTGTTTCAGACGTGAATTGGGGTTTTTGTTTGTTTTTTAATCAATTTCAATTAAGTGATTTCTTGTTTCAAATAAACTTCAAATTTACGATTTCAATCTAAACTGCAGTAGTGTTGATTGATTGTAATTTTTGACGTTGATTTAGGAAGAACATGTCCGAATCAATTTTTGAAGTTTAAGGTTCATTGTAATTTTTCTTGATGAAGGAAAATTGTAACTTTGTGCGAGGGAGATGTGTTGGAGATTTCCAAAATAGGTGAGAAAAACTGAAAAACAGAAAATTACACATGGTAATCGATTACCATATTGATGTAATCGATTACATCAAGCAAAATTTGCAAACGGTAAACAGAGACTTTGGGTAATCGATTACCACGGGACTGGATGTGTTTTTCTGCAATTTTTTCTCATAGTTTTGGGTTCCAAAAGTTGTAACTCTTCATGGGAATGACTTGTATACATTGGGAAGTTATCATTTACTGATAAATCATGAATCATTGCATTGATTCAAGCCAAAAGTTGAATGTATATGGTTGTAACTTTTGATTAAAAGTTGCATTCTCTCATATGAAGGGGCATATGATGCACTATAAATGCATGGCATTTGTGTATCAGAAGGTACACGTTTTTTGACATCAATTACAGTCAAATTCTCCCTCATTCTCATACTCTAAATCATCCATCAATTCTCTAATGCATGAGTGAATTGTTGGAAACATATTTCTGTCAAATATTGTTAGGAGATACGCTTGGTGTGATTGTGCAATACACATCAAGGAACTCATAGTATCCTGAAGGGGATTCGCTGGACATTCCTATTGCATCCAATATAAAGTTATTGGTGGGGGCGAATCGAACCTAAAGGTTAGTGTGGCAACCCCATACGCTTTGAGTTTTCGTGCATAACCATTAATCATTTCAGGTTTCAAGTGCAGCAGCCTCTTCCCAACAAATCAAGATTATTAACAATCTTTAGGTTCGATTCTATGGCTGCTTCATTGAAAGAAATGACCTCTGACTTTGTTAAGTTGGAAAAGTTTGATGGAGGAAACTTCATCCGTTGGCAGAAGAAAATGAAGTTTCTTCTCACAACATTGAAGGTGGCTTACGTTCTGAACATGGCAAGGCCCGTGGAGAAAGATGATGAAACCATTGCTGAGACCAGAGAGAGACAGAAGTGGGACAACGATGACTACATCTGCTTGGGACATATCTTGAATGGTATGTCTGATTCTCTGTTCGATATCTACCAGAGCAGCCCATCGGCAAAGGATTTGTGGGACAAATTGGAAACCAGATACATGCGTGAAGACGCTACAAGTAAGAAATTCCTTGTCTCACAATTTAATAATTACAAAATGGTAGATGGTAAGGCTGTTATGGAACAATTATATGATATTGAACGTATTCTTAACAACTACAAACAACATAACATGCATATGGATGAAACTATCATTGTGTCATCCATAATTGACAAACTCCCTCCTTCATGGAAAGATTTTAAACGATCCATGAAACATAAGAAGGAAGATATCTCTCTTGAGCAATTTGGAAATCACCTTCGTTTAGAAGAAGAATACCGAAAACAAGAAGGTATTAAAAATCAAATTACTCAAGAGAAGGTGCATGTTGTGGAAGAGGGAAAATCAAGTAAGACTTCCAAAAAGAGAAATCATGAAAATGATGAGTCTCAAAACCACAATGGTAATAACATTAAAAAGAAAAAGAAAGGTAAATGTTATTTTTGTGGGAAAGAAGGACACTTTAAGAATGAGTGCAGGTTCTTGAAAAAGAAGAACAAAGAAAAGAATTCAAGTGCAACAAATGATGATCTTGTTGCGGTCATTTCTGAAATCAACATGATTGAAGATGTTGATTCTTGGTGGATAGACTCTGGTGCTACTCGTCATGTGTGCAAAAACAAGGAATTGTTTAAGACCATCAATGAAGATGGGAGTGTTTTGTACATGGGAAATGCTTCAACTGTGCAAGTCCAAGGAAAAGGGACCATAGAGATTGAATTCACTTCTGGAAAGACACTTACTCTTAAAGATGTATTTTATGTTCCTGAAGTTAGGAAGAACTTGATTTCTGTACCATTACTTAATAAGAATGGGTTCAAATCTGTATTTGAGGGAGATAAATTTATCCTCTCAAAAGGGGGTATGTTTGTAGGAAAGGGATATTTGTGTGAGAATATGTTCAAATGTAATATTGCAAATATTAATAATAATGATATGATTTCTGCTTATATTGTTGAGTCTTGTGATTTATGGCATATGCGATTGGGACATGTTAATTTTAGAAAATTGGAGGATATGATGAAATCAAATCTAATTCCTAATCTTGATAAAAACTTTGATTCATGTACTACTTGCATGTTGACTAAAATTACAAGACAACCTTTTAAAAGTGTTAAAAGAAGTTCTAGGGTGCTAGATTTAATTCATTCAGATGTATGTGATTTACATGGTTGGCCCACCATTGGTGGTAAAAAGTACTTTGTTACTTTCATTGATGATTGCACTCGATTTTGTTATGTTTATTTAATGCATTCAAAAGATGAAGTCTTGGATAAATTCAAAATGTTTAAAGCACAAGTAGAACTTCAACATGAAACTTTCATTAAATGCTTTAGAAGCGATAGGGGAGGAGCATTCTATCATCCGAGTTATTTTGAATCCACCGGTATTGTGCATCAAGTTACTGCACCATACACCCCACAACAAAATGGAATAGCAGAAAGGAAGAATAGGACTTTGGTAGAAATGGTTAATGTCATGTTGTCCTATTCTGGATTATCTAAAGGATATTGGGGTGAAGCAATGCTTACAGCATGTTATATCCTCAATAGGGTTCCAAACAAAAGGAACAAAATAACCCCATATGAACTTTGGAAACAAAGGAAGCCAAATCTTAATTATTTAAAAGTTTGGGGTTGTAGAGCAATTGTGAAAGTGCCTGAACCAAAAAGAAAGAAGTTGGGTGAAAGAGGAATTGAATGTGTATTCTTAGGCTATGCAGAAAATAGCAAAGCATACAGATTCTTGGTTATTGAATCGAATGACTCATATTCTGTCAATACAGTAATTGAGTCAAGAGATGCAATTTTTCAAGAAGATAGATTTAAATCATTCTCTTATCCCAAGGACATTGTTCATTCTAATGTACCAAATTTAGAAAACAATGAATCAAATGTAGATACATTGGATGGTTCAGAACTTAGAAGGAGTAAGAGGATCCGAAAAGAAAAAGATTTTGGACCTGACTTCTTCATGTTTCTTATAGAAGGAACTGGTACATCCATAAATAGTTATGGACCAATTTGCTTTAACCTTGAGAGTGATCCAGTGACATATGAAGAGGCTATAAAGTCTCAAGATTCAGCCTTTTGGAAAGAAGCTATCCAGGAAGAAATGGATTCAATTATGGGTAATAAAACTTGGAAAGTAGTAGATCTCCCACCCGGATCCAAACCAATAGGTTGTAAATGGATCTTTAAAAGGAAAATGAAAGTTGATGGTACCATTGATAAATTCAAGGCTAGACTAGTTGCCAAAGGGTTTACACAAAAAGAAGGAATTGATTATTTTGATACATATGCACCTGTTGCAAGAATTGCATCAATTAGAGTGCTAATTGCACTAGCATCCATCCATAAGTTTGTTATCCATCAAATGGATGTTAAAACTGCTTTCCTAAATGGAGAGTTGGATGAAGAGGTATATATGAAACAACCAGAAGGGTTTGTGATCAAAGGTCAAGAAGATAAAGTGTGTAAATTAACTAAGTCTTTATATGGGTTGAAACAAGCACCCAAACAATGGCACCAAAAATTTGATCAAGTTGTGTTAGCCAATGGATACATTATAAATGAATCTGACAAGTGTATTTACAGTAAATTCCACAATGGAAAAGGTGTCATGATTTGTTTATATGTAGATGATATGTTAATTTTTGGCACAAGTTTAGATGAGGTAGAAAAGACTAAAGCTTTCTTATCCAAAAATTTTGATATGAAAGATTTAGGCGAAGCAGATGTGATTTTAGGAATTAAAATCATAAGAGATGGTAACCACATTGGTTTATCCCAATCTCATTATATAGAAAAGGTGCTTCAGAAATTCAATCATTTAGATTGTAATCCGGTCTCTACCCCATTTGACCAAACTGTTAGTTTGCAACCAAACAAAGGTTGTCCGGTGGCACAACTTGAATATGCAAAAGTAATCGGATGCTTGATGTATGCCATGACCTGTACAAGACCTGATATAGCATATGCTGTTGGAAGGTTAAGTCGGTATACTAGCAATCCAAGTAAAGAACATTGGCACGCTGTGAAACGAGTATTAAAATACTTGAAAGGAACAATGAATTATTGTTTAACGTATAGTGGAGACCCTTCAGTTTTGGAAGGATACACAGATGCTAGTTGGGTAACTTATGTTGAGGATCATGCTTCCACAAGTGGATGGATCTTCAACCTTGGTGGAGGTGCAGTTTCTTGGGGTTCAAAGAAACAGACATGCATTGCCGACTCCACCATGGCTGCAGAATTTATTGCATTGGCTGCAGGAAGTAAAGAGGCAGAATGGCTAAGGAATTTGTTGTATGAGATACCAGTCTGGCAAAAGCCAATGGCACCAGTATCCATACATTGTGATAGTCAATCCACACTATCAAAGGCCTATAGTCAAGTATACAATGGGAAATCAAGGCATATTGGTTTAAGACATAGCTATGTAAGAGACTTGATTTCTAATGGAGTAATATCCATCATGTTCGTAAGAACAGAAAAGAATCTTGCAGATCCTTTGACGAAAGGTTTGACAAGAGACATGGTGTTGAAGACATCATTGGGGATGGGACTCAAGCCCATATCTAATTGATTACCAATAATGGAAACTCAACCCACACTTGAGTAACATCAAGTCTTGGGTTCAATGGTGAAAGTACATTATTAGAGTAATTGAAGTACTTGTTAATAGATACATCCCAAGGTTAAAAGTACTTGGACCATAAGATTAAAAAAATGGTAGGTTGAGATTTTTCTCTTAATGGACATATAGCATACATTTGCTGAAATGCATACTTATGGGGCATTTCCGATATAGTCTACCTATGTGAGAATGAAGTTTGGCCGCTTCACGGAGTTCAAGGGCTTGACTCTTAAGTTTTCATGAAAAGGGATATATGACACAAGGCCTTATTAATGTGTCATCTTACAGTTCTCTTTATTAATGATATTGAGATTCTATGTGTAAATTATGTACACTTGTTCTAATGAATAGTTGGTTCAAAGCTTGCCTACCATACTATTTGGGAATGAGCGAAAACTTAATTTACTAAGTAATGGTTCAAATCGTGAGATACCATTATCTGAAACCATGGAATTTCCAGTTTTATGGGATTTAGTATTTTGAAAATGGTGGGGGATTGTTGGAGATTTCCAAAATAGGTGAGAAAAACTGAAAAACAGAAAATTACACATGGTAATCGATTACCATATTGATGTAATCGATTACATCAAGCAAAATTTGCAAACGGTAAACAGAGACTTTGGGTAATCGATTACCACGGGACTGGATGTGTTTTTCTGCAATTTTTTCTCATAGTTTTGGGTTCCAAAAGTTGTAACTCTTCATGGGAATGACTTGTATACATTGGGAAGTTATCATTTACTGATAAATCATGAATCATTGCATTGATTCAAGCCAAAAGTTGAATGTATATGGTTGTAACTTTTGATTAAAAGTTGCATTCTCTCATATGAAGGGGCATATGATGCACTATAAATGCATGGCATTTGTGTATCAGAAGGTACACGTTTTTTGACATCAATTACAGTCAAATTCTCCCTCATTCTCATACTCTAAATCATCCATCAATTCTCTAATGCATGAGTGAATTGTTGGAAACATATTTCTGTCAAATATTGTTAGGAGATACGCTTGGTGTGATTGTGCAATACACATCAAGGAACTCATAGTATCCTGAAGGGGATTCGCTGGACATTCCTATTGCATCCAATATAAAGTTATTGGTGGGGGCGAATCGAACCTAAAGGTTAGTGTGGCAACCCCATACGCTTTGAGTTTTCGTGCATAACCATTAATCATTTCAGGTTTCAAGTGCAGCAGCCTCTTCCCAACAAATCAAGATTATTAACAAGATGAACAAGGGTGAGAATTGTGTGCACTTTGGTTTTAATGTGATGTTTTAATCCCAACCTTGCATTTTTTATTTAATGGTTGAGATTTATTCTCATCATTCTCACATAAGATATTCATTCTCACTTGATATGTCCCCCTCTAATATAATATATATATATATAGCAGAAAATGGAACTTCAAGAATTAATTGATTTCCACGTTGAGTTTATAATTCATCTGATTTCCATAAAACTTGTTGGGTCTGTATTGGAAATTTTCTTTTGTGCTTTCAGACTCCATTTATTTTGTAATTGAGTCTCAGATCAAGCAAATTGGATGCATTTTTCAAAACCCCTCATAATCTCTAATGAAGCAAAATCGATGCGTTTCTAATTCTAATGATTTGTTTTAGTGCCAATTCTAATGAAGTAAACTCATCTGATGATTTCTGGGACAAAGAGGCGGCGGAGAACTACTTTCTTACCGTCGCACCGTACTAGGGAGGGAGACGAAACAGCAGAACAAAAGTCATGTGACTCAATTAAAATGTACCCCTTGCTTTAATCTTAGCCATTTATTTAGATCTAATGATTGAGAGTTATTCTTATCATTCTCACGTAAGAAATATATATATATATATATATTAAATTAGAGTTACATTCAAACTCATAGAAACGATCAAACTAAATGATGATTGAGACTAATCGACATGCACAATTTCAAAGAAGCAAATTAGAAAAGTTCAGTTTGCATCAACAAAAATGAATATGGAATCAAAGTCATAAATTTAATTCAATGAAAATAATCAAAGGTGGAAATAAACACAATAAAAATGATAAATCATAGAGAGCACCGTAATCAAGAGAAAATAATATACAAAAGTTTGCACTAAAAAATTTATCCTAATCGAAAGCACCATTAAATCTATAAAAAGTAAAAGGAACTTCTACGTGGTAACAGAAAGAAAAAGAATAATGAGAAGGAACTGGTATGTGCTAACGAAAGAAAAAAATGAAAAGGAACTGTTATGCAGTAACTGAAAGAAAACAAAAATAATGAAAAGAACCGCCGTCAGAAAAGGCTAACCGCAAGGGCTGCTAAATTTATAAAAAGGAAAATGAACTGTTATGTGCTAACCGAAAGAAAAAAGAATAATGAAAAGGAATTGCAATGTGGTAAACAAAAAAATTGAAAAAAAAATGAAAAGGAACTACTATACGGTAACCGAAAGAAAAATAAATAATGAAAATGAACTAAGGAACCGCGAAAGGTGTAAGTGGCTTAAAAAAAAGGCATTTAGAATTGTATATCTATTTTAGAAGCAAAAATATTTCAACAACAATGTTACTGGCCCAATGGTAAAAGTTCTAAGTTGTTGTCATGTGCTGCTACCTAATTCAATTCTTTGCAAACTTTTTTTTCGCAAAAATTAATTAGATCGGCCAATAAGGTGCGGGATTAAGGTTGATTGGAGACTATCTAACATTTAATATAATAAAGATAAAGATAACAAATGAGTGAATAAACATTTTCGTCATTCAATTTGTACACACCGGTCAATTTCGTCCTCAAATTTTTCGAAAAAGCTAGTGTCCTTGAATTTTACAAACGTCGATCAATTTTATCCCTCCGTCAAGTCTCACCGTTAACGGCGATAACATGTGACTTTAAGTGCTGAGGTGGATTGTCAACTCATATACCACATATTTAGGGACGAAATTGATCGAAAATTATTAATTTTTTTTGGGACTTTTTTAAAATGAAAGTCATTACAAATTGTTACATTGTCAAATCGATCCCTGAATTATTCACTAAAAATCAAGATGGTCCTTAAATTATGTCACTTCCTATCAAATTGATCTCTGATACTGTCAAATAAATCCTAAAAACTAAAAGAATGTGTTTAACTGTAATTTATTACATTTTCATGTTTGAAATGAAGTTTCATCCATGTTCAACGTAGCCTCGAAGGTCTTCATGCAAAAGTGTTGAAAACCACTTTAAATTCTTTGTTTTCTACATCCACAAGCTTATGATATTATAAAGGGTCATGTTAACCGGTGCCCCCAGGGCACTGGTTAAGGAAACTAAAAAAAGAAAGTTTTAAATTAAAAGTAATATTTTTTAGATTTTTAATGAGTTGACTGCACAAGTTTCAATGTGATATTACTATATTTGCTTCCTTAACCGGTGCCTCGGGGGCACCGGTTAACATTTCTCTATTATAAACATAATTGTGTTTGTCACAGGGACATTATTGTCACTTTCGAGGGGCATTTTGCACATCAATATAAAATTGCAGGAGGTATTTACTCATAATGTTGCTGCTAATAAAATTCAGTGTTTTTTTCAAAAAAAAAAAGTTGAAAATAAAAACAAATACCCCCTATGACATGGCATTACATGTCAGATCACGACCGTCACGTAGACAATCCACGGTCACGTCATATTGACTATTGGTTTATTAGGTTGGTGACGTGAAGGTAGGGGAAAACAACACGGTCGCTACATGTGACTGGCGCAAACTCAAAAACGAGAAGAGAGAGAAAGTCAGGGGAGAGAGAAAGGAGATGTAGAAGATATGAGTGGTGCATCATAACATTCACGTAACATTATACATTACACTCATTATGATGGAAGACCTAATAAAACTCTTTCACCCTAGGTCGAGCCAGAAATTAGATACTTTTACTTGTGATCGAGGAGTAATATTTAGCGAGAAATGTAAAGAAACACAAAACGTGAAAGCTAAGTAGTTAACATTATTCCCCTAAAAAATAATGGTTAACATTATATTTGTGCAATGTAAACACATCATATACATTGACTTCGTCAAAAAAAGAGAAAGAAGCTATAACCATGATGGTTCCTAATATAGTCATAACTAGAAGAAAAACATGTAATAACTATTTTTAAGCTTTTACTTGTTAGATGGTGTTTGAAGATTTGGAATCAAACTCATCTTTGCATTTGTACATGCATTCTAGCCAATATAATGCAAATGCCCCACTTAAATAAAATACAAAATGATCTCATTAATTATTTGAGTGATATGTATTGTCATTTACTTCCTCTAAAAAATGTATTGTCATTTACTTCTCAGAGAGACCGCGTTAGCATTAATAGAAAACGTGTTATCTCAAACCTAAAAATATGTGTTCAAGGAGTAAATTTGAGATCAGAACCAAATCAAGCATGGGCCTAATTATTTCAAATATGAGTTTTTGGCTTTTTTAGGCTAAATATGAATTTTTGTGTTAAAAAATTAAAATAGAGCAATTTGATCATTATCTTACTATTGGCATGGTCCTTAGCCCGAAGTATAATAAAAACATAATTTAGCAATGGAAGGAGGTAAAATGGTGTATTATATGAGAGATAAATGTACCATTTGTAAAATGGGTTATTTAAAATAATTCATCCTTTCACATTTAAAAAATATATATCATTTGTGAAGGTACTCCCAAATTTGAAATGCCAAAGTAGGTATCCAACCCAACTATTAATAATCAGCATTCACTAAATTACAAACTTAATTAGAGGTTGTTTAGTTACATCATTTTTTTTGAAAAAAAACACTTTTTGAAACAAATAAATCACTTTTAAATGTTTTTATTTGTTTTTTACAAATTTAAATTAAAATAAGAATCTAAAAAAATCTGAAAGTTGAATCAAACGAAATTTTGAGTAGGTTTTTAAGAAAATTATTTTTTTAACTGTTTTTGTTTTACAAAAATGATTTTCATTACATTAAAGTTTTTTGTTCTTTTTAAAATTTCTAAACATTAATATATAAATTATCAAATAATAAAATGAAATTTTCTATGACTTATAACAAACTAATACATATGATTTGTTTGTTATTGATTAAAAATAAAGATTTTGACATTCAATAATTTATAGATTATTTTTTAGAGATTTCATAAAAAAATAGAATATATTTTGTGTTTGTTTATTGTATTAAAAAGCATTTAAAAAAACTAATTTAGTTTGTTTAAATACAACTATCTAATCTTTGAAAAACTACTCTTAACAACTTTTCATTAAAGTTTTAAAAAAAATTATTCTAATTTTTATAAAAAAGTTAGTGATTGAATAATCCTTACCTCAAAACTTGTACTATATGTATAGCTAACTAATTCTTGTAGCAAACATACTATAATTTATTGTTTCTCTAACACGGTTAGGATGAATTAAGTGATGGACTATTGGAATGAAGTTTGTTTATTATTCTTGAAAATATGTGCGGGTAAGACTTGTTATACGAACGCAAGAAGATGTGTAAGAATTATGGTTGATGCTTGTTCGCGAACGGGGGGAAATGACTATGGGTTTTTCGTCATCTATTTTGAAATAAGGATTTTATGGTTCTATAATTGTTGTTTTAAATTATTGGGTAAATTACACTTTTGGTCCCTTAAATATTTTTCCGGTTTCATATTGGTCCCCTAATTAATAAAAGTAACGTTTTGGTCCCTTAAATCCTTCTTTGTTAGTCACTTTGGTCCCTTCCGTTAGTTTGTGTTAAAAAACATTCACTTTTGGTCCCTTAAATATTTTTTAGGTTTCATATTGGTCCTCTATTAGGGGACCAATATGAAACCTGAAAAATATTTAAGGGACCAAAAGTGAAACGTGAAAAATTTTTAAGGGACCAAAAGTGAACGTTTTTTAACACAAACTAACGGAAGGGACCAAAGTGACTAACAGAGAAGGATTTAAGGGACCAAGACGTTACTTTTATTAATTAGGGGACTAATATGAAACCTGAAAAATATTTAAGGGACCAAAAGTGTAATTTACCCTAAATTATTTAGTATGTTTAGAAATGCGGATACGATTTATCTTCCGCTAGGAGTTTTAAACTAGTTCACTATTGTTCTTTTGAAGTTGATACATTTTTCTCCATGTTCAACTAGTTAATAAATTAATACTTTGAAGAATATGATCATATGAAATTTGGAAGTTTTAAATTGTTTTTTTTTAAAACAAAAAAAAATGTAGTATTTTCTTATAAGAATGGAGTAAACGTAATGTCTTGGATCAATAATAAAGGATGCATTACTCTTAAAACTTAAAAGTGATTATTTTTATAAAAAAATAATTCTTAAAAAAACTACAATTAGCCTCTTAATTACACGAACAAAAGCCATATATTGTACTACACAATTTACCTTTTTCTAAAAGAAAACAAAAACTAAACAGATTTTTTGTATGTGTGTATGGAAAGATTAATTAATGAAGAAGAAAAATTACTAAGGTTACGTTGCTTTAAGGAAATCAAATCAAATTACTAGGACAGTATGTTACACCTACTACAAGCTACCTAGTAAGAATATATCACTATATAAGCAGCAAAAGCTAATCTCACATTTCCATAACCCAAATTCAATTTTCAAAGATGAAGATGAAGATGAATCACATTATTGTTTTCTTTTTTGCTCTCCTCATATCATCATATACTTCCCATGTTTCTTCTTCTGCCAATGATTTCTGTGTAGCAAACCTACACAAAACTCGAGACACCCCTTCAGGCTATCCATGCAAATCACCAACAGTGAATGATTTTGTGTTATCTGGCTTTGGACCTGGAAAGTTAAACAAAGCTTTTAATGTTAAATTAGCCAAAGCATCTGTCATTGAATTACCAAGTCTCAATGGACTTGATATCTCTGCAGCAAGAGTAGACATTGGTCCAAATGGATCTGTTCCAATGCATACTCATCCTGATGCAACTGAATTACTAATCATGGTTCAAGGTAAAGTTACAGCTGGATTTATCAACCTTACAGAAGTTTATGTCAAAGATATTAAGCCTGGTGATATTATGGTTTTTCCAAAAGGACTATTGCATTTTGTAGTTAACTCTGGTGCTGGAGAAGCTATTGCTTTTGCTACTTATAGTAGCTCAAAGCCTAGCTTTCAGTATCTTGATTATGTACTGTTTGGAAACAAGTTACCTACTTCTATAATTGCAAAGACTACTCTTCTTGATGTTTCACAGATCAAGAAGCTTAAGGCTCAGTTTAAGGGCACTGGCTAGGATTTCTTATGAATATCCACTTCTATGTACCCATTAAACTTATGTGTGCTTGGTTATTATGATTCTATGTCAATTTGTTGTTTTAATAATACAAGAGGACTGTATGGTTCTTATCTAATCTCAATGGTCTATAGTATGGTTCTTATTATCATATAACCTGATAACCACAGAAATGAAACTTATCTATATAATAAAAAATATATTGATTAGATTGACATTAGACAAAACAAAAACCTACAAGATGCATGCGTAGCTCATAATTAATAATTTTTCCTCCTCAGAAAGAAGAACTAGGAATGTTAATGAGGACATTTTGAGGAAGATAATTTTTGTGTGCTCCAAGTAACTTGGAATGATATAATATCTCCATTTCACTATTCTTCTGTTGCAATGATATAATATGTCTTGTTTTGATTAGGGAAGAAGTCTTAAAACACAATAATTTCCAAGGAAAGAAGAAAACATATGGTAACATTTTTAAATGATTGAGTCTGTCAAAACAAGATTTGATATTAAGAACAAAAAGACTTTATGATATCAAAGTGAACTGAACAAAATATAAATCAACTAAAACCATTTCTAATGTCATGTTTTTTCTGCCTGCTAATTCGAGTTTCGATTCAGATTGAAAACCATTTGCCGAAGAAATCTGCCAGTCCTGAATGTTCCTTAAGTGTCACTGGCTTGAAATTGAATTATATGGTTGAATGGCTGATTGTTCCATTCCTTGTAGCTTAAGAAAGTTTGTCTCAAATAAGGATTTGAATATGGTTATTTAATACCAGTGTGTTGAAGCAAGATAAGATGAGATCACATAAGCTAATCAATACATCATGGAAAAAAACTGTCAAATTTATTGTATCAGACCCTGTATGCGGGAGTTTTATGCACCGGGCTGCCCTTTTTAAAGTTTTCTGGAAAATTTATCAAAGCTATCAGGCCAAATTGACTCTTAATGAGATTTTGAATATCATTGCCAACACAATGATTTTCAGTCTATAGCAATCACTCTTGTCATGTAAGAAAAAGGGCAACATTGAATATCATTGACTCTCAAAACAATATACCATTTCCCAAACTGTCTTCACAAAGGGCAACATTGTTTGCTCATGTAAGAAAAAATCAGTTTCTTACATTGAGAACACATCACTACCTGAGTTCCCAAAACAACATTGATTTGAGATAGATGAATGTCTGAGCATTTGTTAATATAGTTTGACTAACAATTGATTGACAATATAAAAAATATTTACATTGAGAGTGTATATGAATTAAATTCCAATAATTTATACATGTGATTTGCGAGCATGTCAGTAATAATTTGTATGAATATTTTATCTCTGTTTTGAAATATTTTTGCTAGTAGCTACATCTGATTTTCCAATGTGTTCATCCATTTCATTTTGTTTTGCTCAAAAGCTTCTAGGACTAATTATGATACTCCAATAAGCTTTTCTTGTATTATTGATAATAAGCTTGTTAATTTTCTACCAAGCTTCTATTGCCTTTACAACTGGTTTATGATGAATCAAGTTTCTTTTAATCATATTTGAAAACTGTTTTTAGTCAAGCTTAATCTTCTTTTAATCATGTTTGTGATGTCATGCTAATTCAAGGGTGCTTCATTTGTAATCTCTGAATGATTCTCTTGTAGTGAAGGAAGCTTCTAAGTTATGTTAAGATTCTGATGAACATTTAGATCTCTACAGATTCTCTAGAAACGTATTCCCTTCTATTGTCTTTAGTGTAGTCTATGAATTTGTTTTCTATTGTATGGCCGAGAAGCCTTCCACTGCTACTGTTTCATTAAAGCTCCTTGTTCATTTTCAATGCTCTCAACACGATCCTTAAATAATTAGTATAACTGTCATCTCTCTCTCTCTATGTGGGTACATTGAAAACACTAAAGATAAAATAAAATACAACAAACACTTTTATGATCACTTCTGGTGGAACTCGAAATTTGACCTTCACTAAAAAATTATGCAACTTATATAAAATAATTATGTGACATTATTAGACATCCTACATCCTATTACAATATTGTTACAACATAATATCATAAAATTACACAAACAAATATATTTTCTTCCGTTGGTTACATATATGTTTTAAATCCATTCAAGTCAACAAATAATGTATGTAAGATGTGCACCCTTACGACTGTATCTTGACTAACACACTTGTGAGCAGTTGAAGACCTCGGCTTCAAGTCAAATAAAAGAATTTGAAATTGTGAATGCATCTAGCATCATGCCATCAAGAACAAGTGTGTAATTTGCATTCTTTACCGTTATGCTTCTTGAGGCAGCTTCGCATGATTTTTGTTCTCAAACATGTCATCTCATTTTGAGCGAACTTGCCTCCTACATGAACTGATGCTCATCAATGAGATGTGAACATAAATTTCAATAACCCTGATTGAAAATCTTGATATTTCATAAAAAGCTAGAATTCAAATGTTTGAAACTATTGTTAGTTACTACATGGGCACTGATGATTATATCCAAAATACACTATTTATTAAAATGAAATAGTAATGACTATAGCAACAACCTTATCAGAGAAGATTAAAGAACCAAAGAAAAGACTTGCAAGTTTCACCTATCTATTTAGTTGTTATATAAGCTAATTCTGTTATGTACAAATTTTCCAGGAAATTGGTTTAGGCTCGGTAATAAGAGAAACCATGGTAAATGCCGTACTGTATTTAATTAGAGTATTGTCAGGTTTCATGGAGATAGCAAGGAGCGATACCATCATGAGAATAAGGTCTTTCTTACCTATTTCGTAGTTGCAGTACATATGGAGCTAGAAGCACCCAAATAGAGTGGCATTACTTCCATTCAGGCCATTTAATTGAATCTGTGGACATCTTCATCCTTGATGCACCAGATTTGTTTGAGGAGTCATGCCATATCATCTCCATCTGATACATAGCAGAACAAATGGTCACTGGGTATGAATTATGGAATGACACAATATTGTAGAGCTTTGAGCAAGACTACACAATAAAAAGTTACAAATAAACTTTGTCCCCCTATCTTATTGCTGATGTTTCTAGGCTAGAAACAAATTCTAGGTTACTCTTGAGCTCATAGCAAGTACTGTCAATAGTGTTTGTTCCACCTTTAAGAAAACAATGTTTATAGTGAAGCAGTTACTGACAACTAAATTTCATTCAATAAATCAATCATAAGCTAACTAACTGCTTCATTCATCATGCTAGTAAGGATTACAATGAACAGAAATGCTGAAGATAAATGAAAGACACACCTCTCCAACAATCACTTTGTCGCCTTCCTTTACACCAAGTTTCACGAGAGACTTAAATACACCACAAGCCTCAAGGACATTTTGGAATCTTTTCTCCGAATCAACATACCTGTTAAAAGATTCACCGGTTTCCATGAGACTATCCATGAATGGAGGTGGAAATTTCAGGCATAATACTAGTCCTAATACACTTTTTTACTAACATGTATCAAGTATCAAAGAGGAGGATGGAGCTTCCAGCCTTTATAATTTTCATGCTATTCTAGAACGGTTCTTTTTTTTTTTGGTAAAGTCTAGAAAGGGTATTTGATGATGTTTCCAACAATAGCCAGCTATTTTTTGGTTTTGGCATCTTTCACTTCAAGTTTGAAAATTTACTCAAAAAGCTTTAGCAAGCTGAGAAAATGCCTTACTTATGTGATCATAAATGGTTTTGTAGACAAATATAGAATAAATGCAGGAGAATATTTCAACACTATTTGTTAAATGTGATTGAAAGTTACACCTCAATAAGTAAAGTATGTTTAACATGTAATAAAAATACAAACTGGAGGAAAAGAAATGCACGTATTCTTACTGTAAATAAATGACATGTATTTTTAAATCACATTTATATTATTTAACCTACCGCCAATTTGTCATCTGGACAAAACGATGCAATCCAGATCCAACTACGCTCCAAACATTTGAACTGCTATCATGAAAAATCTCAAAATCACTGATGGATGCACTCCGTTGCTTCTGTACCGCATGAGCTATATGATTCATGTCTACCATATCTCGTCCATCTGAAACAGGTTAGATTAGTCCAAATGCAAAGAAGTTTTTACAGAAAAGAGTATTCTGGTAGTGTGACAATGATATATAGAATACTCAGAAAACAGCTTATAACCTTCATATTCCTCCCTGTCTTCTTTATTTTTACGCCAAAGCTCATAAGCAGCACATATAACTTCATGAGTACCTTCCCTTTTGACAGCGCTCATACAAAAAGGTGAGATCCCACGAGATTGCAACTTTTCCTTGAAGGATTCCCAGTTTTCGTATGCTTCTGGAAGATCCATTTTGTTATATGCAACTATAAAAGGCTTCTCAGCAAGTTCAGGATTAAATAGCTTCAGCTCTAGACGGACTGCATCAAACTCAAGATCTGGCTGTGGTGATGAACCATCAACGACATGTATCTGAAACCCAATGTAAAGACTTATTTTAAGCAGCAAATTCAAGGGTGAGGAAATGGAGGAGCAGACAGAATTATACTTTGAAAGAGCATACTACAAGAAGGTTCATACAGAAAAATTAAAATAACATCATACTCATAAGCTAAATAGATGGACACTATATCAATGTTTAAACAAATGAATAACCCCTAGAACAATGAATTTTTGGATAAACTGCATGTGACATTCAACATAAACACATTCAGAGTGGGCTAGGTTCATATCTACTAATTGATTGATTTGGAGTCTGGAGAGATAATGGATGGTAACACACTCTAAAAGCTTAAATAAGTAAACAACTTGAAACTTCACTCAATCTATTTTTAACACAACTGACACTATAAGAAGTTAGATCAAAAGGTTGCAATGGCTGAAGTTATATATTTTATGTGACTTAAAAAATTTGTTTATGAAAGGTTTAATTGCAGTTTTGGTCCTCTAAGTATCACAAATTTGCGATTTTGGCCCCCTATAAAAAACAATAATAAATCATTCTTCTAAGTTTACCCCCTTTTGCAGTTTTGGCCCCCTACTCCAATTTTGACCCAGTCAATGCACATGTGGCACCTCACTTAAGTGAGTAGGATGTCACGTGTGTAATTTTTAATTTAAAAATAAATAAAAAAAACCACATAAGTATTTCATTAATTAATTGTTTAAAAAAAAGATATTTCATTAATTAAAAAAAAAGAAAAAAAGGAAGGAGCCAAAATAGAGTTAAGCCTGTTAATTTCTCTTCCTCTCATGAATGAAGAACCTTCTTCTTCTTCTACACCATCACCATAAAAATAGAGTTAAACCTGTTAATACCCAGATGAAAAAAATTAAGATTTTGTTGATGTTAGAAATGGGAATGGAAGAAAGATTGAATTTTTGAGAGATGAGAAGGGACCGGTTTGATTGGTGTGAGTATGGGAGAAGCAGCTCCACGAGATCAAGGATTTTCTTCTGTGTGTCTGATACCGAAAAAGCTGATAAGTTGAAGCAATCTCTTCCTCATGGTTTGATTGTTCAAGATCTATAGAACAACAACAATCGTTTGGTTCTGTGTTTGCTACTTATTTGTGATTTTTTTTTTTTGAGTTTCTATGATTTTTTTTTTTTTTGAGTTTTTAGTTTTTGATTTAGCTTAATTGATGTTATGAAGCTTCCAATCCCTTTGATTCTGTATGGGTATTAACATCACGTTCTTCCAATCCCTTGTTTTTCCAGCATAGTGTCCTTCCTTTTTCATTTCTTTTTTATTTTATTTTTTTTAATTAATGAAATACCTATGTGGCTTTTTTATTTATTTTTAAATTAAAAATTACACATGTGGCATCCTACTCACTTAAGTGAGGTGCCACGTGTGCATTGACTGGGTCAAAATTGAACCAGGGGGCCAAAACTGCAAAAGGGGGTCAACTTAGAGGGCCGATTTGTTATTGTTTTTTATAGGGGGCCAAAATCGCAAGTTCGTGATACTTAGGGGGCCAAAACTGCAATTAAGCCTTTATGAAAAGGGCAACGAAGTTTAGAATGTTTGTTAGGAAAAAGGAAAGCAAAGAACATACTCATAATCTATAATTGAACATGGCTCAGCTTAGAATTGAGATTCTAAACATAAGCTAGATACGTAGCCTGAGTGCCTAACTATAACAGAATAAATATGTTGATAACATGTTGATCAAAAGCACCTACCAGAGCCGAACACCTTTCAGTGTGTCGCAGAAACTCGTGACCTAAACCAAAACCTCGGTGTGCTCCTTCAAGAAGACCTGGAAGGTCTGCCACTACCATAGTTGAATCGTAGTCAAAGGAAACAACACCCAGATTGGGAAGCAGTGTTGTAAAGGGATAATTTGCCACTTCTGGCTTTGCGGCACTAACAACACTCAAAAGTGTACTCTTCCCTGCATTTGGAGCACCAACTATACCAACATCTGCAACCAGCTTAAGTTCTAACTCCAACCACCTGATCAAAAGAAACCAGCATTCTTACACTCTTGTATGAATTTGAAACTCAGGCCAGATTCAGGGAAAAGAAAAGAAAAACTAAATATATTTTTTTCATTGCCCCAACAATCTCGAACAAGAATAAACTAGTTTCTCTTCCAAACAAAAACAAGTCTGGTTTCAGACAAGGCCACACATAATCTCCGTCTGTTATGGACTGTGGACATTTAACTATCAAATACAATCTTAGCGGAACAAAACTGAAAAAGAGAAATCCAGCCATACGCTAACTTTTAATCCCACTCACATGTGTCCCGAACTCACTCAATCAAAAATAAAAATAAGGGTCCTCTAAAGTCACGACTTCTTTCACATAAAATACACTAAAGTCACGACTTTCCTACAGAGGATCCATTTCCCCAAAGAATTGTGTCATTTGAACATCGAAATACAGACACCTAGTGTGACACCGTATACGTTATCTCTATCCGTCTTACTTATTATCTTCACATCTTGCACGCATTTAAAAAATACACATAAAAACCAAAGGACACCATACTTGACATCAAAGTATCATTTCTCTTCCTAAAAACACCCTTCAAATCAAAATTTTAAAAACCGAATTAGACATCAAACCTACAAGACCACCGAATCATAGTTCAACTACTTTAAACCATTAAAACCCGAACAAAATTGCGTTCGAATAACCATACACTAGACAATGTCAGTTCACAATTCAACTGATTAAATTGTCTAGATTCGGTTTTTAAAACATTGCTTCAAAGATAGCACATAGTATATTTTATGGTGGAAATGAGCACTCACATACATTTCATGACCTTGTTCACCATTCTCAGCAATCTTCGGAGCTTTATTACTCCCACTCTTAAAAGCAGCATTCCCTCTCCCACCTCTTCCACCCGGCAACAACAACGCCTTCTGTCCCGGATAAACCATCTCCAAAATCACCTCCTCCCTACCAGCCTCCCTAATCACCGTCCCTGGCGGCACCTTCACCACCACATCCTCCCCCTTAGCACCAATCTGCATCCTACCTTGTCCATGTGACCCCCTCCCCGCCCGAAAATGAATCCCATTCCTAAACTGTAACAACGAATTCATCGCTTTATCAACTTCTACATACACATTTCCACCTCTCCCTCCATCTCCTCCTGATGGACCTCCAAACGGTACATATTTCTCCCGCCTGAATGCCATACTTCCGTTCCCTCCGTCTCCAGCTTTCGCAAAGATTTTCGCCCGGTCAAAACACCGCATCACCGCCGGTAATCCTTTCTCCTTCACTTCACCCTCTGTTTCCTCACTCCAAAACTCATCACCTTCTTCAATCTCTTCGTCCATAAACCCTAATTCTTCATCATCTTCAGACACAGACTCACCAATTCCTTCAAAATGACCATTGATTTCTTCTTCTACTACTTCATCATCATCTTTATCGAGTTTGTGGAGCAATTGGTGAATTGGTGTTGATTCGGAGAGTTTGATTTCAGAGAAGGAAGGTGAGAAAGTGGAAGAAAAGTCTTCCCTGAGAGGGAGACGAGTGTAGGTGGTGGCGTCGCCGGAGGAGAGGAGTGGCGGTTCCGGTGAGGACTTGTGGGTGTTGAGTTTAGGGTTTGGGGGATGTTTGGATTTGGTGCGGGTGGGTACACGGTAGCGACGGTTGCGTGTGTTGGAGCAAGATATAGCAATGGGAGAGAACCATGGTGAGATTGAAGTTACCATTTTCGTGAGAGGGGAACAAGAACAACACGTTGTGTTGTTGATGAAACATGTCTCAATTCAGATAAAAACCGGAAGAATAAAAAACCTCAATCGGATAAGGCCACACGTGTTGAAAAAACATACGCAAAAAAATAACATCATGGATTAAAGTCTATTAAATTAAATATTATAGATATAGAAAATATTTGCAAATGAAATGAAAAGAGATTGTTCCAATGAAATCAAGCTCGCTTTGCAAAAAAAAATTGTAAGGATCAAAATGGAACTTCACTTTACATATTTAAATATTTTAAATTATTTGATATATAATATAATATAATATAGTATAACAAGAAGTTCATTGTTTAGGTGATATATTATGATTTAAAGAGATTTTTTTTTATTTTTGAAAAATATTCGAAGAGAATAGTTATAAAAAGTAAAATGTATATCAAACAAATTTTCTATTTTTAAGTTTTTAAAATAAATTTTGAATATTAACTTACCAAACAAGTTTTTTGATTTTGTCTTCTCCAAAAGAGTTTTCAAAATTGAGATTATCAAACATATTTTATTTAATTTTCTTTTCAAAAACAGTTTGTAAAAATTGATTTAGAAAATAGAATTTAAAAACTAAAAATCAAAAGTAATTCAAACATGCCCTAGGCCTAGTACAATCCCAGCCTTCCTTTTACATCTATGTTAAGTGCCGCCATATTATAACTTCTACAATATCCTCCATGGAAGAAATCTCTATACGAACAAACAACAATGTTGATGCTATTTCCCTTTCTCTATTATTTCCATTCATAGCAAGAACTATGAACTTAAAAAATATGGGGGTACACATAGTTGCACCAAGATCTTCAAGAATATGAATGAGCTCAAGTATGTCATATGAAGGAAAATATTCATGCATTATGGCCAACATCTCCTTTTTGTACTTTCTCACACATTCATCTTTAACTTGGATATCTCCATCAACAAAGACAAAGTTAGAAGGAGAGTTGTCATTCCAATAAGGACTCAAGAAGGGGTATATATATGTCATTGTGCATGGTACACCATTGTTGCTCAAAAGTTGTAGTGCAGTCATGGTGACACTTGCAAACAACTTCCTCAGCTCTGGTGTTGTAGGAAGTGGTATTCTTCCTCACCCACTGCAGAGCATAATCAATATTATAATCATTCATTTCAACAAGATGGCTATTGTGAATTGAAACCATGACCTCACCCCAGGTCCAACAAATGCTCCAAAAATAGACTCATCTAATTGGTAACAAATTACATGTAGCCAAGAAACTAGTTCATATTTCATACGCATGTCGACCAAAGCTGTTGGCAAATTAAAAAACCATTCCTATCAACACAAATTAGTAGAGCAGCCCCACTAACTTTTACTTCTGAACTAAAGGAGTTTAAAATTCAATTAGCCAATGGAACAATGGGTCTGGAATTGGTAAATAATCACTCACCAGGGACAGCTGGATGATCCCCACAAAGCCTATGCAAAATTTCAGTTGCCTTGTCTTGTACAGAGGAAAGGCACTCATCCAAATAGTAAGTTCCAAATAGCAGATTTTTCATGTGTTCGTTGCTGCAATATCATTTTCTCTAAGTACTCCACATTTTTTATATTCAGTGAGAATGCAAGAGTGAAAAGCTGAAGTGCCTTGTACAAGATTAAAGAAAATGAAAAAGACAATCGTTTTCACATATGCGCTTATCATATAAGATATTTCTATAACAAGATTAAAGAAAATGAAAAAGACAATCGTTTTCATATAATTTATAAAAGTTGTTCTAAAAGCTACCCTGTAAACCTTTTGAAAATAAGTTGAAACAACTTATAGACATCTCATAAGTTGTTTTCACAAGCTTTCTCAAAAAAGTCACACAAGTGTTTACGGTAATAGATAAACTCAAAAAAGTCAATCCAATCAGATCCAAGTAATAGAATTTTGTAAACTAATACAAATACTAGTCATTGGTTAAAACTTAAAACTGACTACCATTTCAAACCCTATAAAGGGCACAGAGGCGACTTGCATATTTGTACTATCTTGGAATACCTCTATTCTCTTCATATAACTTCAAAAGCAGCGAAGCTTCCTCCTCAAAGCATCACAGAAAAGTGACAAAAACTTACTACTAAGCAGCCAAAGCAATGGAGTAAAGAAACTCGGAAGTAACTAAAAAATTGTCATATTCATCACATTTGAATGTATTTGAGGCTCACATATGAGGCTACATGCTCCATGAAACTCAAATAATGACTAGAGTAGAACTTACAGAGTCTTCAGGTTTGGAATCTGGATTAAATTTGAAGGAATAGGACCAATCAACTAATTACTCTCTAAATTTCTGCATTCACCAAAACTATGGGGGTGAAGCATACAAAAAGAAAAATGTGCCATACACAAAATAATATCTAGATTGAAATAATTTGGTTAGGAGAAAGAGGGAAAATAATTGAAATTACAAGGTATGAAATGAAGGTCAAATTTCCACATGCTTGAACAGTTTGAGCATAATCTCTTTGTGTTTGAGAATAAAGCCACAAGATCAGGCCAAAGTTAACAGTCTTATCCAGAGAGTTTATGTCAAAAACAAAGTTAATTGATTAAGGATGCTCAACAAGTGGTTAACGAAAAAGTAAAAACCACTAACAAGTCAAGTGACTTTGCAAATGTCTCTCTGCAGAGCCTTTGCCATTGGCTTCCAAGCATGTAAAATTCGCACTGCTAGCTCACACTCAAGCAGCACGATAGCCAAGTCAAACCTAAAGAAAGAATGTGAGGACAATTGTCTGATGTTCTCATTCACTGGAAGAGAAATATATACAACAGATTTCCTAAACTACAAGCCTAAAGATTAGGAAATATTGATGAGGAGCTACCTATGTCAACGAGTCACTAACAGTATTGCCATGGCACAGTATATCATCAAGACCTCATTTTTTTATGAGGTATACATCGAGAACTGCTAGAAGAACAGAACAGAAGTAAAGTGATAACATCATCCTTCTCACCTTATTTTGAATTTAATCAATTTAATTTATATAAAAATTTGAGATTAAGATCATGAGCAAGGAACTGGACAGTAGGCAATGAACTTGTGTATAAACAAAACCACAAGCAAAATCATATTACAAAACTAAATACCATGTTTCTGCATGAATGAACGTTACTTGCAACAAAGAGTGCAGTTAAGGTTATGTACTAAGATACTACATAAAACCTTATTTAAAGAGACATTACTGTGTACCGAAATATTTAGCTCACATCATGTTGCTTGCAAAAGTGGTTATTAGTTGTCAAACTACAACAAGTATTTCTAGTCTAAAAATGGTTGTGGTTTTCCCTTAAACAATGAGGGAATCCTATAGGACAATCAAGTAACAGAATTTGGTAAGCTAATACTAGTACCACTCACCAATTAAACTAGACTATTACAAACCCCAAAAAAGGTCACGGAGATGTGAAACACGACTTCAACTTGCATATTTGAGCTATCGTCAAAACAAGGTTCTAAGTTGCAGTGACATGGTCGTGTAGCAGAGACCCTTTGCGTTGCTTCCAAGATTGCAGTTGCAAAACCTTATTTAAAGTTGAAACATCTCTTTTCTCTTCATACAACTTCAACAGCTGAGATGCGTCTTCTTCGAAACAACTCACAAATTTCTTCAAAAACACATCCTCAGAGACTTTGAAAGGTGAAGCCGATTTAGCATCCTTAATCAAACCTTTGGATTCAAGAAATTTCAACACAAAAGCCCTAGGAATAACCCTTTTTTCCAAACTCAGCAAAAGAAGTATTGGATATTTGGCAAGCACATTAGACTCCCAACCCATGTGATTGACAAAAAACTGCATCACTGCTTCAATTTTTTCCACAGATGCCAACATACACCATGGAAACTTCAAAAATGCTGAGGCAATAATATCATCAGACCAACCCCATTTCTTATACGCATTAATCTTCCTTTCCCATACGGATTTTGGACTAATCTTAGCATGCAGTGCGATAAGGAAAAACGTTTTGTTAGGGTTGAATCCTAATTGTTTTACTTCCACCACTGCCTTCTCAAATATTAAAGGTTTCTTAGAGAGCATGTTATACCAATTTCGAAACAAAATACCAACTTTAGACTCAGGGACCCCATTTTGAAGCAGGAGTTGAATATTGTGAGATGGGTTTTTAGAATAAAGCAAGCAAGCGCAATGTTTGAGAGATGCGATGGTAGATTGATCAGAAAGTAAGAATCTTTTGACTAAATCATAAGATGGGGTTATTGTATTTTCCAAGCTATGAGACAACATAAGAGGGTTTCTGGTGATGATGTGAACAAGGTCTGAATTTGAAGCACCCTTTGAGAGAAGGAAATTGAATTTAGGGAGAATGGTTTTGTTGGGATCATAAGAGAGAAGACGAGGGTAGGTTTTGAATAGAGTTGATAACTGGGAATTTGAGAAACCATAGGATTTGAATAATGAGAGAACTGAATCGGGTTTTTGTGAGTTGTTGAGATGAAGTCGTTTGGAGAGTTTGGAAGCTATTTGTGGAGAGAAATCAAGATTTTGAATGAGATAGTTGACTGTGAAAGTGTGATTTTGGGAGGAAGAAGAAGAAGAAAAGGGTTGAAGAAGATGAAGAAAAGAGGAAGAGGGTGTTGTTGGTGTTTTGAATCTGAGCAATGCTCTGCGATAGTAACAAAACATGATGATGAGATTGTGAATTTTGCGGCACTTTGATAAATAAGCTCAAAGTAATAACAGTTGCGTCGTCGTCACTATTGCAATTGCGCCGTCGTGTTTGTTGCCATCGTTGTTGCTCTTCTAATCTTTATATCTAATCCTAAACTACAATGCTAACCTAATTGCAAAACCCTTAACCTAACCATTGGCGGGAACTCATTTAATGGACTATTTGAATTTCAAATAGCGAAGCAATAAATGTCTTGCTTTGAAACACGTTACCTTAAATGTCTTGCTTTGGAACTTACCAACATTTAACTCATACGGTTTCCAATGAATGTAGAAGCTGTGCTATAGAAAGTTGACACCATTCTAAAGCAAAATCGTATCCCACCTTTACACACTCCACCCGGAAGAAAATCCCTTATCACCACCATCTTCCCTGTCAACATCCTCGGCTCCTCCACTGTCTCTTCCCCCTCCTCTTCATCCAAAACAGTTTTGGCGTCCTCCACTTCACTTCCCCCTCGAATGAAACTCCTACTGTCAATCGTTCTTCCTTCTCAACGTCCTGTCATCGCTTCCGTGATCTTCCCAAGTGTTCACCCGAGTTTTAACCACATCAAGTCTCTTTAACCCATAATCATAACAATATTATTCACCCAAGTATCTAAGCCCTCATCGCCTCCAAATTCCGGCCACTGTCAACAAAGGTATGCAATTTGTTTTTTTTCCTCAATTTCTTATTTGATTTGTTCTTGCTCAATTTGATATCGATTTTGATTGCCGATTCCACTTAAAATTCCATCGTTAATATTCAATTTGAATCGGGTTGATGATACCATTGAGGATTTAAGCTTTTGATTCGTTTCTACTTTAGGTTTTAGATCACATCACGCACCATGTTGCAAAGGATAGAAGGACCAAGATTGAAAGTTACTACAGTGAGTTTTTTTTCTATCTCTATTAATTTCCTTTGTGTTCATTCTCTTGAAATTGATTCTCAGATTTTTTGTGTGCACTTCTCTGTTCATGTCAATCATTTCTCTGATTCTTCAATTTTTCAACTTTTTTACAGTTTGAGTGAACGATAATTGTTTTATTTCAAAACATTGTTCAAGGCTGAATTTTGTTATCAGATAAAAAATGGAGGACCATTTGGCTGTTTGATTTTTTTGGTTATTTGTTGTCTTCATCTTCTTATGGACCTGTATATATATGGCTCTGGTGAAAATTGTTGTTCTCAGCAACTTCCACCCCGCTTCAGCTCTTCGTTCCTTTCTTCGATCTCATCATCAACGGAACAATTTCCATTGATTCGTTCAATTCAGATTTATATAAACACAAGCTTCATTGATACAATCTTTTATAATAAGAGATATCATTTTAATACAGGGGGCTGCAAGCTCACATGACAGCAGTGCCAAGTCCATGAGCAGTCCCTGAGGTGATTATAGTAGATGAGATTGGCACAGAAGCTGAAGCTCATGTGTGCCGGTCGATTGCTGAGCGAGGCATCATGCTATAGGGACTTCTCATGGACAACACACTGAGAATGTCATGAAGAATCCTACACTCTCTGACCTGGTTTGTTTTGATTATCATATTGATATGCCAATGATCTATAAGATTGTTTTCCCCTTTTTAAAAAGTTGAGATCTCTAGCTTCACTGAGTCATTTATTTGGCAATCATTCATACCACTTTCTTGAATGTTAACTTCAACTCTATTTCAAAAGAAAAAAAAGTTGTGTCGATTTTATGTGGCCAAAGTCAATATGTTGCTTATTTCAGGATCTAAAGGCCTTCACTAATTTATTATGTTTATACATGCTATTTCATTGATGAATTTCATAACTCTACTCAAAGGATGCTGGTAACTATATCTTATTTTATGGTGTACTAGAAATTTCATCAGAATGTCTGAAGTATCCTGAAAATTTGTTTCACGCATTCAGTTGAGGTACAAATTGAGTAGAACGATATTTGATGTTAAAGCGATGCTTGATGTGTGGAATTGAGTCATTATGTATTCTAATAAACCTTAATATTCAAAATTTCCCCTCCATTTTCTTTACCAGATTGGTGGAATTGAAAGCGTTACTCTGGAGACTCCGAAGCCAGAGCAAGAAAATGTCAGAAGAGTATTCTGGAGAGGAAAGCTCCTCCAACATTTGATTTCTTGATTGAGATGAGAGATAGACACTATTGGATTACACATCAGGTATGTTAATTGAACTTTATTACTTTATTCATGAAATGTTCATTTCTAGAGATTTCTAAATTCAAACAGTTCATAATTAAATAAACAAAGAAACGGTGATGAATAATTCTTATTTTACTATCTGATGGTCCATTTTCAATTTGATATACATTTGGTGAAGGGCTTCTGGTAATAGGTAGTGAAGGTCACACATTATCACATTATGAATTTTATTATTGTAACAGGGCTTCTGGTTGAATGATGTGAATGGAAGTTTAATTTACTGTTAAAATGCAAAGGTAATGTGCATTCTTTGTTAATGATTGTTGCTTAGTTTATTAAATTATTGAAATCGTGTTTCTTAGTTTGATTGTTTAACACCCCTACTAAATTCATCTAGAACATTCAGCATGCGTGTTAAATCTGATACTGGATACATTAAAATTTTCAATAACAATAATATACATGTGAATGAATACAAGCTTGCTCGTTTATACACCTAGTAAAGTCCCACTAATGTACGTATATATATATATATATATATATTTATATATACAAATACTAATGAAAATCCTGGACTGGTACATGACGAGCAGCTGCACTCCATTCAGCGTCTCCCTGATGAACTTCATATTAATACTCTTGTTTGCGAACCACCTGCTTACCTGAATATATTAAAGGGATTGGGGTGAGACGGGCGTCTCAGTGAGTTCCACCTACCATAATCTTCAGGCGATCTCGGGGATCCTAGGATCGCCGTCAATCTCTACATATCTTAGCGATCAAGGGAAAACTAGGATCGCTATATGTCTCTATCATATCTTATCATATTCATATTATTCGCATCTCATTATTTAGTGATCGAGGAGGAAACTATGATCACTTCCTGATAACTGATATCTGCCTGATAATATTAAAGTATTTCACATCTCTGACTTAAAGTTTCATATCACTAACTTTACGTTTTACTATGTGCACATAGACCACATTATCTCTTCGTTGTGGCGAACGGTAATTATCTTTAGACCACATTATCTCTTCGTTGTGGCGAACGGTAATTATCTTTAGACCACATTATCTCTTCGTTGTGGCGAACGGTAATTATATTTAGACCACATTATCTATTCGTTGTGGCGAACGGTATACTATGAACAATTTGGTTCATAGGCTGCATTGTCTCTTCGTTGCAGCAAACGGAGATTATCTATAATTTACTATGAGCATGTTACCCATAGACTGCATTATCTCTTCGTTGCAGCAAACAGAGATTTTCTATATTTTACTATGAGCATGTTACTCATAGGCTGCATTATCTCTTCGTTGCAGCAAATGGATAGGAAGTTTTCAATAGAAAATCAAAACATAGTTTTAAAATGATTTATTGCGAAAATCAATTCATATGATCAAATCTTTCTTAACATTGATATCATGTAAAATTTCATTCACATTATCACATAAATCTTGTAAAAAAATTTATTCATTCTCATTACTTTGCATAACCATTAAAATCTCGTCTTTATTATTTAAAAGCATGGAGGATCATAAAACTTGGCAAGCATTAACAATTGGGCAGCTACTAATCATAAATTGATCTTGATGTTAACTTTTTCTCACTTAAACATAAGCCCAAAAGGAAAATTCTAAACTAACTGGAACTCACCTTAACATGTTCTGGCTTGCTCAGCACAGCTCAATTGCCCAACGAAAGCTTCTGTCAGCTCCATAAGCACTTTCTCTGAAACAGCTTATTTGCAGCTTATGGCTTATGAACATACGATTCCGACTCGAACCTCATCCCAAACACTTAATAGGTTTACCAAATACGTAAACTCAGTTCTGGAATCATTCCATCAATATATACCCACTGAAATTCCTGGCAACCTGACTGAAATATGCTGTGCACAATGTTGGCACAACTGTCCGAGCGCGTGTCTACTCAGAACTACAATTAAAATAGCGCAGCGTAACAAAGCACAAATTAAAAGGAACACAGCGGAAATAAAAAGTACACAGTGAGTTTGTTAACCCAGTTCGGAGCAACTCTCCTACTCTAGGGGATACCAATCCAGGAATGATTCCACTATTATAGTTCTAGTGAAAAGACCAACGCAGACACACTACTTGACTTTGCACCTAGACCCTACCAGTGGCAACTCTATCTAGGAACTCCTAGATATGAGACCCCGTCTCAATTCCTACCAACAACACACACAGTATTGTAATTAAACACGCAAAACACACAAAGAGAGACACACTCTAATAACACATGCTCACTCCGTACTTAAAAGCTTAGGAGTAGCTTACAATTACAACTCAAAACAAACTCAGTCCTTAGCTTGAATCAGGGTGATACAAGCAAGGCTCACAATTAACAAAATAAACCCTAAAAACCTTAAACACACGCTTTGCTAACACACACGGTTTTTAGTTACACTACCAGGGTTTGCCTTCACGAATATATAGTACTGAGATACCACGGGTCTGGGCTTCGAAATAGAGCATGGACACTGACCGGTCCAGCTGAAAACAATCTTCTAGAAATAATAAAAAGCTTCCAAATATAGAATGATATCTTGTGGAACAAATAGCAAGGCAAATAAAACTTCAAGCAAATCTTCAATCAGATACACGCGCCTTGATCAGCAAGCTAGAGGAAAATAAATCTTCAGGCAAATCTTTGAAAGATTGCGTACACAAATATAAAGCGCTAGCTTGCGCGAAAACACAAGTTACGTAAAGTTGTTCCATATGCTACCGCATCTGTCCCAGCATCTGGCTAGTAGATGTTTTTGCAAAATGTAGCCAATCTACAAAAACCCAACAATCTCCCCCTTTGGCAAAATTTTGGCTAAAACACTCTAGAGCCAGTTCTTTGGGAGATACACAGATAAGTTTCCTTCACGTCAACATAGGCACATAACAAGGAAAGAAAATATCGTAGCATAAAATGAGATTACTTCCAAGCGAGAAATAGTCAAAGATGGCTTGCAAATAGAATCAGAGGCATGCACCAGATAACACAAACATCTAGCCTCATAGGAACAACCAGAGAGAAATAAACTCTCATATAGTGGAATCACATAGATAAGGAAAAAATAAATTTCCACACACCAAGAAAAAACTTAAGAGAGCTCCCCCTCAAAACATGCATGTACCAGTACTCCCCCTCATGTACCAGTACTCCCCCTCAACATATACTACACTCCCCCTCAACACATGTAACCATACATAATATAAGTTTCAAACTTCAAATCATGCACACAAGCAACAGATAGGACATAAAATCAATGACGTAAATCAATTCTACTCCCCCTTTTTAGCCAAAAATTCTGACAACCAACAGATAGGGCATACTCATAGAAAGTGCCTAGAACCAATAAAGAGTGCATAGAACAGACCAGAAGCACACAAGGTGCATAAGAAATTCAGGGCATAGCCCAGTCACCAACAAAAAGACAAAAAAGTACATCAAAAAGGTTCAGAACAAAACAAGAAAATCAGAAATCCTCAGAATCATCAGAGGCATCTTCAGAGTCACCAGCAGAAGCAACAGCCTTATCTCCTCCTTCTTCCTCATCCTGCTCACCCTCAGTTTCAGCTTCAGCCTTCAAAGCTGCAATTATCCTGTCAATCTTTACCTTCCTAGCTCCAAGAGCCACACTTGTCTCAGTAAGATCAGCAATCATTTGCTTTCTGGAGAGCACACCAGATGTCCGGACAGAAGTACCAGCTACATCAGCATCATGTGTCTCAGACAGCAAACTGCAATCCAAAGCCATAGGACCAGGCCTCTTGCAGGGCTCATCACTACTGATCAAAATATCAGGGTGTTGCTGAAGAATAATTCCACACAGGAGGGTAGGAAAAGCAATTGGGAACTTAATAGCAAAAGACTTGGCATGTTCCAAAACTTGATAATAGATGTAGGCTCCATAATCAAAGGGTGACTTGGTCCCCACAGCATAAATGAACTTGGCCAACCCAGATGCAACAGAATTTGAGTGAGTGGTTGGAGTCCAATTTTGAGCACTGATCCTATTCAAAGCAGCATACATGGGAGACAATTGAGCAGAAGACAAATGCTTTGGCCAATGCCTAATCTTGTTATCAGTGATTACCTTGCAGATGGTGTCCTCAGTGACCTCAAGCTCAGGGGTCTCCTCAGCAGACCTCTCAAGGTATGCATTGACCATCATAGGAGAAAAATTAACACACTTACCACGAACAAAAACCTTCCTATACTCAGGGTTTCTTGTGTCATCACACTCATCAGAAACATTTACCAAAAACTCCCTGGCCAGCTTATCATAGCATGGACCCAAATTTCTCACAGTCTTCATCAGACCAGCAAACTCCAACAAATCAACCAGCTTTTGACACTTGAAAACATCTTCTTTAAGATTTCTTTCAAGACCCAGTCTTCTGTGGTATATGAACTTCCACCTAGAGGAACCATTTTCCAAATGAAAGGAAACATTATCAAGAGGGGCAGGAGGGATAGTTAGAGGTATCTTCATACCCTTCATTGTTTTTCTGGAAGCCCCACCAGATGTGGCAGCTTCAAGCTCAGCAACCTCAAACTCAGAGTCACTAGAGGGAGGGTCTTTTCTTTTGAGGCTCTTCTTCTTGTGACCACTTTGAGCCACCTTCTTGCTCCCAGCCTTGGGGGGACCATACACAGGCCTCTTCCCAGCCTTTACAGTTTTCTTCTTCCTATCCTTTTCTCCTTCACTAACAAGAGTAGCAGTTTTGTCAGATTTGCTCCTAGTCCTGCGAGCAACACCAATAGTACCAGTTTCTTCCTGAGGTCTTTCTTCAGGCACAGCTTCCTCAACAACAATAGTGTCAGCACAGTCTAAAATAGCAGTCTCAGTATTATCTACAGCATCCTGAGTCTCAGTCCCTTCAACTTCAGACTCTGAGGACTCACTCTCAGGGACACTCATAGAACCAGAGATATTAGGAACCACCACATCAGGCTCCTCATGAGCTTGTGACAAAGATGCTTGAGCATCTGTCACAGCATCCTTTGATGTGGCAGGGGAATCAGCAGGTGTCTCAGAAACGGCCGTATCAACAACATTCTTTTCACCAGAACCAGTAGTAACATCTTTCTCGATAGGGGAATTCGAAGAATCAACAACTAATTTTTCATCTACCTTAGGATTATCAGAACCTAGGGTTTCGGGCATAGCTACAGTACTTTCAACAGCAACATTCTCAGATTCGGTGACAGAAGGTTCAGCATGTGGTTCAACAACAGTCGATACAAAAGGGTTGTCCTTAAGGTATAAATCATCCATGCTAAGCCCTACTCGTTGAACAGCGGGAGTGGTAGAAGTGTTACCTTTCGATTTTGACCTTGTGTTCACAGCGGTGGAGGAGGTAGCTTTGCTAGATTTGGCAGGTGTCTTCCTTCGTGATGCAGATGCCCTAGTTCGACGCTTCTTTGTAGGAGCGCTGAGAATAGTAGTGAGGGGTTGCGCATCGGTGATGACAGCTTCAGGAGCTTGATCTTGCATAGTTTGATGAGAGGTAGAATCAGCCATGTTGATGATTTTGAATTTGAAGGTATGAAGAGAGTGCGATTTTTGAATGATGATGTGCGCGGTAAGAGAGGAGATGAGAGGTTGAGAGAAGTTAAGACAAAGACAATGATGATGGCGTGCGAGAGTTTTGAAAAAGGCAAGTTGGCAATAACCTCCTTGAATGACGTGCAATAAGCGGTTGAGGAGGGAAAAAATAATAGCTGCACGCCCCTTGCACATTAATTGCTACAATTCCTCAAATAAGCATATCCCTAACTTCCGTCTTAATTCTTCAAATTGATTAGCATCAAGGGCTTTGGTAAAAATATCTGCTAATTGCTCTTCAGTTGGAACATGTTCAAGAGTAACAATTTTTTCTTCAACAAGATCCCTGATAAAATGATGTCTAATGTCAATGTGCTTGGTCCTGCTATGTTGTATAGGATTTTTGGAGATATTAATAGCACTCAGATTGTCACAATATAATGTCATAACATCTGTCTTGACATTGTATTCACTCAGCATCTGTCTCATCCACAACAATTGAGAACAACTACTACCAGCTGCTATGTACTCAGCTTCAGCTGTAGACAATGAAACGCAATTTTGCTTCTTACTGAACCAGGATATAAGATTGTTGCCTAGAAAGAAACATCCACCAGAGGTACTCTTTCTATCATCTGCACTTCCAGCCCAGTCAGCATCACAATACCCAAACAACACAGTGCTTTCCCCATGAAAATACAACATACCATAGTCACTAGTACCATTCACATACTTCAGGATTCTCTTAACCTGAGTCAGATGACTTATTTTTGGTTCAGCTTGGTACCTGGCACACACTCCAACTGCAAATGTGATATTTGGCCTACTTGCTGTAAGATATAGAAGACTTCCTATCATACTCCTATACATGCTTTGGTCAACATCCACACCTTTCTCATCCTTTGATAATTTTACATGTGTGGGAGCAGGAGTTCTTTTATGAGCAGCATTTTCCATCCCAAATTTCTTGACTATATTTTTAGCATACTTACTTTGAGAGATAAATATAGTATCTTCCATTTGTTTCACTTGAAGACCAAGAAAGAACTTTAGCTCACCTACAAGACTCATCTCAAATTCAGATTGCATTTGCTGAACAAAATGCTCTATCATCTGGTCAGACATTCCTCCAAAGACTATGTCATCTACATATATTTGAGCAATCATCAGCTGTCCATTTTCATCTTTCACAAACAGGGTCTTGTCATTTCCTACCTTCCTATAGCCATGGTTGATTAGAAACTCAGCAAGTCTCTCATACCAAGCTCTAGGAGCTTGCTTCAGGCCATATAGAGCTTTCTTCAATTTGTACACATGGTTTGGAAAACTAGGATCAATGAAGCCTTTAGGCTGTTCCACATAAACCTCTTCATTTAAGTACCCATTGAGAAAGGCACTCTTGACATCCATCTGATACAACTTGAATTTTAGTATGCATGCAATCCCAAGTAACAATCTAATAGATTCCAACCTAGCTACAGGAGCAAAAGTCTCATCAAAGTCTACACCTTCAATTTGAGAATATCCTTGTGCAACCAGTCTAGCTTTGTTTCTAGTGATAGTACCATTTTCATCAGACTTGTTTTTATAAACCCACTTGGTACCTATGACATTCACATTATCTGGTCTAGGAACTAGGTCCCACACATTACTTCTCTTGAACTGAGTTAATTCTTCTTGCATAGCATTTATCCAGAACTCATCAGTTAGAGCTTCCTTAACATTCTTTGGTTCAAGTTTAGATATAAAGCAAGAATTTGATACCTCATCATAGTTCCTTCTAGTTGTAATCCCTTGGTTAGGATCGCCAATGACTTGATCTATGGGATGGTTTTTCTGAACTCTGATAGATGGTCCTTTGTTGGGAGCAGTCTTCTCTGGAGCAGTTACTTCAGAATCTTGCTTACCACTTGCTTCATCTACTTTATTCTCTTCCTGTAGGTCAGATGCTGAGTCAAATGTCGCATCATCTGGCACAACATTATTTCCTTCATCATCTACAACAACATTTTTAGATTCCATCACTGTCTTGGTTCTGGAGTTGTATACTCTATAGGCTCTTTCAGTAGTAGCTTTCTTCATGCTTCTGAGATTCAGATGTCCAAGCTTTTGGTGCCATAGCTTAACTTCATCTTCTTTGGTTATTAGACAAGTTGATAACTTTGCTTTATCTTGAGAGACCCACAAGTAGCAATTGTTCTTTGATCTAACACCTTTCATCAGAATGTCCCCTTCACTGTTAGCAACTAAGCATTCACTCTTTGTAAAGTTGACCTTCATTCCTTGATCGCACAGTTGACTAATACTAATTAAGTTAGCAGTTAATCCTTTCACAAGAAGCACCTTATCAAGTTTGGGTAGACCCTCTTCCACAAGATTTCCTACACCCTTTATTTCTCCTTTGGCTCCATCCCCAAAAGTCACAAAACTTGTAGCATAAGGCTTAACATCAGTTAAGTAATTTTTATCACCAGTCATATGTCTGGAACACCCACTGTCAAAGTACCAATCATTTCTGGATGACACTCTCAGAGATGTATGAGCAATTTGAGCAATCTCATCAGCTTCTGGTTCTATTTTTCTAGGATCCACAGTGTTGCTTGTGAAATTATCATTTTTTTGCTTCCACTGCTTCTTGGTGATCTTTACATTGGGATCAGGTCTTGATGAATAGGTCCTGTCTGGGTAACCATATAATTTGAAACAGAAAGGTCTGATATGTCCTTTTCTTCCACAGTGGTGACATACCCAACCATAATACCTTCCTTTTGATCTGGGCCTATATCCAGATGCATGTTGTCTCACCTGATGCTGGGGCATCTGTCTTGACATAGTATGATCATGAGTACTAACAGATGGCACAAACTGTCTCACTGGTAGTTGTTTCTGCTGAGGCAAGGAACTGTAGTCAAACCCAATACCTTTAGAATCTCCAGGTTTCTGTCCTATTTCCAGAATTTCGTCTAAAACATCAGTACCTTTGTTTATCATCCGCAGTTGCTTGTTCATATTGGCAATCTTGGAAGTAAGTAAGATAACCTCATCATTGAGTTCTGAGTTTATTTTCAGAAGTTTGTCTTTCTCAGCTTGCAAGAGAGCAATGATCCTCTTTTGTTTTTCTAAAGTTCTACAAACTTCCTCACTTTTGAGACATAGCTCCTTGTAAGAATCAGCCAATTCATCATATGTTACCTCTTCATCACTAGATTCATTGTCAGATGTGCACACTCCAGTCAAGACATTCACATGTTTTGCAGTTTCAGGTTCTTCTTCTGATTCATCCTCATCAGACCAAGACACAGTCATCACCTTCTTTTGTTTCTTCAGATAAGTTGCACACTCAGTTCTGATGTGACCAAATCCTTCGCATTCATGGCATTGCACCCCTTTGCTTTGATTGATTTTGTCATCAGTTCTAGGTTTCCTCTGATTGTTGACATTTTTATAGATGCTGCGACTGTTGTCCGGAGCATTTGTCCTAGGGCGTCTGTCCATCCTCTTCACAACTTCATTCAATTGTTTGCCCAACAACACAATAGCTTCAGAGATGCTCTCATCAGTATCTAAATTACTCTCCACATCATCTTCATCAGTGTTGGAGATGAAAGCAATGTTCTTGTCTTTCTTTTCAGATCTTTCATTAGCCTTTAATTCAAAAGTTTGAAGAGATCCAATCAACTCATCAACTTTCATATTTCCAATATCTTGGGCCTCCTCAATAGCACATACTTTCATATCAAATTTCTTAGGCAGGGACCTGAGAATTTTGCTTACCAGTTTTTCATCGGATATCTTTTCCCCCAAGGATTCAAATGTGTTAGCATATTCTAGCACATTCATGTGAAAGTCATGAACACTCTCTCCTTCCTTCATTCTCAAATTCTCAAACTGTGTTGTTAGGAATTGTAGCCTTGACTTCTTGACCTTTTGAGTACCTTCATGAGCTGTTCTTAGGATATCCCAAGCTTCCTTAGCAATAGTACATTGTTTAATCAACCTGAACATGTTCTTGTCTACACCATTAAACAAAGCATTCAGGGCTTTAGAGTTTCCAAAAGCTGCAGTGTCTTCTGCTGTAGACCACTCCTCTTCTGGTTTCAACTCATCAGTATCAACATTATTCGCATCTTTTATTTTAGGAGGGACCCATGCCTTGATCACAGCCTTCCAAGCTCTGCTGTCTAGAGATTTCAAGAATGCTGTCATGCGTGATTTCCAAATGTCATAGTTCGACCCATCCAACAAGGGTGGTCTGTTCACCAGTCCTCCTTCTTTATCCATTAAGCCAGAAAATTCTTTCCCTGGAGCTCACCCACACAGAACAGGGTGCCTGCTCTGATGCCAATTGAAATTCCTGGCAACCTGACTGAAATATGCTGTGCACAATGTTGGCACAACTGTCCGAGCGCGTGTCTACTCAGAACTACAATTAAAATAGCGCAGCGTAACAAAGCACAAATTAAAAGGAACACAGCGGAAATAAAAAGTACACAGTGAGTTTGTTAACCCAGTTCGGAGCAACTCTCCTACTCTGGGGGATACCAATCCAGGAATGATTCCACTATTATAGTTCTAGTGAAAAGACCAACGCAGACACACTACTTGACTTTGCACCTAGACCCTACCAGTGGCAACTCTATCTAGGAACTCCTAGATATGAGACCCCGTCTCAATTCCTACCAACAACACACACAGTATTGTAATTAAACACGCAAAACACACAAAGAGAGACACACTCTAATAACACATGCTCACTCCGTACTTAAAAGCTTAGGAGTAGCTTACAATTACAACTCAAAACAAACTCAGTCCTTAGCTTGAATCAGGGTGATACAAGCAAGGCTCACAATTAACAAAATAAACCCTAAAAACCTTAAACACACGCTTTGCTAACACACACGGTTTTTAGTTACACTACCAGGGTTTGCCTTCACGAATATATAGTACTGAGATACCACGGGTCTGAGCTTCGAAATAGAGCATGGACACTGACCGGTCCAGCTGAAAACAATCTTCTAGAAATAATAAAAAGCTTCCAAATATAGAATGATATCTTGTGGAACAAATAGCAAGGCAAATAAAACTTCAAGCAAATCTTCAATCAGATACACGCGCCTTGATCAGCAAGCTAGAGGAAAATAAATCTTCAGGCAAATCTTTGAAAGATTGCGTACACAAATATAAAGCGCTAACTTGCGCGAAAACACAAGTTACGTAAAGCTGTTCCATATGCTACCGCATCTGTCCCAGCATCTGGCTAGTAGATGTTTTTGCAAAATGTAGCCAATCTACAAAAACCCAACACCCACGTTTTAGCTTGTTCCGTAAAATTACGTCAAAATCCGTAAGCCGTTTTTCAGCAGAATTTCCAAACTTCGAACACGTTTTCCGGATTCGTTTCTAATCCGAATCACATGAGACTTATATCCGAATCGAAGGGAATTGAACGCAGAATCCAAAAATCGAATAATTACCCAATTCTGAGCTACCCAGCAACAGCCACGAACCAAACAGTGATTCTGTCAAACCAGCTTATTTGCATAATCACTTCTGAACATTCCAATCAGTTTACTCATTAATAGCTTAATCCTCACAACAATACCAGCACCACATAGACAGCATTAATCTATAATTTAACTTTCTAAAACAACTCAAAACAACTTATACCTCAAATTCTTAAAAACAGCTTATACACTTAATCTCTTCTGCAGGTTCCAAAACAGCTTATTCATCTCGTTTAATTCAGTAAATTCGTGACCCAACACCAGTCAACAATTAACAGCACAACTTAAAATTTCAACTCTTAAAACAATTTATTTAAGGTTACCTTCCAAAGCTCCAAGCAAAATCCCAAATTTCAGCTTACTTACCACACTTTTGTAGCTCAACCAACAACTTATAGCTTCTGCAAATTCCAGCCCCAATCCAAACTCGAATTTAGCAACCCAAAGATGCACAAATACTTTTGTCTCCCTTTTGCTTAAGTGATGAATTAGAGAGAAAAATTGAGTGTGCAAGCTTCAAGAATCATCAATGGAGGAATTTTGTGGATGGAGAGGGTTAGAGGAGGAAAGGACACGAGAGAGAGAGAGAAGAAAGGGAAAGAGGGGAAAAATCTGAATTTTCTCTCCTCATTATAGCTAAATATCCATTCTAGTGTTGACATATTTACTATTATGCCACTAGTAGTGAAAATGACCAAGGTAACCTTCATCCTCATTCGAAATAATTAATGTATCTTCTTCCATGTGTTCTCGGTTAACGATCTCTAATTCTAATTAATATTACTCTTAGTATTAATTAGATTTGGGATATTACAGATTGTGTTATATATAGACTTCAATTTTTCTTTCGATTTAGTGAATGATGAAATTTGGTGAGGATTAGTAAGTTAAACTTTCTGCTACTATCTTAATGCTATTCTCATACCTCATTTTTTTGATATTATCTCCTTAGTTTGTTAAATTTTGTAATCCATGTACCCCTTTCCTTTTTCTTTTCAAGTCATTGCATGTTAAAATTTCTTTTCTTTGATTGGTTCTATACATGGTCTCTCATTAACATTTCCTCTCACTCATTAGTCTCTTCTCTATTTAACCACTTCAATAATTTATTCCTCTAAATATACCACTTATTTTTGTTCTCACCGTTAACTCTTCTATCTCTATTTTCTCTCTTCTTTATTTCCTTTTTGCCTTCCTCATCCCTCATTGTTTTTGCATAGGATATCTAACTAATTTAATTTAAAATAGACATGATGGAAAGTGGACACACTTGCAAATAATGAGATGATATTGTTCTTTTATCTTTATTTTTATTCATTCACCAACTATGATGTTGAAGATTGAAGAAAACAATGTTGTTCATTTTTTGGTCTCTCATTAACTCAATACCAATTTTTTTTCTCCTTTGCAGGAACTATTATCATTTCGTTAGTTATTTGTATTCTGCATCTTTGTTATTGGTGTACGTTATGGTGCTTAGAGTTATGTACGTTTATTAATCAACTTTTGCCATTTTCTAATTTGTATTGGTTTTTATGTTTGATAGGAAGAATGAGGCATACGTCCTTTGAACTTTGAAATAAGGAGCAAGCAGATTGATGATGTTCTCTGAAGTATGAAATTAGGAACAGAAAAATATGTATTGTTCCCTTTTAAGATTGCGAAAATCTGAAATTTTGATTTTGTTTTTGTATTGCTACTTTTTTCGTTAGTTCTTTAGGACATGTTTTATGTGATGCACAGTTACAGAGGGTGAACATTTTTTCTATATGAATAAATGTGAGGTCATTTGATATTTGATGTAAGTTGTGTCTATTTAAAAATAATTATAAAAATCTCCCGATATTATTTCTATAGTTGTCCATAATTTCTTTCCAAACGTTTTTCACTTTTGCTATTATTGTTTTCTTTTCTAAGTGTCTGTTTGGATTGGTTTATTATTTAGCTTATGAAAAACAACTTATGCAAAAAAATAGACTTTTGTGTTAATTTATATGTTCTTACTTTTTTTATTAATAAAAGCCAAAGAAAGCAATAAAAGATAAGGAGAGGGCCTGATATCATAAGTTCTTACAAAGTATATGGTTTCACATGGTCAGTAGTATCTTGCAATTTCATGAGTTACATGAAAAAGATTGATGATATTGATAAGTGACGAAGATGATAAAAATGAAACTCGATTGTTGGTCAAAAAGATAGTTTGAAACGTGTTGACTCTATTGAATGATGAATATGACAACTGCATTAATACGACTTCAAATGTTGTGTATAGAGATATTTTTTGAAACGTGTAAAACCTGAATTATAAAATCAAGTCATTTGTATTATTTTTGGAACGTTGAATATTGCATTGCAAAGAATGTTTGTAAATGTATATGACCCGTACGGCAGCACGGGTGGACGATCTAGTTGGTTAGTATCTTTAACTTTTTCTCCAGTGTGATTTGTGAAAGGAAAATGATTAAAGCCACGAAAGCATCAACCCACGAAAACAACGAAGGTATAAATTTGTATGTGCAACCATCCGTGAATTCCGCCAAGTTCAACAATTAAAATTTCTTCCTTAATTACTATCATGACACGTTGGTATTCTTGGAATTCGTTGATGAATTAGTCATTCTGATCTCAGCTGTTCTTTGATCTATTGGTCTTAGTATGAAAAAATTCAATACTATTTTAACGTCAATTGAGACTATTTTGACCAATTAAATACGCACTATTTTGGAATTTTGATACATTAAAAGATTATTATGAGAGTATTGACTATGGTTCTACTCGTTACACATTTAGAACGATAGTCAATATCACCTCGAAAATGTTTGATAGTTTTATCTTCTTTTTTTTACAACAATGTGGCCTGAATCCAAAAGGATAGGGTCATTAAACTGAGGGGTTGATACATCTTTATTCAACTAGTTATTTGTGAGATCTGTTCTTTAAAATCATATGAATCATTTGCATATGAGTTTATATGCTTCTTTATTGGTCAATATTTTTTATTCAAAAGAGTATATTCCTAATATTTTTTCATTAACCTACTTGGCAGTGAAGATAATTGATTTTGTATAATTGATTTTGGTTAAAAGTAATTTTGACCGAAAATGATTTGTGTGTTGAATACATTTGTATAAAATTGAGTTGAGCTATAAATTTGTGTATAAAAATAAATACTAAAATAAAAAATAATAGATAAAGGAAGAACCAATTATTGAGATAACAATTGAGAAGAGAAACAACTCTCCCTACCCTAGTTAGTGATCCGGTTGATCGTCTTTCACTTCATCCACCGCCGCTAAATTTGACCGCTACAGTTGCAATCTCAATTATAGAAAGGATCCCCCTTACACGCCCAATAAAAGGAGACAAATTCCAATTTTAGTTTTCCACAAAGCACACCGGAGAAACTATGATAGTCACGGCTACAACAACAACAATGGTATGAATCGAACAATCTTATTATTCTGAGTTTTTTATATTGCAATATAATGTTTTGTTTTGTAAACTACCGCAGAGCATTGCTCAGATTCAAAACACCAACAACATCCTCTTCCTCTCTTCATCTTTTCCAACCCTTTTCTTCTTCTTCCCAAAATCACTCTTTCACAGTAAACTACCTCATTCAAAATTGTGGGTTTGAATTGGCTGCACCTTTCCAACTTTCTGAGTCTTTGTTTTTGAATTGCTTCGAGGAAGAAGCTTCTCAACTGTTGAAGTTGTATGAAGAGAAAAGATGTATTCCAAGACAACATCTATGTAGTACCGGCACTTCACATTGAAGGAATATATGGTGTCTGACATGTGGTTACATTCAATTATTATTGGTGTCATGTTTGATATTTGAGTCTGTGTCAGTGCTTCATAGGATATCAAATATATGCAACTATGCAAGTTGCCTCTGTGTCCTTTATTGGGTTTGAAATGAAATAGTTAATTTTGACAAGTGATTAGTGTTAGGTTTAGATTACAAAATTCGATTATTTAATCTTATAGGATTCATTCATTGATCAAAGGAAAATCCACAACCATTCATATTTAGACTGGACTTGTTGCATTTCACGACTTGAACCATATTGGTTGTTGTGATCAAGAGACTTTCTGAGTTATTTACTAGAGTGGCTAGTTTTTCTGCATCATCGGGGGAAGTTTGATTGGAGAAACTTGAGGTCTCAAAATTTTCATATTATCTTTTGTTTTCTAGTTATTTATTACTGTATCAGAATCCTTTAATTGTTTATATCTCCAGAATTGTAAAAATTTGGTTCATTTTTCAACCGAAACAATTGCTGGTGGTGACACATTTCGAATTTAATGGATTTCCCTAATTAATTGATTGAAATATAAAATATAATTAATCAATTATTTTATATCTTTAATGCATTCATTTAAAATATGAATTAATTATTTGATTGGGCTATACTTGAGAATGGCCTGTGATGGGTTAGGTCATTCATTTTAGCTAGCTCGTTGAGAGGTCTTTGTCTCTACTAGTGCATAGATATATTTGACCATCCCATTAGGTCATATACACGCTCAGACGTAAAGCATCGGGAAGAGAGAATCAACTCTCACACTCTAATGAACGAACTTTGGTATCTCAAGTTAATGGATTCTACGATCATGACAGGTGCGATTTATTTTGTTGTTGATATTATATGCCATATGTTGTATCTAAGATTTTGGGCATCTCTGTTAGTTTTCCAACAATAATCATATTTACACCAATTTATACATAGCACCAGTAGCAAGACTCGTCCCCTGGGTTTTTAAGCATGTTTTAGATAGACTTGTGTATATAATCAATTCCAGCAAAACATATATAAAGTAAAGGGATTGCTTGTAGTAAAGGAATTCCAGGAAGTATATAAGCAATTGCAGAATTGTTGAAGAATGACATTCATTCATTGCCCAAAGAGAGTATGTAGTCACATAATACAATTTTGCATGTGGTTTTGTTTATACAAAAGTTCATTGTTTCTAACTCCCATTTAGTGGCAAACCTTCTGAGGATCCAGTGGTATGTCGCCTAACGAGGGAGGATCCAGTGGTCTGTCGATTAATGAATGGCATTGATCTAGATTTGATGGCTTCATATATGAGCATGATAATTATTCTTCTTCAGTTTGTGCACTGCCCTTTTTGTTTTGATAGAAATTTGGTTAGCAGCAGGCCTGCCTCACTGGCTGCTTATAGGTTTTCTATATCTGTAGACAAATCGATGCTTTTACAAAATTAACAAATTTTGTTGGTGACAGTGATTTAGTTAAAAGCTCTTGTATATTTTGGGATGGATTGAGTATTTGTGTCCCCTATGTTGTTGAGTGCATGACATACAGATTGTTGCAATAGATATTGGACACATTAGGTACTCATAAAAAATACTCATGACTGACAGGGAAACCCCTTCACCTGCATATTTTATTAAATAAAATAATTATGTATATTAGTTAATTATTTTGATGTTGATTTGAGAGTTGTTTTATTTCTTTCTTTTCCCACTTAGTCTCGTTTTACTTTAAAACACTATTTACTAGTATGAGTGAGATTGAGAAGAACCATTTACAAACATATACTATGAAGTTTTTAACTACAAACATGTATTCTGAAGTTTTTAATGGCAAGTAAAATGTAGTTGATATTCCTAGAAGCTTAAGAAGTAGACGTTCATACTACTTGCCTCTTTCTTTTGAAATTGGGAAAATTACACTGACCTCTCTTGAGCTTTCACTAACTTAGATGGTGTAAATCCATCAGTGAATGAGCAGAGAGAAACAGTGGGAGTGAAGAAACAGAGAGATAAAGAGGAGAGAAACAGATCACGGATGTAATACCCTCAATATTCTAAAGTATGATTTACGGATTAAAATAATAACAACAATGATAATAATAAAATGGAGTAGTGATTTATTTATTTTCATGGAATTTATATATAGTTGTTGTATGTAAAAAAAAGATTTAAATCTCCAACTATAGAATGGTTATGTATAATTATTTATTAGACATAAAAAAAATTTAAACAAAATAATAATATTTAAAATATTTTTTTTGAAAAGAATATATTTTTATAGTTATATTATTTAAGATTATATTGGTTAAAAAAAATATAAAAGAAAAGAAATGAGTGTCTAGAGATTTCTATGTGTTCTAAGCTAAATGATAACAATAGACACAGTACCATCCCCTATATTCATATATCGTGCTTTCAATTTGGGGTCACTGTCCAGGCCATGGTTTCATCTCCTTCAACGATTCTATTTCGTTTTTCTTACTTTCTATCCCTAATCTCTTGTATACTCGGGTGATAAGCATCATAGATTTGTGATTTGAGTTGGAACAGATAATATTCATTCATTGGAATCAATAGCTTGAAACTCTATGAGGTAATATCTATAACTATTGAAATTTTAAGACTGAAATTAGCTATGGAAAGTAGTGGGTATTAGAACAAAGTAGTAGAACATATGATTTCCAAATTCGGGGTTTCTTTATCCAGAACAGAACGTTGTAAATTTGGTTGCTTTTGGCAAATTTGTACATCCATTATTTGACATGGTTTTCAATATAATTCTAAAAGGGTTGAAATTGATGAGTTACTTCTCAAATTTTGTGTAAATTGTTCATGTGGCTCTATTGTAAGCGCTATAGATCAGTATGTTGATTTTTCATAGTTTGAGTAACTAAGTTATTTTGTGGCTATTTGTATTTAAATATTGTTATTACATGAGAAACTAGTTGATTATGAAATTGTTTTTATCCCTCAACGTTATTTTGTTAGCTTTCCACCTTGAGCATATATTTTATGAACTAGTTTTAATACTATGAGTGTTATAATGGAAAGCCGTTCGCTGCAATGAAGAGATAATGCAGCCTGAGTAACGTGCTCATAGTAACTTTTGATAATTTCTGTTTGCTGCAACGAAGAGATAATGCAGCCTATGAGTTAAATGCTTATAGTAATTATGATAACCGTTCGCTGCCACGAAGAGATAATGCAGCCAATGAGTTACAAGCTCATAGTAATTATGATTACTGTTAGCTGCCACGAAGAGAGAATGCAGCCTATGAGTCAAGTGCTCATAGTATTTTGAAATGGATACCGTTTACTGCAACGAAGAGATAATGCAGTCTACGTGTCAAGTGCTCGTAGCCTAAGTGATATTGTTTGCCGTAACGAAGAGATAATACGGCCAATGTGAAGTCCGTTTGCTACAACGAAGAGATAATGTAGCCTAAGTTAGACCGTTCGCCGTAACGAAGAGATAATAAGGCCTATACAGAGTCCGTTCGCCACAACGAAGAGATAATGTGGTCTATGTGCACATGATGAAAAAGGAAATAAATGATAAATAATATGAGATGTGTTGAATTTATTATTATTTTTGGTTCTGGATGTGTTGTAGAACTTTGTGTACAACTAACCATTGGTTCATATTAAGGGTTTTTGTCGAAAAGTGTTATCTTGGATGTTGTATTTTTTATAAGCATAAATGAGTTTTCAAACAATGAGATTTTTAGTTTAAAAGAAAATTGTGAAAATAAAAACTCATGAAATTCTCATCCATTTTTCTTGTCCACTTTGTTTATCATGCTCTCATTGGCTTCTTATGACTCACCTTTTTGTTTTATTTCAATACTTTAGAAAGGTGTATTTATTATAGTTATTAGGCTTGTCAAGCTAATTATATCATGAGTCAGTGTTAGCTTGTGCGCCGGTCATGACCTGAGATTGGGTCGTGACAAAGTTGGTATCAGAGCCCGGTTGGTATCACTTTAGGATTATTGTCGAATTGTAGTGTAATTTGTATACCAATGTGAAATTTACAAGCAAGTACTATTAATCTCCATTATTATGTTGAAGTCTTGTACTTTAGTCTTGGTAGTAATGGCTGATGCTAAAATTCTAATAGTCTCTTTGGTTGAATGTTGTGAGGGAAGGTGATAAATTATGACGTGGAGTCAAAAATCTTATTAATGTTTATGACATATAGACTGATTTCTAATGAATTTATATGCTGAAATGTTCACCATCAAAGTAGAATGTGAGAAAGAGGTATGGTGTAAGGACCTTTTGGTGTTCAAATGATATCAAAGAGAAATGCTTGGGGCAATAAAAAGGTCTTGTAAGTCTAATGGGGCTTCCTCAAAGGTAAGGAGGGGAGGCTGTTCATTCAATGAGATCTTAAGCATGTCCATATTCCAGGTTGATTGTTTCTTGAAATGTTAGGGATTTGTTACATAATTTTTTTTAGGGTGCCTTACCTCAAGAACTTCTGCAATAACCCAAGTTTAGGGTATGACAAGCCGTTGATGTTTGATGTTCTTTTCTGGTTGCGGAACATTTGTCTCTTGTTTGTAGATTTTTTTAACTTTCTATTGATGATTTTGACATAAAGAAATAGAAAAAAAAAATAACATAGATTTGAGTAGTGAAAATAACATAGGTTTAGAATGTAGAAAATACTTCAACAGTAAGCAAAATGATATAACATTGATGCTTTGATCTTCGATTGCGTAAATTTTGTACATGCATTTAAGAATCTGTTATGTCATGTTCTTAAGAAGATTTTCTGTCTAAACTCAGTATGTCACATATGTGTTTGATGCTGGTCATATCTGTGACAGAATAAAATGCTAGGAATTGAAATGTGAATTAGGATTCGGCTGCATAATTTTATTTTTTTCCTATTTTGAGCGTTAGTACCTTCATATTCATTTAGAATGAATTCAACTAGTAGGATTCATCCAATTGGCATGAAGTTTAGTTGCTGTCACGCACTATATTCCTTTAGGACTTTGATAGTGAAATTGCACAATGTGCTTGACACCATGTTTCTAGTTTGTTTGGAATTAAGAGCCAATTCTCAAAGAAAAATACTACATGATGAGGATCATAAGTGATGAAGTAGGCAATCTTCAAAGTAGGCCGTCTCCACCAAGTGAACACTTAAGAGCTTAAGGAAACTAGAGGCTAGGCTTGTGACTAAAACTGACAATTTTCAAAGTACATAACTTTTCTCTAGGTCAATGCAATTTTATCTAATTGAAAAGCTTTACTTCTACTTCATATTTTTTGTCTTTTGCACTGCATTGTCTTAGGTTGTATAAGTGTGTAGTGTTCATTCTGAATATATAGCTATTTTTTTTGTAAAAGATTGATTGTTTTTAGTTGTAGCATCAGACTTGTATTTATATGGGAACAGAATGCTTAAATAGGAATGACCAAACAAAAACACTTACTACCCTTTTTGGTTATAGAATCTAGTTAAAGCAGTTATTTATTAGTTGCTTGTAATTTTCTAGCTAATACTTTGTCGATGCGTATTTGAAATCATTTGATTAGAATTTGGATATTTTTTCAGGTAGGCGTTGCTTATTTTGATTGATTATTACATTGATGTATTTTATAGGCATGAAACTTTGAAACTTAAAATTTCCAAGGCTCGAGATGAGAATGTGTCTGTTAATAGCATAATCTTATGAACGCCATCTGAAGTTTCTTGTTTCAATGTTATTGAGTGTCGTGACTGTGTTAGAATGATTTTTTATTCTTACCGTTGAAGGACATTGCATAGCAAACAATCTTATTGATATGAGAAGTTTTAATCATGGTCTAGTATGGCATTGTTTGGCAAGCTTGAGATGAAATGAGACTTTATTATTATACATTTGGGTTGTTCTTTTCTACAAGACTGAACAAGACTGAAAATTGCTTTCAAGTGCTTCATTTGGTAAGCTTCCTGTAATATCCCGTTCGTTTTCCTTAGACTGCAGTGTCATTTAATCGTATTTGAGTAAACATTTTAAGAGAAGGGGCACTTTGGTCATTGTTGAATAAGAGTTTATAAAGGGGAAAACTCTCTTTTTCTCATTTCTCCCTTCATTTCCCTCTCTACCAGAAAACTTTCCCCTCCTTCCTCTCTTTCTCTCTCGGCATGTCCTTTTTCTTCCCAAACCAACAAATCTTCACCAATTCTCAATCAAACAACATGCAAATGAAGAATAATGATCTTTGAATCAATTGAGAACTATGGCAAGCAAAAATCTTTCCTTTTTCTTCTTCATTGCACCGAACCCTAACCTCTTTTCACACTTTCCATTTTGTTCTGTCTTGGTTATATGAATTACTGGTGATCATGGAGAACGTGAGAGAGGCAGGACTACTTGGTATGCATGGGTTAAGCATTGAATGAACTTTTGGGCTGTTAAGGTCAAGTTATAGTAGGAAATAGAGTTGTGTGCTTGATTAAGGGATTATAGAGCTGCTGCAAGTGCTGGTGCTGTTCTTGTGGTTGGGTTGGTGAAATTAAACTTTAGAAGAAGGAAAGTGCACATAAGCTGTTTTTAAGAATTTGAGGTATAAGTTGTTTTGAGTTGTTTTAGAAAGTTAAATTATAGATTAATGGTGTTTATGTGGTGCTGGTATTGTTATGAGGATTAAGCTGTTAATGAGTAAGCTAATTAGAATGTTCGGAAGTGATTATGCAAATAAGCTGTTTTGATAGAACCACTGTTTGGTTCGTAGCTGTTGCTGGGTAGCTCAGAATTGGGCAATTATTGAATTTTTGGATTCTGCGTTCAATTCCCTTCAATTCGGGTATAAATTTCATGTGGTTCGGATTAATAACGAGCTCAGAAAATGCATTCGAAGTTTGGAAAATCCTGCTGAAAACTGCTTACGGATTTTGACGTAAATTTTGCAGAATAAGCCGAAACGCGAATTTTAGACGGACAAATGGTACCAGAACTGAATACATATGTTTGGTGAACTTAGTAGGAGTCTGGGTTGAGACTTAAATCGAAAATGGACCTTGCAGAAGCAATAAGCTGCAAATAAGCTGTTTCGGAGAAAGTGCTTATGGAGCTGACAGAAGCTTTCGTTGGGCAATTGAGCTGTGCTGAGGAAGCCAGAACATGTTAAGGTGAGTTCCAGTTAGTTTAGAACTTTCCCTTTGGGCTTATGTTTAAGTGAGGAAAAATTAACATCAAGACCAATTTATGATTATCAGTTGCCCAATTGTTAATGTTTGCCAAGTTTTATGATCCTCCATGCTTTTAAATAATGAAGACGAGATTTTAATGGTTATGCAAAGCAATGAGAATGAATAATTTTTTTTACAAGATTTATGTGATAATGTGAATGAAATTTTATATGATATCAATGTTAAGAAAGTGTTGATCATATGAATTGATTTTCGCAATAAATCATTTTAAAACTATGTTTTGATTTTCTATTGAAAACTTCTTATCTGTTTGCTGCAACGAAGAGATAATGCAGCCTATGAGTAACATGCTCATAGTAAATTACAGATAATCTCTGTTTACTGCAACGAAGAGATAATGCAGCCTATGAGTAACATGCTCATAGTAAATTATAGATAATCTCTGTTTGCTGCAACGAAGAGACAATGCAGCCTATGAACTAAATTGTTCATAGTATACCGTTCGCCACAACGAAGAGATAATGTGGTCTAAAGATAATTACCGTTCGCCACAACGAAGAGATAATGTGGTCTAAATATAATTATCGTTCGCCACAACGAAGAGATAATGTGGTCTATGTGCACATAGTAAAACGTAAAGCTAGTGATATGAAACTTTTAAGTCAAAAATGTGAAATACTTTAATATTATCAGGCAGATATCAATTATCAGGAAGTGATCATAGTTTCCCCCTCGATCACTAAATAATGAGATGCGAAAAATATGAATATGATAAAATATGATAGAGACATATAGCGATCCTAGTTTTCCCTTGATCTCTAAGATATGTAGAGACTGACGGCGATTCTAGGATCCCGGAGATTGCCTGAAGCTTCTGAGACGTCCGTCTCACCCCAATCCCTTTAAGGTTCGCCAACAAGAGTTTCGTGATGAAGTTCATCAGGGAGACGCTGAGTGGAGTGCAGCTGCTCGTCATGTACTAGTCCAGGATTTTCATTAGTATTTGTATATATAAATATATATACGTACATTAGTGGGACTTTACTAGGTGTATAAACGAGCAAGCTTGTATTCATTCAGATGTATATTATTGTTATTGAAAATTTTAATGTATCCAATATCAGGTTTAACACGCATGCTAAATATTCTAGATAAATTTAGTATGGGTGTTACAATTGGTATCAGAGCAGGTCGATTCAGACCGTGCCGTGGGTCATTAAAAAAAATTTCAATGAACGCAGTGGGACCATTGAGTTCCGGATATTGTTCTAAAGGTCACATCTAGTTGAGCCTGATCAACTCAATCTAGTATATGACAGTTAGTACAAATGTCTGAGAGCTGAATGTGACTGTAGAGGAATGAAGTGTATGAAGAGCGAAAATTAAGGCGACAGATTTTTAAGACAGGAATTGGCGAAGAAGTAATCAATGCCAATGGTGGCCATCAAACCGAAAAGTAACTAAGTCTGTTAATGGTGAAGTTTCAGGAACATAAGAGATATTTAGAGTAAGGTGAAGTACTTTAACCCAGTTGGACGCGTCGTTGAGCGATGCCTTGTTTGTGGAAGACATATAAAGTAAGGAATTATGGAATACTCTAAAGAATGAGTTGGAACCTTAACAGGAACCGTAGTTGAGAAGTGAAAGTGAAGTGTAGATTAAAGTAACAATTCTAGGTACAGAGTTAAAGAATTACAGTACCAGTCCCAGAAGCGCGGAATAAGGGATTATTGGTCGATTATCAGAACCTCTAGACTCCCAGCAAAGATAGAGTATGTAAGAATCAAAGGACTCGCACACTCGAACCAGACGGGATTTTAATATCCAAACAACTATGAGAATTGATTATGGATTAAGCTAATTATTTGGACAAATGATACTAACCCTCAAATGTGGTCAATGAGCGTGAAGAGCAAGCAAATTAAACCCCATCAGATCAGCCGCATCTCCCGAACCTTAAATGCCAGAATTGTGAATTAAGAGAGAAGATGGTATGCAACCTAAGAACCAAGATGGATGAGTAAGTAGTAGTGATAAGACCTGTTGCGTATCGAAGCGTGATTCAGATGTGTCCTATTTGGCAAGAAGATTGGAAAATAAGATAAGCTCAACTGGAATTTTACACAAAGAAAAGTGAATCAGATTACCTTCCTTTATTATGAGTCGTCGAGATGTTTTGTATGAGAAACGCAAGCTTAGCGACAAATGAAGGAGAACCCAGAAATGGCAAGATATGAGACGTAAATTTTTTCAGCAGAATCGGGAAATAGTAGAGTGAATCATAAGTTGTTGGATTTTAGTGAACTGATGGATGGACAATATTGAACTTCCTTGATTGAATGTAGGAGGCAAGTTTAAGATAACACAAGACTATAGTAGACCAATATTGTGAGGATTAATCGGAATTTTAGCCGAGATTTATTTTGAGGCTTTATTATCAGGAAGATCATCGCTAGCACCCAAGTTAAGATCGTGGTTAATGTTAAGAGGTTTTATGTTTCAGTTGACGGGAATTATTCTAGAAACCGAAAGTGAGCACCTTATGTCGGTATGTTTTGAAGGTGGTAAAATGTACAGACCTTGGATAATCCAACACCACATGAAGAAGACAATAGTCAAGAAGACCTATGGAATTGCTTAGTATTAATGGAGAATCATTCAGATATTTAGATCAGATTTTGAGTTGTGAATGCAGTAACGAGTTACTGGATAAATCCAATAGGTAATGATAAAGTGTTGAAGTTTAAGATCATTTAGTCGGGTATGTGAAGAGATGTAACCTATGATTAGGCTTACAAGAATGAATCTATTTTAGACGGATTATTCTCGGAGAAACTCGAGGAGTAATCTAATGGACATGATAGAGTTATGGAGACCGAAGTTGTCTCGGAAAAGATTATGAGTATGAAATCCTTACGGATAAGAATAGGATGAATGAGAACGAGACCTGAGCCATCAGTGGGTTTAATAAACGAAAGACGTGAATCTGGAAGGGTATTCGAGAAAATCAATTTACGAAAACAAGTATATATTGTTTACGTCTAAAGGAAAACACAAAGTCAGGAGATGACCAGTCAGTAAGGTAAGTAGTTTTTCGAAGCGATGCATAGTATGAAGTTAACCCTTGTTATTAGTATGAGGACTTCGAAGAAGGATTACCACACTTGGATAAGCAGGTAGTCTAAGTCACAAGTGAAGTAACGAACATAAAATAGTTCTGCTTTGGTAGCTATAAAGTTATTAAGGAACGAGATTAATCAAGAGAATTAATATGGTAATAGTGGTGCATTGCTCCTATTCCAAAGCGAGTTATTAGAACCAGAGTTGCGCAGCGGAGAAGTAATCCAAGAATGATTTAACGAACAATGCTAAGCCGAGGCTTAGGGAACAAAAAGGCTTGTGAAATCCTTGCCAGATGAATCGCAAGAAAGGTATTAAGTGTCCAATTCTTACAACGCAGAATAGTAGTAAGTAGAGACGACCCGAACATATCATAAGTTCTAACGGAAAATCTTAGAAGTTAAGTTGAGGAATACTTCAAACCTCGAAACTCATGAGTAATGGAATATCGAAATAGTTTAAGAATATGTGGTAAGAAATAAGAAGGATGTGTTCCTACCACGTTAAGTCTAAAGCGATTAAAGTTACCGCTAGTACGGTGATCTAGCTATCAAGCTCAGTAACTCCAAGTGGGCTTAAAGTGTAAGTTTAACCAAAAAAGAATTATGCATGAGGCAACAACAGTAAAGGTTGCATTTGCGAAATAATATTTTTGGACTTGAAGCATCGTTCAAGAAAGGCAAATGTAATGGCATATGAGTTTATTTCAGTTGGTACCCATGTTATGTAAACATGTCTCATGTATCAGATTATATATAGTATATGTACTCGTCAGTCAGTACTTATACTACCTAGACAGTTATGAATTATATTTCGCAGCTATGTAACATGTAAGAGTAACCGTGGTATGCGGTCATTAATGCTTAAGTAAGGCGGTATCACCTAGATCAAGTTATTGATACCGAACACGGTCAACTGAAGAGTTCGAAAAAGATTTGAACTCGATGTTCAGAAATGAGAAATAAGTTCATAATACCGATAGAATGTAACCGTAATTATGTTATGGGATAATGTATACTCGGGGAATAAACATGATTTAAGAATAAGAAGAAGGACTCCAGTTGATGTGGTATTCCTCATATATATTTTGATTAAGAATGATGTCCCGTTAGTCGGACGAAGACGATGTGACGTACTGTGTACCCGCTAGTAGTGTACACGTACTCGAATATGTATGTAAATTATGTGCTATGAGTTGTACCATATGATGATATGTGAGACGGCGTGTACCACTCATCACTTAGACTAAACTCTTATAAGCTTTGGATATATCGGTAGAGAAAATATTAATGCTACGATGAGAATTTGAGAAGAATAAGTTTGACCGATGTCGTCAGGGTAAGACCATGCAGACAATAAAGGAAACTTATGAATTCAGTAAGAGTATTTGATGCTTAATAACCTTAAGATGGATTTGCTAGAAGTGAGTCAAGCAAGGGACATAGTCAAGTGAGTCATATATATTGGTTTAGACAACCACACGTCCTATTATGTGAAGAATTATATATGTACCTGAAACCTTTCAGTTAAGGAAGAGATTGTCGAATATTTTAGACTTACAAAGTTGGAAACCATGGCCACGAACCAGTTTTAACCAGCCTACCTTAAGCGAGGTGTATGAGAAATCTACATGTCAGACTTTAGAGTAGCCATGGAATCCCGATAAGCTAGTTGAATTGGAGAATTGGCTAGTAGAGAAAGAAGTATGAAAGATCCATTCATATATGTTCTCAAGAGAATTCTAAATTTCGAGGAAGAAATTTCTTTAAGGGGGTAGAGTGTAATATCTCGTTCGTTTTCCTTAGACTGCAGTGTCATTTAATCATATTTGAGTAAACATTTTAAGAGAAGGGGCACTTTGGTCATTGTTGAATAAGAGTTTATAAAGGGGAAAACTCTCTTTTCTTCTCATTTCTCCCTTCATTTCTCTCTCCACCAGAAAACTTTCCCCTCCTTCCTCTCTTTCTCTCTCGGCATGTCCTTTTTCTTCCCAAACCAACAAATCTTCACCAATTCTCAATCAAACAACATGCAAATGAAGAATAATGATCTTTGAATCAATTGAGAACTATGGCAAGCAAAAATCTTTCCTTTTTCTTCTTCATTGCACCGAACCCTAACCTCTTTTCACACTTTCCATTTTGTTCTGTCTTGGTTATATGAATTACTGGTGATCATGGAGAACGTGAGAGAGGTAGGACTACTTGGTATGCATGGGTTACGCATTGAATGAACTTTTGGGCTGTTAAGGTCAAGTTATAGTAGGAAATAGAGTTGTGTGCTTGATTAAGGGATTATAGAGCTGCTGCAAGTGCTGGTGCTGTTCTTGTGGTTGGGTTGGTGAAATTAAACTTTAGAAGAAGGAAAGTGCACATAAGCTGTTTTTAAGAATTTGAGGTATAAGTTGTTTTGAGTTGTTTTAGAAAGTTAAATTATAGATTAATGTTGTTTATGTGGTGCTGGTATTGTTATGAGGATTAAGCTGTTAATGAGTAAGTTGATTAGAATGTTCAGAAGTGATTATGCAAATAAGCTGTTTTGATAGAACCACTGTTTGGTTAGTAGCTGTTGCTGGGTAGCTCAGAATTGGGTAGTTATTGAATTTTTGGATTCTGCGTTCAATTCCCTTCAATTCGGGTATAAATTTCATGTGATTCGGATTAATAACGAGCTCAGAAAATGCATTCGAAGTTTGGAAAACCCTGCTGAAAACTGCTTACGGATTTTGACGTAAATTTTGCAGAATAAGCCGAAACGCGAATTTCAGACAGAAAAATGGTACCAGAACTGAATACATATGTTTGGTGAACTTAGTAGGAGTCTGGGTTGAGACTTAAATCGAAAACGGACCTTGCAGAAGCAATAAGCTGCAAATAAGTTGTTTCGGAGAAAGTGCTTATGGAGCTGACAAAAGCTTTCGTTGGGCAATTGAGCTGTGTTGAGGAAGCCAAAACATGTTAAGGTGAGTTCCAGTTAGTTTAGAACTTTCCCTTTGGGCTTATGTTTAAGTGAGGAAAAATTAACATCAAGACCAATTTATGATTATCAGTTGCCCAATTGTTAATGCTTGCCAAGTTTTATGATCCTCCATGCTTTTAAGTAATGAGAATGAATAATTTTTTTACAAGATTTATGTGATAATGTGAATGCAATTTTATATGATATCAATGTTAAGAAAGTGTTGATCATATGAATTGATTTTCGCAATAAATCATTTTAAAACTATGTTTTGATTTTCTATTGAAAACTTCCTATCTGTTTGCTGCAACGAAGAGATAATGCAGCCTATGAGTAACATGCTCATAGTAAATTACAGATAATATCCGTTTGCTGCAACGAAGAGATAATGCAGCTTATGAGTAACATGCTCATAGTAAATTATAGATAATCTCCGTTTACTGCAACGAAGAGACAATGCAGCCTATGAACTAAATTGTTCATAGTATACCGTTCGCCACAACGAAGAGATAATGTGGTCTAAAGATAATTATCGTTCGCCACAACGAAGAGATAATGTGGTCTAAATATAATTACCGTTCGCCACAACGAAAAGATAATATGGTCTATGTGCACATAGTAAAACGTAAAGCTAGTGATATGAAACTTTTAAGTCAGAAATGTGAAATACTTTAATATTATCAGACATATATCAATTATCAGGAAGTGATCATAGTTTCCCCCTCGATCACTAAATAATGAGATGCGAAAAATATGAATATGATAAAATATGATAGAGACATATAACGATCCTAGTTTTCCCTTGATCGCTAAGATATGTAGAGACTGACGGCGATTCTAGGATCCCCGAGATCGCCTGAAGCTTCTGAGACGTCCGTCTCACCCCAATCCCTTTAATTTAGTTTCAGGTAAGCAGGTGGTTCGCCAACATGAGTTTCGTGATGAAGTTCATCAGGGAGACGCTGAGTGGAGTGCAGCTGCTCGTCATGTACTAGTCCAGGATTTTCATTAGTATTTGTATATATAAATATATATACGTACATTAGTGGGACTTTACTAGGTGTATAAACGAGCAAGCTTGTATTCATTCAGATGTATATTATTGTTTATTGAAAATTTAATGTATCCAGTATCAGATTTAACACGCATGCTAAATATTTTAGATAAATTTAGTATGAGTGTTACACTTTCTTTCCAATTTAATAAGAATCGTTTATTTATTTGCCATATTTTGTGGATCTGCTATAGTTTCTATTTAGTACAGCTAGCCAAATGACGATCAATTCATGTTTATCACTATATATAAAAAAAAAAAAAAAAACATTTTTGTATCGGTCTAAGGTTATAGTTAGCCATATTCTGAATGATATAGCTAATTGTTCAATAGATTGAGGAGGTTCTTTTAATCTGCTAAGCTATGGATTTGTTTTTTGCTTCAAACCACTCTTAGTTTGTATCAGCACCTTTACAAAATCATTGTGAGGCTGTAACCCAAGCTCTTCACCACTCCAGTAGATAATTACTTTTCTCATCTTAATATGAACGATACATGGATGTGGATGAAAGTCCATACTCACTGCATCAAATTAAGCAGTTTGTGAATGTTCATTTTTGGGTTTGCTTATTGCCTTGTAATAATTATGTATATTAGTTAATTATTTTGATGTTGATTTGAGAGTTGTTTTATTTCTTTCTTTTCCCACTTAGTCTCGTTTTACTTTAAAACACTATTTACTAGTATGAGTGAGATTGAGAAGCACCATTTACAAACATATACTATGAAGTTTTTAACTACAAACATGTATTCTGAAGTTTTTAATGGCAAGTAAAATGTAGTTGATATTCCTAGAAGCTTAAGAAGTAGACGTTCATACTACTTGCCTCTTTCTTTTGAAATTGGGAAAATTACACTGACCTCTCTTGAGCTTTCACTAACTTAGATGGTGTAAACCCATCAGTGAATGAGCAGAGAGAAACAGTGGGAGTGAAGAAACAGAGAGATAAAGAGGAGAGAAACAGATCACGGATGTAATACCCTCAATATTCTAAAGTATGATTTACGGATTAAAATAATAACAACAATGATAATAATAAAATGGAGTAGTGATTTATTTATTTTCATGGAATTTATATATAGTTGTTGTATGTAAAAAAAGATTTAAATCTCCAACTATAGAATGGTTATGTATAATTATTTATTAGACATAAAAAAAATTTAAACAAAATAATAATATTTAAAATATTTTTTTTGAAAAGAATATATTTTTATAGTTATATTAGTTAAGATTATATTGGTTAAAAAAAATATAAAAGAAAAGAAATGAGTGTCTAGAGATTTCTATGTGTTCTAAGCTAAATGAAAACAATAGACACAGTACCATCCCCTATATTCATATATCGTGCTTTCAATTTGGGGTCACTGTCCAGGCCATGGTTTCATCTCCTTCAACGATTCTATTTCGTTTTTCTTACTTTCTATCCCTAATCTCTTGTATACTCGGGTGATAAGCATCATAGATTTGTGATTTGAGTTGGAACAGATAATATTCATTCATTGGAATCAATAGCTTGAAACTCTATGAGGTAATATCTATAACTATTGAAATTTTAAGACTGAAATTAACTATGGAAAGTAGTGGGTATTAGAACAAAGTAGTAGAACATATGATTTCCAAATTCGGGGTTTCTTTATCCAGAACAGAACGTTGTAAATTTGGTTGCTTTTGGCAAATTTGTACATCCATTATTTGACATGGTTTTCAATATAATTCTAAAAGGGTTGAAATTGATGAGTTACTTCTCAAATTTTGTGTAAATTGTTCATGTGGCTCTATTGTAAGCGCTATAGATCAGTATGTTGATTTTTCATAGTTTGAGTAACTAAGTTATTTTGTGGCTATTTGTATTTAAATATTGTTATTACATGAGAAACTAGTTGATTATGAAATTGTTTTTATCCCTCAACGTTATTTTGTTAGCTTTCCACCTTGAGCATATATTTTATGAACTAGTTTTAATACTATGAGTGTTATAATGGAAAGCCGTTCGCTGCAATGAAGAGATAATGCAGCCTGAGTAACGTGCTCATAGTAACTTTTCAACGAAGAGATAATGCAGCCTATGAGTTAAATGCTTATAGTAATTATGATAACCGTTCGCTGCCACGAAGAGATAATGCAGCCAATGAGTTACAAGCTCATAGTAATTATGATTACTGTTAGCTGCCACGAAGAGAGAATGCAGCCTATGAGTCAAGTGCTCATAGTATTTTGAAATGGATACCGTTTACTGCAACGAAGAGATAATGCAGTCTACGTGTCAAGTGCTCGTAGCCTAAGTGATATTGTTTGCCGTAACGAAGAGATAATACGGCCAATGTGAAGTCCGTTTGCTACAACGAAGAGATAATGTAGCCTAAGTTAGACCGTTCGCCGTAACGAAGAGATAATACGGCCTATACAGAGTCCGTTCGCCACAACGAAGAGATAATGTGGTCTATGTGCACATGATGAAAAAGGAAATAAATGATAAATAATATGAGATGTGTTGAATTTATTATTATTTTCGGTTCAGGATGTGTTGTAGAACTTTGTGTACAACTAACCATTGGTTCATATTAAGGGTTTTTGTCGAAAAGTGTTATCTTGGATGTTGTATTTTTTATAAGCATAAATGAGTTTTCAAACGATGAGATTTTTAGTTTAAAAGAAAATTGTGAAAATAAAAACTCATGAAATTCTCATCCATTTTTCTTGTCCACTTTGTTTATCATGCTCTCATTGGCTTCTTATGACTCACCTTTTTGTTTTATTTCAATAATTTAGAAAGGTGTATCTATTATAGTTAGTAGGCTTGCCAGGCTAATTAAATCATGAGTCAGTGTTAGCTTGTGCGCCGGTCATGACCTGAGATTGGGTCTTGACAACGGAGAAAGAGAGATAAAGAGCAGTTATTATATAAACCGTAGAGTGTAGAGAAACAGAGTGTGTGTGTGTGTGTTGGAAGCTGTAAATGAAGAGAAGGTGGAGTGGCTTTTGGGAATAGCTCCAAATTAATTGGTAGGTTACGAAACAAAACTCTTGAATACAAAATGGTTCACCTGCAATACCTGACGGGTCACCCAAACCCGACCTGGTTTCTAGTATCAGACCAGGAAACCGGGTTAAATTGGGTTTTTTACGGGCCATGCAACCCGACCCGGTTCCAAGACTAAAAATGGAAAAAATTGAAAGTTATGTCGGGTCGCGCAACTCTACCTGTTTTCTGCAACTGAAATGCAAATGTTACAGTATTTTAGGATACTAGATTGAATCGGGATGGATACGCCTGTGATACATGGAAATCGCCCAGGATACATGGTTATTTGAGATACAGACCCTGATATGTATCGTCCATGACTGTTTTCGTATAGTATCGGGATATGTATCGTGGGATACTAACTACACTAGTTGAAAGAAAGTTGGGAAATCAGTTTCACAATGTTTTAACAGAGACAAACTCCGTTAACCTATAAGAGAGGTTTTTATCACATGGAAGACAACATAGGGGAGGTTAATGTCATGTTAAAAAATTGAGGGGGTGTGAGTGACATTTCAATCCACCTCAAGGGATGTCAATGTAATTTTCCCTTTGAAATTTTTAGTCTACTAACAACATAAATAGAGTTCCCATTTTTATGTTTTAGTTCTTACCATGTTACATGACCTAATTGATCTTACCTTTAGAATCATTATAAAAAGGGACATCATAGTTTTTATTTTTGAAATAGACTGATCATATTGATATAATTCATAATTTGAACTTATATACTTGGATTTATTTATTTTTTTGTTAAAATGGATACCTCTAGGCCAAACTACAAAGAAACTCTTCGATGAAAATAAATGTCAGTCACATCCTGCCAATGAAGGCTGACACAACCGGCCGGAGGATGATCGAAATAAACGATACCCCTAGGTAAAATGAGAGCATAAACTGCAAGTCAATCCACCACCTGGTTTGCTGCCTATAAGTGTGAGATATGACCACATGTTACTCTTTTATCTTAAGGCGATTGATGAGAGCCACAATAGAAGAAAGAGGGTGATCTGAAGGGCAACATTTAACAACCAGAGCAACGACAATCACTGAATCAGACTATAGAGTTAGTTAACTACTTTTACTTGTAATATTTTTTGCTTTCGCTTTAAAGAATGATTTTTAATCAAGTCAAGTTACAATGTTTTGTTATTTATCATGTTATTTTGTTATTGTCGCGGTGATTTTCGGATATCAAGCTATTAATTAGCGTTGACTCTCAAATTAATTTCACCACCGATCTTTTATTTTTCCGAGGAAAAGGGAGAAAGTTCGAAAAAACCCTATTTTTAAGAGATCAAAGGTTCGGGGGTTGGTTACGCAAAGGGAAGGTGTTAGCACCCTAAACGTCTATAGTACTCTATAGGAACCTCTTGCTTATTTTTATCTTTATGCTAAATTGATTATTTTGTTTGTAAATAAAGGCTTAAGTGTGAAAAAGACTAAAGTGATGATTAAAAGGAAAGAAAAATATTTTTGTTATTTTTATTGATTTTTGTTTAGTTGGTTTGGAAGGACAAAGTCCTTTGCCTACATACCCAAATGGGATCAAAACCGATGTAGTTCGGAAAAAAAAAGCTTAGTGATTTGTTATGATTGATTTTAAAGTTTGAAAAAAATTTTGAGAAAGATAAGAGGCCGAAATGGCGTAGAAGGATAAAGATGTGAGTTTGATTGGTTTTAATTTGAAAAAAGGTTTGAAATAATTAAAAATTGATTGAAATTGTTTTTTGAAGAAAAAGTAGGAATTAATTTACTTGAAAATGAAATTTGATTGAGAAAAGATTTTTTGGCTTTTTATTTGAAATGTTTTTGATTTTTTTGATTAAGTTAATTAACAAAAAAAAAACTAAGTGATAGTCGAAAAAAAAACTAAGCGCGAGGATTTTCTCACAACGATATAGGATCGAAGTGAGAGCCCCTTTTCCTCGGATACGTTCGTTATTTTTGCGTTTTAAACATAAAGCGGAATAAATAAATGTGAGTGTCGGTGCATATTCTCATTTATATTTTACATTGTTCCTAAATACATTCTAAGTATCAATAATAAAGTAAAAATAATAAAGCAATAAATAAAGAAAAATAAATTGCAAGTGCATAAATAAATAAATATGCAAAATAAACAAAAAATAAATAAAAATAAAAATGCATGAAATGGACTTTACATTAAGTAAACATGCTACATAAAATAAAAAAAGAAAATAAAAATGCATGAAATGTTGGACATAAAAATAAATATGTTGCATTGGAATAAATAAATAAAAAAATGCATGATATGCAAGACATTAAATAAATATGTTGCATAAATAAATAAAAGAATAAAAGTGCAAGAGATGCAAGACATAAAATAAATATAGAAAATAAAAAAAAATGCATGAAATGCAAGACATAAGATAAAAGTGCAAAAATAAATAATGAAAATAAACTATACTACAAAAGAAAAGAAAAATGCATTAAAATAAATCCAAGTTATAAAGAAAAAATGACATAAAAATAAATAAATAAAGAAAAAAAAAATAAAAAAAAATAAATAGAGCAAAAGTAAGATGACATGAAAATATAAAAGCCAACAAGTAATAAAAAGAAAAAATAAAAGGAAAGAAAATGCAAGAAATAAACAAAAGAAAATAAAATAAAAGAAGGGGGTGCAGGAGCAAACATGGGGGGTGCAGGAAGCAAATGAGTAGAGAAACAGAAAAAAAAAAAAGGATGGGCCGCAGATCAGGTTGCTGGGCCTAGGCATATAAAATTGGTTTTTTCTGAAAAATTACTCATTTCAAACTCTCCTTCTCTCTCTAACTCAACTCTCCAAAATCAGCTCTCTCTTCTCTCTAAACTCTGCCCGGCCGGAAATGTTTTCCGGCGCGGTGGCCGCCGGCGGCGCCACCGTGCCGGAATAAATTTCTACTCCTTTTTAAAAAAAATCATGTTTTCTTAAATCCTTTTTTCCCCTCTCTTTGAATCCGAAGTTGTTTTTTCAAAATCTTTTCTAAAAATGTCTAGATCTAAATTTAAAAAAAAAACACTTTGAAGGTGGTGTTGATTTAGAGGGAGGCGCGGCTGTTTGTGTTGTTGGGTAAGGAGGAGTTACTCGTGTTTGTGTTGTGGTGAGATGGGTGTGGGTGGTATGGCCGTATGTGTTGTGTTTGTGCGCGCATGGGTGTTGTGTTGTGTGTGGTTTGGGGTCGTGTAGGGCTGCTGGAAGTGCGTGTATGTTGCTGTTCGTGTGTGTGGGGTGTGGGTTTTGTTGGCAGGCCGCGGTTGTGGGATGTGTGGGGGAGGGGTGTTCTTGGTTTTGTGATTTTGTGTGTGGGGAGAAGAAAAGGATTAGGGTTTTTGGATGATTTTTGGGTGGCCGGATTTCACTGTTTTCCACTGTTTTTTTCTCGAACACTGTGCATTAACTGCACTATTTAAAGGACCAAAAACTAGGGTTTGATGAAAAATCTGGACAAAATTGCCCCTGGACTGAAACTGGACCCTAAAAATGACTGAAAAAGTAAAGGGAAATAAAAGCAGTAAAATAACAAAAATAATAAAATAACAAAAACGAAAATAAAAAAAAAAAATTAATAATAATAAAAGAAATTAAAAAAAGAAGTAAATAACAAAAAAAATAATAATAATAAAAGGAAATAACAAAAAATAAAACGGTCGCCTTCGGAACAAAAAATGAGGTATTTTAAAATACCTCCCTGCCGAAATTTCGTCTGAAACGACGAAAATTTCTGGCTTAAAAGACAGGAAAAAACAGAATAAAAACGGGTCAAAAATGGGGTATGACAGATGCCCCTATTTAAGTTTCTTCGTTACGGAGATTTAAAAGTGAAATTTTAAATCGACGGGTCGAAGAGACTTAAATACAGAGTACACCATTTTTGACCAATTTCTACTGCAAAATGCTATGAATGCAATACTATGCATGGATGCTATGCATGTGATGCCATGCATGTAATGTTGTGAATGCTCGCGATGCAAGTATGAATGCAAGACGGCGAGGATGGCTCGACTGGGGGTAACAAAACAAAAGGATACCCGAGTCTGTTAAAAGAAACGGGGTCCGACTCCACTGGGGATAAAATGGTTTCACTGGGGATAGATGTCAGGTGTTCGGGTTAATGCCGAACTGCCACTGACAACAAGAAACAGAGGTAAATGTCAGCTGTTCGGGTTGTTGCCGAACTTGCCACTGACGACATGATAAAAGGGTAAATGTCAGCTGTTCGGGTTGTTGCCGAACTTGCCACTGACGACATGATAAAAGGATAAATGTCGGATGAAAGGTGAAAGCTAGATGAGAAGTAAAAGTTGGATGAAAAGATAAAAGCTGGATGAAGAGATAAATGCTGGATGAAAAATAAACGCCGGATGAAAGATAAAACTGGATGAAAAATAAATGCTGGATGAAAGATAAATGCTGGATGAAAAATAAATGCTGGATGAAAAATAAATGTTGGATGAAAGATAAATGTTGGATGAAAGATAAAGGCTGGATGAAAAATAAATGCTGGATGAAAGATAAAACTGGATGAGGAAATAAATGCTGGATGAAAAATAAATGCTGGATGAAAGATAAATGCTGGATGAAAAATAAAAGCCGGATGAAAGATAAATGCTGGATGAAAAATAAATGCTGGATGAAAAGTAAATGCTGGATGAAAGATAAATACTGGATGAAAGATAAATGCTGGATGGAATATAAAAGCAGGATAAAATATAAAAAGCTAGATGAAATTTAAGAGCTGGATGAAATTTAAAAGCTGGATGAAATTTAAAAGCTGGATGAAATATAAAAGTTGGATGAAATTTAAAAACTGGATGAAATTTAAAAGCTGGATGAAATATAAAAGTTGGATGAAATTTAAAAGCTGGATGAAATTTAAAAGCTGGATGAAATAAATGCTGGATGAAAAATAAATGCTGGATAAAAGATAAATGCTTGATGAAAGATGAATGCTGGATGAAACATAAAACTGGATGAAAGATAAGAGTTGGATGAAAGATAAATGTCAGCTGTTCGGATTGTTGCCGAACTTGCCACTAACGACAAAAGCCTGGATAAGACAATGCACAAACTGTTCGTCAAGGAACTGCCACTCGGCGAAAAGAGGGTGACATCTTAGGATGAAACACTGGGGATGACATTTGGGGAAAAGAGTGTTACGAATTATTCACGATTGATTGGCATGGAAAGATATTCAAAACAAGACTCAGAGTGGTGAACGCAACCATGTATCAATGATATTGTCTTTATTGCTTATGCATGAATGTGTATATGCATGAATGTATGAATGCATGAATGATGACACGACTTGTATGACTGGCATGACTGATTAACTTGTGATTGCATGAAGGGTTGACTGGTATGATTGTATGAAGGATTGACTTGATGAGACAAGATTGGACGGATAAAATGGAAAGTGACCCGACGTCGCATCACAAACACTTGGTAATCTTCAATGGGGATGATACCACTGGGGCATATCAAAACAATGATGAGGTAAAGCCCGACATATGCAACAACTGATGGGGAGTAGACACTTCCTGGGGAGAGCGTGCCAATCCAAAAACCATGGTAGAAGAACTGGTGCTTCTGTGGTCATGCTTATTTTTGTTTTGTTTTTTGAATCCCTAATTTTGCCTGGACCGCCCTTTCGGGTTTTCAGCCCACCGGGAATATATTCTTTTGTATGTCCCTAATTTTTGCCTGGACCGCCCTTTCGGGTTTTCGATCCACCAGGACGCTCATTTTTGCCTAAGCCGCCCTTTCGGGTTTTCGACTTACCGAGCTCTTTCTTTTTCTCTTTTCATATATTTCTTTTTCTTTTTTTTTTAAGCAATTGACCATGTTCAGCACTGCAGAGTTTATCCGTTCTCAGGATAGCTGTTGACACACCTTTCACTTATTCAGGAGTTCAAAGAGAATGTGTTTGTTGTTTGTGCTTTTCAAAAAGACATGAAAAAAATATTTATGATTTTGAAAAAGATTTTGTTTCAAGTACTACCATAAAAAAATAGAAGAAGTTTTTATAAACTGAATAAATGAGAATTCCAAATGAAAGGCAATAGGCTCAAATTTATTTAAAAGAGTGGTGACGCGCCAATGGCATGGCTCCACAGATCTTGCAAAGTTTGGAAAATGGTAAATATAAGGGGAAGGTACATTGAACACAATAACCGCTATTCTCCCTGACAACTTTGAATTTCGCTGTTTGGATGCTTCAGATTCAGAGTCTCTTTGACATTTAATGTGCCCCAAGTGAGTAGAGATCAGACCAATGCAGTTACTTTGTCTTTTGATCCTTAACTTTTGCATAGATCGCCCTTTCGGGTTTTCGACCTATCAGGATGATTATTTTCTGTTTTATGTCTCTAATTTTTGCCTGGATCGCCCTTTCGGGTTTTCGATCCACCGAGACACTCATTTTTGCCTAAGCCGCCCTTTCGGGTTTTCGACTTACCGAGCTGTTCTTTTATTTTTTAGACAAAGTATTTCTTGACTGCATCAGCTTTCACAGGACGAGGGAGCTCATCACCATCCATAGTCGTAAGAGTTAATGTGCCTCCAGGGAAAGCCCTCTTGACGACGTATGAACCTTCATAGTTAGGCGTCCACTTGCCCCTGGAATCGGGTTGAAAGGATTGGATATTCTTGAGCACAAGACCTCCTTCTTTGAATTCGCTGGGACGAACTTTCTTCATCCTCTTTTGATATAATCGCTCATGGCACAAGGCCTTCATGTGTTTCTTTTCAAGCAAGTTCAACTGATCATATCTGTTTTGACACCATTCAACCTCTGACAACTTGGCTTCCATTAAAACTCTCACTGATGGAATCTCAACCTCCACAGGGAGTACTGCTTCCATGCCATACACTAAAGAGAAGGGGGTTGCCCCTGTTGAGGTACGCACTGAAGTACGATATCCGTGTAAAGCATTCGGTAACATCTCATGCAAGTCCTTGTAGGTGGTTACCATCTTTTGCACCATCTTTTTGATGTATTTTTTCTTTGTTTTTTTTCTTTTGTTTCTTTTTTTGCTTTTGCTATTGTTTTTTTTTTTGCAGCTTTGATGGCACCACTCATCTGGGATTCGATCAGGAATACTGTAGTGCCTAAGTTAATCACTTCCAGTGCTTCTTCATGAGACTGAATGATGTTCTTTTTATATTCTAGTAACAGAGAGATCCCTTCGTCGTCCTCCTCTTCAGCTTCGTAAACGGGGAATTCAAAGTCGGGAGAGAGCATAGGGTTACAGTGTTCAACGGGTTTATTGGTGTTTAAGCTTTTTATATGATTGATGATTGATTGATTTGAGAAAATGAGTTGATGCATACATTTGAAAATGATTAAAAGGAAAACAAATAAAAGAAAGATAATTAACTTTTTTGGTTTTTTGTGTTACCATTTTCCAGAAAAAAAATATAATATAAAAAGACAAAGTCGAGGACAATACGACTTTTTATTTAATGATGGGAATGCATGAAACAAAAAACCCTAAAAGTTCACTTTCGTCTCGGGCGGAACGAAAGGAATTTTTTTGAAAAAGACAAGACAACAAAACACATTACTTGGACCCATGAATAGCTGAGGGAATGTCAACAGCGATCCAATTTCAGTAATCTCTGCCATGTGTTACAAAATTCACTGCCACCTTCTTCAACAGGATGAGCTTCTGGGCAATCTTGCACCAAATTAACAGACGGGGTCCCCTGGCCAGGTAGTAGATTAACTTGCACATCAGGACTCGACCCTTTGAAGGATAGGATGTTGGCCTGGATCAACTTTTGGACTTCGGCTTTCAAGGCATAACAATGCTCAACGTCATGACCGGGTGCCCCTTGATGGAAAGCACAAGAGAGATCAGGTTTGTACCCCTGTGGCAACCTTTCAGGTATCTTAGGAGGTGCCCTAGTTTGAACAAGATTTTTATCAAGCAAAACGGGGAGCAACTCTGCATATGCCATGGGGATTGGATCAAAATGGGATATCCGCTGAACCCGATTCTGTTGTCGAGGTTGTTGTTGATGTTGTTGTTGAGGCCTTTGTTGGGGCTGGAGCTGGTTTCTGGATTGCCGAAGTTGGGATTTTGAAAAGAGGTGGGATGAAAACTTTCGTCTGATAGAAATGGCATCCCCATGGGTAAGCTCTAGACGTGCCGGGCGGTGGAGTAAGTATGGTAGAAGTTGGTAAAACAAATAAGATTGGCTGCTCAAGAGTAATGACAGCAGGTTGAGGAACTGACGTCTGGGCTTGGGAAGCCAACAGAGCATTCATCATGGAGGTCAACTTCTCCATCCCTTCCCGGAGATTGGCCACCTCTTCCCGGAGGTTCTGGTTTTCTTTGGTATGCTCGTGTTTTGTAGGTGCGAGTGTAATGAATACGCCGGGCCACTTTCTTTGACTGCGGCAGACTGACCTTTTATTGGTGAACAAAGTGTAAGACTCGATTTGAAACTATGAATGCAATATGATGCATGATTATGCTTATGCCAAAAAAAGAAAGTTTTGTTATCGAAGGGCTTGTCGAAGTAATTGTAAACATCATAGTTTTGAACGTTTCATTTAAAATATTACAAACAATCCCCTTTTTAGGAACAAAGCCAAGGGATATGCTCAGAAGTTCATCAGTAGAAATCTTGAAAAAGCCCCGATATTTCAAACTTGAGGAGGCCGAATGACCTCCCATAACGAGTTCGAGAAAATCCTCTGGACTAGTCATTAAAGATCCTAGCTTCCTTAAGCTTGTCAAATCTGGGCTTTTGAAATTGTATTTCTGAGTGTTTCTCTTTGTGAAGTTCATCCCTATGATGTTTACAACAAAACTTGTCTAAGTCCTTCGATACTCAATGAAAAAAATGTTTATGAATGAATGCATGCATGCATGATTATGCTAAAGGAACGGAGAAAACATGGTGAGGTTAAGTCCATAGTGTTGGAGCCAAGGGTAAACACGTCATTTGGTAAGGACTATGGTTTCATATGTACCTGTATCACGGGTTCTACCAAGTTCCCAAAGTCCTCAACCCCTTCCAAATATCGTCGGGTTACGAGATTGACTCCCGATCCAATAATATTTGTAAGAAAGTCTCGTTTGAGTGTAGTATCGCGTATCAACTAATTCAAGATTACTCTTGGTTAGCCACCGCACTACGTCCTAAAAGGCCAAGATGGGTTAAAGGTAACTAAAGGTCCTCAACTTCATAGGTCACTTGAAAATAATAATGCCGGACATGACTACTCATGCTGACATAATAATACTTCCAAGATTCCTCCATTGAGCGGGGTTATCACATGTGCCACATCCGAAATTTACTTTCGGAAAGACACTTTGATTATACCACCATCCTATCTTATGTTTCCCTCAAGTCCGGGTGTAGGACTTATCTCACCACTCACGTAAAAAGATAAACACTTAAGCACGTATTTACAGTTACAAGTAATTATAAAGCATAAAGATAAAGGAAAGCAAGATAGGTTTAACCCACTTAGGATTTTGGTCCCCAGTGAAGTCGCCATTTTTGTCGCGGTGATTTTCGGATATCAAGCTATTAATTAGCGTTGACTCTCAAATTAATTTCACCACCGATCTTTTATTTTTCCGAGGAAAAGGGAGAAAGTTCGAAAAAACCCTATTTTTAAGAGATCAAAGGTCCGGGGGTTGGTTACGCAAAGGGAAGGTGTTAGCACCCTAAACGTCTATAGTACTCTATAGGAACCTCTTGCTTATTTTTATCTTTATGCTAAATTGATTATTTTGTTTGTAAATAAAGGCTTAAGTGTGAAAAAGACTAAAGTGATGATTAAAAGGAAAGAAAAATATTTTTGTTATTTTTATTGATTTTTGTTTAGTTGGTTTGGAAGGACAAAGTCCTTTGCCTACATACCCAAATGGGATCAAAACCGATGTAGTTCGGAAAAAAAAAGCTTAGTGATTTGTTATGATTGATTTTAAAGTTTGAAAAAAAGGTTTTGAGAAAGATAAGAGGCCGAAATGGCGTAGAAGGATAAAGATGTGAGTTTGATTGGTTTTAATTTGAAAAAAGGTTTGAAATAATTAAAAATTGATTGAAATTGTTTTTTGAAGAAAAAGTAGGAATTAATTTACTTGAAAATGAAATTTGATTGAGAAAAGATTTTTTGGCTTTTTATTTGAAATGTTTTTGATTTTTTTGATTAAGTTAATTAACAAAAAAAAAACTAAGTGATAGTCGAAAAAAAAACTAAGCGCGAGGATTTTCTCACAACGATATAGGATCGAAGTGAGAGCCCCTTTTCCTCGGATACGTTCGTTATTTTTGCGTTTTAAACATAAAGCGGAATAAATAAATGTGAGTGTCGGTGCATATTCTCATTTATATTTTACATTGTTCCTAAATACATTCTAAGTATCAATAATAAAGTAAAAATAATAAAGCAATAAATAAAGAAAAATAAATTGCAAGTGCATAAATAAATAAATATGCAAAATAAACAAAAAATAAATAAAAATAAAAATGCATGAAATGGACTTTACATTAAGTAAACATGCTACATAAAATAAAAAAAAGAAAATAAAAATGCATGAAATGTTGGACATAAAAATAAATATGTTGCATTGGAATAAATAAATAAAAAAATGCATGATATGCAAGACATTAAATAAATATGTTGCATAAATAAATAAAAGAATAAAAGTGCAAGAGATGCAAGACATAAAATAAATATAGAAAATAAAAAAAATGCATGAAATGCAAGACATAAGATAAAAGTGCAAAAATAAATAATGAAAATAAACTATACTACAAAAGAAAAGAAAAATGCATTAAAATAAATCCAAGTTATAAAGAAAAAATGACATAAAAATAAATAAATAAAGAAAAAAAAATAAAAAAAAATAAATAGAGCAAAAGTAAGATGACATGAAAATATAAAAGCCAACAAGTAATAAAAAGAAAAAATAAAAGGAAAGAAAATGCAAGAAATAAACAAAAGAAAATAAAATAAAAGAAGGGGGTGCAGGAGCAAACATGGGGGGTGCAGGAAGCAAATGAGTAGAGAAACAGAAAAAAAAAAAAAAGGATGGGCCGCAGATCAGGTTGCTGGGCCTAGGCATATAAAATCGGTTTTTTCTGAAAAATTACTCATTTCAAACTCTCCTTCTCTCTCTAACTCAACTCTCCAAAATCAGCTCTCTCTTCTCTCTAAACTCTGCCCGGCCGGAAATGTTTTCCGGCGCGGTGGCCGCCGGCGGCGCCACCGTGCCGGAATAAATTTCTACTCCTTTTTAAAAAAAAATCATGTTTTCTTAAATCCTTTTTTCCCCTCTCTTTGAATCCGAAGTTGTTTTTTCAAAATCTTTTCTAAAAATGTCTAGATCTAAATTTAAAAAAAAAACACTTTGAAGGTGGTGTTGATTTAGAGGGAGGCGCGGCTGTTTGTGTTGTTGGGTAAGGAGGAGTTACTCGTGTTTGTGTTGTGGTGAGATGGGTGTGGGTGGTATGGCCGTATGTGTTGTGTTTGTGCGCGCATGGGTGTTGTGTTGTGTGTGGTTTGGGGTCGTGTAGGGCTGCTGGAAGTGCGTGTATGTTGCTGTTCGTGTGTGTGGGGTGTGGGTTTTGTTGGCAGGCCGCGGTTGTGGGATGTGTGGGGGAGGGGTGTTCTTGGTTTTGTGATTTTGTGTGTGGGGAGAAGAAAAGGATTAGGGTTTTTGGATGATTTTTGGGTGGCCGGATTTCACTGTTTTCCACTGTTTTTTTCTCGAACACTGTGCATTAACTGCACTATTTAAAGGACCAAAAACTAGGGTTTGATGAAAAATCTGGACAAAATTGCCCCTGGACTGAAACTGGACCCTAAAAATGACTGAAAAAGTAAAGGGAAATAAAAGCAGTAAAATAACAAAAATAATAAAATAACAAAAAGGAAAATAAAAAAAAAAAAATTAATAATAATAAAAGAAATTAAAAAAAGAAGTAAATAACAAAAAAAATAATAATAATAAAAGGAAATAACAAAAAATAAAACGGTCGCCTTCGGAACAAAAAATGAGGTATTTTAAAATACCTCCCTGCCGAAATTTCGTCTGAAACGACGAAAATTTCTGGCTTAAAAGACAGGAAAAAACAGAATAAAAACGGGTCAAAAATGGGGTATGACAGTTATTTATCGATTTTTTACAATTAAAATGTGCGTAACTGATACAGGTACGTAGATACCCAACAAATATGGGTATTGGTATTGAAAATGTGTTCATGCGGTCAGATGTTCAGATCGTTGTTAATTGATGCCAACAACATTGAATGAACATCAACAAACAAGAGCAGACAAACAAGAGTGAACCTGTAAAACAAGAGGCTATAGTATTACTTCATTGATCAAAGGAAAAACCACAACCGTCTATCCTAGAATTTGTTGTTGCATCTGGTGACTAGAACCATATTGGTTATTGTGATCAAGCATCTTCCATGTTTTGACATATATGTTGCTTTATCTTCTATGTGTTATTTTGTCAAGAGGCTTTCTAACTTAAGCGGAGTAGCAAGTTTTTTCTTCATCATTGAGTGAAGTTTGAATGAAGAAATCCGAGTTCTCAAAATTCTCATATATTGTCTGTTGTTTTCCAGTAATTATTAATGTATATAGCTGAGGTTTAAGTCTCTAGTAATGTGAGTTCAACATTGAAAAATCTTGTGGGATGGTATTGGATTCGTTTAATTGTTTGTATATCTAGAGTTGTAGAATATTTGGTTCGTTTTTCAATTGAAACAATTGTTACTCTTGAGGCGAACAATTTTTAGAGAGAATTTACTTATCTCCCGACCAAACTTCATATTATCAAGGTCCCTTTCCGCTGATAGCCGGAGGGTTAACACCAAAACAATTGAAACAATTGTTGGCTTTGACACATCATATTTATTGACACCAATTTAGCATTGAACGTCACCAATGGTTGAAATGTAATGTGGACGAACACGTTAGCGTTTAACATTGCACGTCTCTGTCTAATATCTAGATTTCATTGATGTGATGTCAACTGAGGGACGAAGTGGACGTAGAGTTACAAATTCAACATAGAATAGTCCATTCGCTCAAAATGATACAATAATGTACTATGGAAGTGTTTCTCTCTCACATTATTTTTGGGTAATAGTCATTTTGATCTCTGAATATGAAACTAATAGTCTTTCAATGTATTAAAATTTTAAAATAATCTCTAATTGTGTACTATGCTAATCAAAATAGTCCATTTCGTCAAAATATCTCGTCAATATTATCATATTAGTCCGTCAATATACTTAATTATTGTCATATCAATCCTTATAAGTACTTTTTTTTTTACAATCTTTATGAGTCTGTTTGGCAAGGCACAAAAACAAGCTTATGTCTTATAGCTTATAGCTTATAAGTTTGTCTGGCAAAAAAAGACTTGTTTGTAATGTGTTTGTTTGGCAAAAATAGCGGATAGCTGATAAGCTAGCTTGTAGCTTATGACTGATGACTGGTGGCTGATAGCTTATAGCTGATAACTGATGTCTGATGACTAATAAGCTAATTGAAGTGTTTGGTAAAATTTGCGGTTCAACTAGCTGATAGATGTAAAATGACATAAAAAAACATTTTTATATCATTCAATTTTTTATGAAGACAAGAACAACATACATTAATAATAATAACAACAACAACAACAACAACAACAACAACAACAACAACAACAATATCATTGTCATTTAAATACGAATTAAGATAATCTTAACTACAATTATATTAATCCAAAACAATAATAAAAATAAGTCTATCGCCTAATATTCCATAATAAAGCAGCAATGCTGTTACGAAGAAGCAGTAGAACTCATTTTTATCTCTATTTGCATGATCGTTGGTATTCCCTGTAGTTAATACATTTATTTTTTATTTTAAATTATAATAAAACATAAGGGGTAAATCTGGTATTTAAATAAAATATTAAGGGTAAAAGAGAAAGAAAAAACAATAAGCTATAAGCTCAAACGCTAGTCTGTTTGGTAAGACACAAAAATAAGCTTATGTCCTATAGCTTATAGCTTATAAGCTTGTCTGGCAAAAAAAGACTTGTTTGGTAATCGTTTTCGTCAGGAGCTTATAGCTTATTTCAGGAGCTTATAGCTTATTTTTCAGACGCTATTTCAAGTAACGTTTGAGCTTATAGCTTATAGCTTATTGTTTTTTCTTCCTCTTTTACCCTTATTATTTTATTTAAAATCCTTTTTTACCCTTTACAATTTATTAATATAATTGCATCATAAATACTAATGTCTCTTGTGCTAATAAATATCCACTTCTTTTTCAAAATAAAAAAAATCACTTCCTTTCGTTGTTTTATTCTTTATACGGCATACCTTCAGTTTTTTTGTTTTTTTTACAAATCAATATACTTTTTTTTACATGCAAATCAATATACCTTCGGTTGTGTTTAGATTTGATGAAAATATACCTTTTGTTATTTTGAACTAAATAAAATTATTATTAATGTATATTGTTCTTGTCTTCATAAAAAATTGAATGATATAAAAATGTCTTTTTATGTCATTTTACATCTATCAGCTAGTTGAACCGCTAATTTTACCAAACACTTCAATTTGCTTATCAGCCATAAGTCATCTGTCATCAGCTATAAGCTATCAGCTATCAGTCATAAGCTATAAGCTATCAGCTAGCTTATCAGCTATCCGCTATTTTTGTCAAACAGACCTGAAACAGCGTCTGAAAAATAAGCTATAAGCTATAAGAAAAGAAAAGAAATTGGTTTATATCAATCTGTAAAAAAAAAATTGGTTTATAAATTGAACCGAGAGATGCACAGTAAAAGAAAAGAAATATAAAAAGAGGCATTGTGAAACATGGGCCGTTTTTTTCTTGATAGTGGGTAGTTTTTTCTTTTATAAAAAATAATAAAATAAAACTAAAGGTTAAAAATGATAATATGTATAAAAAGCTATAAGCTATAAGCTCAAAAACTACTCTAATTAGCTTCTGAAGAAAAGTTATAAGCTAATAAGAAAAGCTTGTTACCAAACACATCTAAATTTATCAAACTAGCTTATAAGCTAGTACAATAAGCTATAAGCTAGCTTATTTGTGTTACCAAAGATAGCCTTAATCTAATGAAATAACTAATTTAGTGGGATTAGTGTTAATTTTATAGTTAACTAACTAAAAATGATTTTTTGAATCTCCCGAGTTTCCAACACAAATATCATAAGAACACCGATTAAGCGAACATTACAAGTCCACCACCATCCTTTATCTCTCACTCACCATTTTTTATACAGCGACAAGATCGAACTAGCAACGAAACAAACAACAACAATGGTATGAATCCAATTATCTTATCTTCTCAGTTAGTTAATAGTGAAAACCCTTTGTTCTTCTGAATCCTATTATCATGCTTTGTTACTTTCGCAGACCTTTACTCTGCCCTAACCTCGTCTTATTCAAAACCTCAACAACTCTCCAACCCTTTTCTTCTTCTTCTTCCCAAAATCACTCTTTTACAGTAAACTACCTTATTCAAAATTGTGGGTTTTCACCAGAAACTGCTTCTAAACTATCTAAACGAGTTAAACTCAACAACTCACAAAAACCAGATTCAGTTCTCTCATTATTCAAATCCTATGGCTTCTCAAATTCCCAGTTATTAACTCTCATCAAAACCTACCCTCGTCTTCTCTCTTATGATCCCAACAAAACCATTCTCCCTAAATTCAATTTCCTTCTCTCAAAGGGTGCTTCAAATTCAGACCTTGTTCACATCATCATCAGAAACCCTCTTGTCTTGTCTCAAAGCTTGGAAAATACAATAACCCCATGTTATAATTTTATCAAAAGATTCTTACTTTCCGATCAATCTACCATTGCCTCTCTCAAACACTGCGCTTGTTTCCTTTATTCTAAATACCCATCTCACAATATTCAGCTACTGCTTCAATATGGGGTCCCTGAGTCTAAAGTTCTTATTTTGTTTCGAAATCAATATTTCATACTCACTCAGAATCCTCCAATATTTGAGAAGGCTCTAGTGGAAGTAAAGGAATTAGGATTTAACCCTAAAACAACCCTTTTCATTGTTGCATTGCGTGCTAAGATTAATAGCAAATCCCATTGGGAAAGGAAGATTAATGTGTATAAGAAATGGGGTTGGTCTAAGGAAAATACTATCTCAGCATTTTTGAAGTTTCCATGGTGTATGTTAGCATCTGTGGATAAAATTGAGGCAGTTATGCAGTTTTTTGTTAATCACATGGGTTGGGAGTCTAATGTGCTTGCAAAACACCCAATACTTATTTTATCGAGTCTGGAGAAAAGGGTTATTCCTAGGGCTTCTGTTTTGCAATTTCTTGAATCCAAAGGTTTGATTAAGGATGCTAAATCCCCTGCACCTTTCAAAGTCTCTGAGGATCTGTTTTTGAAGAGATATGTGAATTGCTTCGAGGAGGAAGCATCTCAGCTGTTGAAGTTGTATGAAGAGAAAAGAGATGCTTCGACTTTCAAATAAGGTTTTGAAAAAAGATTCGCAGCCATGGTCTTGTAAGCGACGCAAAGGGTCTCTGCTGCAATTTAGAACCTTGTTTTGAAGATGGCAGAGCTATGCAAGTTGAAGTAGCGTTTCACATCTCTGTGACCTTTTTGGGGGGTTTGAAATAGTCTAGTTTAATTGGTGAGTGGTACTAGTATCATCCTATAGGTTTCCTTCATTGTTTAAGGGAAAACCTCAACCATTTAGACTAGAAATACTTGTTTGACAACTAATAATGACTTTTCAATTAACATGAGTTATATATTTTGGTACATGGTGATGTCTGTATAAAATAAGGTCTTTGGTAGTATCCTTAATATATAACCTTAAATTTCACTCTTTGTTGCACAAGTAACATTCATTCATGCCCAAACATGATATATAGTCATATAATATGTTTTTTCTTATGGTTTGTTTATATAAAAGTTCATTGCTTACTGTCCAGTTCTTTGCTTATGATAACAAATTTTTATATAAATTAAATGAAAATCAATATAATGTGAGAAGAATGATCTTTATTCGGACAGAATCAAAAATACATCTATTTATGTCACAAATATTTCCTAGTTAGCTCATCTCTCTCAGATATCTCCCACTCCCTCAATTTTAAAGCTTGTTATAATTTTTTATCTTTACTGCTCTTCAAGCAGTTCTGTTGAGAGCAGTTCTGTTGAGGTTAATTGATGTTCCTAACTCGTAGTTGGTAGTAAACCTTGTGAGGATCCCGTGGTTTGTGGCTTAGATGGCGTCATATTCGAGCATGATAATTATTCTTATTCAGTTTGTGGTGCAATGCCCTTTTTATTTTGATACAAATTTGGTCAGTAGCAGGATTTGTTATGCATGTGCATTTAGGTTCTTCTCGTAACTGTGTTGTGCTTCTGGCAATAGGGCCTTACTGTTTGTCCTAACCTTGCACTGGTATTTTACTCTGCACAATATCCCTGAGGTATATGATGTTATTTTATTTTGTTCTTAGCACTTGGTGTTGTTGGATTCATATTTAGACTATAGGATGTGCATTTAGGTTCTTGTAACTGTGTTGTGCTTCTAATCTTGTGGCAGAGCTCATTTAGACTGTAGGATGTTATTTTATTTTGTGATATTAGCAATGATGGAAAACCATAGATCCTTATAGTCCTTTATATAGATCCTATGGTTTCTCATGTTTTGCTACACACATTAGGCATCAAATATTTGTAACCCCAGATGAAATCTGGAATTGTGCCTTACTTGTTCATGTGTAGGACTCTTGTCTTGTTTCTGTTATTTCTTATTTGCATGTTGCTCTAGTTTTCTGTGCTGGAGTTTTCCCCTCTATTACACAAGTGCATATCACATTACTCGTCTTGTTTACTGTGATCTTGCTCGAAATAGGCTCACAAGAGAGATGTCTGTGCTGCTTAGTAGTAATTTATTCCGTCCTGCTTCTAAATTCCTGCCCATGATAGATTAGATGTGTCTAATCATCTAATGTATATGGGGAAAATACTTCGTTGAATCACTTTTTAATTTTTCTTACATATTGAAATATAGTATTCCTAAACAAATTATGTGTTGCTAAGTAGTACTTCGGTTGCTCATGGACAGTACAAAAAACATCCAATCAGCAATCCTTAGAACAATAAATTCATGTATGTGTTTTAGATAATTTTAATGCTTTTAACTAAATTAACTAACTTCCTTGGTAGAAGCATTTTAGTTAAAAGTTCTTGTATATTATGGGACGGATCAAATATTTGTGTGTCCTACATTGATGAGTGTTTGACATTGGGATGACAATAACTATTCAAAAGAAAAACTCACACTGCTGACTCTGATATCTTCTTTATTAGTTAGTCTTAATGTTGTTGTGGTGCTGGTGCATAAGCAATATCCATCTATACTACAGGTGCCATCATTTATATATCATAAAGTTATTGTATTACATCAAACCATAACACACTTTGCAGAAGAAGATAAGTGACATGAACCGCAATTGAAATAGCAGCATGCTCATGCTGTTCCACTGATGTGGTTTTCCCATCCCTGCTAAAAGGGTGGAAATATGAGACACAAAATGGTTAGCACAAAGTTACGGCATGAGTTTCAAAATATTATAGTTAGATATGAAACTTTCCATGGACTTATCTTAGAACCATTTGTTTTGAGCTACAAAGGGTATTCCCATGAGCAATAGTTGAGACTAATCTCTTCAATTAGAGGGAGTTAAAAATTTTACTCAGCGATTTATAAAAAGGAGGAAGGAGGTAGTACGCTTATAATGGAGGAAGATATAATATGCTTCATTCGAGGATCTAGAGGATAAAGAACGTCTGTGGTTTTTATTACACAAAAGTGAAATCTAATTCTAATTCCTCACAAAAGACACTGAATTCAGATTTGTCCCTAGGAAAAAAAAGATCAAATACCTTTTTTGGTCCTTTAAGTTTGACAAATGTACAGAGTTAGTTTTAAGTTTTTGAAGTCATTAACTTGTTAACTTATGAGAGACTAAAATGAGTTTCATGATTTGTGAGGGACTAAGTTGTCCCTTGATTTTTCATTACAATACCGCTATGTCAGATAACTAATGTTGTAAATGCTACATCACATAATAAACTTAGCAGTCCTCATAATCGATTAAGAGACAGTTGAGTCATAGACTTTTCTTAGGGACAAATGTGTCTCAATTATTATTTTTTTAAAACTAAAAGTTAAATTCTTTTAGACTACACTAAATTATGTATTTTTGTGAGGGATTGGAATGAGCTTTTTTACTCAAATCAAAAAAAAAAAAAGGTTAACCAACTAAATGATCCTAAACTTTGTATAAAGTTCTCAATTTGATCCATGATAATATAATATACAATTTGGCATACAATTTCGTAAAACATTTCTCAAGTTGGTCCTCTTATGTCAAAGTTCATTACTAAACATCATCGACAATAATGATGTGTCAATTCAGTAGAATATTTGATGGGTCATGAGGAAAGTCTCAATATATGCCTATTTAAAACATCCGTATCTTACTTTATAATATAATAAATGATAAAGGGCGAAAATGAAATTTAGTTAGACTAATAAGGGTAAAAATGGAATAAAAGATGATAAGCTATAAGCTCAAACGCTACTTGGAATAGTGTCTGAAAAATAAGTTATGGAATCTGTTTCTCAAGACACAAAAACAAGCTTATGTCTTATAGCTTATAGCTTATAAGCTTGTCTGACTAAAAAAGATTTGTTTGACAACAGTCTTTTCGTCAGGAGCTTATAGCTTATTTCAGGAGCTTATAACTTATTTCAGGAGCTTATAGCTTATTTTTCAGACGCTATTTCAAGTAGCGTTTGAGCTTATAGCTTATTGTTTTTTCTTCCTCTTTTACCCTTACTATTTTATTTAAATACCAGTTTTACCCCTTATGTTTTATTATAATTTAAAATAAAAAATAAATGTATTAAATACCGGGAATACCAACGATCATGCAAAGAGAGATAAAAATGGGTTCTACTGCTTCTTCATTCTCTCTATATCGTCATTCTCCTTCTCCACCATTCCTCCATTGTTTCTTCTCCTTTCTTCATCCAGGTTTGCGATTTTTCCTCATGATGAACTTCCGAATATTGTTGATGGTAATCAATGTAGTGAAAGACCAAATGGGAGATCAACAAAGACAAAGGAAATTCGTAACAATATTGCTGCTTTATTATGGAATATTAGGCGATAGACTTATTTTTATTATTATTTTGGATAATATAATTGTACTTAAAATTATCTTAATTCGTACTTAAAAGACAATGATATTATGATTATTATTATTATTATTATTATTAATGTATGTTGTTCTTGTCTTCATAAAAAATTGAATGATATAAAAATGTCCTTTTATGTCATTTTATATCTATCAGCTAGTTGAACCGCTAATTTTACCAAATACTTCAATTAGCTTATAAGTCATAAGTCATCAGTCATTAACTATAAGCTATCAGTCATAAGTTATAAGCTAGTTTATCAGCTATCCGTTATTTTTGTCAAACAGACCCATAAGCTCCTAAAATAAGCTATAAGCACATTGTAAAAAGACCGTTACCAAACAAGACTTTTTTTGTGAGACGAGCTTATAAGCTATCCGCTATAAGTTAGCTTCTTAGTCTTGCCAAACAGAGTCAAAGTCAATGTTGTATTTGTCAGGAAAAAAAATGAACTTAATGTTGTAATTTTGTCTTATAAGTTGCGCATTTAATTACCTAAAAGTTTGAAATTTGTTGTTTTAAATATAAAATTACCACTTTTGTATTCATCGAAGACACAAGTTAACATGACATTATATTATAGGCATCCTTGGATTGATTTATCTGAGTTTATTTAAGATATAAGTTTTGTGAGACTATTTATGAGAACTTCTGAAAATAACTTATGACAATTTTCATAATTTTTTCAATTTACTTTCATAAGTTCTTCGATATAGCTTATAAAAACAACTTACAACTTATACACATACAATTTAACGTTATTTTATACTTTGCTATAAAAATGGCTTATTCATAAACTCTCATAATGATAAGTGTCAGTGTTATAAGTTATAAATAAGTTGTTTATACAAACATGTATATATATGTAAATACTCTCGATTGAATACTCAACTTCGTCCTTGGATTTGCAAGGACCGATCAGTTTTGTCCCCCAATTTGTCGAAATATCCAATTAGTCCCTGAATTTATCAAATGTCAATCAATTTAGTCCCTCCGTCAAGTTGGGGTGTTAATGGTGCTGACTGTTGTACCCTAATTTTGTCCAAGTCCTTTTGAAAAAAAAATATCATCATCATGCATTAAAAAATAAGAAAAAAAAAAAAATAATAATAAAAAATCATGACGGTCGTCACGGGCTGGCCGTCAGCCACCGTGACGACCGTCAGCCACGGTGACGGGCTGCCCGTCAGCCCCATGACGGCAGTCAGGGCCCCAAATTTTCGTTTTTTTTTTTCCTTTTTTTTTAAAAAAGTTTTTTTATTATTATTTTTATTTATTTATTGATAATAATTAAGCATTCTTATGGTTTTAAAAAAAAATATATGCAAAGAAAACTTAGTCAAAGATGCATTTTTTCCATTTGCATGCTACATGTTTATACCCCTTTTTGCATTTTTTGAATTTTTCATACCATTTCCATGCAAGCTCTCTATCTCCCATGCATGCCTAATGAGACATAGGGCTGCCATTTTTTAAATTTTTTGAACCATCCTTATCCTCAAAGCCCTCAAAAACCCTAACTCTCCCCTCTATAAATACCACTCTTAAGGAAAAAATAAAGGAGGAGGATAAAAAAGAAAAAACCCTAGAGTGAGAGAGGCAAGAGCAAGAGTTCTTAGTCTTGAACAAAAGTGAGAAAAACAGAAACCAAAACCACAAGAAAAACATCATAAAGAGAGGAGAATAGTACCAAAAATACCATTTTTATTACTATTCACTTTCTTCACCACTACTACCTTCAAAAAACATAACCACTCAAAAAACCCTTTCATTTTCGTGCATCTACAGCTTTGCCAGGAGTTTGTAAGTATTTTTGTCCATTTTTTATTTCATTTTTCGCATTGTTAGGTGTTTATAGTTTTTTTTCATAAATAATGCATTTTTCACCATAAGTTCATGAGCATGACTTGAGGCCGAAATATAGTTAGTTTTAGGACATCTTTTGGTAGATCTAAGACCACTAGGATGTAGTACTCATGACAAGCTTTACCATGATATTTTTATTTTCGTATTTGGTTCAATATTGAGTGAGAAATCGAACTAGGAAGTTGAGAAAAAAATCACAAAAAAAAAAACGTGTTCAGCTGCCTGCATTTTTTCTGTGTGTGCAAATTTACTGTTTTGCCCCGGCTGTAACTCATTTTAATTGATTAAAAGATTTAAAAAAAAACATAACGAGTGTTAATACTTTTAATTGTAGTTTATGATAATTAATTTTCGATAATAAACTTGAATGAAAAAGGAACGGTCCGACGTATGTCTTTCCATTCCCCGGTTGCACGAGCACTTGACGTATGTCTCGTTGCTCGGACAATCGTCATTCTATTTCAAAAAATACCAAAATGATATTTTAATTTTTGATAATAAACTTGAATGAAAAATGAGTGGTCCGACGTATGTCTTTCCATTCCCTGGTTGCACGAACACTTGACGTATGTCTCGTTTGTTCGGACGATCGTCATTCTATTTTCAAAATACAAAAACATAAAAATAAAATTCAACACGCCAAACTAATTTTCGGCCCTCTCGCGGTCAAACAAAATCAAATCTCTTTTCACAAACGAACGATGTTTTATCAATTCTAACGCGATACAAACAAATGCTCAAGCCTCCCACGCGCGAGCATACAAGCTACGTTTAACCGCTAGAACACGCTCAAAAACATCGTTCTTTAAAATCAACCAACAAACAAATATTTTCTACCAAGAACTACGTAGCTTTGAATTCTCCATCGCACCAGGAGATACGTAGGAGCAGGATCAAACTCTTGTCAAACACACTAATATAAAAAACTTTTTTTCCCCTTTTCTTTTATTAAAATGCTGCAAGCAACCCTTAAAACACCTTTTAACCCTAAACTAATTAGGAGTTTCCCGTTGGGTACAATGGATGCGAGGGGTGCTAATACATTCCCCTTGCATAATCGACTCTCGGACCCGTTAATGGTTGCGATGACCATCTTTCCAAATCGTCAAGGGTTTTATCAACGTTTCCCTTTAAAAATAAAACTTTGGTGGCGACTCCGTAGTTATTCCGAGCGTTAGTACGCTCAAGCGTTTTTTAGCGGCGCGACACTGACGTGGGCCGTTAACCACTCACATGGCTTGCCATGTCATATGCCACACAAGCAGGGACTAATATGACCGAAAGTGACAAAATTTCCAAGGACGAATTTGATTGAAATGCAGAAAATCCTTTGCATGTTCATGGCCGTTATACAACGGCTCTTTCTTCCCCGAATCTATAAAATTGGAACCCTAATTTTTCAATCTCTAGTCTACAGTCCAAAATCCCCAAAATTTCTTCCATTAATTAATGACAACGTTCTTCCCTAATTCTAAAAACTTCAAACCCTAATTTATTTTGATTGAATCCGAAATCCAAAATCCCCAAAACTTCTTCAAGTAAAATTGTTCAGATTGAATCCGAAATGATGGGTGGTGGGCGTATGGGCAAAAACAGTTCTCAACGTCGAGCTTCATCTTCAAGCTCTATGTTTAATGGTGATGTCAGAATGCTTGAATGTTGGTGTCCCAGAATTTGTACTGTAAGAAAAGTCAATACTCTCAAAAACCCAATAAGGCCTTTCTATACTTGCCTTTTGCCAAAGGTTTGTTTAACAATGATTATGTGATGTCAGAATGGTTTGTTTAATGGTGATTGATTTTGAATTTCCTTTGTACATGATGATGATGATGATAATTGTGAATTTTTTGTCTGGGTTGATGAAGCTGAAGAACTAGGATACTTTAAAAATAATGGAATTTGTGCTAGTTAGGGAAGAAACACAAGATTGATGGAGAAGGTTCAACCTATGGTTAAGGCTAAGAAAAGTGGCAATGAAGAGGTTTGGAGGGCAAGGTTTATGGACAAAGTTGATCGTGTAGGAAGTGAGCTTAGTTTGATTAAATATTTGATAGTCATAATTTGCTTGTTTGAGTTTTTTAACATGTTATTGTATTGTACTAGGAGTGTGTAACACCCTCATTGAAAAGAGGTTGAAGATGAATAAATGTAACCTTTCTGTCATAATATTACCATCAAATTAGTCCCTGAATTATTTGACTAACTATCAAATCGATCCATACATCATATGAAAAAAACCATCAAATAAGTTCTTGAATTATATAAACAAATATCAATTTGATCCTTGATGCATATACGTTCAGAACAAAGTAAAAAGTAAAGAGACACAATTTAGGGCATTGATAAGTCATAATTAAGTCATTGCACTTCAAGTACCACAATTTAGAAACCTTGAAGTAACCTCTGCAATGTTTCACCATCTTTTCAATGTCCCACAAACTTAACTCATCTGCATCCATTTTTTCCCAAACACAAAATTCACCACGAACATATTGAAGCCTCTGATACTCATCTCGCTCTAAACCCCCACCGTGATGCCGGATTAGCGGGAAGGAGAAGAGTCAGGGACCAGTTTGATGTTTCCAACGTTGATCGATGAAGATGATGATGCTTTTGGAGAGATGAAGATGGTGAAGGTTTTAGCGGGAAGAAGAAGAGTCAGGGACCGATTTGATGTTTCTGAATGAAATGTGAGGATGGAAGGATGGGTAAAAGAGGAAAAACATATAAAATTGGAAGTGAAACGTGAAAAATGAAATTTGTATCGTTTCAATCAAAATGATCTTTGTACACGTTGATGACTAGATGACACGTGGACATCACAGCACATCATGCATATTGACACATCAGCCTCACTAATAGAGAGAATGGACAGAGGGATGAATTTGATGGACATCCGTTAAATTCAAGGACTAAGTATTTTGACAAATTAGGGGTCGAATTTGATTGATTCTTGATGATTATTTAAATACTCTCATTTACATGTTTGTGAACTTCCACTTTTCATCTTTCCCTCACTCACATTTGAGACTAACTTCATTCACCCAACCAAGCAGAACAACAACGATGGAGCAATTGTGATCGACACAACAACAACAATGGTATGAATCGAAGAATCTTATTACTCTGGTTTTGTTTATATTTTTCAATATCATGTTTTGTTACTATCGCAGAGCATTGCTCTGCCCTAATAACCTCACATTCAGATTCAAAACCCTAACAGTAACACAGTCTTCATTTCTTCTTCATCTTCTCCAACCCTTTTCTTCATCCAAACAACAACACTCTTTCACAGTCAACTATCTCATTCAAAATCTTGGTTTCTCCCCACAAACAGCTTCCAAACTCTCCAAACGAGTTCAACTCAACAACTCACAAAAACCCGATTCAGTTCTCTCATTATTCAAATCCTATGGCTTCTCAAATTCCCAGTTATTAACTCTCATCAAAACCTACCCTCGTCTTCTCTCTTATGATCCCAACAAAACCATTCTCCCTAAATTCAATTTCCTTCTCTCAAAGGGTGCTTCAAATTCAGACCTTGTTCACATCATCATCAGAAACCCTCTTGTCTTGTCTCAAAGCTTGGAAAATACAATAACCCCATGTTATCATTTTATCAAAAGATTCTTACTTTCTGATCAATCTACCATCGCATCTCTCAAACATTGCGCTTGCTTGCTTTATTCTAAAACCCCATCTCACAATATTCAATTCCTGCTTTAAAATGGGGTCCCTGAGTCTAAAGTTGGTATTTTGTTTCTAAGTTGGTATTCTATTCTTGCCGAGAACCCTCCAAGATTTGAGAAGGCGGTGGTGGAAGTAAAGGAATTAGGATTTAACCCCAAAACAACCCTTTTCATTGTTGCATTGCGTGCAAAGATTAATAGCAAATCCCATTGGGAAAGGAAGATTAATGTGTATAAGAAATGGGGTTGGTCTGAAGAAAGCGTTGTCTCAGCATTTTTGAAGTATCCATGGTGTATGTTGGCATCTGTTGATAAAATTGAGGCAGCAATGAAGTTTTTTGTCGATCACATGGGTTGGAAGCCTAATGTGCTTGCAAAACACCCGGTACTTCTTTTGCTGAGTCTTGAGAAAAGGGTTATTCCTAGGGCTTTTGTCTTGAGATTTCTTGAGTCCAAAGGTTTGATTAAGGATACTAAATTGGCTGCACCTTTCCAACTTTCTGAGTGTTTGTTTTTGAAGAAGTTTGTGAATTGCTTCGAGGAAGAAGCTTCTCAGCTGTTGAAGTTGTATGAAGAGAAAAAAGATATTTCCAATAGGGTGTTGAAAAAAGATTTTAAACCGTGAGATTTGCGACGGCAATCTGAGAAGTTACATCAAGGGTCTTTGCGACACAGCCATGGTCATCAACCGGATTCGACTGTGACTGCAATTTAGAACCTTGTTTCGAAGATAGCAAAGATATGCAAGTGATGTCTCACGTCTGTGATTTTTCTGGGGTTTGAAATGGTCAACTTTAATTGGTAACTAGTATTAGCTTATCAGATTTTGTTACTTGATCATCCTATAGGACTCCTTTGTTGATTAAAGGCAAAACCACATCCAGTTAGACTAGGATTACTTGTTATATTTGACAACTGAAATAATGAGTTTTTATGATCAAAGATACTTCTTCATCTTCCATCTTCCATGTTTTGCCTATTTGGTTGCATATCCATGTGTGTTATTTTGTCAAGAGTCTTGCTTACAAAAACATGGAGCAATAAATCCACTAGAGCAATTAAAATATGGTTAAAAATTGAGTTTTTGGATGGTTTTTAACAAATAATGACTTTTGCAAGCAACATGAGTTATTTATTTTGGTACACGTGATATCTCTATAAAATAAGGTCATCGGTAGTATCATTAATATACAACCTTATATTTCACTCTGTTGTAGAAGCATCATTCATTCTTGTCGTATAATACAATTTTGCTTGTGGTTTTGTTTATACAATAGTTCATTGTTTCTAACTCCCAGTTGTCGGTAATCCTTTTGAGGATTCAGTGGTGAATGGCTTCATATATGAGCTTGATAATTATTCTTGTTCAGTTTGTGTACTGCCCTTTTCGTTTTGATGGAAATTTGGTTAGCGCCAGCCTCACTGGCTGCTAATAGCCTTATAGGTTTGGTTATTTATATGTGTTAGAGTTGAGTAAGGGGCAGAAGAGGTTGAAATATACCTCATAAAAAATATGACATCTTGATGATAGACTATGCCATGGTCGAACTGTTTGTGATTCCTTTTTCTGTTGTTTGGTTCTTGAATTTTTGGAAGGAAATGTTTAAAACATATAGAAGGACATATGAAATAAGAGGTTTTACTTGGCTTGTGATCTGCTTCTGTTTGAGCTAGCAGTGTTTGCACATGCTTGGAAGCCACTAGACTGGTTATTCGGTTAACTTATCAACCATCATTAACCAATTGGATGTTGGACTGTTCCTAACTAGTTTGCAGCTAAAAGGTTATTATATCAGAAACAATTGCTTTCTTTGAGGGCCTATAATGTTTGGATCTTAACAGAAAGGGATAGAGTAGAGTAGAATAGAGTAGTTGGTAATTTGTATCATTTACTAACATTCTTTAGGCTAATAACACTGTTGTATTCACAAATGTAATTAGGAACTGTGCTTCACTTGTTCGTTTGTATGACTCTTGTCTTGTTTCTGTTATTGCTTATTTGCATGTTGTTCTAGTTCTCTTTACTGGAGTTTTTCCCTTTATGACACATGCGTTTATCACATTACTTGTTCATATAGTGAATTTGAAGGGACTTATCCCATAATCACCTTTATGGTGATATACATTTCTCCATATCAAAGATGAAGCAACTTGGGTTTTTGTAAATATGTAAAAGATGTTAGAGAAACTAATGATATGATATATACTAGTGAGGAAGATAACGCCACAACTATTAGATATTTGTAAAATCATTCTACGAATCTACGTCAATGAAGAACCTTTTACAAATTGGAATTCTAAGGAAAGAAAAAAAATATGTGTAGGAAAGGGTTAAAAAATTTGCTTAATATGGAAAATATTTTTAAAAAATAGAGATGGGGAAATTCTATCAATAAATTGAAACCAACTTTGTCACTGATGACCATAGTATATCTGTCTCGGATAAGATTTTAACTTTGTCTCTTGCGATCAGAAAGTCATACTCCAACCACCGAACTAACAACACTTCTTGGACAATATCAAAAGTATTTTATTATAATTTTAGTTCTTTACTTTATTTTATTTTCTAGATCAGGTTTATGTCCTCCAAGTTTTTTTTCTTGCACTTAATAAATGTTTAGCTTATTAATTAAAACTTCCATTCATATTAATTAAAATAATAATTTAACTTCATGTAGTAAATTATTCAAAATTCTTTTTTTAAGAAACCAAAATGGAACATATATATTAATAATAAAACCAAACTCCCTAGCACAAGGTGTATCAGAGAGGAAGAGTTGCATCAGCAACAAAGTCGAATAGGGAAGGGAAAACAAAAGGAACAAAATTATCCAATACCCAAGAACATAAGAGGATATATATATATTAATAATAAAACCAAACCCCCTAGTACAAGGTGTATCATAGAGGAAGAGTTACATCAGCAACAAAGTTCGGAAAACAAAAGAAACAAAATTATCCAATACCCAAGCACATAAGAGGATTCATGTGTCAGTTGTGATAACCAAAAACAATACTTGCAAATTTTGCCTTTAACCACACAAAAGACAGTAACTTAATATTCTCTAGGAGTTTAGGTAAAGAGCTTGCTGTATTATTAAAAATCATGTTCATTTCCTTCCAAATAACCCAAGTACATGCTAGCCATATGAGAGTTAAAAAGGAGCGCGTACTCTTGAGAACCCTACCAAATTGCCAAACTGAACCAACCGATCAGATATACCAGCTGGATGAGTCGAAGAAAAACCTAGCCAATTCCGCACTAGATGCAACAAAGAACCAAAAAAGTCACAGAACATGAACAAATGTATTGCCGATTCCACATTACTTCATCCGCTGACACACATCTGAGAGGCATGAGGAATGACGCCCCTTTTGAACAAATTGTTGTGGGCAATCTATTCCAAAGCAACCGTCACGCGAATAGAGACACCTTCGACGTATTAAGTTTCACACATACACTCTCTTTACACACACATTCAATAGTACTATAAATATTCCGAATAAAATATTTTTTCAAATATAAATATAATATATTATGTGGATTAAGTATATTATTAATATTATAATTACTAGCGAAAAGACGGGCACGTGCCCGTGCCCGTCTTTCCGCTCTTTTTATTGCGCTAATTTTGAAAATCATGAACGATGTCTTTCTAAGAAATTTTGATTTTGATTAAAAGTATAAATATAAATGGTTGTTGCTTTCTAATTATAATAAATCAAACTAACATTGTTTATATATTTCAATGACACCAACAATATAACAAAAAAAAATCTAAATTCTTATCTTTTTAAAGACACCAACAACAATCATTATTATAAAAAAATTTGTTTTAGAATATAATTGAGATAATGAAAAAGTCATCCCAAAATCTTATATATATTCTCGATGTAGTTTATTACACTTTTTAAAGCATATGTAAAAAAAACTGGACATATATTCATATTGTGTTTGTTAAATTTTTTTTTAATTTTGAATTCACTTTCATCAATTATCTTTTTTAAAAAAATAAAGGATAAGAAAAAAATTGATATATCGTGGACAATAAAAATTGAATTTGTTACACTTTTTTTTAATATTTGAATTTACTCTTATCTATTTGTTATATGTGCTATTTGCATTTGAAGTTGGGGGTAATTTGAGAAAGAGAAAAAGTCAACCAAAAAGAGTCAAAATAAGCTATTTTCTTTATATATCGTGTAAATATCATTAAGTGTATTTTAAGTTTTTTATTATAATACCTTCGAAAAATAAGCCTAAAAAAATGTTTGTAATCTCATAAAAAAATAATCTTTGAAAAATATATATTTGTTCCCCCATTAGCGAAAAAAAATTACAATAATTAATTAATACTATAATTGAAGATATAAAAATAATCTTATAAAAGGATTAGAAAATCTAGGTCTCATAATTCAAAATCCGTCAAAAAGAAGAGAATATTGAATTCAAATTTTGAAGGAAAAAAAAAATTCAAAAACCCTTTATTTGTGTTACTATTTTGCATCCAATAATCAATTTTGTTGAAGAATCCCTTTCCAGTGAAAGCTGATTCTTAGAAAAAAACGCGCTTTTGAAGAAGAATGGAAGTTCCGAAGGATCAAATCGTCACTCTTCTCGAAAATGGACTCTACAACTCCGCTCAGATCCTCGTAAGTTCATTACCTATTTTTCTTCTTCTTCTTTTTTCCCTATTTTTTTTTTCGCATTTGAATTTTGATTCTACGCCAAAAATGTTGCTTTTCGATTCATTTATTAATTTGGGTTTAATGGGTTTAATTAAAAGTTTATGTTTTTTGAATAACAGGGTTGTTTTCTTGTTTCTTCACCTGCTGCAAATGCTGAATCTTCTCCTCATCTCAAAACTGAAAGCTTGGTATTTGCAAAAGTCAATCCTTTGTTTGAATTTTAACTCAAAGTTTTTGAATTTTCAATCTTGATAAGTTCATCGAAGTCATTTTTTGTGTGCAGGTGCTACTTGGTGATTCATTCTACCGCGAAAGAGAGTATAGAAGAGCCATTGTAAGAAACTGTGCTATATCTTTCTTTCTTTTGAATAGGTAGCTGGAAATCATGGCCTATTTGAATAAACAGCTTAATTAAGCACTTATTGTATAAACACTTATCATATGAAGTTATTTTTATAACAAAAGATAATATAAAGTCAAATTGTTTATATATAAGCTATAGTTTAAGATAGCTGTTTTCACAAGCTATCTTAGAGACCTTATAGAAATAAGTTGAAACTAGCTTAAGGACATAATATAAGTTGTTTCCATAAGCTTTCCCAAACAGTTTCATAAGTGCTTATGTTAGTAGATGAGTTGACTGTGCTAACTCTTTCTTTCTTTTGATTATGCAGTTGGAAAGTTAGATAAACAACTTAATTAAGCGCTCATTGAATAAGCACTTGTCATATTAAGCTACTTTTATAGCAAAATATAAAATAAAGTCAAACTGTTTCATATACTAAGCGATAAGCTGTTTTCACAAGCTATCCTAAAGAGCTTATTTAAGTTGAAAATAACTTACATGTTGTTTCCATAAACTCTCACAAACAGTCTCACAAGTGCTTATGTCGCTCGATAAGCTCAAACAAGCTAATCCTAGCAGGCTCCATTGCTTATGTGTTTACTAGGCTTAAAGCTTTTCTGAAATGGGTAATTCAAAAAGAAAATATTTTTGTGAAATCTTATCGATTATGATATTTTTCTGTTTATGAACAGCACACATATAAACAAGCTTTACAATACTACAAGATGATTCCCAAACAGAGTATGTCATCTGCTCGGAGTTCATTATCGTCAAATAGGTCTTCTTCTCCGAATTCCTGCAATATATCAGTAATCAATGAAAATGAGGTGAGCTGTTTTGTGTTTATCTAATTCATGATAGTTGGGTTGGTTTTTGCTGTGGTTTTAAGGGTTTGCATGTCCTAAAGGTTGTTTATGATGTTTCCATTTTGTTCTCTAATCTCTTTAACAGGTGAAGTTCAAAATTGCATCATGTCATTGTTTTCTAAACGAGAACAAAGCAGCTCTAGTTGAGGTTTGTCTATTCTCTTCCACTCCCCTTTTATAGATTGGACCCTTGTCTGGATAAACAACTTGTATAAGCTATTTCTATAGCAAAAGTCAAAATAAAGTCAAACTATTTTTATATAAGCTATTTTCACAAGTTATCTTGAGCGTTTGGAAATAAGCTGAAAAAAGCTTATGGACATGGCATAAGCTCTCTCAAACAGTCTCACAATGGCTTATGCTAGTAGATAAGCTCAAATAAGTCAATCCAAACAGACCTTAGATTCAAGAGTGCTTAGTGCTTACTTCATTAACTGTTTTTCAAAAATATTAAAATCTTTCTTGTGGGTATATTTTGATGTAAAGGAATGCTGATTCCTATGTATATGTGGATTATCCATGGAGAAAATTGGCCTTAAATGACTGTACTCTGTATATTTTGTCAGTTCTCACCATGGCTGTTTTTAATGACAAATAAAGGTTATAAATTTTGCGTTATTTTATTGGTCTGTTTTCAATTGTCATTCCTCATGAGTTGTTTGTGTCACATCACAGATGGAAGGAATTCCAAGCAAAGCTAGAAATTTGCCGATGAATTTGTTATTAGGAAAGCTATATCGAATTTCTAGACATAGTCGAGCTGCTGTTGCTATTTACAAAGAATGCCTAAGGTTTGTAAAATCAATTTCTCATACGCAGAATGAACCTTTGATGTGGCACCAATAGTTGTCTTTAAATGCTGTCATGGATTCATTTATAATTTTATATTTGTTGTAATATACCCCACTAGCGTCCTCATGAATGAACTGATAGCATGAGCTCATGTCAAATGCATGTTTTCAATGTTTGTCCATTCAACGACGCATTATTTTTTTACTGTCCTAGACATAGTTTTTAAATCTAGGGGAATCGATAGAAAACCTATATACATGTGTTGGTGGCTAGTTAGTTTTCTCTCTTACACGCTCATATCATCTTAAACCTCATATATAATTTGCATTTTGTCAAGCTCTTTTCTGTTATGAATTTTGACTGCTTGCTTTCACTTTAGGCACTAAACGTGTTATGTATTTGTTGAATTGACTACTTGCTTTGAGCTATTATTAAATTGCTATTGGATTTTAAATTGGATTTTGTACTTCTTTTTACAGACACTGTCCTTTCATACTTGAGGCTATCACCGCTTTATCAGAAATGGGATCTACTGCAAAAGACATCATTTCATTGTTTCCTCAGGTTTGTTGTTGATTCAGCCCTTGGCCACCCCCAATATGATCCATTGGTCTCTTAGCGAATTGGGGAGTTTTAGTTTTTAATATTTCATTACTTTTTATCGAGTATTCTGGATCGATTTGTAAGATTTCAGTTTATTTATAATTTGAATGCTCTCAAAGAATATAATTGGTGCGCAAACATCAAATTTCAGACTCCAAATAGAAGTGTGAGGGCTCCATTTGATCCTACTGACTCAAGTCGTTGGCTTCAAGTAAGTTGTATATAATAATTCAAATTTGTCATTGTGATTTAAAGTACTTGCTACTGTTTATCAGCTTAGAGGTTTTTGCTTGTTACGACAAATTGGCAACGTAGAAATCTCTATAAACAACATCATTCTTAACCAGCATAGCATATATACCACATGGAATCCTTGAGAAATAACAAAAGGTGACTGCGGGTCTGTTGATTGAACAAATATTAATTTTTACGGACTATTTCAATGATTTCATGTTATAAGTATAACGTATTGAACTTGACAAGTTTGGATGTCTCAATGTAATAATCAATTGCAATCTAAAATGCAATTATTCCAAACAGATTCTTTACTGAATAATATTTACATTGATAAGTACTGATTCTCTTGCCATGCGGTTGGTGTTTTTTGTTTTCTATACATGATATAATATGGGGTGATGCATTTGATTTGTTAATTTGGTATACATGCTAGATATTTTTCTTTGTTGTGCTGCATCATGAAACTTGTTGTGGTGAGCCTACACCTAACAACTTACGCTTTTGGGATAGTTAACTTTTGAAATAGCAACAAAGCCTCTCTAACCTAGTGGTTGACAGTTTGAACTTTAATCCTTGCTTACCCCATTGTTCTCACATATATTGAATTTCATTCTGCTTAAAGCCTTCAAGTTGAAAGGATTTTGCATGAGGTGACATATTAGAGATATAAACTATCGTTCTAGGGTTGCATTAAACAGCCCAAAAACTGTTAGGATAGTCTTTTTTTTTTTTTTTTTTTTTAAAAATCGATAACCCATTGTGATATTTCCGCTGGTGTTTCTTAGGTCAAAATTCAAAAGAATACCTTTAATTGTTCAATTGACATTAATAAATAAAATGCAACCTTTTTTTATTTTGAGAATTAACATCATCTGCCCATATATTTTGCAATAAAATTGTAAATGTAGACCAACATCTCCAAGGAGGCATGCATTCTATATCACATAATCTTATTTTCTAAAGATAATGACCATATACATGGATTAAAGTATCTTTTGAATTTGGCATCATCTTCATGGATTGTGTTTTATATTGCAAGGAAAACCCTTGAAACTTGGCAAATTCTGATTAATTTTTTCCTTTACTTGCCAGCGCTACGTTGAAGCTCAGTGTTGCATCTCATCAAACGATTACAAAGGTGAGATATTACATTGTACATGGGATTGTATGATTAAATGTGTGATGGGGCTGTAGGATGTCATTGCTAAAACATCTTTTTGATAGACATGCATAGCCCTTAAGACCAATTTTTGTCGCACCTAAAGTTTATGAAATTATGAGTTGTACTCTACATTATTTACGTGACTCATTTTTTCAGCATAACCTTGTTCTCCTGTTTTGATCAAATCTTCAAATGAAAAACAAGATTTTGTTAATTTGTTTATACTTTGTAGTTTACTAGTTTGTACTATTTCTGTGATGTGTCTGACAGTTCTAGGCATGCAGTTTGACTTTGTTTCCTATTCTGGCAGGTGGCTTGGAACTATTTGCTGATCTTTTGCAGCGTTTCCCTAATAATATACACTTAATACTCGAGATTGCGAAGGTTAGACTTGTTGCAATGATTTAGAACTTGTGTGAATATATCTTTTTAATTAAGTAGAGTATATACTAAGTTTTAACTACTCCTCCGTCCCTTTTTTATAAGCATCCTTTTGTAAGTGCAAAAGAGTGCTTATTAAAAGAGACAAAGATGGTACATTAATTTTCTAAAAGTACATTGAAAGAGGATACATCAATTTTCCAAAAGTTAAGGTACAGTCGTATTATAATTTTTTTAAATTAGCACACCACAATAAATTAACACGCTCACACACATGAAATTAGACTCAATATCTTAAACACCAACTTGACAAAATTGCACGAAAGAAAAAATATATATATTTCATAACAAAAATAAAATAAGTAATACAATGTAGATTTTTTGTACACAATTTCCTCGAATTGTTCGTTTAACATTTAAACTCTGATGTGTATTGTAAATGAAGGTTGAAGCTATTATTGGAAAGAATGAAGAGGCCATTACGAATTTTGAAAAGGTAATAAAGTTATAGTTTATTATGTTGATAAATTTATTGTTGCTTTCCCATCCTGATTTGTAATGTAATTTGGCAATTACAGGCTCGATCAATTGATCCATACGTCATAACATATATGGATGAGTATGCAATGCTTCTAAAGCTAAAGTCTGATTATTCTAAGCTGAACAAGTTAGTGCATGATTTATTGAATATTGATCCTGCAAGACCAGAGGTTTTTGTGGCTCTATCTGTTTTATGGGAAAGGAAAGATGAGAAAAGAGCATTATCGTATGCTGAGCAGGTTAGTAGTATTATTTAATGCCGGATGGATTGAATTATATCATCTATTAAAGAATTCCTTACAATTGACTGATTATTTGGTTATTAGAGTATTCGAATTGACGAGAGGCATATACCAGGGTACATAGTGAAGGTAATAAAATTGTTTTAGTTTAGATCAAATAGGGGTCTATTTACTATATTTATGTTTGTAGATGACAATGCAAGTATTGTGAATTTGATCTGACAAGTTGAGTTTATTTAGGGAAATTTATTATTGACAATGAAACGGCCGGAAGCAGCCGTGTCTGCCTTTAGAGGAGCCCAAGAATTGAGACCTGATATACGCACATACCAAGGTTTATTTTTTACTGGATAATACATTTTGCAGCATTGAGTTGCATCTTTTCCTGCAACGACATTCATGTTTTTGCTACCATTCTACTGTAAACGTGAAGTGCCAATTGTGGAAATGCAAAAATTTACATATTTTGACATGAATCTCATTTTTTTTTCCAGGTTTGGTTCATACATATTTGGCGCTTTTTAAGATCAAAGAGGCTTTATATGCTTCTAGAGAGGCAATGAAAGCAATGCCTCAATCTGCAAAGGCTTTAAAATTAGTAGGTGATGTGCATGCCAGTAATTCTGGTGGGAGAGAAAAGGTAACTTGTTAAATTTTTAAGACAAAGTATCTTTAGGCTATTATCTTAGTTTTCTTATGTGTTGAACTTAATGCATTCATCATATAGGCGAAAAAGTTCTATGAGTCTGCGTTAAGGCTGGAACCTGGTTACCTTGGAGCTGCACTAGCTTTGGCTGAGCTCCATGTTATCGAGGGTCGAAATGGAGATGCTGTGTCTCTGCTTGAGCGATATCTTAAAGACTGGGCTGATGACTCTCTTCATGTGAAATTAGCACAAGTTTTTGCTGCCACAAATATGCTGTCAGAGGCTTTGTCGCATTATCAGGCTGCATTAAGGTAAAAGATCTCATTCTGTAAACATCTGTCAGGGCATGGTGCACTTATCCCCCCTTTTAACAAAGGTGGAGTTATAAAATAATTTAATTTCGCATCACTTGTATGGATTTGGCGATATTATGTCCCGGAGATATAAATATCATAGCAACGGTGGATCATATTGAAATTACCCCTTTCTCTCAATCCTTTTATGCAGTAAAGTTCCTCGCATTTAAGAATCAATCCAAGCCTTGTAGTTAGGGATATCCATGTGATATGCCTTTGTGTTTGTAATGTTTTCATGTTTTTGACATTTATTATAATGACAGATTAAACCCCCAGAATGAAGCAGCAAAACGGGGTTTAGAGCGTTTAGAGAAGCAAATGAAGGTTTGTTCTTTTTATTTATTAATTTTTTTTTCATAATTCTGATGCTTAACAATATCTCTCACACATTATTTGCAGTGTTTTTTTTCTGAAAGAATAGATGCACGGTTTAGGCTAACATTAAATTTTGATTGACAATATTAGAAGATAAGTTTGAGTGAAGTGTACAATTTTGCATCTGTTCAGGGAGTGGATCCTGATGCGCCTGAAGAAGATGAAGACAATGATGTTGAAGATGGTGATGGAGATCAAGACGAGACTGAACTTCTATGAGTATTGGTATCCAAACGAAGAGAAAAGTACCCTTGGAAATAGTATATATTGTTTTGAGATGGCCTTAGCAGTAGGGTGAAATGAGAATTACCTTGGTGGCCTACGAGGAAGGTTTTCACTGTCTTACTACAGCAAGAGTACACATAAAAAAACAAGGAATTTCATTATTGCCAACTGTTGCATCTGGTGACCATATTAACATGGAATGCATGGATTAGATGCTGCAATTCTCATTTATTGAGTGATTGGTTTGGGTTGGACTGTGATGAGAATGTTGAAGTTCAAGCTGGCGAGTTCAAATATGTATTATTAAGCTCAAGCTGGAGGCTGTGTTATCTCTATTGTAAGATTATTTCTGTGCTCCTGGTTATATATTTGTAATATATATGTTAACCAATGTTTGGTCACAAGTTTAGATGCAGTGTAAAATTACAATTTTTGTTTCTCCAGTCTTGTAAAACAATTGCTTAGTTAATTGCTTTCATCACGAGTCAAATTAAGATTCTTTTTTTGATTAAGAGCCAATTAAGATTCTAACCATATATTTGCTTCTCTTTCTTCTTTATTCTCTAGTCTTGTAAAAAGATAATAAATATATTTTTCAAGAAAAGAAAAGAAAACGAAAATGTATTCAAACATGCAATGCTATTAATGTTCTCTTCTTACAAATCTAGTTACAAGTAGCATTTATTGAAATACTTTATTATTACTAATATTTGTTGAATTTAATAATTATTCACCAATAATATAAATAAATTTTACATATATACAATATTTGACCATTTTAGCCCACGTGCAAAAACACATCAGATGATAAAATATGACAGCATAGTCGCATTAAGATGTGATTAATAAAACCCGTTAACGGTCAATTATTAAATTACTTTGTTTTACAAATTATAATATTTTCCTCTTATACTACTAATTAAAATATCATTAAAAATATTCTTGAAAATGATATGCTAACTTATTCTCAAAATTGAGTACTATTGCAAAATATGTTAAAAATATTGTTAAATATACCATAATTCAATTACAGTTAGTTACAATTACAGTTAATGATTGGACTATAACTAATATTTAGCCGTTTCAATGAATCTGAAATGTTATAAAATTTCATTTCTGTATGGATTCATTTTTGTCACATTTGATCTGACCAAAGGACAGTTCCAGTAATGTATTAACACTGCATCTTTGGAGGTTGTCCAAGTCTTCATCGCCACCCTCAAAATGCACTTCCCATATATGTCCTCATAGTAATATGAGCTTTGTGTCATCATTTTTGGTTTGCTGAAATTGATTGTTATATTTGACCATTGAGAAGAACACCTCACTGCACATGAAAAGGTTTCCTGGGAGTAGGTGCTCGATTTTCCATTGATTGCAGTCTCTGTTTGAGATGAAAAACTTCAACCTGTGCAGTCAAAAAAGATTGCAACATGTTTAAGAAACCCAAGTATGGTGACAAAATACCAAACATTATAACATTCTTTATAAAAAATGCAAATTTTGTGGTGTCTGAAAGTATACTTCAAAACAAATTATGCTGTTCAGAAGTACACATTCGAAAACATGCGTGATTTTTTAGAAGCAACCCCCTACAGTGAGTGGCAACATTTTAAGAATTGAATAACAGTCACATAAACTCCCACCACAAGCAGCACCTCAGATTCCTCACCCTTAACAACATAATTGATCATATAAAACATAAAATTACATGGTTTACCAAAAACCTGAAGAAAAAAAAAAACTGGCAAGTTTGGTTTTCACTTTCTCCGTTTACATATTTAATTACAAAAATTACCAAAAACCAGTATTTTTGTTTTATTTTCAGTTTTCAAGATTTTGAACATAAAAGTTATTTTCACTATTTTAATTAAATTGAAAATATAAACTAAAAACAGTAAATATTTTTTGAAACCAAATACACAAAAATATAGAAATAGAGTTGTGATCAATCCAATGATGTACCTGTAATTGGAATGCCCTGGCTCTTTCTCCTGCAAGAACTCCTCTTGTAGAGTGTAATTCCTGCTAAGTTAACACATTCAATATTATCATTTTACAGGCATACAAATTATACCATAAAATGAAGTGTCATATATACCTTTTGTGTATCATCTAAAACAGCCTTGAGAAAAGCCACATCATGTTCAAGCCTTACATTGTCGGAGTGGACAATGTTAGATAGGTTGTTGGCCTCTTCTTGAGCTAACTCTGCACCGACCAGCTTCTCTCTCAATAATTCAATTTCCTGTAGCGTGTCAGCCATTGTTTTATCCATCTCTTGCTTGCTTTTAAAAGCAGATGCTAGATTTTTCTCAGCAGCTTCTTTGCTTGCTAATGAAGCTGCCAATTGTGCTTCCAGAATGCCAAATTTTGTTATCAGGGAGGAAACTTTGGTTTCATAATAATTATATATATTTGAAGCAGTAGACAGTGATCCTGAATTAATGTTTTCAGGCAATGACCCGTGATCACTTTCCACCACGGGGTTTCCAAAACCTAGATTTTTTCGAAAAGAATCCCCAGATGCCAAAACCTGTTCCTCCATATTGATTTTAGCTCCTCTTGTGTGCATCTGATGTCCAGGGTCATTTTGATTTGTTCTGTGATCTGCTGCCTGAATATATGTAGGAAGACAGCATAAAAATGCTATTATGTTTTATACAGCGGTCAAAGATTGTTTAAATAGAGATTATAGTAAATTATGTTTCTTGAGTAATGGAATGATTGGAAGAAAATAGGGGAATAAGTACATGTAATAAGGAAGATCTGAATTATAACAAAATGAAATAAAATACACTAATGAGATCACGATATCACCTGATTTTCCAATAATATATAAAAATTTGAAATTCGTTATTGTTTTATCACAAGTATTAGCACCAGGGTCACTTTTTTTGTTTTATCACAAGTATTAGCACCAGGGTCACTTTTTTTGTCGACAAAGGAGGGCTAAGCCCCTCATCAGGGTCACTTGTCATCAAAGTAATTGGTCCCAATTTTTCATCATAGAATGTTGAAAATAACATATGACATATAGGCTTAGTTGCACTTTTAATGTCTATACTACAGCTAATATGTGATTTTGATTCTGCAATAACTTCTTGGGAAAATTTGAAAATTTGATCCCTCAATTTCTTTAATTGTTACGAGTTACTACTATTCCTCTACTTGAAACTTTCGAATTCCCATTTTCTACCTGAAATCTTCGCAAATTGAATTGGTTAACTAGTTTTAAACATGCTTCCACCGAAAGCTCACTAAAAACATTAAATTCTGCTCCTAAAAAGTCTCCACTTTTCCCTTCTTCAAATCCTAATCTCTCACAAACTCCTGCAATATTCATCAACTTTTACCAACTTTCCAACTTCTAAAATTATTTTATATCAAAAGTTCATCATTAAAACCCAAATCCTAGGATAAAAATGAGTAATAGAAAAAAAAACTGATTGTAGGATTGTATGTGCTTAACTTAGGAAATGAAGGAAACTAATTGGCAGAAAAATCTCGAGGAACCAAAATCGCATGTCCATTATAAAGGAACCAAAATCACAATCAAACCTTGATATATATGAAATGGTGGAATATTTTGTAGTTGTTGAAGGATAAGTATTCAACCATCATACATTAAAACCACATTAGAAGAAGAGTATCCAAATTGTCCATGTGGTGTTGTGTTTTATATCAAAGCACATGGTTATGATTAAAAAGAACTTCTGTTTTACCTGAGGGAAAGAACTTTCATCTTCTAAATGCCTGTCAATCCTATCATCTACGTTGAATTCTTCATCATGATCAAATTGACTGTGGAGGAAGATGTTGGTAGGGAGAGAACCAGAATCTTGTACGAACAGAGATTCCGACAGAGATTTCCTTTCAGAACCACGTTTAATTGCAGATGCTAGATTTTGTATAGCAACAGGGTCGATAAAACGTTGGGAAGATTCATTTCTAAGTTGAGTGGAAGATGAATGTTTTTCAAGTATAGATCCTAGATCTTTAGTACTAGTCGGTTGTCTTCTGGAAGAGGATTCATTTTTTTCTGTTTTCAACACTTCCACCTGATTTGATGCCTCTTTTTTGGATCCCCCAAATGCAACAAGAAATTCCTTTTCCTTGTGCTGCACAAGGACCAGGCTAAAACCCTGCTAATACAACGGAAATCATAAGCATGCTATCAAGCATATAAACAACGTCTATTGCAAACACATACATTTTTCAGTTTATATGTTGAACAAAATTTCATATTTGAAAACTGAGGAAAATTAAATCCTAGCGAAGGTTTTCATCAGTAAGATTAAAGTCAAAACATGTCTAAACATGTCTAATGAACTTCCATTTAACCAGCAGGCCAAATTGTGGGATTTTAGTACTAATTCCAACTACCTTGAACAAAATCTGAGTTATAAGTGCAAAAGACTAAATGGAATACATTGAGGAAAGTCATTGTTAAGTGTTAATGCATTACAGTCAATGAGTAAACAGTGTAATTAACAGCATGATACTAGCAATAGATTAATGATACGTAAACATGACAGGAAAAATAAAATGTTCACCTTGTTGGTAGTGATAGAAGAAGGAGGCGGTGCAATTTCTACAGACCATTCATTTTTTAGAATATCATATATCAAAGTCTCTCCATGTCCTGCAAAGTATACAGGAAAGTTAAAATTTGTAAGGAAATAGAATAAATTGAAGAGATAATAGCTCTATGCATAAAAGGCATCATTCCAAGTTTCCAATGATATTTGAACATAAAATTTACTTTTATCAACTTCCTCAGATGAGAAAAAACTTGAAAACTTGTATGCTTATTGATATACAATCGTTTTCATTATTTCCCTAGTAGTTAGCATTGAAAGAAAAAGTAATGAGACATGGGCAAATTTTTGTTATATTAAAACATACGTTTTTTCCTGCTTCCACCACCTGTAATATACCACTTAGTGCCACATAAAACACCACAGCAACCAGCTCTTGGTGATGGATGGAAACCACGCACCTTTATTCTTGACCATGCCATCTGAAATAATTTTTTCATCAAATTATATAATAAATGAATATTTAATTTGCATATTGGAAATCAATAAGTTTCATCACGATATAACTATACGGAGAGCTCACACACCGTTTCAAAGTCGAGTGAATACAAATCATTCAAGGTCTTAGATTTTGCTGCTCCTCCAAATATAAAAAGAATTTTACCATCATAAAGAGATGCCACGTGGTTGAATCTTGGAGAAGGTGCTGTTCCCCTGAAGTAATGTAATCTTTCAGGAGGTAGTACGAGGGAAAAATAAGTGCAAATTAAATTTCAGATGCATGGAAACATTTATATCATGTTGTTGTGAGTAGATAGTCCCGTCAAAATCCAAACTTTTGATTTCTAACCTTTTCTAAACAAAAAAATCATAAAAATTTCATGAACACTTACGTGCAGTGAAGTGGAAGCCATGTCAAGGACTTGAGATCAAACATATGTAGATCATTCAGTTTCCTCCTTTTGCAATCTTCTCCCCCAAACAATATTAAAGTAGAGTTTGCCCTAACAGTTGTATGGCCACTGCGAGCAATCTGCCAAGAACAAAATATTTGGTCAGTACTGTCTATAGAGATTTAAATGAAAGAAATTAAATTATGACATGTTGGTAGTCCATGTAATAATTTTATTTTTTTATCTTCTTTGTTTGCAATTGTTTAGTTTCATGTCTGCCTGACTACTTAGCTATTCAAATCAGGTGTGAGAACCACACCTTCTTCATGCATGTAAATATCAATGAATCAAGAACAAAAGTTGTTAGATGATACATCCATTAGGTAGAACTCAATGACTAACAATCAATTGCTTAACATATTTAAATTGAAAGAGAATTATTATGGTTAAGAAAGATGAAAAAAAGTAACATAGGCTGACAATTGTGTTTCACATACACCACAAAATCAATATTTATATGATGAAAGTAATAAATGTCAAGATACAATTCCTCAATTATTATATTTACATACATGAGACACCGAGCATAGACATAACAATACACGTTTTCAATAATTACCAAGATCCATGATATATTGACTATTCTGATAGGGAGTGGTGTGTAAAATGCAATCCAATATAGCACATGTCCTAATATTTAGATTGTGAAAATGTACATAAACAATCCCCAATATCAACTTTCTACAAAACAGGAATTTGCATTTTCAATATTCCTACCGGTAAGTCTCCCTTTGCTTCCATGAGTGACCAGCACTCGGTCTCTGTGTCAAACGCCCATACTAAAAAAAGCCAAAAATGACAATTAGAAGAACTCCACAACATGAATCAGGACAAAGCTATTACATTTGCAAATGACATGGGGTTGAACCAGATATTTTGTCCATTCCTGGGTCTGTTTTCCCTCCAATGAGGAGTGCCTTTTTCCCCCAAGAAACCTGGTGTCAAATTATTATCAAGAAAGAGAGAATTGAGATAGGATTACATTGAATAATAGTATGAATTTAAAACAGCAAACCATTAAAAGATATGCACTTAAATCAGGTAAGTATAACAACATAGAAGGGAAGCTCAACTATAAGAGTCATAACAACAGCCCTAAATTCTCCATTTTCCTCCTAGATACGTTTGTATTTGCAAATTTTAACTGCATCTGGCGAATACTCTGATTTTTAAGTAAAGGAAAATGTCTTTTTCTTTTCTTTTTTTCTTGTAAATCTCTTAGAAAGCTTTTGATAAAATTTATCTTCGAATTTTAAGGTCATAAAATGTTAATATCATAAAAAAATATTGATTATTCCTCCTCTTTTTTCTGGTTAACTCGGGTAGCTTTCACCAAAACTCATCGTTATGCCAGTCATCAATTATATGAAGTGCATACAAGGACCAAAAGAAAAAAAAAAATTAAAAGTCACATAAATCACAGTTGAATGCAACAACTATAGATAGAAACCATATATGAGAACAACAGGACACTCAAAAAATAGATTTTTCTAGTTGCCTAAATTCCTGTACAACTTCCTTTCTCTCCATATCAAAAAAATTATTTTTTCCAAGACAAAGAATCATATAACACCATGCGAGGCATCAACATGACAATGCTGCTCTTAAAATATACTTATTGGAAACCTATTGTCAGTTCTGAATGATATTCAATTGGTTGCATTAGTAAGCATCTCATTTTTAACAGCCTCAATTTACTAAGGGTGGATTTCATGAACTTTTCATCTAAACAGACATGTTATTCCATGTCATTGATGAAAGCATCATGCCATTATTAAGGTCACTTGGAAAAAAAATAATTAAACATGTCTGAATGCTGACAATTATTGACAAAAGCATATATTTATATACCAAACTATGACCCTTGCAAGCTGGAATCTGTAACGGCAGACTACTTGGTGACAGGTATAGCTTAGATGACACCGTGGTCCATGAAAATGTATCAAAATTTAGAACCTGTCAATAAAATGAATAGTATGTTGATGTGATTAACCAACAACCAAATAATTAGTCAATATTAATGCTCATATAGAAACAACAATCTCAATCATAAATTTTCCAATTCCAAAACTAGAAATGTTCCCTCACTCACCTGCACATCGTCTAACAATCCATTTCCAGACTCACCACCAACCACTATCATCTTATTCTCAATGACACAGGCTGCATGCTATTCCAATGAATAACAGACCAGTAGTCAGTACTTAACAATAACAGCTCATAACATTTCTACAGATTATGACGAAGACCCTATTTGGATAAACAACTTAATTAAGTGTTTATAGCATAAGAGCTTATCATATAAGGGCTTTCGAGCGATTTCTATTACAAAAGACAAAAAAAATCAAACTTTTTTCATATAAGCTATCAGAAGTTTTCATAAGCTATCCTGGAGAGCTTATAGATATGTCATAAGTTGTTTCCATAAGCTCTTCTGAACGGTCACAAAAGCGTTTATGCCAGTAGATAAACTCAAATAAGTCAATTCAAACAGACAACAAATATAAAATGAAACAAAACATTCCCATAATTTCATACATAGGATCTAGGAGTAGGCTTATCCCCTGCAATTGACAACACCATCCAATTCTCTGAACTACCTGATGCACAGTTACTTATCTCAGGTCCAGTAGAAGAGAATTGGCAATCAATTTCCACAGAATGACCACTTGACCCTTCAACCCCATCATCCTAAAAGAAGCCAAAAAGTTAATAACCACACTCACTGTTCCAAAATTTAACCCAACACAAAGAATGAAGCTGAAAAAGCTTACATTGGAGTTTGCATTTCGTTTAGGGTGCCTAATAGGACTTCTAGTTCCTTGAGTAGTGTCAGAAAGCTGAACTTTCTTCACTCTACAAAAACAATAACACAGTAACAACAAGCATCAATCAATAGACTTAAAACTTAAAAGAAACAATTGAAATTTCTAGAGAACAAAAAAGAAAAAGAATTGTACTAAATCTTAACCTGCCAAGTTTCTTGTGCTTACGAGCAAATCCAAACATCTTTACTCTTCTTGTTCAAAAGCTCAAATCAGAGGTAGCTTCAACTACATGAAACACATCATATGAAAAATTACACTCAGTGAAGAAGAAACAAACCACACAAAAGGGTAGCTAGTTATAGCTACATTATCATCAAAGATTGTAACTTTTCATTGGCCCAGAAAATGAATACTACAAAACTTGGCAGTAACAAAGTCAACACTCAAAATGGTAACAACATTGTTAGTTAGTGACAAGGAATCTCACCGAGAAAGTTGATGATGTTTGGTTAACAAAAAACACGGAAATGAAAACGGCACCGAATAGAGAGAGGTGTGTGTGTTGAAAATCCCAAGTCCAACAATGGAATCAGAAAGCAGTTAAAACATTGAGATTTGTTGTAGTACAACTAGAAACTGTTTTTGTTACCGTTGTTAGTTCCTAGTTACCTTTTTTTAGGGACCTAGTTACCCTATGTGGATTGGGTAATTAGTTATTTTTGTTTCGACATAGTTTCTCAATGTATCAAAATTTTAAAATAGTATTTGATTGGGCACTCTTTTAGTCACACTAATCTCTAATATTAGCAATAACTTTTTTCTTATAAAAACTTATATGATAGTAAGTGGATTAATATGATTATGACAATAAATAAATATATTGAAGAACTTATACGATAATACTAATGCACGATCAAAGACAAAAATAACTATTTTTCTTTTTTCTATTGGTATAAAGAAATGAGTTGCGTTTGTACCCAAAAAAAAATGTGCTGCGTTTGATTTGGGAAACGGCCGTTATTATATACAAAATTATATCGGAGAGAGATAAAGATGTAATATTTTTCACGTTGAAACATAAAATTAGGGAATTTTAATATTTTTGATATTATGTATTCTCGACAAATTCCTTAAAAAAATGTATTCTCGACAAAATATAGCTTTCTCATGGTTTGTTGACCTAAATTTCTAGTTTTGTTGAATCCATTGTTGTCGGTTTTAGATGGACTAATTTAGCTTCTTAAAAAAAATTACGAAATTTTAACACAATTTTTTTGGATCAGAAAACACCACTCTAAAGTATAAATGAACCAAAAGAGAATAAAGCAAGGCTAGTCTGATACTCATACCCATAACTTCAACAATAGACCCAACACCACACCTCGTAACCCATAACCTCAACAACAGACCCAACACCACACCTCGTAATAAGACTTAGATTATTCGCAACTATGTTAATTAAAATAATATATTATATTAAAATATTTCGTTAATATTATCATATTAATTGTTTAATATATTTTTTTATTGTTTTTTGTCAAGTAGTCTAGTGGCTGGAGCTCACACATTTTTAAATGTGGAAAAGTGAGGTGTTCAGAGTTCAAATGCTGACCACTGCATATATTATGCAATGTCCCTACCAACTGAGCTACGCTCACGGGGACATATACTTACTTATTGTTATATCAGTTTTATAAGAACTTAGTTACTCTTATATACAAAGAGTTAATATCAGCTTTAAAGAACTATTTTAACGTCAATGACTATTTTGACTAACGAAATACAAAATCAAAAACTATTTAAGAAGTTAGATACATTAAATGACTATTCTGATTAATCGTTTGAAACTCAAAAGCCAAAATGATTATTTACCCAATTTAAAAATGTTTTATCACAAGTAAATAGATGTTTAACTCTTCTAACTAAGATGTGTAAAAACAAAACCAAAAAAACTCATTTAACTAAGGTGTGGTTTCCATGTGCATTGATGGCTGTGTGACAGTGTGGGGCTCTGCATGCATACATGCATAGGTGGGACCAGCCAGGTGTCTCGTCGGTACTTGAGTTACTGGTCAGAGGGAAAATATGGGTAGCACCGACCCCACGTGATGAGGGTGAGTGAGAGAACAAGCTAGCCCTTTTTCTTGTGTGATTGTGTCGTGCCTCTTGTTCCTCAATCAAGTCTCCAATTCCACACAACTTTGCAAAACTCGTCGTTTGTTGATTGATGGAGAAACCTATCTCTTTTTGTTCTTTTTCCCCTTCAATATCATCATAAGAACCATCAAACCTATAATTTTGGATTGTTAGAGTTATCTCATACCGCTGACATCTCGCGTATTCTTATAATATTTTGGATTCTATAATTTGAAAGATATAAAAAACGCATTAAAAATTTAATTTATGTCCTACAATATTTCAGATTATATACAATAGTTGTCATTTACTTGAGTGACACACGTCTTACTCTACCAAGCTTTTGGATGTGTGTGTTTTGCTCCCTTACCTCCGTTTGAAAAACATAAGCTTAAAGCATAGTATGTTCAATGTGCATGAGAGTACAATCACTCTCAAGGGTTTTGTGTGTTAAGATGTCTCTAACCATCACTTTCAAATTTTTATGAATGTGACATTTTTTTATAATCAATTTATCTTTCGTTGCCTTTCTACTGCCACAAATGATATTTCTATTCTTCTCAAATTTTCTATCAATCCATAAAACTTCGTAAACTAGGAAATGTATATGTCAGACAACACAGACAACATGTTCCCACCCCATTTCCAACATTGATCTGCCACTTATTCTTGTACCAGTTGAACGAGGACATTCTAGTCGAATACATATATGATTCCTCACATACTTCTCTGAATGCCTCACTCTATAGCATATCTATTCCTACTTGTTACTCACATGCTATTAAAGATGCCCGCTAGATAAAAGCAATGCATGGGAAACTAGAGGCTCTTCAAGAGAATTCCACATGAGATATTTTCTTTTGTCCTCTTGATGTCAAACTCATAGGCTACAAATGTGTGTATTATGTGAACATGAACTTTGATGGCTCCCTCAATTGTTACAAGGCTCCATTGGTTGCCTTGAGAAACAAGCATAAATATGAAATTGATTATGATGAGAAATTTGCATTGGATTTCCTTCATGGTGAGCTGATTGAGGATATTCACATGACTCGTCATCAGGGCATATTATCTTATTTTAAGTTGTGTACAAGCTCAAACACTCCTTGTATGATTTGAAATAAGCTCCTAGAGCTTGTTGTGAAAAGTTCCATTCAACTCTACATGGGTTGTCCTTTATTCGAAGTAAACATGACTCATCATTATTCATTCATCGCACATCTATGAACATTATATTAGCAACCAACACTCAGTGGATTTAGTCCCACATCGAATAGATAGAATTCTTGAGAAGAGTTTATAAAGAGGAGACACCCCTCACTTTGCAAGCCGGTTTTGTAAGGATGAGTTAGACCCCATAATTCGTGACATGGTATCAGAGCCTATCGAGATCTATCATTGGGCTTCCTGCATCGTCCACGCTTCAGGCCCATTGGGCGGGCTGAAGCGTGAAGGGGTGTGTTAGCAGCCAACACTCAGTGGATTTAATCCCACATCGGACATATAGGATTCTTGAGAAGAATTTATAAAGAGGAGACACCCACTTAAACATCAATTGTAAGGTTTGAAATAGGCCCATGTAGTGTGGTATGAAAAGTTCCATTCCTCTCTACTTGGGTTCTCCTTTATTCAGAGTAAACATGACTCCATGTAGTGATGGCGGATTGAAAAACTCACCCCGCACCCGTTTCATGGCGGATTGGCGGGGAGCCCCGTCAACTTATTTTTTTAGAAAATAATTGATAAATTTGCAAAAACGTGTAAAAATAACATAAAATTAAAGATTATTCACAGAGTCAAAATATAAAACTAAACTTCAAACATCCATGATCCATTAAAACAACAAGAAAACCATAAAACCTTAATGAAATAGTCTCAAATCCAACAGCTCAAACAAATCTTGGATTCTATGTTTAAATCCACATCAACAAAAATTAAACCAACAAGAAGAAAACCATAAGAAAATACTTGAATCCAACAAAAACAAAACTTTGATTCAATGTCTAAATCCACACCAACAAAAAAATTAAATAGTAAGCGATAACAATAAGTGGTCTTCAATCCAAATTAACAATGTTGTTTGATGCTTAGTTGGATGTTGACGATGAACAATTTACAACGGACCTGAATTTTTTATTTTTTATTTTTTGCTTAAGCCCGACGGGCCAACCCGTCCCGCCCCGTTTTTTAGTGGGTTATGCGGGGCAGACACCCTACTAATGACGGATTCAAAATCTCAACTCACCCCGCCAAAATAGGCGGGCTAAACGGGTCAACCCGTTTTGCCATCCCTAGCTACTTGAAAGTTACCTCTCAACAAGTATATTATTTTTTCTTGGAAAAACTCCTAAATGGATTGCTTATAGTGATGCTTCTTGGATCAGGTGTCCTGACACTCGTCGATATGTCATTGGTTGGTGCATGTTTCTTGGTTCATTGTTGATCTCATGGAAAAGTAAGAAGCAAGAAATATTGTCCAAATCATCTACTAAATTTGAGTATTGTGTCATGTCTATCGCTTGTTATGAGATTATTTGGCTTCATGGTCTTTTGGATAAACTTGGATTTTCTCAAAAAGAGTCGATGCCTTTTTATGTTGACAATACAAGTGTTACTCAAATTGTTGCAAATCCTATTTTTCATGAGCGTGCAAAATACATCAAAGTGGATTGTCATTTTATCTGGGAGGCTTATGATGATCATGTTATCTCTCTACCTCATATCAACACCTAATTTTAAGTTGCATATATTCTTATCAAAGTTGTACCCGTCTACGCCATCAGTTTCTTGTTAGCAAGTTGATGCTTCTTGATAAATGGAGCATATGTATAAGATTTTATTTTGGTTGATAGGATTTAGAGATGGGATTGCCATTTCTCCTCTTACGTTTGTGTTGTGCTGCTAACAAAAATATTTGGCTTAGCATTTGGTTAATTGGCTGTATCATTTTGTTTTGTAAGTTTGATGTTGTGACTGGGAAACCATGTTAAACACATACCGCAGTCACTTGTACTTCCATCCTATGAATTTGTCAACTAATTGAAAGAATAAGACACAATTTTAGCATTAATGCCTTATCATATGGATAAAGATTCTTGTTACAAAATATGTCATTTCCTTACGACTTGGTTTTGTTTTTTATTTTACAGAAATCACAATGCATTAATGTTGCAATGACCCATACTCAGATTTTGTTGCTTATCTCTTGGCCAAGCATTCTAATTAAAATGGAAAATTTCAAACCTATTCTTTTTGGATAAGACTTCTTTTGAATTTAGTTTTGTTAAATTGTTGATAAACCACTATTTACAAGCATGATTGATTCTTAAAACACACACTTAACTAAACTTTATATAGAACATCACACATGTGTAGGTCCTTTGAATGAATCTCAATATCTTAAAAAATTAGTCTTTGTACCTTAAACATCCGAAATATAGTCTAAAAATTTGAGAGATTAGTCTTCGTAACTTAAAGATCCGAAATATAGTATAAAATTTCATCAACATTAGTATAATTAGCAAAAACACAAGGCTACATTTGATATATAAAAAAAGGCTATTACACATTGATAAGTCAAGTTTATTAGCCTTATTATGACACATTAGTAGCATACACTCATATACCTTTTTTAGTCTTAACCCTTCGCTTTCCACGAGAAGGAGTCCTAATAATCCGAAGTTCGGTCGAGAGATAAATAAAGTCTTCCAACCTGAATTCAAACTTTGGTTCTTCCAAACGATTCGTCCTTAACTTGAGCTCATCAAACACTTGAGCTCGATCACTTTGTCGTAACTTACATTGATATAATTAAGTCTTCTAATATACATACATAGCTCCTGTAGCATTAATATATCCTGCCGGCCATACTATATATAATCTCATCATTATACAAGTAAAATAACCAAAACAGATTTATTATATGTATATAGTAGCTGATAACTTGTGAGAGTTCAATTAATCAAACCCAAAGAGCTCCTGCTCTTCTAAGCATTGGAATCAAAGACCTATTTAGGTGAAGGCTCATAACTTCATTAGCTCCACCAACAAACTCACCACCAATGAACACAGCAGGCACAGAAGGGTTACATCCTAGCCTTAAAAGTGCTTGTTCAATGTCTCTCCCTCCACTCATTTCATCAAGTTCATGAACTTCTGGATTCACTCCAAAGTCACTGAAGAGGGTTTTGATTGTGTGACACATGCAACAACTACTCTTGCTGAATATCACCACCGACCTCTCTGATGCCAACTGTGTCATCCTCTCCATTATGTTTTAATCAAGTACACAAAATGAAAAATTAATGTAAGGTTGATCAAGGATATATAGAACAATGGCAAATGGAAATTAAATAGGAAATACTGTGTGAAGGAGTTACTTGGTGATTTGGTTTGTATGATGTATGTTTGAGGCAATTGAGAACTTCTTATATAAGGATTTGAGGAAGGTGTTTGGTTGCTTAATTGCTTTTTTGTGGATTGACATGCATCCATAAGAGAGTGTGGCTGAGGTGAAAAGATGAGAATGTTCCATTAGATATTTGAGTCGGTTTCTACTTTGAACATACAATTGTATGAAAGTGATGTAAGTATTCTATGCAAGCAATTAGAACAAATTAAGACATGTCCTTGGTACGGCTTTCCAAAAACAAAATTGAAGAAACTTGTGCATTACATTTCCCCTACTTTTGTTCCTTTGGAGAATTGTTTGGAATTCGAATCCTAGTTGAAATAATCATTAACCAAATTTTATTTAATTTTTGGTCAAATTTTGGATTATTGATTCATTTTCTTTAAAAATCGAAAAGTTAAGACAATAAAATTTGAACCTTAGCACGAAAAATTAATGGAACAATTTTCATTTTTGTTTTTACATTGATTGCATATATGCAACCTCCAATTGGGGAATAAGGAATATATTATAAAAAAAGAAAATACTATGGCAAAATAGGGATTTCATGGAGCCAGTTATTATAGATTGAATTAAGTGCATAACTAGCCCTCTCATAAAAAATAAAAATAAAAAGTGCATCACTTTTTCATTAAAAAATTAAGTACGTACGACTTAATTTTTTTTTTTTGCAAAGTACGTACGACATAATGTAATTATGTTAAGTAGTTCTCTTTTGTGCCATATTGATAACTTCTTTCTTAAATATATATTTAGCAAAAAAAAAGTTTATTTTCTTCATATAAATATGGCACATGCCTTATCTATCTTGGAGGTATCTGCTGCCTTTGGAGAAAAGTTGAATTTATCCTATCGGGACCTCTTTTTTGCTATTCGCATCCTATCCTATTCTAGAAAAGGAAACGTGACTATTATTAAATTTTGGGAAAATTTAAAGTTGTATTGGAATTAACTTAACCCTAAAAAAAACTAAGGGTCCGTTTGGTTCAACAGAGGGGAGGGGAGAGAAGGGGAGGGAAGGGGACGAGAGGGGACGGGAGATATTTTAATTAAAAATGTGTTTGGTTCACGTGGGAAGGGGAGAGATTTTAAAATTAATTTACTGTTTTACCATTAAACTTAATTAAATATACGATGATGTTTGTTTTTACATATAACAAATAAGAGTGATAGATAACATAAAAATAAAAGTTGTTACAACGGTAATATAACCTAATAATAATAAAAGTTGTTACAAAGATAATATAACCTAATAATAAAAGTTGTTACAAGATAATACAACCTAATAATAATAAAAGTTGTTACAAGGATAATATTGAAATTTTAAATTAATCTAAGGATAATTTTGGCAATGTAATACAATTTTAAAAAGATCTCCTCCCCTCCCTTTTCCTTCTAAAAATTGAACCAAACACATCAAATTAAAAATATTCCCTCCCCTCCCCTCCCTTTCCCTTCAAAACTCTCGAACCAAACAGACCATAAAGGTCATTTTTTTGTGTTAATCCTATGATCTAAGAAATGTTTTTTACTTATAAATATATTTTTAGATCATATATTTTGTATAATGCGAAGCTTTTAACACACTCGTATCACATTTAAGATTGGACATTTGGAGTTTGACAACCATCATAAAATTTGGATTACGATACGATGATCATGTCATGATAAAAAGTTAATTTTGATATCCAATTCAATAGTTGATTGCGAACTTAATAGAATATGATTAGTACAGTATACACTATACAATAGAGCAATGATATTTTGACAACCTAAATAAGCTGTTGGAATGCACACAGTAGACTTAGGCATCGTTTGACCTGAATTTTTTACAGTCCAAAAACTACTTTAAAACAAAGTTAAAATTAAGGGCTTTAAGAAAGAAGTTAAAGTTGTTTGGTTACTTTATTATTTTTTTAGTTTTAAAGCTATTTTTAAGTTAAAAGTTGTTTGGCAAAATATTGTACAAATATATAATAAATAAAAAAATGTTAAAATATTTTTTGAAGGGAAAAAATGTTTAAATTTTTTTTAGTAAGCACTTAATAGATATTGTGTTTGACCTACCTTCTCCTTAAAATTATAGAGAAGTAGAAAAAAAAAATCGTACCAAACGGTATCTTAATGTTTCAAATTCAAGTGTGACACGTAAATCAAGGCACATAAAAATGATTAAAAAATAAAAAAAAGTGGAAGAACTGTATATAAATACGATAGATTGACAACTTAGGTTGTCAATATATCATTTCTGTATACAATATAGATCCACTCAAAATAAACTACTTATATCACATACTTGCAAAAAGCATCAGTCAAAATCCATAAAAATTTAAAAACAATGAAATAAGAAGTGTAAAAAAGAAGAGAGGAAGTTGACATTGTAGGTTAATTCTGAATTTTGTTTTTTGACCTATTATAAAAAAAAAACCATTTCTACCCTACTTAAAAAAATCTAAATCTACGCTACTTTTTGGATTTTCATCTACACCCCGCAACCCCCGTTTGAGGGGTAGGGTGTCCCGCAACCCCCACTTTTAAGATACACAACAATGACTGTCACGCAACTGTGACTTGCAGGGCACCTAAAAATTACTGTCACACAATGTTGTCTTGCGGGTTACCTAGAAAATATTGAAAATGTGCCTTAAATTCCCTCCAATGCATCCTAATTCATCAAAATTGTGCCTCGCCTCCTAATTCATCAAAATTTATTTGAACTAGTCGTTCGACTCGTGCATTCGAACGGGTCTGATGTAAATCATTGATCATGTGCAATTATTCTAATCAAGTGAAACAATCGTTGAAAAATATCAGAGTTTAATATTAGGTAGCATGAAAATGTTGGCATGAACATTTACATAAGAAGGTTACATGGACCATAAATAAACTAAAGTACATTTTGAAAAATCTCTTTATAAACTACATTAGACGTCACAGAGCTATCTTCACCACCATCATCAAGAACCATCAATTCCAAGCCTTTCCTTGACGTAACTCTTGACAATGCAACATAAAGTTGGCCATGAGAAAAAATTGGTTGAGGCAAATAAACCCCAACATGTTTGAGGGATTGACCTTGACTTTTATTTATAGTCATAGCAAATGAGACAGACAATGGAGATTGTCGTCTTTGAAACTTTATAGGCAACTTCTTATCAGAAGGAGACAAAGATAACCTGGGGATATAAACCTTTTGACCAACATTTGTTCCAGATATTACATTTGCTTCAAGTACATATTTCCCATCTTTGTGATTACCAACCTTGTTCCATTGCACAAACCCAAATTCGGATCAATATTCCTCAACAACATACAGGGACTCCAATTTTCAGCCGTAGCTTGTGATTTGGAATCCCAGAAGAATTTATTGTGTTTAGAAATTCAGGGGTGAGCACTTCATCTGGAGAGTTGCTGCCTGACTTTGGATAAATTGGAGAGTCATAACTCAAATATACTTTTTCATCACTAGGCAACAAGTTCAACATGTAATCATTGACCTCATCCACAATCACATTATTTGGTGCCAAAATAGCCCTATCTTGAAAAAAATGAAAGGTCGTTCATGTTTTGCAAAATGTTAGGGTATGTGCTATTTACAATGGCGGCAAATGGATCGCCATAACTTTGAAGGAGCAAATCAGGTGGTATATGAATTTGAATATCAACATCATTGCTCTCACCTACACTTCCATCACTAATAGCTAATATCCAATCCGAGAATTTTTTCCTCTCTTCAACATCAGATTCATAACTCCCTGAAGCAAGTCTCATATTTTTGGATAGTGTCAGAACCTCAACAAAATTTCAGAGATGGGAAGAATTGATAGTGACATGTACAACCTCTTGTCTGGTTCCTTTGGGAATAACTGGTAGGATTTGGCGAAAATCATCACCCAACACAACAACTTTTCCACCGAATGGAATATCTGTTCTACCATTATTGGAAGACAGGAGCACATCCTTTAAGGCACGGTCAAAATATTCAAAACAATGTTTGTGCATCATAGGAGCTTCATCCCAAATAATTAGCTTTGTCTTGACTATTAAATTACCTAATGGACTATTTGGTTTCATGTCACATGAGGAGAATTCATCAATGGTTAATGGGATTCCAAACCTTGAGTGTGCAGTTCTACCACCTAGAATAAGCAACGCGGCTATCCCACTCGATGCCACAGTCAGAACAATGTGACCATCTGACCTCAACGCTGTTGACAAAGCCCTCCAAATATAGGTCTTACCGGTTCCACCATAGCCATACACAAAAAAGAATCCAGGTTTATTTTCATTAACCCTTGACATTATTCGATTATAGACTCTTCTTTGCTCAATAGTCATTGTTGCCATCAAATTGTGGTGCTTTTCAGCCAAAGTGATTCTGTTGTAACTCATCTCTTCGTGAATTAATTTGTTTTGTACCTCGGCTATCAAAGATCTGTCTGTTTTAGGCATATCTCTGTAATTTTCAAGGCTTTTACCATGACACTGCAACAAAGACTCAATCTCAGTCAATGCATAACTCTTCAACTGTTCGGATGTAAGGACCAATCTCAATCAATGCATAACTCATCTCATTTGAAATCACGATAATAATGACTACGACCTAGGTGCACTTAGTATGTGATTACGATTAGGGAGAGTTACCCATTAGATGGAGCCGCCCTCATGGAAAGGCCACCACTGGGAGGAAAAGGCTATCAATGAGATGTAAACTCCCTAATTGAAAATGTTTTACATTTTGTTTTGAGTCGAAAGAAAAGAGCTATCCGTTAGATGGAACTACCACTAAGGGAAAGGTCACTCTTAGTAGGAAATGTTGGAACAAAATGTGTTAAACAACTCTCTTCTGAATTAAGGGAGAAATTGTTGAAACACTATGTGTAAACATATCTCTCTTTATGGTTTTGATGATAACAAAAGTGTTAAGTAGAAAATTGGTTATTTGCTAATGCTTTTTTCAAATGATTTCAGAACCACGTGTTTATTGATTGGAAATTGATAATGGTTATGGAAGAACAAGCTTAGAGCAAGAAAGGAAAGCTTAGAAGCAAGTTGCAAAGCTGGAAGAAAAGTGAGTCTGAATGCAGCTTCTGAAGTCTGAAGGCAGCTTCTGAAGTCTGAAGGCAGCTTCTGAAGTCTGAGTCTGAAGGTCAACGAAAAGTCAGCGTCTGAAGAAGTCAACAAAAGTCAACTTCTGAAGACCAGCTTCTGATCCGTACAAAGGCTGCTTCTGATGCACTGTTCACGCAGAAGCTTCTGAAGGCTGATGTGGCATGGAAAACAACTGGTACTGTGCGCATTTAATGCATGGATGTGTCAGAGCAACCCAATGGAACAGTTGTCTCCCTGACTCAAACATTCCCCAGCTTTTAAGGTTTGGAAATTCAAAAATGGCTGCTGCTCTGTTTTCTGCAAAAAGTTCAGCACACATTTTCAGTCTATCCTAGCTCAACTTGCAACGACTCTTTCCTCAAATTATGCAAATCTTCAACAGCTCTAATTTCCTCTATAAAAGGAAGAAGAATTGAAGAAGAAATTAGCTAAGACTCTTGAAACAAAATTGCTGAACCTGTGCTCTGTTGTTGCTGTCAAAACTCATAAGTTCATAAAACTCTTAGAAATTCTTTTTAGTTCTGTAACTTAGAATTTCTTAAGGTTAAGAGTCTTAACCTGTGTTGTATTAAGAGAACACCTCTGATATTTTATCAAGTGTTCAACCCAAACTCATTTCTTTGTGATTCAGTTTGGTCCCTAAGTCTCAGTCTGTATATTGAGCAATTGTAATCTCATTCCTTTGTGGTCTGAGTAAGGAAGTCTCAGCACTTTGTTCTCTTCCTTTGTGGTTGAGCAATTGGAAGCCTCTTCCTTGGTGGTTGAGCAACTGGAAGTCTCTTCCTTAGTGGTTGAGCAATTGTAATCTTCTGATTATAGTGAAAATCTCTTGTTGGAAAACAAGGGGACTGGACTACTTCCTACATTGGGAAGGAACCAGTATAAATCTTTGTGTGTCTCTCTTCCCTTCTCTATTTACTTGTTAATCCGCTGCAAACACTCTTTGAAAATAGTTCAGACCTGTTTCTGAACTAATCTTAAGTTTTGAGAAGAAAAGAACCAAGTTTTTGAGTCACACAATTCAACCCCCCCTTCTTGTGTGTGTTTTTCTCACCTTCAGTTGGTATCAGAGCTCCGGTTCTGATATTAACACTTAACAGTGTGTCAGTAGGATCCTGAGAAAAACATGTCATCTGATAATGAAGATTCACCTCCTCCTCCTCCTCCTCCTCCTGGTAGACATACTTCTGTACAATATGATTATGGCACTGATGAGAGGAAACCCAGGTCACACAATAAACCTCCAATGTTTACTGGTGATCCTGAGAAGTTCTCATGGTGGAAAAGTAAAATGTACAGCCATATCATTGGTATAGATGATTCACTATGGGACATTATAGAAGATGGAATCACAATTCCAGTTGATGAAGAAGGTGTTGCTGTCAACAGAAGAGCTTTAAGTGATGCTGAAAGAAAGATATATAGAAAGCATCACAATGTGAGAGGAATCATTGTGGATTCCCTACCTCACTCTGAGTATCAGAAGCTGAGTGACAAGTCAACAGCCAAAGCAATATTCACATCCCTCTGCTCTAACTATGAAGGTAATAAAAAGGTTAGAGAAGCTAAGGCTAACATTCTTGTTCAGCAATATGAATTGTTCAGAATGAAAGAGGATGAAAATATTGAGACAATGTTCTCAAGATTTCAAACTCTGGTTTCTGGACTTCAGATTCTGAAGAAGAGTTATACCACAGCTGATCATGTGAACAAACTCTCGAGAAGTCTGCCATCCAAATGGAGACCCAAGGTGACTGCTATTGAGGAAGCTAAGGATCTGAATACTTTAAGTATTGAGGATCCTATAAGCTCCCTCAAGGTGCATGAACTGGGACTCAATGAGGATGAGTCTGTTAGAGAACCAAAATCATTAGCTTTGAAATCTAAAAGAAAGCCTGCTAAAGCTTTGAAAGCTATTGAATCTGAAGAAGAATTTCCTGAGGGAAATTCTGATGAAGATTCAGATGCTGATGAGCTTGCAATGCTTTCTAAAAGGATTCAGTATCTAATGAATAGAAAGAAAAAATTCTCTAACAGAAGCAGTAACTTTAGAGGATCTGGTTCAAAGAGGGATAACCAGAAGGAAAGCTGTTACAACTGCAAGAAGCCTGGGCACTTTATTGCTGACTGTCCTGATCTTCAGAAGGAAAAGTCTAAAGAGAAAGCAAAGAAGTCCAGCTCAAAGTCCAGCAGTTTCAAAAACAAGCTTAAAAAGAGTCTCATAGCAACATGGGATGATCTGGACAATGAGTCTGAATCTGATGAAGAGGAAGCAAACCTAGCTTTGATGGCAACTGCATTTTCTGATGCAGAATCCTGTTCAGATTCAGATAATGAAGATGAGGTATATTCTGAACTCACTAGATCTGAATTAATTGAAACAGTTAATGATCTTATGAGTCTTCTAAAAAGCAAGTTAGGAGAAATAAAATCTTTGAAAAATAAAACTAACTTGCTGTCTGAAGAGAATCTTAAACTTCAGAATCAAATACTTGAATATGATGAAGAAGTTGAAGAACTCAAAAAAGAGGCTCATAAGAAATCTGAAGAGATTCCTAATGAACATGAAATAGCTCTTCAGGATTTCATTTTAACTGGAATCAATAGAACTAAGATTGCCTCTATACTTTATAATATGGTCAGAAACAAAGGTGAAGGCATTGGCTATGATTCATTCAAACCTTCAAATGAATTAAACTCACCTTCCTGTTCTGGAAATATTTTAAAAGGCAATGGTATATGCTTTGTACCTGCTTCTAATAACTCTGAGAAGTTGAAAATGTCAGAAACTGAGACTGAGTCTGAAGTTCTGAACAGCTCAGACTCTGAAGCTTCTGAACCTAAGGGTAAGATGAAGGTTGATGTTAAAACCTTGCCTAAATCTAAGCCAAAAGGTCCTAAGCCTAAGAGTAAGAGAAAATCAGACTCTGAACCTGAAAATGTTCAGAATCTGAAGAGTTCAGAACCTGGAACTAGTAAGTCTCAGAATCTGAATAATTCAAATTCAAAATTTTCTAAGACTGAGTTTATTAAAACTTCAAAATCTATTAAACCAGTCAATACAAAACATTTTCAATCTCAGAATCCTAAGCAAAAGCAAACCAATCAGTTTTCTGCTTTTAATTGTTTTAAGAAAGGCAAAACTGAAGCTTGCCTTGTGCCTGAAGCTAACAAAGTTAGAATTCTGAGGAAATCAGAACCAAAGCACTCAAAGGGTCAGACTTAAACAACTCAGAACCAAAGACCTTCAAGTCTCAAGTTTTGAAGAAATCTGAGTCCAAACCTTTGAGAACTCAGGTTCTGAAGAACTCAGGTTCTGAAACTCAGACTTATTCAAGATATAAGGATTCATATCCTAAGTATCAGAACAAGTCTGAATATCATAACTTCAGACACAAGATGAAAAAGCCAAAACCTTTCAGGACTAACCCCAAATGACCCATGAAAATCTGGGTACCTAAGTCTGAGATCATTTCAATTGCAGATATGCTTGTCATCCAAAGAAAAGGAAAGGTCCTGGTACCTGGACAGTGGATGCTCGCATCATATGACAGGGGACAAGTCTATGTTCCAAACCTTGACTCTGAAAGAGGGAGGAACTGTGGGGTTTGGAGGAAGTCAGAAAGGAAAGATCATTGGTACTGGTAAGATAGGTAATTCTTCCCTGTACATTGATAATGTTTGGTTGGTAGATGGACTTAGACATAATTTACTTAGCATAAGTCAATTATGTGATAGTAATTATGAAGTCATGTTTAATAAGAACACTTGCACTGTAATCAACAATGAAAATAAGTCTGTAGTGTTCAGAGGCAGCAGGAAAAACAATGTTTATAAAATAAATTTTTCTGAATTGGTTCAGAAGAAGGTAGTTTGCCTTCTGTCTATGAGTGATGAGAAATGGGTTTGGCACAAAAGGCTGGGACATGCTAACTGGAGACTCATCTCTAAGCTTAGCAAGTTACAGCTGGTCAGAGGCCTACCTCAAATTGATTATCACTCAGATGCTCTATGTTCAGCATGCCAAATTGGAAAATTTTCTAAAACTTCTTTTAAATCTAAGAACATTGTTTCCACCTCAAAACCTTTAGAACTCCTTCACATTGATTTGTTTGGTCCTGTTGGAACAGCTTCAATCAATGGGAAGAAGTATGGACTTGTAATTATTGATGATTACAGTAGGTGGACTTGGGTTAAATTCCTTAGATCCAAAAATGAAACATATGATGTGTTTTTCAAATTCTGCAAACAAGTACAAAATGAAACTGATTTGAAAATTTTAAAAATCAGAAGTGATCATGGTGGGGAATTTGAAAATGAACCATTTGAAAATTTTTGTGAAGATCATGGAATTATCCATGAGTTCTCATCTCCTAGAACTCCACAACAAAATGGAGTTGTAGAGAGAAAGAACAGATCTTTACAGGAAATGGCCAGAACCATGATCCATGAATCTAAAATTGCTAAGTATTTTTGGGCAGAAGCTGTAAACACAGCATGTTATATTCAGAACATGATCTATATCAGACCTATTCTGAATAAAACAGCATATGAACTGTTTAAAGGAAGAAAACCAAGTATTTCTTATTTTCATCAGTTTGGTTGTACATGTTACATACAAAACAATAAAATCTACCTAAAGAAATTTGATGCCAAGGCTCAAAAGGGTACCTTTTTAGGATACTCAGAGAGATCTAAGGCATACAGGGTGTATAATTCTGAAACACATGTTGTTGAAGAAGCTATACATATTAGGTTTGATGATAAGAAGCCTGGTAATGAAATACCAGAGCTGGTTGAGAGTTTTGCAGATGTCAGAATCTCAGAAGAACCTTCAGAAGCTGAACCCAGTTCAGAGTCTGAAGAAGGTTCAGAAGCTGAAAACAATGAAGAATCTGAGAAACTCTCTGATAATGACACTACTCCTGAAGCAAATCAAGACCAGCATGGTTCTGAACAAATCCCTGATGGTTCTTCAGAAGCTAATCCACCCAGAACCTCATTCAAGTACAAGTCTTCACATCCTGAGGAGTTGATCATTGGAAACAAGAGCAGTCCAATAAAGACTAGATCAGCATTCACTAAGAATGAGTCTATGATTGGCTTGCTATCCATGATTGAGCCCACAACTGCTGATGAAGCACTTGCTGATGATGGCTGGATTGTAGCAATGCAGGAAGAACTGAACCAGTTTCAAAGAAATGATGTTTGGGATCTAGTTGCAAGACCTGATCATAAGAACATCATTGGAACAAAATGGGTGTTCAGGAACAAGCTCAATGAACAAGGAGAAGTGATCAGAAACAAGGCTAGATTAGTAGCTCAAGGGTACAATCAACAAGAAGGAATTGATTACACAGAAACTTTTGCTCCAGTTGCAAGACTGGAAGCAATCAGGTTACTTCTTTCTTATGTTGTTAATCATGATATCATCTTGTATCAAATGGATGTTAAGAGTGCTTTCTTAAATGGTGTAATTTCTGAAGAAGTGTATGTAAAACAACCTCATGGTTTTGAAGATGTTAAAAATCCAGATTATGTTTTTAAACTTAAGAAGTCCTTGTATGGTCTGAAACAAGCTCCCAGAGCTTGGTATGAAAGACTAAGCAACTTCTTAATTAAAAATGGTTTTGTAAGAGGTCAAGTTGACAATACACTCTTTAGAAAAACTGTTAAGAAAGAAATCTTAATTGTCCAAATATATGTTGATGATATCATATTTGGTTATACTAATGCCTCTCTTTGCAAAGAGTTTTCAAAGTTAATGCAGGATGAATTTGAAATGAGCATGATGGGTGAGCTGAAATTCTTCTTGGGAATTCAAATCAACCAATGCAAAGATGGTGTTTATGTTCATCAGTCCAAATACACTAAGGAGCTTCTGAAGAAGTTCCAGCTGGATGATTGCAAGCTGATGACAACACCAATGCATCCCACCTGCACCTTAAGCAAAGAGGACAATGGCTCAAAAGTAGATCAGAAGCTGTACAGAGGTATGATAGGTTCTCTCTTATACTTAACTGCTTTTAGGCCAGATATTTTATTTAGTGTATGTCTGTGTGCTTGATTCCAGTCAGATCCTAGAGAATCTCATATGACTGCTGTCAAGAGAATCTTTAGGTATCTGAAAGGAACAACTAATTTGGGACTTCTGTATAAGAAATCTCTGAATTATAAGCTAGTTGGATTCTGTGATGCTGACTATGCTGGGGACAGGATTGAAAGAAAGTCCACCAGTGGAAATTGTCAGTTTCTTGGTGAGAATCTGATATCCTAGGCCAGCAAGAGATAAGCAACCATTGCTTTGTCAACAGCAGAAGCAGAATACATCTCAGCTGCAAGTTGTAGCACACAACTGCTCTGGATGAAACATCAATTAGAGGATTATCAGATTCAGGCAGACAACATTCCAATTTATTGTGATAACACTGCTGCAATATGTCTGTCTAAAAATCCAATTCTGCATTCTAGAGCCAAGCACATAGAAATAAAACATCATTTTATAAGAGATTATGTTCAGAAGGGTGTTTTAGATATTCAGTTCATTGATACTGATCATCAATGGGCTGACATATTCACAAAACCCCTAACAGAAGAAAGATTCAATTTTATTAAAAAGAATCTGAACATGCACTTTATCTCTTGAAAATGTGCTTGAATCTGAATGAAAACCTTGATTCTGAGTTTATCATAAGCTAAGACTTATCAGACACTCATTTTCTGAGAGTCTGAATAAAGTTAAGCCTGAAAAACTTCAGAGTCTGAAGGATCAGAACCTGTATTTTCTGACTTCTGAATCTGATAGAAATCTAATGTTTGGTCAGAATCTGATAAGTATAACCCTGGGCAATGATGACTGAAGCTTTGAAAGTTTATACTCTATCCCTCCCAAAGTCATCAATATAAAAATGTGATTTTCTGTTTTGGTATCAACTGCTAAATTTGCTTTAATTTCAGTTGGTATCAGTTTGTTTTTAAACTGTTTAGCACAGACACATTTTTCAAATGCTCAATGAGTATCAGACAATGTTCAGCTTTTAGAACTTATTTTTAAAATTGATGTATCTTGGTATCAGCACTGAACCATATTTTGGTATCAGGTTCTGATATAAGTTCAGCTGTATTAAAACTTTCAATTGGTATCAGGCTCTGATATAACCTTTCAGTTGGTCTATGATCTGAACTATTTTGTTTTAACAATGAGTTAGACTTGCTCTGATACTGAACAAAATACACTGAACAACCATGTCTGAACACAGAATGCTCTGATCAAAAGCTCTGAACTGTTTCTGCTTCTGAACAACATTCTATTTTCAATGCAATGTCATATACTCATTGAAAATCAAAGTATGCTCTGATGCTCATCTTTGCTGCTTGATTATCTATATGATTGCATAATTATCTCACATGTTTTTCAAACTCTCTCAATATTTTGTTTTTGAAAGGGGGAGAAAGTAATATATTTTGTTTTTGAAATCCTTCTTTTCTAAAAATTTTTTGTTGATGACAAAAGGGGGAGAAAGTAAAACAAGTATTAAGGCACCTGAGCTCACAATATAAGTTAAATTCTGTCAATATATTAACTTATGAAAGGAGAGTAAAAGGTATTAAAGCCTGAGGCTCTGAACATAAGTTAAAGTTCTGATTGAATTTAACTTATGAGAACTAATTTTAACTCTTAGCCTCTGAATTGAAATTCTGTTAGATACATAACTCTTAGTGAGTTAAAATGAATTTAAAATAACTTGGATAAGACTCAGAGAGCTTACAAAACTCATCCTGTGGATTATCAGACTTAGGGGGAGAGCTTACAAACCTCAGAACCTGAAGTCAGCAAGTTATTTATAATTCTGAGTGATAATTTCACTTGATTGTTTTAAGTTGAGCTTAATTAACTTGGATAAGAATCAAGGGGAGCTTACAAACCTAACCTTGAGGACTGTCAGACCTAGAGGGAGCTTACAAACCTCTCCTGAAGTCAGTTTGTTAATTAAACTTAACAACAATTCTGAAATTTTCACATCTGTGATTTAAACTGAACTTAATTAACATGGATCAGACTCAGGGGGAGCTTACAAACCTCACACCCTGCAGTTAACTTGTTAATTAAGTTAACAACAATTTTCTAATTAATACTTATGTTTGTCGTCATCAAAAAGGGGGAGACTGTTGGAACAAAATGTGTTAAACAACTCTCTTCTGAATTAAGGGAGAAATTGTTGAAACACTATGTGTAAACATATCTCTCTTTATGGTTTTGATGATAACAAAAGTGTTAAATAGAAAATTGGTTATTTGCTAATGCTTTGTTCAAGTGATTTCAGAACCACGTGTTTATTGATTGGAAATTGATAATGGTTATGGAAGAACAAGCTTAGAGCAAGAAAGGAAAGCTTAGAAGCAAGTTGCAAAGCTGGAAGAAAAGTGAGTCTGAAGGCAGCTTATGAAGTCTGAAGGCAGCTTCTGAAGTCTGAAGGCAGCTTCTGAAGTCTGAGTCTGAAGGTCAACGAAAAGTCAGCGTCTGAAGAAGTCAACAAAAGTCAACTTCTGAAGACCAGCTTCTGATCCGTACAAAGGCTGCTTCTGATGCACTGTTCACGCAGAAGCTTTTGAAGGCTGATGTGGCATGGAAAACAACTAGTACTGTGCGCATTTAATGCCTGGATGTGTCAGAGCAACCCAATGGAACAATTGTCTCCCTGACTCAAACATTCCCCAGCTTTTAAGGTTTGGAAATTCAAAAATGGCTGCTGCTCTGTTTTCTGCAAAAAGTTCAGCACACATTTTCAGTCTATCCTAGCTCAACTTGCAACGGCTCTTTCCTCAAATTATGCAAATCTTCAACAGATCTAATTTCCTCTATAAAAGGAAGAAGAATTGAAGAAGAAATTAACTAAGACTCTTGAAACAAAATTGCTAAACCTGTGCTCTGTTGTTGCTGTCAAAACTCATAAGTTCATAAAACTCTTAGAAATTCTTTTTAGTTCTGTAACTTAGAATTTCTTAAGGTTAAGAGTCTTAACCTGTGTTGTATTAAGAGAACACCTCTGATATTTTATCAAGTGTTCAACCCAAACTCATTTCTTTGTGATTCAGTTTGGTCCCTAAGTCTCAGTCTGTATACTGAGCAATTGTAATCTCATTCCTTTGTGGTCTGAGTAAGGAAGTCTCAGCACTTTGTGTCTGAGCATTGGGAAGCCTCTTGACTTGGTGTCTTGAGCATTAGAAGTCTCTTCCTTTGTGGTTGAGCAATTGGAAGCCTCTTCCTTGGTGGTTGAGCAACTGGAAGTCTCTTCCTTAATGGTTGAGCAATTGTAATCTTCTGATTATAGTGAAAATCTCTTGTTGGAAAACAAGGGGACTGGACTACTTCCTACATTGGGAAGGAACCAGTATAAATCTTTGTGTGTCTCTCTTCCCTTCTCTATTTACTTGTTAATCCGCTGCAAACACTCTTTGAAAATAGTTCAGAACCTGTTTCTGAACTAATCTTAAGTTTTGAGAAGAAAAGAACCAAGTTTTTGAGTCACACAATTCAACCCCCCCCCCCCCCCCCCCCCCCCTTCTTGTGTGTGTTTTTCTCACCTTCAGGAAAGAGCTATCAACGAGATGGAGCTAGTTCTCGATTCACCCATTTTGATTATTTTCACTAAAGTTGGATTTCTATACTTTCTTTAAAGTTGATTATTTTGGTCTTATTAAATTGAATCTGATTTTATATCCTATTTGAAGTTGATCATTTTGATTCCTTTTCAATATATCCGATTTTTATATTCTATTTGAATTTGATTAATGATTCCTTTTCATTATACCCGATTTCTATAATTCCTTTAAAGTTGGTTGATTTGGTTTCACCTCTTTATGACATTGGAATTTTGATATAATTTTATTGGGTTTGATAAATTACGAATTTTCTGAATTTTCATGTATACACTTGTGGCTTAATTATATTTTTACACGGATTACTTGTTTTGTAAATTGATGTTAGATTTGAGAAAGTTAATTATTCGTGCCCATGTGTGTTTCCCTTCTCGTTGGTGGTGGTTGTTGTCTTCTCACTAAGTCTTTGTGACTTACCCCTTTATCTTCTATTTTTTTCAGATTTGCAAGAAGTTGAGTAGTAACTTGATAGCAGATTCAAAGTTTTTGCAGTGTCATTTTTGGTAGGCCCCCTTGGCGTCTATTTTGTATATGTATATTTCAGTGTCAATTGATGTAATCTGCAGCTATTTGGAAGTCTGTGATGTTTTATTTTGAGTTGTACAAGTATGAAAAAAAAAAGTTATTTTGAGATTTTGGCTGATGAAACAGGTTTTTAAAACATGATTCAGATCTTGGAAATGTTGAAAATACAAATGAAACTTTGTCGAAATTTCAGTGAATATTTTATTTTAAGTGAAATTCGAATTGGATTTTTTTTTAATTATAATTTGTCAAGTTTGATCAATAGGTTTGTCGGACTAGAATGTTCTAGTTCGTGCGCCGGTCACGATTAGTGTTTTTGGGTCGTGACAATTCTATCATATATATCAACATAAAACAAAGAAAAAACATCAGATGAAGCATAAAAAAAACTACATGAGCATCAATCAATATCATATGGAGACTCTCATTTGGATTGAAACGGTCCGGTGTAGTCCAAAGATTAATTACTCTCCCCTTAATTTGAAAATGTTCGACACCTTAGTAACTTTGATAACTTTACCTACATAAGAAAGTATTATAGTTGAGTCAGAATATTAACCAAGAAATGAAATGTGAGCAAACAAAAAACAATTTAGCTTTACGATCAAAACGTTACATCTGTTTGCCATGTTCAAGTGCTTAGTGAAACTGATATCAAAAGGTTACTTTGGTTATTGCTGATAGACTATGAGTAAGAAACTTCAAACAAAATCTTGGTATGGACGTATATATAGCAATGGCTCTTAGAAAACAAATCTTAAACACACCAATTCGGAACCTTACTCAATGAGATCAGATATGGCAACTCAATGCAAATCAAGTCAATGCATATGCACTTATCCCATGGACCTTATCGCATTGAGCACGCCAAAACGGCACTTTCATCAACGAAATTGCAAGATAGAGGATCATATACCTATATGTAGAGTACATTGAGCAACCAAAATAATTAATGGATTTGAATTAGGATAGTTGGTTTCTATTAAAAAAAAACATGCAGTATATAGGCTATGCTATTAATCTAAAAAAAACATGCAAGGTCAACTATAGACCTATATGTAGCACAACAATAGGGTCTTATGCACAAAAAGGATATATTGATCCAATAACTTAATAAATGAAGCATGCATTGAGCATTTAACTAATTAATTGAAGTAGTTGTACTCAAATATTGTAGGAAACAATTGATGCAATCATAGGCACATGTAAGTGATCTTGAGCAACCAAATTCATTAATGAAGCATGATAGTAGTAGTTGTTTTACTTACATAAGTTAATGAAGTACTAGTTGATAGCTCCTCCCAAGTAAATACAGATGCTCTTGGACTAGTAAACAACATTGTTTCTCGCTAGCATTCAATGTAGGCATGAGCTTTCCTTAATCATGATATATCTTAACATGTGCCTAATTAAACATGTACATAACCCAATGCAGAAATACTATATAGTACCTCTTTAATCTAGGCGTGGGATTGCTTTGTTGATTCATTAAATGAAGTAGTTGGGAGAGTATACACAAATGACGCCATTTTGAAATGCAGCATAAGGGAATTGGGATTTATTCTAGCATATGGCGCGCTTGGGTTGCATTAGGGTTAGGGTTTAGACCACCTTGGATTTATAGTAAGATGTTAATTTTATGTTAATTTAATTTATATTAATTTTTTAAATTTAAATTAAATCCGCAAATTAATTCATCAAAATTTAACAATTCATCAAAATAACTTATTTCAATCATTTAATAACTACTCATTATTTTCTATAAAAAAAACAATAACTACTCATCATTTTCTGTTTATCATTAAGTTTTTTGAATGAAAAAAGAAGAAGAAATATTTCAGTTAATAATTCATTTTTTTAAAGAAGTTAATAATTCATTTTTGTTAACGTATAATACATATTTTAGTTTTTTTTGTTGAAGGAAGACATATTTTATTTAGAAAATAATGGACTAATGACTTCATAAAAAAATTAAGTTGTGAAATGTTGAGAGCCCTCATATATTTTGGATAAAATGGAAAAATTTCTGCCAAAAATTGTTGAAAGCCCTCAAAAAAATTTATACTAAAACTCCCTCAAAATAAAAGATGATGAGTAGTAATTACATGGTCGAGAGAAGATTTAATGATATAAATTTGAGCTGTCAAAACGGGCTACTCGACCTGTTTTGGGCTAGCCCGAGCGGGTGACGGATTTTTCAGGGCCAAACTGAAAAGCCCTGTTTAAATACGGGCGGGAATAATAGAGCCCGAGTTCGGCCCTATACGAGCTCCCGAGCTAATGGGCTGGGCCGCCTTACATGTTTTTTTTTTTTAAAATCCTTTAAAAGACACAGCAGTAGACAATGCAATATACAGAGTTTTTTTTTTTAACTTGTACAGTCTTGTAACAAGTTGTACATATTTAAACAGGGAAACATAAAAGAATATAACACAAGTTGTACACATTATAGAAGTAACATAAAGAATTCCCAACTGTCAAAGAAAAGAAAAGAATTCCCAAGACATATGTGAATGGAATGGTACACAAAGGAAAATCGATTTATACCAATTGCAGGCAGCTGCCAAGTGCAGAGCACTAGAGATACTGAGTATTCCTTGTTTTACTCTTAATGATTAAGTTGATGCAGTTAAGCAAAGCTAACTAACTACACAATTGGAAAAGGAACTATTTCCATGTATTGTCAATTTGTCATGAAATCATCTGTTACAAAAAAGTTGATGCAGTTAAGCAAATTTTGGAATTTCCAACAAAAACACAGTAGAGCCGCAATTTCTTTACGCGGGCTGTTGGGCCACCCGTAGCCCGTACGGGTTAGCCCAAACGAGTTACAGACTTTTACAGGCTAGGCTAAAAAGCCTTTAAAAAATCCGGGCTGCAATTTTTAGGCCCAACCCCTACGTTTTATTTGGGCTTTCGGTCCAGCTCATACGGGCTAGCCCGTTTTGATAGCTCTAGGCCGCTGGCATTAACTTTGGGTTGAAATTGAAAAGCAGGGGTATAAATAAGTCAGACCGACCTACATATAATGTCGTATTAACAATCATTTATTATTACTCTATCTCTAATATAAAGACGTATTAACAAAAGTAAATCATATTCTTTGGAATGAATATATAATCATAGAATTAAGTGGTTAACGAGCTTCATAAAAGGAATGATCGTTTGGAAGAATTCGAGTTTGATTTTGAGGGGAACAATTCTTGACCAGATTTTATTTACCTTTCGGTTGAACTTCAGATTTCTAAGGCTCCCTTTCCCGAGAGAGTTAGTGCCAAAAAAAATCATTAGAGAGTAATTTAGAGACAATACACTCAATTTTTTATTGGAATTTTATAGATTAGATATCATAAAATAAATATTTGATGGGGTGTTCGTTTCGGGGTGGCAAATATAATTGAAACTCACTATGAGGTTCCGTGTTCGAACTCTAACAATATCGACATTGTCAGTTGAGTTAGACCTTATAGATAAATTATAACATATATTATCTAAACAAATATTTATTATGTGTCCACAATTACAATTTGGCATATTTTAAAATCAAAATAATTTTCCTCTAAATATACCTCTTTAAATAAGTATTTCATATATTGTCAAAAAAAAAAATGTATTTCATTCAAAAACCGTAACTTTTTTTACTAATTCAAATTACAACATATATTATTTATTTTTATTGTGTATGAAGTGACAAACACCATCAAAATTCATACACATAACTCTGAGCTTTCGGGTTCGAACCAAAAAAATATGTTATACCTAATGCATTGTCAATTAAGTTAGACCTTATAGATAAACCAGGACTCATTTACAGTAATGCTATTTGCACGACATAAACCACCGACGAATTGCACGACATCATGTAATTTTCAGCAATCAACAACGCACACCATCCTTTTCTATTTTTATGGGTATTATTCTAAGGCTCTGTTTGGTAAAAATAAGCTATAAGCTAGCTGATAGCTGATAAGCTAGTTGATGGCTGAAAAGCTAGCTGATAGCTGATGACTGATAGCTGAAAAACTCGCTTATTAAAAATAATGTGTTTGGTAAAATTAGATGTTGAAGTGGCTGATAAATATAAAATGACATAAAAGACATTTTTGTTTAATATATTTTTCATAAATTATATACAAGCCTAAAATTAGCTGTTGAATTGGCTGATAAATATAAAATGACATAAAAGAATATATTTTTTTTATAATTTATGTTTATAAACATTTATTTAACAAAACCTGTTTAAATTCAATCATAGATTAAATATTAATTTCAGATTCATAAACATGTTATAATTCTAAGTTTTTTTTAAGAATTCTAAGTTTTTTTAATTAACTAAACTTGCTTAATTTTATTATTGTATATTTTTTAAGAGAATGGTCTCAAAAACAAAAAATAAAATGCAAAAACAAGCAATAGTAAAAACTTAAAAGTGAAAACGTGGTAAGTTATATATTTAAACATGGGTGGTTGATTGATTTCAATAAAACAAAAAAAAATATAAATAAATTAATAAGGTTAAAAGTGGAAGAAAATATTAAAAGCTATAAGTTATAAGCTCAAAAGCTAGCGTTAAAATAGCATCTCAAAAAAAAACTATAAGCTATTGAGAGAAACTTGTTACCAAACACATTTCATTTTTTTCAAACAAGCTTATAAGATAGTCTAAGAAGCTATAAGCTAGCTTATTGACTTTACCATAGCCTAAGTAAAAATATACGTCCTATCAAAATTACGCTACAATCAAGTCTCTTGCACGACATAACATAGTAGTGCTACCACCAACATCTCAAAATTAAGCTACAACCAAGTCAGCACCATAGCTCATCCTTCCCATGACCGACTCACTGTAGCTGTTTTCATCATCCTCGTCGACATAGTCATTGCCGTAGTTGTTGTCTTCATTATCGCCATCGCCGTTGTCGCCGCACAACTACCATTGTCATTACTGTTGTAATTGTCTTCACCGTCGTCGTTGTCGTTGCCACTGTCGCCATGATAGTTGTCTTTGTAGTTGCAGTTGTGGTTGCAGCGTTGTCGTTACCGTCCCTGCCAAGTTGCAAGAGAATGGTTGAAGGAGGTTTAATGGAGGATGGGGTTTAGTTGAGGGGTTCGTGGGATTTGCACGAAAATTTTAGTCGTGCACTTTAGCATTATTCTTAAACATACCACCCTAATTTTTTGTCAAGATCTTGCAAATCATGAATGAATTACGTACTCTTCCATTATGTTGATTGTTTACCATTAATCCTAAAAGTAGAAGGTTTGATTTAAAATAATAACGAATCATTGATAAAAAAATCATTGATTAAAATTAGCCCATATCTACTTAAATAAATTTATTTTATCAGCCCATAATTACAGTTTGACATATTTTCGAATCAAATCAATTTTATAAGTATTGGAATGAAAATTAATGTCATTAATGATTTATTAAAAACAATCCAAAAATATATATTTATTCTCCTATTAGAATGAAAGTTAATGGCATTATTGATTTGTCAAAAAAATTCTCCTATAAATACCCTTCACCATCTCTGTGTATTTGAAGTCTGATTACAGAAATAAGAATGAGTCTCTTTAACCTGAAATTGACCTATATGATTGTGGCTGCATTGTTGTTGAGCACTGCAACGATGGCTGATCAATCTCTAGCTGCTTCATCTCCTACCAAATCACAGTCACCAAGGAAGGCACTAATTCCTTTTTCATCTTCTGTCTTGGTGTCTTCTGTGGCCACCAGGAGTTCTCCTCCTGAATCATCGACTGCTTCTTCCGTCGCACCTGCCACAACCCGCTTCCACAGAAGATTGGTGGTTTTCTTCCGACGCTCCGCCACAACTCACTTCCATCAGTGTTTGGTGGTTTGCGGCGATTATCTTTATCCTAATTATTTGCATAGCTTGTATCAAAGTTGCATTTTACATTCATTTAGGTCTCGATAAGAAGTACGGGTACCTAAATTTTTTTTTTGGTACAATACGGGGACCTAATTTTGCTTCTTTAGTATCCTTATTTGTATTATTTCTTTCATGGTCGATGCCACGTACCTTTGATCATGTAGAGACGAAATTTTTCTATTAAGTTTATTATGTTTCGTTTTTTATTTGGTTAAACTTATGCCCTAAAGTTTATTATCTTTCGTTTTTTATTTCGTTGATCTTATGTCCTACAATGTAATGAAAAAAAATGCACTATTATTTTTTTTTTGAACAAGCCAAAATGAGATATATATTAACACAACGAAAGTGACACCCCCTCCCCCCGCACAAGATGTGCTAAGGAAGGTCAACTAGAGTTTGAACAAGAACACCAAAGCCAAAAACAGCTGTCTGATAAGTGCCAGAAAGCAGTTATCTTTTGTTATATTTTTAGGCATTTGTGTTATTTGTTTTGCAAGTTATCATAGGAAAAGCTCAGAATTATTGATAGAATGCCAAAATATTGATCTTATGTCTTACCTCATCCATTTGTGCAGGAAATACCATGCTAGGACATGAAATTGAGCAAAGAAACATAAAGAATTGTAAAGGTTTCATCGCTACAGCGGAGGATTGGTCACTATAGCGCGCCTAGGCAGGGAGAAACTAAGGTTTCATCGCTACAACGATGAACCTGGTCGCTATAGCGACCAAGGGCGGTTTGAACCCCGTTTGCTGACGTGGAGCAAACCCAAAGGCCAAGAAAGCTTCGATAGCTACAGCGACCAACTCATCGCTGCAACGAGCCATAAAAAAACCAGATATTATTTAAAGTCTTTCAGCTCATTTTCTAATTATTAGGTTATACTTTTAGAAAGAGAATAGGGCTAAAAAGAGGTGTTCTTCATAGAGCAAAAGTGATCCAAGTGTAGATTAACTAAGAATCTTTGAGAAATCAAGTCTTAGCTTTGGATTTTCATCTTTCTTTCCACTTTTGTATTGTTGTCATGACAATGAACAACTAAATCCCCTTTGTTGGGATTAGAGGTAATCAATCAAGTTTAGATGTAATCTTTTGATCTTTCAAATATATGATTCTAGCCTTTTATATATCATTGAGTTTATTCTTGTTATTCATTATTATGTTTGATTTAAATGTTACTGAAAAATACTTTTGAATCTAGGGTTAGAATAATCTTCTATCAAAACAATCATTCTAGACATAGATTTGTGTTTTGATAATCACAAAAAGTATCAGAACTTAATGCTATTGGATCGTTTAATGGATTGAGAAATCGTCGATTAAACGATACGATCGATCTCACAACATCGTTTAGACATGAATGATGTTGTCGAGTGATACGTGATAATATCGTATATAAGAAAAAAGCTAGAATCTATATATATGATCATTAGAATATAATCGATGTTTGATTGATAAACTTTGATCCTAACGCTTTTACGCCCTATTACTCTCCGTTTTTTTATTAACGTTTTAAAGTCGGATAGTTTATAGCAAACAAATTATTAAACCCTAACTTAAAATGATAATCGGTGTTGAACAGTTTATGATATCACATTAGTCCCTGGGGAAACGATATAAAAATATACTTACTTTTGACTAACATCAAAATGGCGCCCTTGCCGAGGAGTCCGGTTCAAGTGGTTCCGAAGAAAGGCGGTATGACAGGTGATAAAGAATGAGGAAAATGAACTAATTCCAACAAGAACCATCACTGGACTGGAGGATGTGTATTGATTACCGGAGACTTAATCAAGCAACGAGAAAAGACCACTTTCCATTGCCATTCATGTATCAAATGCTTTAGAGATTATCCTGGCCAAGCCTTTTATTGCATCCTTGACGGATATTCGGCTATAATCAAATCTCTATGAATCCAGAAGACCATGAAAAGACAGCTTTCACTTATCCTTTCGGGGTTTTTGCTTATAGACGGATGCCTTTTGGTCTTTGTAATGCGCCTGCAACATTTCAAAGATGTATGCAAGCGATTTTCTCTGATTTGATTGAAAAGAGCTGAAATTCCTGGCAGGACTGGTTCTGAACCGTAAAACAGAGTATGAAAATAGCAGTTCAGAAGCAGAAATATAAAGGACAAAAAGTAAAGGAACACAGTTGATTTGTTAACCCAGTTCGGTGACAAACACACCTACATCTGGAGGCTACCAAGCCAGGAAGGAAATCCACTAAAATAGTATCAATTCGAAGTCCTATGACACATCCCCTGTTTCACAGCCCCTATGACAACAGCCCCTGTTTTCACAGCCCCTTCTCACTTAAGCACTACCCGTGGTATTTCTACCCAGGAACTCCTAGATATAAGAACCCCTCTTACTTCCCTCAGTCAATCACTGCCCCAGTGATTATCAGACTCTAAACAAAACAACTAAGTTGAAGACACTCTTCAAAACATAAAAACAGTCACTCTTGCTTAAAAGCTTTGAGTGATTACAACTCAATAACAAACAACCAACTTTAAACACTTTGAGTGGTGCACATAAACAAAGCACAAAGCTTACAGACTCAACAACCTAAGACTCTTTCAATTCTAGCTTTTGTTGAGATCTAGTTTCTTCAATAGCAACGCCTTCTATTTATAATCTTCAGCAACAACATAATTCTTGATCCTAATCTTCAAAGATATAATCCCAGAATTCTTTAGAAGCAAATAGAAGCTCACATATTATTCAGAAATATATTTTCCAAAGATTTCCTTGAAAATATATTCATAAATAATTGAATCAAATCTTCAGAACATATCTTGCGCAATTCTTCTTTCTTCTAGAAACACAGCTTGGATAAATCTTCAATTAAATCTTCAAAAGATTATGTGAGAGAATTAACAGCTTGAAGACACAAATTCTGAACGCAGAAACCAGCTTCTGAACATGCTTCTTAAATGCAGCTTCTGAAGGTCAACGAAAGTCAGCGTCTGAACAGTGCGTCTGAAGGTCAACGAAAGTCAACGTCTGAACAGTGCGTCTGAAGGTCAACAAAAGTCAGCGTCTGAACAGTGCGTCTGAAGGTACTGTTTAGCTTCTGAAGCCCAGCTTCTGAAGTACTGTTCACCAGCTTCTGAAGAACTGTTCACCCAGTTTCTGAACCAGCTTCTGAAGACACAAATGAAGATTTCAGCTTCTGAAGACGCACATTACTTGTACATTTAATTTTAGCAAACATGTAGCCAACAACCAAATATCCAACAAGAGCATTGAAGTGTTCATGGATGATTTCTCTGTCTTTGGAGCATCATATGCATTGTGTTTGAATAATTTGGACACCGTGCTGAAGCGGTGTTGGGAGACTAATCTGGTCCTTAATTGGGAAAATGCCACTTCATGGTTACCGAGGGTATTGTGCTCGGTCACAAGATTTCTTCCAAAGGAATGCAAGTTGATAAAGCAAAGATTGATGTAATTGCAAAACTCCCATCACCGATTAATGTCAAAGGTATAAGGAGTTTTCTTGGTCATGCCGGATTTTATCGGCGCTTCATCAAAGACTTTTCAAAGATCGCAAAGCCATTGAGCAATTTGCTCAACAAAGATAAGTCTTTTGATTTTGATCAAGATTGTTTAATTGCTTTTGAAACTTTAAAAGAAAATTTGACATCCGCACCCATAATCACCGCACCAAACTGGGCACTTGACTTTGAATTAATGTGCGATGCAAGTGATTATGCGGTGGGGGCCGTGCTAGGACAAAGAAAGAATAAATTTTTTCATGTTATACACTATGCAAGTAAGGTTTTAAACGATGCACAGATCAATTATGCAACCACAGAAGAAGAATTGCTTGCAATAGTGTATGCATTAGAAAAATTCCGTTCTTACCTCATTGGTTCCAAGATTGTTGTGTATACTGACCATGCAACAATCAAGTACCTTATCACAAAATCCGATTCAAAGCAGAGGCTCATTCGATGGATGCTCCTGTTGCAAGAGTTTGACTTAGAGATAAAGGACAAGAAAGGAACTGAGAATTTAGTAGCCGACCATTTGTCAAGGCTAATTAATGATGAGGTAACAAAGCATGAGCAAGAGGTCGTGGAAGAATTTCCAGATGAAAAGTTGTTTATGGTGCAGGAAAGGCCATGGTTTGTGATAAGTGCCTAAAAGTTGTTATATTTTGGTACAATTTAGGGCACTTATGATTACTTGTTGTACAAGTTACCTTAGGATTAGAGCGTAATTGTGTTAGAAATGCAATATTTGTGATCCTAATCCTTACCCCATGTGATTATGCAGGAAATACATGCTTGGACCTGATTGATGCAAAAGAATGAAGCTTTTCTTGATGCCATCGCTACAAGCGCAGAAGCCATCGCTAGTAGCGAGGATAGGCAGGGATTTCCAGTGTTTCATCGCTTGAAGCGCAGCTTACATCGCTAGAAGCGAGCTTAGGCAGGGATTATCAGGAGTTCATCACTTGAAGCGATGAACCGGACGCTTGAAGCGAGCCTAGGCAGGGAATTTCAAAGATCCATCGCTTGTAGCGACAGACCTTGTCGCTACAGCGAACAGAGGGCGGTTTAATGCTTGGTGATGACGTGGAGAGCATCCATTGGCCAGTTGACTTCCTCGCTACAAGCGACAGGCTGGTCGCTTGTAGCGAGCGAGCATTTTCTCAGCATATAAATAGATTTTGAAGCTCATTTTTTAGATAGATAGTTTTTTATCAGAATTTTCAATTTCCAGAGCTCAAACTATTAGTTATCTAAGAGAGAGAATAGGCATAGAAGGAGAAAAACTTCAAATAGCAAATTGATTTGGATTGAAGAAGACATTGAGAAGCTTTGAGACATCAAGCTCTACTATATCTTCATCTTCCTTTCTTATTTTGCAATAGTTGTCATGACAATGATCAACTAATCTCCTTTGTTGGGATTAATAGGTAATCAATCATTACATGTTGTAAACTTTTGATTATTAAATATATGATTCTAGCATTTTTATATACCATTGAATTTCTTCTTGCTTTTCAATCTTATGTTTGATTTAAATGTTGTTGAAAAAGACTTTTGAATCTAGGTTTAGAATGATTTTCTATCAAGATAAGAAATTCTAGAAATGGGATTTGGTTTTGATAATTACATTTAAGTATTGGATCGTAAAGCTTTTGAATCGTTTAATAGATTGAGAAATCATCGATTAAATGATACGAATGATCTCACGACATCATTTGGGAAATCAATGATGTTGTTGAACAATACGTAATAATGTCATATATAAGAAAAAGCTAGAATCCATATTTATAATCAATCGAATATTAACGATGTTTGATTGATGAAATTTAATCCTAACACCTTCTATGTCCTATTACTCTACTATTTATTTATTAAGTTTTCAAATGTTGAGTAGTGTAGTATAAAACAAAAGGTTAAACCCTAACTTAAGACGATAATCGATGTTGAACGGTTTATGATATCACATTAATCCCTGTGGAACGATATAAAAACGATACTTACTTTTGACTAACATCAAAATGGCGCCGCTGCCGGGGATTAAAGTTATGATATTATAATCATTGCAACTTTAATTATGGTTTTAAGCAATTTTGCACAAAATTCTTTTATGTATATAACTAATATTCCTTATCCATCTTGTTTGCTAATTCTTTGTGGTCAGATTGTTGATATCGTATATGCGAGGTCAAGTATCGGAGGACCAACTTCTTTTTGATTCCGAGATAGAGAGAACAGCTCGTAGAAACAATAGCAAGAATCGGAAAAAGAAGCAACAAGCTAAGAAAAGGCAACAAGAGGAAGCTTCTGTTTCTAGTCATTCATCTAGTCCAAGTCCAAGCCAAGAGTTACAAATGGCTGCATCAGGAGATGGTTCAAGTGGTTCAGGAGGTTCAGGCGGTCGTGGGATGCCATGTCATAATAGTCCACGCCGTTTCGCACAATTAGGGAAAACACCGCGGACTGCCAAGCAAACCGAGATGAAGACGGGGATCTTACAAATCTTATATGCTAATCCCTTCTCAGGATTGGACCATGAAGACCCTTTCCAACATCTCACAAAATTTTACGAGATTGCGGGTACCCTTGGTGAGACGGAGAATAACGAGGAGGCTATGTGGATGAGTATGTTTCCTCATTCATTGATTGGCAAAGCTAAGGAGTGGTATTTGGACCAGCCACCGACGGTAATGACGAATTGGAACACGCTTGAGGAGAAATTCCTTGAGAGGTTCTTCCCTCAGAATCGTTTCATGGAGGCGAAGACAACTATTGCTGTGTTCTCACAAGGTACTAGTGAGACGTTATGTGAAGCGTGGGAGCGTTTCAAGTCAATGCTCAGAAGATGTCCTAATCATGGATTTGATGAGTTAACACAAATTCATCTATTCCGGAACGGGATGCAACAACAATCCAAGCTATTGCTTGACGCTGCTGCTGGTGGTTCTTTGATGGCCAAGAGCGCCGAGGATGCTGTTGCTATTATAGAGAGAATGGCATTGAATGATCACCAAGCTCATCATAACCGAAGCCAAAGCCAAAGGAAGGCGGGAATCCTAGATTTGGGGACAAATGATGCTATCCTAGCGCAAAACAAATTGCTCACGCAACAAGTGGAAGAGTTGACAAAGAAAATGGCCAACCTTCCTCAACAAATGAAGGACATCCAGAACGAACAAAGAAGACAACACCAAGTCGCATCTTGCGAGCTTTGTTCGGGAGACCACCCAACCGGATTTTGTCCGCCACCTACAGAAGAGGTAAGCTATGTTGGTAATCAACCAAGGCCTCAACAGTTTCCAAACCAATTCCAAAGCCATCCAAACAACTTCCCAAGAGGGAATAATCCGAACTATGGCCAAGGTTGGAGGCCAGAAGCTGGGCAATATAACCGACAACCTTACCAAAACTATAACCAATATCAACCTCCACAACAAAACCGCAACCAAACCACCGATGAAACCCTCAATCAATTCATGCAGATGTCAATGGCTAACCAGAAGAACACTGATGCGTCCATCAAAAATCTGGAGACGCAAGTGGGCCAGTTGGCACAACAACTTTCTCAAGCTACTCAACAAGGCGGAACCTTTACTGCCAACACACAAACCAACCCAAAGGATCATGCATCATCATCGAAATGACAATTAAGTCATTTTGATGAGGAAGTCCTTGCATCAAGAGACAACGAAAATTGCAAGGCAATTGCTACAAGGAGTGGGAAGGTCATTGGTAAAGGTATAGGGGACAATCTTGAAGTAGAGAGAAGGGTTGTTGAGAATGAGGAGAAGGATGATGATGAAGGACATGAGGAGGAAACAGGAGATGTACATATAGAGGAAGAAGTTGAAAAAAATAATAAGGATGTAGTTGAAAATGAGAACATAGTATGGAAGAAGGATGTGGTGAAAGAGAAGGGCAAGAAGCAAGAAGTAGTGAAGAATGCACCGACACCGCACCTACCTTACCCAACTACACCAGCCAAAAAAGAGAAAGAAAGGCAGTTTGCTAGGTTCCTTGACATTTTCAAATGTTTACAAATCAACATACCGTTCTCGGAAGCCCTAGAGCAAATGCCGACCTATGCCAAGTTTATGAAAGAAATTCTCTCCAAGAAGAGGAGGTTTAATGAAGAAGAAACAATTCAGCTAGACGCGAATTGTAGTGAAATCATCCAGAATACATTGTCAAGAAAGAAGAGAGATCCGGGCAAAGTTACACTGCTCGTGTCCATTGGCAATGTTGATGTCGGCAAGGCACTCATTGATTTGGGTTCAAGTATCAACCTAATCCCATTATCCGTTGTCAAAAGGATTGGTGATATAGTTGTGAAAAGAACCAACTTAACCTTGCAATTGGCCGACAAATCCTACACTCGTCCATTGGGAATTGCTGAAGACGTGTTGGTGAAAGTCGACAAGTTCTTGTTCCCCGTCGACTTTGTAGTGATGGACATACCGGAGGATGATGATGTGCCACTACTTCTTGGGAGAACTTTCATGCAAACGGCACAGATGATGATTGATCTTGACGGAGGCTTAATGAAAGTCCGTGTGGACGATGAAGAAGTCAATTTCAACATCCACGAAGCAATGAAGTTTCCTAGTGATAAAGCTGCGTGCTTCAAGATGGATGCAACGGAAGAATTGATAGTTGATACGAGAAACCAGTTGCATCACTTGACACATCTTGAAAGAGTATTGACAAACGCGCTAAGTATCATAGGAGAAGAAGATGAGCAGGAGCTTGAAGAGTGTTTGAAGAAGCTCGATTCGTTTAAGGAAATTCCTCCTCACAAAGCCAAAATCGAGGAATTGACGAATGAAGCTAAAGTAGAAGAAGTGAAGCCGGAGATGAAGATCTTGCCCTCACATTTGAAGTATGTGTTTCTTGATCAAGAGGGCACCAAACCGGTAATCATTAGTAGCTCCTTGTCAAACCATGAAGAAACAAAATTGGTCGAAGTTTTGAAGTCCAACAAGGAAGCAATAGGTTGGACACTATCCGACTTAAAAGGGATAAGTCCTTCCTATTGCATGCATAAGATCATGATGGAAGAGGATTATAAGCCGGTAGCACAACCGCAAAGACGGCTAAACCCAAACATGAAGGAAGTAGTCCGGAAAGAAGTAGTTAAGCTACTTGAAGCCGGCATGATATATCCGATCTCGGATAGCACTTGGGTTAGTCCGGTTCAAGTTGTCCCTAAGAAGGGAGGTATGACGGTTATCACGAACGAGAAGAATGAGCTCATACCGACAAGAACCGTGACCGGTTGGAGGATATGTATCGACTACCGGAGGCTTAACAAAGCAACTAGAAAGGATCATTTTCCTCTACCATTTATGGATCAAATGCTAGAGAGGCTGTCAGGACAAGCTTTTTACTGTTTCCTTGACGGATATTCGGGTTACAATCAACTTTCGGTGAATCCAGACGATCACGAGAAGACTGCATTCACATGTCCTTTTGGGGTATTTGCATATCGACGCATGCCGTTCGGTTTATGTAACGCTCCAGCAACATTTCAACGATGCATGCAAGCCATTTTTGCAGACTTGATAGAGAAAAGCATTGAAGTGTTTATGGACGACTTCTCAGTTTCCGGGTCATCATACGATTTGTGCTTGAAGAATCTGGACACGGTACTGAAACGGTGCAAGGAAACCAACTTGGTGCTCAATTGGGAGAAGTGTCACTTCATGGTAACCGAGGGAATAGTCCTTGGTCACAAGATCTCCTCCAAGGGTATTGAAGTTGATAAAGCTAAGATCGACGTGATAGGAAAACTTCCACCGCCAGTCAATGTCAAAGGAATCTGAAGTTTCCTAGGCCATGTCGGGTTCTATCGGAGATTCATCAAAGACTTCTCAAAAATTGCCAAGCCATTGAGCAACTTGCTCAACAAAGATAAGTCTTTTGATTTTGATATTGATTGTTTACATGCTTTTAATAGTTTAAAGGATAGCTTAACATCCGCACCCATAATCACCGCACCAAACTGGACATACGATTTTGAACTTATGTGCGATGCAAGTGATTATGCGGTAGGCGCGGTGTTAGGTCAACGCAAAAACAAAATTTTTCATGCTATACACTATGCAAGTAAAGTTTTAAATGACGCACAAGTCAATTATGCTACCACTGAAAAAGAATTACTTGCCATAGTGTTCGCATTAGAAAAATTTCGTTCGTATCTCATTGGTTCAAAAATTGTTATCTGGACTGACCATGCAGCTATCAAGTACTTAATTACCAAAGCCGAGACTCATCCGTTGGATGTTGCTACTCCAAGAGTTTGATTTGGAGATTAAGGACAAGAAGGGGACTGAGAACCTAGTAGCTGATCATCTGTCAAGATTGGTGAACAATGAGATAACGAAGAATGAGAGGGACATCCTTGAAGAGTTCCCGGATGAAAAGTTGCTTATGGTGCAAGAAAGACCATGGTTCGCTGACATGGCCAATTACAAAGCAACGGGGTTCATTCCGGAGGATTACACATGGCAAATGAAGAAGAGGTTGTTGAGAGACGCAACTCAATTCATTTGGGATGACCCATACCTCTTCAAGATTGGAGCAGACCACTTGTTAAGAAGATGTGTTGCAAGAGAAGAAGCCAAGGACATCATGTGGCACTGTCACAACTCGCCATATGGTGGTCATTATAGTGGAGAAAGAACTGGAGCAAAAGTTCTTCAAGCTGGCTTTTATTGGCCCACCTTGTTCAAAGACGCATACGAACATGTGAAAGAATGCGAGAGTTGCCAGAAAACCGGAGGGATTTCAAAGAGGAATGAAATGCCTCTACAAAGTATCCTTGAAGTCGAAGTCTTCGACTGTTGGGGTATTGACTTTGTAGGGCCATTTCCATCCTCCATGAACAACGAGTATATTCTGGTGGCTGTTGACTATGTGTCAAAGTGGGTAGAAGCAATAGCATCTCAGAAAGCCGATAGCAAGACGGTGGTCAAGTTTCTGAAAAGGAACATCTTTTCCCGATTTGGAACTCCAAGAGTGCTAATAAGTGATGGAGGTTCTCACTTCTGCAATCAACAGTTAGCAAAAGCACTTGAGCACTATGGAGTAAAGCACAAGGTAGCTTCACCATACCATCCACAGACCAACGGTCAAGCCGAGGTATCCAACCGTGAAATCAAACCGATACTTGAGAAGACCGTGTCTTCATCAAGAAAGGATTGGGCGATGAAACTGGACGAAGCGTTGTGGGCCTATAGGACTGCATACAAAGCTCCTACGGGTTTCACACCATTCCAGTTGGTGTATGGGAAAGCATGCCACTTGCCGGTCGAGTTGGAGCACAAAGCGTTTTGGGCGCTCAAGTTTTTGAACTTTGATCAAGAGCAAGCTGGGGAGAAGAGAAAGCTTCAGATGCATGAGTTAGAGGAAATGCGTGACCAAGCCTATCAGTCAAGCAAGCTTTATAAGGAAAAGGTTAAACGGTATCATGACAAGAAGATCATGAAGAGAGAATTCAGGCCTGGTCAAATGGTGTTGCTGTTCAATGCAAGGCTACGACTATTTCCGGGTAAATTGAAGTCCAAATGGTCCGGTCCGTTCATGATCAAGGAAATAAAACCTTATGGAGCAGTGGAACTAGAAGATCCTATCACTAAGTCAACATGGACAGTGAATGGACAAAGGCTTAAGCCATATTTTGGAGGTGAAGTTGTTTGGCACACGACGACTATTTCACTCATCGATTCTTATGCATAAGCGAATCAGGCGTCGATCTAATGACGTTAAACAAGAGCTTGTTGGGAGGCACCCCAATTTTGTAAGTATGTTGCATTTTTAGTGTTATTTTAGTTCTGTACAGTTATTTATGCATGTAGGGATAGTGGCTAAGACTCAAAATTTTATTTTTCTGTTTCCTGTCATGGTCGCTACAGCGACCAATTCATCGCTGTAGCGATGAGATTTGCACTACGTCGCTGTAGCGACGCACTTGTCGCTTGTAGCGAGAGCTTCCTAACCTTGCGCTTGAAGCGCCACATCACGCTTGTAGCGATGGGCTTTTTGCCTGTCGCTGTAGCGACAGGCCGCGCGCTTGTAGCGACCGTATCAGAAAACAGTTTTATTTTTCCCAGGCCACTACTGTCTCTTCAGTTAACTCCCAACCACCTAATTTAAGATACTAGCCGTTTTAACTTTTATTTTCGCACATATTTACTTCTGCAAACATTCCATATTTCATTTCTGCATTTCTCTCTTTGCATTCTGCACAATCCTGCAATCTAATCTCAGTACCTGTGTTTAATCTTGCTTAATCAACTTCCAGGTATGTTAATCGTCATTCTCTGTCACTGTTTATAGGCTTTGTACTTGTTAAATGTGCCTGCATGCTGATTTGATTTTGTAGGGTTTAGGGTTTCGAAAATTTTGAACTTAGATATGCCCTGTTGATTACCCATGATTAGCCAGAGTTTAAGCTGTTATAAATGACCTAGAATCACTAGGAAAACTCCCCTTTCATCCTCTTGTTCATAGGATTCGTATTTTGAAAAACCTTTTGTAAAAATTTCAAAATAATTTAGGGTTTTGAGGATTTAGGAAGTTTAAGTGATTTCTGTTCATTTATACTAGCTTTAGGGTTAATTTCGCATGCTACAAGTAGGTTAGAATGTAGAAAAATCAAAAATTTTGAAAAGGGTCTTCCTCGCTACACAGCGCTTGTAGCGCAGGAATCCAGCAATTTCTGGGTTCGCTCGCTACAAGCGACCAAGTTGTCGCTGTAGCGACGAAACCAGAAAATTGTTTTATTTTTCTTTTCATTTGATCCTAACTTGTACCCTACCTAATTTTTATCTGTTTTAACCCTTATGTAGGAATGGCACCCAAATCCTCTTCCAAACGACAAAGGAACGTTGAGAGCTCGTCATCTCGACCAAGAGCAAACATTCAACCACATGACGCGAGTCGTTTCCTGAGTCTGAGGAATCAAGAAAGGTACGAGGAGCTGAAAACACGGAGAATCTGGTCTGAGAAGCAGTTCCAGATATCAGAAGAGGGAGAGTACGGAGGCATAGCTCACATGATCAACGAAAGGAAATGGGGGATTCTGTGCACGCCACCAAGGAAGATTAATTATGACATTGTGCGCGAATTCTACGCGAATGCAATCCCAGCTGACCCATCTGACGAGTTCACATGGACTACCTACGTGCGAGGGCGCACCATCACCTTTGATCGAATGTCCATCAATGCATACTTGGGCAAACCTTTGGAGCTTTGTGAAGAGGACAATCCACTAGCACCTACTATGCTATGTGACTTTTCTGAGCATCAGAGGAGCGGGACTTGGGATCATGAGAGTATTGCACGAGACATCTTCCAGGAGGGGAAGTACTATGATTTGAGTAAGGCTTCGGGTAAGCCTTTCCGAGCCTTTAGGGAGGACATGACCACTCCGGCTCAGGTAGTTCTTACCCTTATCTTATATAATATCCGGCCTAAATCTCATACCTCTTCTACCACCCTCGACGTTACACCTCTTCTTCATTATATCCTTACTCAGCGTCAGGTTGACGTTGCTAGGCTGATAGCTAATGAGATGAGGGTAGTAGCTGAGAGCGGCATTTTACCCCCGGGCAAACCCAAATGCCCACTGACCTTTCCCGGATTGATTATGGGACTCTGTAGACGGGCTAGGGTACACATGCCCAATCAGGTAGATGAAGAAATTAAGAACCCTATTGATGACAGGTACATCAATAGGTACTGCTCTACCCCCACACCTATAGCCCCACCTCCTTCCTCAGCTGGACCATCCACATCAGCCGGTCCTTCTAGTGCACCACCACCACCACATCATACTAGCCACCCTAGCCACCCGACCATTCCACCACTGGATTTCTCGAGTTGGGACTCTTCTATGGTGAGCTCTTTTCTGTTGGCGCAGAATGCGTCTAATCACCGGGCTCTAACGACTATTCAGAGTCATCTGCATGACAGTGGCCAAAGCCCATGGACGTCAGCCTTCTTCTCTGAGCACATAGCTTGGCCTGGGGACAGGCCTTTCTTTCCTGGAGGGGCAGCTGCAGCGGATGCTGGTGATCAGGATGCCGGTGATGATGGTGACGACGACGCTGATGTTGATGACGATCTTGGAGATGATTCATCGGAGGCTACAAATAGCCTAGACCGTATGGCAGCAGCTATGATAGATTCTGAGGACATGGATTCAGATTCAGACTGATGATGCAGAGCTGCAGATTTTGTTTTGTCATCCCTTTCATTTTATTTATTAAAGCTTTGTACTTTTATAACATTTTTATTTATGCTTTGTACTTTGTTTTGATTATGTTTTTGTACCATGGATGATGTTACATTATGCTATTATGTTATTTATTTTGGGTATTACATGTTTAGTATAGTTTATGTTTTATTTATGTTTTGTTAATTATTTTTGGTTAAATTTTTTTGGATTTATCCCAACAATGTTGAAAGAAAGATGAAAGATTCAAAGCCAGTGCTTTATCTTAGAATCAATTGAGTGATAATGATAGAATGAGTGTTAAAGCGCGCAGCTAAGGTACTCGTTTTCTTGTTTTTCTAGGTATATTCTTGAATGTGAATAAGTTCTTTACACACAAGTTAATTTATTCAGTTTCAAGCAAGCATTTGTTTAGTTTTGAACCAATATAGAACTAGCCAAAATGTGAGGAATCCTCAACCATTGTATATATATGCAGGAGACCAATATCATGTTTAACTCAGTTAGTTTATGTTAAATCTGTTGTTGTTTTAATTTGTATAAAAGCATTAAAGTGATCAAGGCAATTTTTTGAAATTGAGTGAAATACTTGACCAAATAAACCTACCCTGTGAGATGTGTGAGTATCTGTTAACCCATCTGAGCCTATTGAATCAGAATTGTTAACTGTGGACTGTCAATTTTAATAAGCTCATCTGCTTATTTAAATTGCCGGAGTTTGTAAAAAAAATTCAGTTCATAGTTAACTCTTTATTGAATTCTGATAGTTGTTTTCTTGTGAACCCTTATCCATCGTTTTTATTGACCTTTGCCATAATGATAAAGGAACATTCGATTAGGGTATCATTGAAATAAGTTGGGGAGAAAGGGAGGTTATGTTTATGTCAATGTAAGGGTGAATGTGTTAATTGATCTTGACAACAAGAAAAAGAAAAGAAAAAGAAAAGAAAAGAAAAAAAGAAAGAAAAGCAAACCAAGAAAAAGAAAAGAGAAAAATGAAAAGGTTTGCAAGAATTCAAAGAAAAAGTTGTCAAGATCAATCAAGAATAGAAATGTATGAAATTCACCAAGTGTTGTATTGGAAAAAGAAGGAAGTGTAATTAGATTGAATGTTCCTTTTGCTTGGCCATTTGAATTCAAATATCCCACATATGACAATTCTTTTGTAACCTAGCCCAATTACAACCCTTAAAGACCTTTTGATCAATGCCTTTTATGCTTTTGGAAATGATAATTAGATGGACACATAATTTAATTGGAATGTTATCATGTTTGTTGGATGAGTGTTCATACCCTCACAATAGAATTCAAATTGTTCATATTCTTTATATAGAAGTGTGTTAGGTTTGGTTCAAATTTAAACATGTTGCTTGTTTAGGATTGTATGATTTGATTCCTTGTGTTTAGAACTAGTTCACATTTATAGTATGTATCTTGTTTAATGAGAAACTGAACTTTAGCTTGTGCAATCACATTTGAATCACTCATTTGATGTTTTTTTTTCTTCGCACTTTTGAATCCTTTGCTAATTGCTCAATACTGTGGTTTAAAAGCTATGAAAATTTCCTTTTGTTCTTTGGTTTGAGGACAAACCAAAATGTAAGTTGGGGAGAGTTTGATAAGTGCCTAAAAGTTGTTATATTTTGGTACAATTTAGGGCACTTATGATTACTTGTTGTACAAGTTACCTTAGGATTAGAGCGTAATTGTGTTAGAAATGCAATATTTGTGATCCTAATCCTTACCCCATGTGATTATGCAGGAAATACATGCTTGAACCTGATTGATGCAAAGACATGAAGCTTTTCTTGATGCCATCGCTACAAGCGCAGAAGCCATCGCTAGTAGCGAGGATAGGCAGGGATTTCCAGTGTTTCATCGCTTGAAGCGCAGCTTACATCGCTAGAAGCGAGCTTAGGCAGGGATTATCAGGAGTTCATCACTTGAAGCGATGAACCGGACGCTTGAAGCGAGCCTAGGCAGGGAATTTCAAAGATCCATCGCTTGTAGCGACAGACCTTGTCGCTACAGCGAACAGAGGGCGGTTTAATGCTTGGTGATGACGTGGAGAGCATCCATTGGCCAGTTGACTTCCTCGCTACAAGCGACAGGCTGGTCGCTTGTAGCGAGCGAGCATTTTCTCAGCATATAAATAGATTTTGAAGCTCATTTTTTAGATAGATAGTTTTTTATCAGAATTTTCAATTTCCAGAGCTCAAAATATTAGTTATCTAAGAGAGAGAATAGGCATAGAAGGAGAAAAACTTCAAATAGCAAATTGATTTGGATTGAAGAAGACATTGAGAAGCTTTGAGACATCAAGCTCTACTATATCTTCATCTTCCTTTCTTATTTTGCAATAGTTGTCATGACAATGATCAACTAATCTCCTTTGTTGGGATTAATAGGTAATCAATCATTACATGTTGTAAACTTTTGATTATTAAATATATGATTCTAGCATTTTTATATACCATTGAATTTCTTCTTGCTTTTCAATCTTATGTTTGATTTAAATGTTGTTGAAAAAGACTTTTGAATCTAGGTTTAGAATGATTTTCTATCAAGATAAGAAATTCTAGAAATGGGATTTGGTTTTGATAATTACATTTAAGTATTGGATCGTAAAGCTTTTGAATCGTTTAATAGATTGAGAAATCATCGATTAAATGATACGAATGATCTCACGACATCATTTGGGAAATCAATGATGTTGTTGAACAATATGTAATAATGTCATATATAAGAAAAAGCTAGAATCCGTATTTATAATCAATCGAATATTAATGATGTTTGATTGATGAAATTTAATCCTAACACCTTCTATGTCCTATTACTCTACTATTTATTTATTAAGTTTTCAAATGTTGAGTAGTGTAGTATAAAACAAAAGGTTAAACCCTAACTTAAGACGATAATCGATGTTGAACGGTTTATGATATCACATTAATCCCTGTGGAACGATATAAAAACGATACTTACTTTTGACCAACATCAGTTTGCCGACATGGCAAACTATAAAGCAACTGGATTAATACCAGAGGATTATGATTGGCAAATGAAAAAGAAGTTCATCCGTGATTCTACTCAATATGTTTGGGATGATCCTTATTTGTTCAAAATTGGATCAGATAATCTATTGAGGAGATGTGTTTTAAATGATGAAGCCAAGAGCATCATGTGGCATTGTCATAACTCGCCGTATGGTGGGCATTTCAATGGAGAAAGAACAACAGCTAAAGTTCTTCAATTTGGATTTTATTGGCCTACCATTTTTAAAGATGCATATGCACACTGTCAATACTGTGAAGAGTGCCAAAAGACCGGGGGAATCTCAAAAAGAAATGAAATGTCGTTACAAAGCATCCTGGAAGTGGAGGTGTTTGATTGCTGGGGGATTGATTTTGTAGGTCCGTTCCCATCTTCGTATTCAAATGAGTACATCTTGGTTGCAGTAGATTATGTGTCAAAATGGGTGGAAGCTATAGCATCGCCGAAAGCGGATAGCAAGACGGTGATCAAATTTCTTAAGAAAAACATCTTCACTCGATTTGGAACGCCAAGAGTTCTAATAAGTGATGGAGGATCACATTTTTGCAATTCACAGCTTGCCAAAGCACTTGATCATTATGGAGTGAAGCATAAGGTAGCAACACCTTACCATCCCCAAACCAATGGCCAAGCCGAAGTCTCGAATCGTGAAGTTAAAAGAATTCTTGAAAAGACAGTGTCGGCATCAAGGAATGATTGGTCATCAAAGCTGGATGAAGCTTTGTGGGCTTATAGGACGGCATACAAATCACCTATAGGCCTCACTCCATTTTAAATGGTTTACGGGAAAGCATGTCATCTACCGGTCGAATTGGAACATAAAGCGTTTTGGGCGCTAAAATTCTTGAATTTTGATCAAGAACAAGCCGGTGAAAAAAGAAGAATTCAAATGCATGAGCTAGAGGAAATGAGGAATCAAGCTTATGAATCCTCAAGGTTGTACAAGGAAAAAGAAAAAAAAGTATCATGATAGGAGGATCTTGAAAAGAAATTTTCAGCCCGGACAAATGATGTTACTGTTTAACTCAAGGCTGAGGTTATTTCTGGGAAAATTAAAGTCAAAATGGTTCGGCCCTTTCATGATAAAAGAAGTGAAACCATATGGAGCAGTAGAGCTGGAAGACCCAGTCACAAAATCTTGTTGGACTGTTAATGGCCAGAGGTTGAAGCCCTATTTTGGTGGTGAAGTTGATGGTCTCACAACGACAATTTCACTCAATGATCCGTAATCAAACTTGAAACAGGCGTCGGGCTAATGACGTTAACCAAGCGCTTGTTGGGAGGCATCCCAATTTTGTAAGTAAGTTGCTTTTTCAATTGTATTTTAGTCCTTATAATCCATTTTTGCATGAAGAGAATGTGACACAAGTCAAAATTTTAATTTTCTGGTTTCTGTCATGGTCGCTATAGCGATCAATTCTGTCGCTGCAGCGACAAGTTAAAAAAATTAAATATTTCGTTCTGCCTACCATCGCTATAGCGATGGGTAGTCCGCTGCAGCGATGACAGAAAAACCTGTCGGTTACAAAACTTAATGCCACTAACTCTTCTTAACTTCCCCCAACCACCCACTCATCTTCTCTTATCCTTTTCATTACCCCAAAACCGAAAACCATAGATTCTTAACCCTTTTCATTCCTTTTTCCATTCCCATTCCATTTCATAGCAAAAATTTTCATTTTTCTTGCATCTCTTGCATTACTCAAGCTCAAGAGACCATATTCCATCTTTTGCATCATCTCTATCAGGTATGAATTCGAAGCCTTTTCCTTTTACTTCTTATATTTTCAATTTTTATGATTGCATGTGGCAATTTTTAGAAGTTTAAAATTAGGGTTGTGCTTTTATATAATCATTTGAAACTTACCCATTTTAATATTTGGTTTAGGCTGTTAAAAATGAAATAGAATCACCAAACACACTTGCCTAACATCTTCATTCCACTTAAAAATCACTTTTTGAAACTTACCCATTTTGTAAAAATTCGAAATAAAAAGGGTATGTGATGATTATGGAAGTTCTGGTGATTATAATTCATTTTTATGATCTTTAATTTGATTATTCGTGCCTCAAGTTATTTTGAAAATGAAAAAAATGAAAAAAAATTCGAAATTCTGGGTCTCATTGGTACAGCACAAATCTCGTCGCTGTAGCGCGCATTCAATAGCAGCATGAACAAAATTCTGGGTTTCATCGCTACAGCGACCAGTCTCGTCGCTGTAGCGCGCGTAACCAGAACCAGTTTTTTATTTTTTTTTCATTCTTATTCTAACTTGCATTCTTATATATTGTCTATGTGCTTCTATTTTTTTGTAGGAATGGCACCCAAAACCTCGAGCAAACGGAAGAAAAGTGTGGAGGGTTCATCTTCAAGAGCAAGACCCCAACCGACTATACCCCGTGATTCTAGCCGATTCCTTAGCCCACGTAACCAGGAGCGTTACCAAGAACTAACCAAAAGAAGAATTTGGGCAGAAAAGGAATTCAAAATTGATGCTCAAGGAAAATACCAAGGGATTGCCCAAATAATCAATCATCGCAAGTGGGGAGTGCTTGTTAACCCACCCAAAAACATCAACCATGAAATAGTGCGCGAGTTTTATGCCAATGCTATCCCAGCTGACCCCAGTGATGAATTTACATTCACCACCTTTGTCCGAGGCCGCACAATCCATTTCAACCGAAATGCCATAAATTCCTATCTAGGCAACCCGTTGGATCTTACCTATCACTTAGATCTGGTAGACATGGGCCGACTGTGTGCCTTTCACAAACATCAAGCCCGTGGGAATTGGGATCATGAGACCATCGCACAGACCATCTTTCAAGAGGGGAAGACTTATGACATTAGCCCGACCTCTAGGAAACCTTTCCGAGCTCTCAAAGAAAACATGAATAATACGCTGGCTCAGGTAATCCTAACCCTCATCCTTCATAACATCCAGCCACGTAGTCATACTTCCTCAACCACCCTGGATGTCACGCCTCTTCTCTACTACATCCTCAGCAACCAAGAGGTTGATGTTGCGAGGATAATTGCTAATGAGATTAGGATAGTTGCCGAGAGTGGCATTGTGCCTCCAGCAAAACCAAAATGCCCACTACCATTTCCCGGACTCATCATGGGACTTTGCTTGAAGGCCCGCATTCACATATCTGGTCAGGTTGATGAAGAGATAAAAAAAAACCTATTGATGATAAGTACATCACTAGGTATTGTACCTACAAGACACCCACAGAAGCTGGGACATCTCAAGTACCCCCTCCTGTCCCTCAAGCCCCACCTGCACCACAGGGCCCACAGTTTTCGGCATGAGACCCGAGAGACAGAGTTGCATGTGCATACACATGGGATGCATTGGAAGCAAATAACAGAGGTCAGCTCGGAATACATGAGTCTTTATATAAATTGTAGCTGCAGTGGGGACTTCCATCAGATCTGCTCAGCATTTGATGACTCCAGAGGCTTTTCGGTCATATGTTGCATATCCTGAGGACATGCCTTTTTATTCCGGAGGGGAGAGTGCAGCTGGTGGAGATGATAATGATGATGATTCCTCCGAGGACACAAGGATGATTGATCATGAATTTGCAGATCAGATGTGAAATTCTGGCAGTTACTGATTCAGAACTTAAAACAGAGTATAATGAATGCAAAACAGAGCACCACAATACAGGTTCAGAAGCAGTAAATTAAAGTGCAGAAAGTAAAGGAACACAAGCAATTTGTTAACCCAGTTCGGTGCAAACTTCACCTACTCTGGGGGATACCAATCCAGGAAGGAAATCCACTATTAGAATTAATTCTAAGACTCAACAACCCTTGTCCCAGTCTTATCACTTAATCTCCACACGTCTAGACTTCTACCCAGGATCCCCTAGGTATAAGAACCCACTTACTTCCTAATCAAGAAACCACTACCAAGTGATTTACAACTCTGAAAACAACCCAGTTATGAAGAAACACTTCAATACATCAAATACCTCACTCGTACTTAAAAGCTTAGAGTGAATTACAACTCAAAAACACCTAAACCAACTCAAACAGATGAGTGGTGTACAAAAACAAAGCCTAAGCTTACACAGACTCTTATATATAAACTGTAATTGACTCAATCAATTTTCAACATAGCAGCACGTCTTCTTATATAGTCTTCAGCAGCTCACATAATTCTGAATCAAATATTCTTCAATTGATATGATTATGAAATATTATAGAAGCTCATAGATGAAACATATTTCTGAATAATATTTTTGCAAAGATACTTTGAAAAATATTCAACCATAAACACGAAGCAAATCTTAACCAAGATCTTCACCAAATAACTCAGCCTTCTAGAAAACAATAGCATGAATAAAACTTCAGTAAATCTTCAAGAGATACGCAGAGAATAAACCACAAAGAATGCAGAAATCCAGCTTTTGAAATCAGCTTCTGAAGTTCAACTTCTGAAGGTCAATGCCGGTCAACGTCTGAACAGTGCGTCTGAACCCTCATCCTGCGTCTGAAGCCCCATCCTGCGTCTGATGAACAGTTTCTGCGTCTGAAGGCCAAAACTGCTTCTGATGAACAGTAAACCAGGATTTCAGCTTCTGAACCTCTTGAAAACCAATTTTTAGCTTCTGAACCTCCTTAAAACCAATTCCTTGCTTCTGAAGACTTCTTTAACATCTGAAGACGCATTGCTTGAGCACTTTGATTTTACCAAACAATGAAGCCAACCTTTAAATAACCAACAAGATGGAGTCCGATTGAAAATTTTCTTGCTAGCTGTTTTTTTATTATCTTTTTCCTTCATTTTACCTTTTGGCTTAATCGTTTTAATTTAATCTGAACAATTTGCTTCTGTAGTGTTTATATTTTTATGTTTCCGTATTTTGGAATTGTTGTATTATGTTTATTTCAAACAATGTTTAGTATTTTATTTTATCTAACAATTGAAAGAAATTCGCTCAAAGATTCAAAAGTAAAGTGCTTGAATGAAAGCCAAAGATTGAGCAAAGTATCAGGTGAGTGATTATGATATAAAGTTTGTGACAAAGTGTAGAGCTAAGGTACTCGTTTCTTGTTTTTCTAGGTGTGTATTTGAATGTGAAATGAGTACTTTGCAAAAAAAAAAAATTATCTCATTCAGTTTGACGCGATAACATGCTTATGTATGAACCACTTAGAACTAGCCTAAATGTGAGGAATCCTCAAGTTCTATGCATATATGCAGGAGACCGGTATTTATTATTTAACTCGGTTGTTTTATGTTAAATCTGAAAATTGTTTCGAACTGTATGAAAGCACAGAAATGATCAAGGCATTCTTTTTGAAATTGAGAAGAAACACTTGACCACAAAAAGCCTACCCAGTGAGAAAGTGAGTATTTGATAACCCCATTTGAGCCTAATGAATCAGAATCCTTAACTATGAACTGTCAATATTCATAAGTTCAATGCTTAATGAATTTGCCCAAGTTTTTCAAAATACAGTTCATAGTTAAATCACTATTGGATTCTGATATTTTCACCTTCATTTTGAACCCTAAACCATCATGTATATTTGTCTCTTGCCTAGTGATAGGGGAACATTCAATTAGGGTATCATTTTGTATAAGTTGGGGAGAAAAGGGAGGTATTACATTTATGCCAAGTAAAGGTGAAAATTGAAAATTGAAAATTGATCTTGACAACAAGTTGTACAAAAGAAAAAGAAAAAGAAAAGGAACCAAGAAAAAGAAAAGAAAAAGAGAAAAATATAATAATAAAAAAAGTTGTCAAGATCAAAGTACTACTTGTATATCACCAAGGGTTGATAAAGAGAATTTGGAGGAAGGGAGTTCGTTATTCGTTTTGTGTAAATAGAAAGAATGGTCCTCTATGCTTGGCCAATTGAATTTAATTTTTCCCACATATGACATTTCTTTTGAAACCAAGCCAAGTTACAACCCTCAAAGACCTTTTGATCTATGCTTTTGTACTTTTTGAGATGATAATTGGATTGACACATAACTTAATCAGGATGTTAGCAGATTTGCCGGATGTGTGTTCAAAACCCTCACAACATGATTTCAATTTGTTTCATTTCCTTTCAAAGAAGTGTGTTAGGTGTGGTTCATTGATAAATATGTTATTGATTTGAATTGTGTGATATTTATTTTGTGTTCATGACTTATCTCACATTCACAGTATATATCTGGATTATTGAGAAACATCACTTTTGCCCGCGCAGTCACAGTTGAATCATGCATCTGAGAAACTTTTCTTCAAACTTTAGATTTTTGCATATTGCTCAAAACTTTGTCCAAAGCCTTGAAAATTTCCTTTTGATTCCTTTGTTTGAGGACAAACCAAAAAGCTAAGTTGGGGAGAGTTTGGTAAGTGCCAGAAAGCAGTTATCTTTTGTTATATTTTTAGGCATTTGTGTTACTTGTTTTGCAAGTTATCATAGGAAAAGCTCAGAATTATTGATAGAATGCCAAAATATTGATCTTATGTCTTACCCCATCCATTTGTGCAGGAAATATCATGCTAGGACATGAAATTGAGCAAAGAAACATGAAGAATTGTAAAGGTTTCATCGCTACAGCGGAGGATTGGTCGCTATAGCGCGCCTAGGCAGGGAGAAACTAAGGTTTCATCGCTACAGCGATGAATCTGGTCGCTATAGCGACCAATGGCGGTTTGAACCCCGTTTGCTGACGTGGAGCAAACCCAAAGGCCAAGAAAGCTTCGATCGCTACAGCGACCAACTCATCGCTGCAATGAGCCATAAAAAAACCAGATAGTATTTAAATCCTTTCAGCTCATTTTCTAATTATTAGGTTATACTTTCAGAAAGAGAATAGGGCTAAAAAGAGGTGTTCTTCATAGAGCAAAAGTGATCCAAGTGTAGATTAACTAAGAATCTTTGAGAAATCAAGTCTTAGCTTTGGATCTTCATCTTTCATTCCACTTTTGTATTGTTGTCATGATAATGAACAACTAAATCCCCTTTGTTGGGATTAAAGGTAATCAATCAAGCTTAGATGTAATCTTTTGATCTTTCAAATATATGATTCTAGCCTTTTATATATCATTGAGTTTATTCTTGTTATTCATTATTATGTTTGATTTAAATGTTATTGAAAAATACTTTTGAATCTAGGGTTAGAATAATCTTCTATCAAAACAATCATTCTAGACATAGATTTGTGTTTTGATAATCACAAAAAGTATCAGAACTTAATGTTATTGGATCGTTTAATCGATTGAGAAATCGTCGATTAAACGATACGATCAATCTCACAACATCGTTTAGACATGAATGATGTTGTCGAGTGATACGTGATAATATCGTATATAAGAAAAAAGCTAGAATCTATATATATGATCATTAGAATATAATCGATGTTTGATTGATGAACTTTGATCCTAACGCTTTTACGCCCTATTACTCCCCGTTTTTTATTAACGTTTTAAAGTCGGATAGTTTATAGCAAACAAATGATTAAACCCTAACGTAAAATGATAATCGGTGTTGAATGGTTTATGATATCACATTAGTCCCTGAGGAAACGATATAAAAATATACTTACTTTTGACTAACATCAAAATGGCGCCGTTGCCGGGGAGTCCGGTTCAAGTGGTTTCGAAGAAAGGCGTTATGACGGTGATAAAGAATGAGAAAAATGAACTAATTCCAACAAGAACCGTCACTGGCTGGAGGATATGTATTGATTACCGGAGACTTAATCAAGCAACGAGAAAGACCACTTTCCATTGTCATTCATGGATCAAATGCTTGAGAGATTATCTGGCCAAGCCTTTTATTGCTTCCTTGACGGATATTCCGGCTATAATCAAATCTCTGTGAATCCAGAAAACCATGAAAAGACAGCTTTCACTTGTCCTTTCGGGGTTTTTGCTTATAGACGGATGCCTTTTAGTCTTTGTAATGCGTCTACAACATTTCAAAGATGTATGCAAGCGATTTTCTCTGATTTGATTGAAAAGAGCATTGAAGTGTTCATGGACGATTTCTCTATCTTTGGAGCATCATATGAATTGTGTTTGAATAATTTGGACACCGTGCTGAAGCAGTGATTGGGAAAAATGCCACTTCATGGTTACCAAGGGTATTGTGCTCAGTCACAAGATTTCTTCCAAAGGAATGCAAGTTGATAAAGCAAAGATTGATGTAATTGCAAAACTCCCACCACCGAACTCAATGGGATGAGTATGACCCCCCCCCCCCCCCCCCCCTCCACAAAAAAAAAAGAGAGACAAAATCAAGGGACATGGACAGAATTGAAACAGAGATCAAGTTCGGGTCACTCAGTCTCTCTCTCTCTCTCTCTCTCTCTCTCTCTCTCTCTCTCTCTCTCTCTCTCTCTCTCTCTCTCTCTCTCTCTCTCTCTCTCTCTCTCTCTCTCTCACACACACACGCACACGACTCTGTCGCTTTCACAATACACACTTTCTATTTTGAACCTCAACCTAAGGGTTCACTCAACACATGTCGTCGCTCCTCGCCTCCGCTAACTTAGTCTCATGTCGTTGCTTCTCTAACTCGGCCTCAAAACGCACAAACCGTTGTTTTTTGAATGATGATTGTTCTTTTTAATTTATGTATCGTTTATTTTGGTCATATAGAATACAAATTAAACTGTTGATTAATTTGTAACACAATGTTGCTACTACGTTTGATTAATCCGTAAGATTGTGTTACTTCCGATTATGTTGTAATTCTATGATTTAAAAAAATGTTGATTAATTTTTTTAAAAAGAAAATGTATGTATCAACGATTATGTTTTGAACAATTCCAATTTTGTCTTTGTATTTTTTTCGTTTTTGTTGTAACCAAACCTCGTCGGGTTTTGATCGGGTTCATAAATGGGTTTAGGTCTAAAATCATAGAGAGTAATTTAAGACAATATTACCGTAGAGAAATTTAGACAACACACTCAATTTTTTTTTGGAATGAATATAATCATAGAGATTGATTCAGACAATACACTCAATTTTTTATTGGGATTTTATAGATTAGATATCATTAACAAGTTATTGTTGGAGTGTTTGTTTCGGGGTGACAAATATCACTAAAACTCATATTGCGAGGTTTCGTGGTCAAACTCGACGGAAGGTATTCAATATAACAATATCGGCATTGCCAGTTAAACTAAACCTTACGGATAAATTATAACATATATTTATCTAAACAAATATTTAATTTATTCTATTTTGTCAAAAAAAAATTATGTGTCCACAATTACAATTTGGCTTATTTTAAAATCAAATTAATTTTACTCTAAATATACATCTTTAAATAAATATTTCATTTGATTCTTTTTGAAAGATAAATAAATATTTCATTCGTTTTAAAATTCAATTGGAGATAGAAAAACAATTAAGTGATTATTACCACAAAATCATACTCATTGAGATTGGTAAGGATATACGTTTCTCTTTTTACTTTTATGGTATAGGTCTTACATAAATATTTCTATTTTTTTAGAGGATTTCTCTCCATCATTTTTTGTACAATAAGTATTAATTTCTCTTTTTACTTAGAAAATTAAACATATTATATATCCCTGCAATTAACCACTTTATACATGTCAAGATCTATTTTTAATTACCTCTAATAAAAATTTATAAAAAGTTAATATTTCAAGAATATTCATTGAGACAAATCAAACATTTTATATATTAACATTTATTTATCTTTACAAATTAGTAAATAAAATGGTTAAAGTAGGTTATTTGAATAGTGCGTATGTTCAAATTGATACATGTATTTAGGAACGGATGAAGTATGAAACAAGAAAACTTTGCTCAAAAACAAGGGTGGAATGAGTATTTTTAGAGATCATATATATGTCTCATTAATTTGAGCATTTACTATTTTTCTTTTAGAGAATTTACTTAGGTGGTATTCCAATTCACCCTTGTGCTCCTATAGTCTCTCTCATCAATTGCCTTAAGACGGGGGTTTGACGGATTTCAATCCCTCATATTTAGAGACAGACAATATTTATTCATCAAAAAAATACTCATTACTTACAGAAAATCTTTTATTACCTACGGATAACCATCTTTAAGTTCATTCTCCATGGTGTTGTGTTAAGCTTTTATGGCCGAACTGTGGGTTGTGTTAAGCTTTTTATGGCTGAACTGTGTTAGTGTTTTATTTAATTGATGTGTTCGTCTGTAGTTTGGCCTAACGACCTTCATTTTAATATACAGAGAGAGAATAACATCGATTGCTCGACAAAACCACTTTGCAATTGTTTTCATCGGTCCCAACAGTTAGCTTTTAAATTGTATTGCTTCATGGACATATCAATTATAACGTCCATATACATGCATGCATCATGAGATTCATGACCATATAATGGATGGGTGGAGCACACATAAATAAATGGTAAAACAAAGAGAAGACAAGGTACGTGTGAAAGTAGAGGGCCAGTGGCAAAAGAATATGTTAATTAACTTTTATAAGATAGAAAATTAGAAAAGAGATAATAATGAGAAATGCAATGACGGTTCCTGGCATCACAAATTAGGATAGTCTTGTGTGTTGTTGAAGTACAGAGCTGTACAATCGCTGCTCTTTTAACCATAGATAAATATATGCTATAGTAATTTATTTACATTATTCTTTCTCATGAAAGAAAAGAAAAGAATGAGAAAGCACAGCCATGTAAAAATACAAAATTCTTTGATATCATATAGTTTTATTAGATACATGTTCAACAATACTTTAGGTACCAATATGTTTTTTTTTTTTTTTTGCTTTTTCTTTATAAATTGCTTTTTAAGATATATACTAGACCGAGAGAATATTCTTTCTTATGCCGTATCCACTATCCAATATAATTCAGCACAATCAAAAGAGGAACCGATCTTAAAACCCTATTATTGATCACCATGGGAACAAAATTTTGCTGGAAAATCTTCATATTTGTTATGAATAATTAGTTTAGTGGATGTCCATCTTTAGTCTTCCACCTTCCTATCACTCCCTAAAGTGAATTGATGATTAGTGGACCTTAATTATTTTGATTATTCACTTGCACATTGTGTCCTATAAATAGGACTCGTATTTTAGTGTAAAGACACACTTGTGTAGAGAATAATCACAAAGGCTTTCATCTTCTTCATCTTTGATCTTGTGCTTTTAGTTTATTTTATAACACGTTATCAGCACGAAACTCTATCAATTTGAGGTAATACCGATTTTTGTTTTTCATGATATTACTTATTGTGTTGTATGTTTGTACGTATTATGATTTGTGTGCAGTGGGTGTGTATGCTGCTTCAAGTTTTTCTTTTTTATTCATTATTTTCTTTTTAGAATTGCTATAATGTCAGAAGTAGTTAGATACAAATCCCTTAACCTAGTCATGGTCAAACTAGCCCCATTCAAGCATGCAGCCCAAAGAAAGAAAATGACTCAAAGTTAGAATACAGTGACATAATTCTATGCATGAACATCTCAGTGAAAATTGAGTTCATATATGGATGAACCAAACATAGACCAAGTTGTTATCGGTATGAAATATAACATCTATATAGACGAAATCAATCATTTGCCAAACTCGACATATTGAATAATAATACTTAATTGTTTACCTGAAGTTGTTTTCTCATGTTTATTTAGTTTCTGAACTTAAACCATAGTTAACGTTGTTAAGAGCAGTTACTACAAAATAAAAGAATATAAACAAGACTCGTTCAAAATTTATCCATTGACTGAGTTTATTTTGTTTTGATTATTCTGTGAAATTATTTTATCAGAATTCCTTAGTTAATTTTTGTTATATATCAAACTATTGTAAGTTTATGTAAGTTGAATAACACTACTTTCTTAACTTAGACCATTATGTATGTTTCTGTTATATTTGTATGTTTCTGTGTTGTTTCTGTTGATATATATAAATCTTAACTTCGACCTTTATGTATGTTTCTCACATTTTTCATATATTATATACCCAATTATCCAAATTGATTCAATTTTAGACCGAGTTAGAAATGATTAATTCAAATTTTATCAATTATTTTTATATTATCTAACTTGTTTAAACTTTTATTATAGTACTCATTATGTCGAACCTTACAAAACTTGATTTTGAGGCTCTTGATATTTCGGGAAAAAATTATCTGGCTTGGGCCCTAGATGCCGAAATTCATTTAAATGCCGAAGGTTATGGAGATACTATTAAAGAAGGAAACAAATCATCTGATCAGCATAAGGCAAAAGCCATGATATTCCTTCGTCGCCATCTTCATGAGGATCTGAAAAATGAATACCTTACCGTAAAAGATCCACAAGTTCTTTGGAACAGTTTAAAAGAAAGATATGACCATCAAAAAACTATCATTCTTCCTAAAGCTCGTTACGAATGGATGCAATTGCGTTTACAAGACTTTAAATATGTAACTGCGTATAACTCAGCTGTATTTAGAATTACTTCTCAATTGAAATTTTGTGGAGAAAAAGTGACCGATGAAGATATGTTAGAAAAAACATTCTCCACTTTTCATGCGTCTAATGTGCTCCTGCAGCTGCAATATCGCGAAAAAGGATTTACAAAATATTCTGACTTGATATCTTGCCTGCTTGTGGCAGAACAAAATAACGAGCTTTTGATGAAAAATCATGAGGCCCGTCCCACTGGTAGTGCTCCATTCCCAAAAGTGAATGTAGCAACGCACGATCACTATGGGCAAACTCGTGGTCGTGGTCGTGGACATGGTCGTGGTCGTGGGCAAGGTCATGGTCGTGGACGTGGTCGTAGTCTTAATCATAATCACAGTAGAGATTACAAAAACACATTTTCTCACCAGAAGTTGGAAAATGTTGGAAAGAAAGAAAAGGGTGGTCAGAGTAGCAAAAATAATGAGAATATTTGCTATCGTTGTGGAGGAAAAGGCCATTGGAGTCGTACCTGTCGTACACCAAGGCATCTTGTTGATCTTTACCAACAATCACTTAAAAATAAAGATAAAAAGGTTGAGACACATTTTGCATGTGAAGATGGTGATTATGATTATGGTAATATGGATGTTTCCCACTTAGACGTTGTTGATCCTGATGAAAAGATTGATCATCTCAATGGAGATGGAAGTGTCAAGAAATAAAACCTAGCAATAAATAATCATGTTTACGAATGACTTTGAATTTCCTATGATAATAAAAAATTTATGTTATGTTTTAACTTTCCTATGTTAATGATAATAAAGTCTTATTTCTAAGTGTGTTTTCAACATCCAATGCTAGTCATGATAAATATTACGTTTATATATTTTTGTTTTTATACTTATCTTTTGTTTGTTAACTTTTTTTTAGATAGAATGAGTATTAACATTAACCTCAATAATGGAGATATGTGTCTCGCTGATAGTGCAGCTACTCATACAATTTTCAAGGATAAAAAATATTTCTCTTATTTAGTAAAGCAAGAAACCAATGTTAGTACTATATCTGGAAGTTCAAAAATAATTGAAGGCTCCGAAAGAGCTAATATAAAATTACCTAGAGGAACAAATTTAAACATTGAGAATGCATTATATTCTCCCAAGTGTCATAGAAATTTATTAAGTTTCAAGGATATCCGTCTAAATGGGTATCATATTGAAACAAGAAATGAATGAGATGTTGAATATCTTTATATAACGAGACATAATTTGGATAAAATAAGTGTAGTGGAAAAGTTACCCGCCTTTTCCCCTGGTTTGTACTACACTTATATAAGTGCAATTGAAGCACATGTAAACGTAAACCAGAAGTTTACAAATCATAAAAAATTTGTTGTTTGGCATGACCGGTTGGGCCATCCCGGGTCTATAATGATGCGAAAAATAATTGAAAATTCTTGTGGTCATCAATTGAAGAGCCAGAAGATTCTTCAATCTGATAAGTTCTCATGCACCTCTTGTTCACAAGGGAAGTTGATAATTAGGCCATCACCAACAAAAAATGGAAGTGAATCTCTAAATTTTTTAGAGCGTATACATGGTGATATTTGTGGGCCAATACACCCTCCATGTGGACCATTTAGATACTTTATGGTTTTAATTGATGCATCCACTAGATGGTCACATGTTTGTTTGTTGTCAACTCGCAACCAGGCATTCGCAAGATTGCTAGCTCAATTAATTCGAATAAGAGCGCACTTCCCTGATTATCCCATCAAGAAAATACGACTTGATAATGTCGCCGAGTTCTCATCTCAAGCATTTAATGAATATTGTATGTCCATTGGAGTTGACATTGAACATCCTGTAGCCCATGTTCATACACAAAATGGACTTGTAGAATCATTTATCAAGCGTATACAGTTAATTGCAAGACCACTTCTCATGAGATGCAAACTCCCAATTTCTACTTGGGGACATACAATTTTGCATGATGCATCATTGATTCGCATCAGGCCAACAAGTTATCATAACTCTCCCCCTTTAAAATTAGTTTTTGGTCAAGAACCTAATATTTCCCATCTAAGAATCTTTGGACGTGCGATGTATGTTCCTATTTCTCCACCACAACGCACTAAGATGGGTCCTCAAATAAGGTTGGGAATATATGTTGGATATGAATCTCCATCTATTATAAAGTATCTTGAACCAACAACGGGAGATTTATTTACAACCCGATTTGCTGATTGTCATTTTGATGAATCAAATTTCCCAACATTAGGGGGAGAGAGTAAGCAGCTGGAAAAGGAGATCATTTGGAAAGAATTATCATTGTCTCATCTTGATCCTCGAACTAAACAATGTGAACTTGAAGTTCAAAAGATAATTCATTTGCAGAGCTTAGCAAATCAATTACCAAATGCATTCACTGATCCAAAAAGTGTGACAAAATCATATATACCAGTTGCTAATGCTCCCATAAAAATGGATGTCACAATTGGGCAATCTCATTGCAAATGAGTCTCAACCATGCCTGAAGCATGGTAGGCCAGTCGGTTCCAAAGATAAAAATCCTCGAATGAGAAAATGAGCTAAAAAGAAAGATGGCCCAAGTGAGGTAGAAACTCTAAAAGATTCTTTAGACATAATTGATATTTCAGTTTCGGAAGAGACTGATCAGGTACCTGAAATTCATGAAAGTAAAGAGATCTCAATAAATTATGTCAGTAATGGAATACAATGGAACCGGCAAAATGTCAATGTTGACGATGCTTTTGCATATCATATAGCGCTAAATGTGATAAATGATAGCGAGGATCATGAACCAAAGTCTATCAAAGATTGTAGGCAAAGTGAGAATTGGCCAAAATGGAAAGATGCAATTGAAGCTGAATTAAACTCGCTTTACAAGCGAAAAGTTTTTGGACCTATAGTCCGAACACCTGAAGGTGTGAAATCAGTTGTATATAGGTGGGTTTTGTGAGAAAACGAAATGAGAATGGTGAAATTGTGAGATACAAAGCTCGGCTTGTTGCCCAAGGATTTTCACAAAGACCTGGAATTGACTTTGATGAGACATATTCACCTGTAGTGGATGCATGTACTTTTCGGTACTTAATTAGCCTTGTAGCACATGAAGGGCTCAAATTGCACATGATGGATGTTGTTACAGCTTATTTATATGAATCACTTGATAGTAACATTTACATGAAACTCCCAGAAGGATTTAATTTTCCTGAGACAGATTGTCCTAGATCTCGAGAAGACTATTCCATCAAATTGAATAAGTCTTTATATGGGCTAAAACAATCAGGACGCATGTGATATAATCGCCTCAGTGAATATTTGATAAAAGAGGGGTATACAAATGACTCCATTTGTCCATGTATTTTTATAAAAAGATCAGGAAAAGAATTTGCTATAATTGCGGTGTATGTTGATGATATAAATATTATTGGAACTCCTGAAGAGCTTCCAAAAGCTATAGATTGCTTAAAGAAATAGTTTGAGTTAAAGGACTTGGGAAGGACAAAGTTTTGTTTGGGATTACAAATTGAGCATTTGAATAATGGAATATTTGTGCATCAAGAAGCTTATGTTGCAAAAGTATTAAAACGTTTCTATATGGACAAATCTCATCCATTGTCTACTCCAATGATTGTTCGATCACTGTGAAGAAAGATCCTTTCAGACCTCGAGAAGAGGGTGAAGAAATACTTGGTCCTGAAGTACTATATCTCAGTGCAATCGGAGTACTAATGTACCTTGCTAATTATACGCGTCCTGATATTTCATTTTCTGTCAATCTGTTAGCAAGATATAGTTCTTCACCCACACGGAGACATTGGAACGGAGTCAAGCATATATTTCGTTACCTTAGAGGTACAATGGACATGGATTTGTTTTATTTAAAAGTACAAAAATTTGAATTAACATGTTATGCAGATGCAGGTTATTTGTCAGATCCTCATAATGGAAGATCACAAATAGGTTACTTGTTTACCTGTGGAGGTACAGCCATTTCATGGAGATCTGTGAAGCAAACTGTAACAGCAACATCATCAAATCATGCTGAACTCTTAGCACTACATGAGGCGAGTCGAGAATGTGTTTGGTTAAGGTCTCTAATTCAACACATACAAGAGAGTTGTGGTTTATCTATCGGGAGAATAAATACGACAACTATTTATGAAGATAATACTGCATGCATTGCTCAGTTGAAAGAAGGTTACATGATCTTCAGAAGAATGGTGATATAAGCATTCAACAAATTCGTTCTTGTGATAATCTTGCAGACCTTTTCACAAAGTCACTCCGAAGCAAAGTTTTTGAACAGTTGATACAAAAAATTGGTCTTCGTCGACTCAAAGATGGTTGTATTGTTGAGGGGGAGAAATAAATGTATTATGTAAAAGGATTGTGTACTCTTTTTCCTTCACTAGAATTTTTTCCCATTGTGTTTTTTTTTTCTAGTGAGGTTTTAATGAGGCATATCCTGATGGACATCCAAGGGGGAGTGTTATGAATAATTAGGGTGTGTTTGTTTCCTGGTTTAAAAAATTATTCTCAGGAATGTGGAGGTTGCAATTATAGATTCCTATGTTTGTTACACAGTTAAAAAAATAACTCCCAGGAATAAAAAATTCCTAGGAAAATAATAACTTCCACTTACCCATGATTTTATTCCCAAAGAAAGTGGGTGGGAATAAAAGGTTCTCATATAAATAGTAATAAAATTAAAATAACTACCATATATCCACTATCACAAATAATTCCTATGAATCTCACAATTATTTACCAAACACAATTTTTTTAAGATACCTAGGAATAAGATGCCTATTATTATTTCCCAGGAAAGGTTATTCCCAAGAATAAAATTTTCAACCATCAAACAAACGCCCCCTTAGTTTAGTGGATGTCCATCCTTAGTCTTCCACCTTCCTATAACTCCCTAAAGTAAATGGATGGTTAGTGGACCTTAATTACTTTGATCATTCACTTGCACATTGTGTCCTATAAATATGACTCATATTTTAGTGTAAAGACACACTTGTGTAGAGAATAATCACAAAGGCTTTCATCTTCTTCATCTTTGATCTTGTGTTTTTAGTTTATTTTATAACAATATTAGCTTTTGTCATTTATTTGATTATTTGATTAACATACATCTTGCCCATTCTTTACACCAGCATAATCATCATTATTGTCAGTTTGAAAATAATTTAATAATAAATAATCTTAATAAACAAATAAATATAAGCGGAAATTACACTGACCTTCCTTGTTCAAATGTCACTAGCACCCCCCTTATTTCTCAAAAAGTGTTGACCTCCCTCATACTCTAATACAGTTTAACTTCCGTCAAAGTTGGCCTAATAATTTTTAAAAGTAAGTGGGGCTTAAAACAAGGTTGAATATATGAGGCCTTTTTTATTAGAATATGAGGTGTTTTGCCTTATAAAATCTAATGAAAAATAATTTTTTGTTGGGGGGTCTAAAGCGAGGGTTTTGGCGGCCTTACCCTTAAGTCGGTCTTGGCTTCTGTATAAAATATGAGTTAATCTTTTACTCATGAATACATATAAACAATCTTAGGATAGATCAATGATATATTAACATATCAAATATATTAGGAGTATATGAACCCTGATTAATAATCTCTCACGGCGGTAATCTTGAAATACAATGAGAGAGACGGGCAACGAACACTTTCGGTTCTTTGTTCTTTCTTATTAGACTCTTTTTTACTTAGACACTCTTCAAATAGTCTCTTTTTTTGCCTATCTCTTTTTCATCTTTCTTAGAGAGGTCTGATTAGTTAGAGATGTAAGACGAGTCTTCATTAAAGGCTTCCATGTAAACTTACGAACCTCCAATGTCAATATTGTTGAACGCTGCATGGGAACTATTACTTGGACTTAGTTTGCCCAAAAACTCTCTCTCTTCCTTGTTAACTTCTTGAACTAGACACTCAAATTAAGATGAGATTTGTCGATAATTGTTGAATGTGTACCTATGCTCTGTCACTAGTTCTTTTAAGACTTTGTTTGAGAGTTTGAAATTGAGGATTTTAGGATGGAAAATAGAGAAATGAAGAAATCTTTTACATTTTTGAAATATTATTTTTTTTAGAGAATCATAAATTAATATTTATGATTAATATATTTTAAATTTTAAAAATATTATAACAATATAGATTAAATTTGACAAGTGCGTGTTAAATTGTCACACTATATATTTCCATTCCCGAATTCGTGGTGGCCGGTGTTGAGAGCTCTCTAATTAAGGTGATTCTATCCCACTTGATTTCCATGCGCCATCTATCTTCATCACTTAATATAAGTGAATTTTCAATAACAAGCTCCTTCTGTTGAAATATTTCAACATTCAAAGCTTTTCAAATAGCTCAAACATATATAGGTCATCCAAACACATGTAACATTTTTTACACACCTTACAATTCAGACTTAGTCCACAAAGTGATTGAGTATGTTCCATAACTCTAGCTGGTATACACAAGTAATGTTCAACCAATCTAATGCTATAAATTTTAAATATTACCAAAAAAATAAAAACTCACATGCAACTAATTGTTGAGATGTTTCTTGTACGTAATTTACATCCACCAACACAAATGAATCCAAAACTTTCAGAAAGCAAATGCATAACATTCACATTTGATTGTCACGGACATGGATCACTCCCATTTGAATTTCTCTATATTCCTACACCACATCTCAAACGTCTAACACTCTCCAATAATTTATGTTTTTCTTCTTATCATATCTATATATATTCTTTCACCACAGGGGTTTAACGCAAGTGATTGATACACATGATGTTTGAGAGTTGTAAACTTCAAAATACCAAATTTGATTCCTATTAATTAAAAAATCTCCATATTCTTTATATCTTCTATTTCAACCACACTCATGTTTGTAAGGGCTGCATGGCGGTAGTACTGAATCCAAACACTAGGTATAGTTTTCATCTTCACGCATAATTCTCTCTAGCACACAAAAATAAAAATTATCTTAATCAAAATCATATTGTTTTTATTATTTAAGTTCTCATATATCAATAAATTAAATCTCTTAATCACTATCGAGCACCGTATTCTGTTTGGTTTAGTCAAATTATGATCATGGATGTATATTGACCTCAAAAATGAATGCAAGTACTCGGCCATGTGGCCAACGTGTCAACTTGCCACACACATTCCATGTGTTGTGTATTTCCATGTTATCCAAAATCAAATAGATACTCAATCTTTTTCTAGAAACAACAAAATTTATACTCTTAAAAGAATGATTGTTGGGTAGTTTAGTTGGATAACATTGGTGGCAAAGCATGCCGACCTGCTCTATTTAAACTCACCTTGTTTTTAATCCGACAAACATGAGATGTGAGATGTGTCAAATGGGTTTGCCCGGCAGACCCGACGACATAAATGGGTCAGTCTGGTCCAGTTCATTCGAAGTTGGACCACTCATTCTAGAGCCCAGTCTGATCCGTGTGAGCCATGGGCCGGCCCGGCCCGACCTATTTTAGTTTTTATTTTATTTTATTTATTCACTCTTTTTTTTATGTATTTTGATATATTAGTTACTCACAACTATCTTTTTGCTAAAATAGGATTGGATTGACATATAAATGTAAATAATTTTTACATTAAAATTAAATATTAATTAAACTCTAGATTTTTTTTGACAAATTAAACTATAGATATATTAATTCAATTTAATCAAATTAATAATTTATAAAGTTTTGAATTTTAAAACTTTGAGCTAAATTTATCCATTTTCATTAAGTTTATTTATTTATTTATTATTAATAAAGTTTGAATTAGTTGATATTTAATTCAAAAAAATATAGTGTTTTTTCACAAAAATAAAATTGAAGCATTGATCTGTCAAACAATTTTTTTCTTTATTTATTTATATGAATCATCAAATTTCATTATTCCGTTGTTGCTATTGCCAAAATTTGAAAAAGATAGAGTTATTAATATGATTTGTTGTTATTAAAAAAATGCTCCAACAACATAATTTATAGTAGTTGAATAATGATTTGTTGTTATAGTTCCCATGATTTCTCATTAAAAACATTAAAAAAATTATCATTTTTTCATTATTCCGTCTCGTCTCCGCTTTTTCACGGAGTTAAGCGGGGTGGATTTAAGAGATTGGGTTTAAAACTTCAACTCAACCCGCTTAAAATAGCAGGTTAAACATGTCGGACCAACGAGCTCGACCTTATTTGCAAGCCCTAATATTAAATGATTGATGATGAAAAGATATTCGGTCATATATTATAAACATGCATACAAATTAACTCGAAAATTATAACACTCGTGGCAATTAATATGTAGTATAAGTTAATTAATTTTTTGGTATAAAAGAGGTCAAAGGCCCAAAAGAGGAGGAAAAAAACTAAGAAGCTAAATGCATATTGTTAGGCATGCACGCTTCAGAAATATCATCAAACATGAGACTATAAGGCTTTGGTTGAGAGTTTGGAGGGGAGGGGAGGGGAAGCTTTGAGGGGTGGAAAATATAAGGGAAAATGAAGAAATCTTTCAAAAAATTTAAAAGAGTAGTTTTTTAGATAATGATAAATTAATGCATATGATTAATATATTTTTAACTTTAAAAATATTATAACAATATAGATTAAATTTGAATAATTCATACAAATCTTCCAAAACCACCCAAAACCCTCCTATAATACAATTTTTTAGTTCCCCCAAATGAGGAGAGTTTTGTATTATGAAGAAAAGTTAACTCCTCAAAGTCCTCCCCTTCCATTTTCCTCTATTTCTTCCACTTGCTCATTCCCTTTTTCACAAGTTTTCCCCTCCCTTTCCCTCCAAACTCGCAAACAAAGCCTAAAGCTCATTAGGATGAGACTCCAAAACAACCAGATTCCAAGAATCCGAAGATATGCTAAAATTTGCTATCCAATTAGCACATATGTAGTCTTCATGTCAAGTGTAAATAATCTGAGTACGCCAATCTTGTCGAATGATCTCTTGAATACGCCGAACCAAAGAAAAAATAGTTTCATTGATCTTACAATTGTTAGTAACCATATCCATAAGCATCTAGTCACTCTCAACAGTCAAATAAGATAAACCCTCTCAAAACCATATCAAACCCACCATGCAATTTAATGATTATTACATATCCATAACTATATATAATCTAAGTAATTTAATAATTAGAATTTCTCCCTAAGTTGACATTCTTTACCCACCATGAAACCCACGTAATCAATGGCACTTTCATCCACAAAAAGAACTATACCTCACATTCCTCCCCCATTTCCCCCCTCTAATTCTCGTGGTCCCACTTTTGGCACTGATCGGCTTATCTGTATGGGTAGATTCTTTGTCACACAAGTAGAAGTAGCCATGTGTATATAATGAAGTAAAGCACCACACAAGTCCCTATCAAATCAAGGATATTAACCCCATCAACTCATGGAATTAGAACTTTCACCTTTTCATCACTCTCGTCTCTTCCCTATAGGATGATACCAAATAATGCATCCATTGCATAACCTTCTCCTGACTAGATCTCTATATGTCATCACTCCTCCATCTATATAAATACACAAACCCTTCAACTTAATTTATGTGACATCACAAATATTAAACCTATACCTTTCATTTCTATTACTTCCGTTCACTCATTTTTCTTCATCTTTTCTCTTGTATATATTCTCACCTCACATTTGCACTAACTCAGTCTTATTGGATTTGGGTGATTTTCTGATATCTAAACTATAAACCCTAGATCACTTAAACAACTTCTATCGACAACGCAAAAAACAAGTCATATAATCAACATATTCATATCCGTACATTACAAAAAGTGCGCCAAAAATACATATATAAACATTAAGATGGATCGCATATCGAAATTGGCATCACAAAAGGCGGTAGTGATCTTTAGCAAGAGTTCATGTGGGATGAGCCATGCAATTAAGAGGCTATTTTATGAGCAAGGCGTTGGTCCAGCAATCTATGAGCTAGATGAAGATAAGAGGGGGAAGGAAATGGAATGGGCTCTCATAAGGTTAGGCTGCAACCCTAGTGTTCCAGCAGTGTTCATTGGTGGCAAGTTTGTGGGTTCAGCCAACATAATCATGACCCTTCATCTCAATGGCTCACTCAAGAAAATGCTTAGAGAAGCTGGTGCTCTTTGGCTTTAGAAAAACTTCAAATATGGAAGCTCGCATTCTAGTGCAAATGCAAACAGCCAAAAATGGCCGTTTTTATATAATATCCTAACCAAGCCCTTTTTTTTTAGACCTAGCGGCTTTAAGAATATGCATTGTATTAGAATAATCTTTGTTACCTCCAATATAATTTTGAGTTGTACTTCTTAAACTTTGAGTGCATTGTTTCTCTTTTTTTTTCTCTCACGAATTGAGTATTTGCAACTATATAAATTCATCTCTCCGGTTGGGTATGATCATAAAACAATAAAATTTTATCGAAATGTCAAAATCAATGGTTTAAGCAAACTCATTTTTCTATGTAAGTAAAACTCGAGTGTGTGTCTTTTATATATATATATATATAAAGATGAACTTCTACTGTACATTTGCAAATAGGAATAGAGATGTACATGTACTATTACTTTTTAAATATATAAATTAACAATATTTTTATGAACAATAATGCTAAATGGTGGGACATTTATATGCACGAATTCTGCACGAGTAGTTAAAACATGTGGTTTATGATTTTTTTTTGGGTGCAGTTTTATGAAATTTATTTAGCCTGTGTATTTCTTATATTATAATCAAAATAATTAACAAAAACATAATATCCCACATTCAAGATCTCCACTCGACATCTTATCTTTTTTAAGACTGCACTTTGGGTTGTTAGACACCACCATCACCTCACCGCTTCAGCAAGTGCTATAGTCACTTTTTTTCTTGAGATTATCTTTAAGAGCTTAATATTAAGCACTTTTGGATCAAATAAATTTAAAAAAGACAAGAAGAGAGAATGGAATACAGGCGTGTTTTGTGTGTAAAGCCATTTGTGCGTAACACGCGAATTGTTTTTCGCACACTTAAGCATTTTCCTTTTAAGAAATAAAGAGCTATTTGTTGAGTTTTATATTTTAAAAAATGTCATTTCATAAGAAAAATACTATTTCCTTGTTATAAAAATCATACTAAATTTTTGTGCTTTATTGTAAAAAATAATCAATATTCTCTATTATGAGTAATAAAAATTTAGAAAATTAAATTTTACTTTGCCGACACTTTTGATAAATAAGATTTAATTGTTATAATTAATTGTAAATGATAGAAACAAAATTCTTCAAAAAACGACTCATTTGACTATTAATTTATAGATTTGATTTACCGATACACTCAAATTTTTGAGTGTACCATTGAATTTGTCATAACTTTGACCAACCTAAAAACTTTAAAGTCTAAGTTTACAAATGTGCACTTTTTTATTTTGACAAATTAAAACACCCACTTGTTACTATTCAAACAAATTTTAAATTGAAAGTTATTTTTGTAAATTTAGGAAAACAGTTTTTGGAATGTTTTATTGAAAAATAAAAATTGAATGCAATTTATTAAATTACCCTTTATGTTAAAATTGGTTTGAATGGGAGAAAGTGAATTTTTTTGTCCAAATAAAAAAAGTGTACACTTGTTAGCTTAGACCTTATATTTTTAGGTTGATTTTGTGTGTATAATTGTGTCGTAATCAAAACCGAACCGGACATCGAACCGGTGTAGGCATGAGTTCAGGGTTTCAAGATTCGACCAGGGTCGAACCGGGGTTCAACCGATAGTAATTAAATATACTTTTCAAATATATATGAAAAATAACATAAATCACAAGTTGTGTCAAAAGAAAAAAAAAACATATTATCATAACATTTTTAATAGAAATATAACTTCATAATTTCAACCCTAAAAATTAAATTTTAATAAATTATGTTGTTTTTTTTAAATATAATATAGTTTTGCAATACATCATTAGTTAAGTTATTTTATTATATTATTATATATACCTTATTTCATTATTGTTCATTTTATTACATTATCGTTTAGTTTTTATAATGGGTACAGTACAAAATATGCTATTTCCTATGAAAAAAGAATATGTTATTATTTAATTAGCTTATTATATTTCTCTAAACAAAAATACTATCATTTGTTTATTAAAAAAAATACTGCTATCATTAGTATTATTTAGATGCTAAACTAGATCTTCAAAAAAAAAAATGCTAAACTAGATTTATAATACCAATTTATTATATTGAGGCCCAACATAAAAACGGCCCAATTCTTAAAACCCTAATTAACAAATAGAATATCTCAGCATACTTTACATTACTAACTAAATGCAGCCGCCTCCCTTCTTCTTCTCTCTCGTTTCTGCCACTTCGTTACTTCTTCTTCTATTCTCTTCCTCCTCTTGTTTTTTTTTCTCTTCTAGTGCTCTGATATATCGGAAATTAACGGTTCAGTGCATGGTAAAGGAAAAGCGTGGTGGGAGATCCGTATTAGGGGTTTCAGAGAAGATTTGCAGTCCGACCCTTCAACCGGTACAACCTCCGGTTCTTATCGATTTTCCGGTTCTAACACCGGTTTTTACACACTCCGGTTTTTAGGGCGAATCAGACCTCCGGTTCCCGGTCCAATCGGTTGAACCGGACGGCCCGGTCCGATTTTGATTACATTGGTGTGTACACACAAGGATAAAACTAATAATTCAAAATTTGAATTCAATTTATTAGAATATCTTTAATATATAAAGATATATTCTAAAAATATTCTAATACAATTGTAAAGAATAAAACTAATATGAACAAAATCAAGCTAACGAAGAAAGGAAGCCGAGTGTGAAAATTGAGTTGAAAAAAAAAGTTGAAGAATCTTTTAAAAGTTAAAACACTATTGAAATATCTCCGGCTCCGCCATGCATGATCAATTATAAAAACAATTCAAGGACTGTTATGAAAATAAAGTAAAAGCACAAGATCAAAGATGAAGAAGATGAAAGTCTTTTGTATTATTCTCTTCACTAGTGTGTCTTTACACTAAAATATGAGTCATATTTATAGGACACAAAATGTGTAAGTGAATGATCAAAGTAGTTAAGGACCACTAACCATCCATTCGCTTATGAGAGTTATAGGAAGCTGGAAGACTAAGGATGGACATCCACTAACTTAATTATTCATAACACTCCCCCTTGAATGTCCATCAGGATATGCCTCAATAAAACCTTACTAAAAAAACTCAATAGGAAAAAATTCTAGTGAAGGAAAAAGAGTACACAATCCTTTTACATAATACATTTATTTCTCCCCCTCAACAATACAACCATCTTTGAGTCGACGAAGACCAATTTTTTGTATCAACTGTTCAAAAACTCTGCTTCGGAGTGACATTGTGAAAAGGTCTACAAGATTATCACAAGAATGAATTTGTTGAATGCTTATATCACCATTCTTCTGAAGATCATGCGTGAAAAAGAATTTAGGAGAAATATGTTTTGTTCGATCTCCTTTAATGTAACCTTATTTCAATTGAGCAATGTATGCAGTATTATCTTCATAAATAGTTATCGCATTTACTCTCCCGATAGATAAACCACAACTTTCTTGTATGTGTTGAATTAGAGACCTTAACCAAACACATTCTCGACTCTCCTCATGTAGTGCTAAGAGTTCAGCATGATTTGATGATGTTGCTGTTATGGTTTGTTTCACGGATCTCCATGAAATGGTTGTACCTCCACAGGTAAACAAGTAACCTGTTTGTGATCTTCCATTATGAGGATCTGACAAATAACCTGCATCTGCATAACCTGTTAATTCAAATTTTTGTACTTTTGAATAAAACAAACCCATGTCCATTGTACCTCTAAGGTAATGAAATATATGCTTGACTTCATTCCAATGTCTCCGTGTAGGTGAAGAACTATATCTTGCTAACAGATTGACAGAAAATGAAATATCAAGACACGTATAATTAGCAAGGTACATTAGTGCAACGATTGCACTGAGATATGGTACTTTAGGACCAAGTATTTCTTCACCCTCTTCTCGAGGTCTGAAAGGATCTTTCTCCACATCCAGTGATCGAACAAATATTGGAGTAGACAATAGAAGAGATTTGTCCATATAGAAACATTTTAATACTTTTGCAACATGAGCTTCTTGATGCACAAATATTCCATTATTCAAAGTAATCTTTGGAAAATATATTTCTGAAAAATAATTGCTTCTATTTGCTTCTAAAAGAATTTTTGAACAACATCTTTTGAAGATTATTTGGTTCAGAATTATGTTGCTGCTGAAGACTATAAATAGAGAACTTTGCTATTGAAGAAATTCATTCAAAACAGAAGTGATTATAGAGAGAGTCTTAGGTTTTGAGTCTGTAAGCTTTGTGCTGTGTTTTTGTACACCGCTCAATTGTTAGAGTTGGTTTAGTTTTATTGAGTTGTAATCACTTAAAGCTTTTAAGCAAAAGTGACTGATTGTGTTTTGAAGTGTGTCTTCATCTTTGATTGTCTTAGAGTTTAAGATCACTGGGGCAGTGATTACTTGAGTAGGAAGTAAGAGGGGTCTTATATCTAGGAGTTCCTAGGTAGAAATACCACGGGTAGTGATTAAGTGAGAAGGCTGTGAAACAGGGGCTGTTGTCATAGGACTTCGAATTGATACTATTATAGTGGATTTCCTTCCTGGATTGGTAGCCTCCAGACGTAGGTGTGTTTGTCACCGAACTGGGTTAATGATAAGTGGCAAAATATGATTAAATCCATGTCTTTTACAAAGCTTTTTAGTTACTTGTTGTGCAAGTTACCTTAGGAAAAGCATGGAATTTATGAATAAATGCCAATTATTCTTTATATATCTTATTCTTCCCCATTTGTGTAGGAAAAAGCAAGCCAGGACCTGAAAATATCAAGGATTATTGAAGAATGCAAGAAGACTTTCGCTCAGCGAAGTCTTGGCGACAGCTTGGCGAAGTCAGGCAGAGATTTTAAGGAGTTTCTGAAGAGCACTTTCGCTCAGCGAAGCCTTGGCGAGATCTTGGCGAAGGTAGGCAGAGAGTTCATCTGGAACAGTGAAAGACACTTTCGCTCAGCGATTGCTTGGCGAAAGGTTGGCGAAGTGAGGCAGGGAATTTCTGAAACAGGGGAAGCTGTTTTCGCCCAGCGAAATATGGATCGCTCAGCGAAATCATCAAGGCGGTTTAATGCTGAAGATGACGTGGCAGAATTCCATTGGGCAGTTTTGAAAGTTCGCTGAGCGACGTTGCGCATCGCTAAGCGAAAATGTATTTATCAGTCTTAGTATTTAAAACTTTTTACAGCTTTTAGGTTAAGAACTTACTATTGTATTGCTTTCATTTTGAGCGAAATTCTAGAGATTATTACCAGAGAATAGGGCTAAAAGAAGGGCACTTCAAGGGACAAACAAGGAATCAAAGTTTGGATCATTCAAGGGTTTTTGAGAAATCAAAACCATCATTGATCTTCATCTTTACTCCTACTTTTGTACAGTTGACATGAGAATGATCAACTAAACATCCTTTGTTGGGATTAGAGGTAATAAATCTAGCTAGATATAATCTATTTGATCATGTAAATATTTGATTCTAGTATTTTATAATATATTGAAAGTTGTTCTTGATATTCAATCTTATTTATGGTTTAATGCTATTGACAAATACATTTAAATCTAAGTTTAGAATTCCTTTCTATTAAAACAAGTGTTTTAGACATAGAACTATGTTTTGATAATCACTTAATACATCAATGCTTAATGCTTTTGGATCGTTTAATAGATTGGGAAATCGTCCATTAAATGATACAATCGATCTCACAACTTTATTTGGACACGAATAAGATTGTCGAGTGATGTGTGATAATATCGTTAAAACGAGGTTAAAACTAGAATCCTTTTTATCATGATCATTAGACCATTATCGATGCTTGATTTATGACTTTGATACCAACGCTTTTATGCCCTATTACTCGTAGCATTTATTTATATTTTTAAAGTCGAGTAATGTTAGTAAAATGAAAAAGATTAAACCCTAACTTAAGACGATAATCGACGTTGAACGGTTTATGGTATCACAATAATCCCTGTGGAACGATATAAAACTTATACTTACTTTTGTGCTTTAACAAAATGGCGCCGTTGCCGGGGATTAACGCTTTGATATTATAATCATTGCAGCGTTAATTATTATCTTAAGCAATTTTGCACAAAAATTCTTTTATGTATATAACTATTATTCCTTATCCATCTTGTTTGCTAATTCTTTTTGGTCAGATTGTTGAAACCGTATATGCGAGGTCAAATATCGGACGACCAACTGCTTTTTGATTCTGAAATAGAGAGGACAGCTCGAAGAAATAACAGCAAGAATCGGAAAAAGAGGCAGCAAGCAAAGAAAAAGCAACAAGAGGAAACTTCTGTTTCAAGTCCTTCATCTATTCCAATTCCAAGCCAAGAGATACCAATGGCTGCTACAGGAGAGATACCTGGAGGTTCAGGCGGAGGTGGGATGCCATGTCACAATAGCCCACGCCGCTTGGCCCAATTGGGAAAGACGCCACGGACCACAAAGCAAACTGAGATGAAGACCGGGATCCTTCAAATACTTTATGCTAATCCTTTCTCGGGGTTAGACCATGAGGATCCGTTCCAACATCTCACAAAATTTTATGAGATCGCCGGTACACTAGGAGAAACGGAGAACAATGAGGAGGCTATATTCATGAGGATGTTTCCTCATTCTTTGATTGGGAAGGCCAAGGAGTGGTATTTGGATCAGCCACCAACGGTGATGACAAATTGGAACACTCTTGAGGAGAAATTCCTTGAGAGATTCTTTCCTCAGAATCGTTTCATGGAGGCTAAGACAACTATTGTTGTATTCTCACAAGGTTCAAGTGAGACTTTATGTGAAGCATGGGAGCGTTTCAAGTCGATGCTTAGAAGATGCCCTAACCATGGATTCGATGATTTAACACAAATTCATCTTTTCCGGAATGGGATGCAACAACAGTCAAAGCTATTGCTTAATGCTGCTGCTGGTGGATCTTTAATGGCCAAGAGTGCCGAAGATGGTGTTGCTATCATTGAAAGAATGGCATTAAATGATCACCAGGCTCACCATAACAGAAGCCAAGGCCAAAGGAAAGCGGGAATCTTGGACTTGGGGACAAATGATGCAATCCTTGCTCAAAACAAGTTGCTAACGCAACAAGTGGAGGAATTGACTAGAAAGATGGCCAACCTTCCACAACAAATGAAGGATATTCAAAATGAACAAAGGAGACACCATCAAGTCGCATCATGCGAACTTTGTTCGGGCGATCACCCCACCGGATTTTGTCCGCCACCCACCGAAGAGGTAAGTTATGTTGGCAATCAACAAAGGCCACAACAATTTCAAAACCAATACCAAGGTCATACTAACAACTTCCCAAGAGGGAACAATCCAAACTATGGCCAAGGTTGGAGGCAAGAAGCTGGACCACAAAACCGACAACCTTACCAAAACTACAATCAATACCAACCTCCACAACAAAACCGACAACAAAACACCAACGAAACTCTTAACCAATTCATGCAAATGTCAATGGCGAACCAAAAGAATACTGATGCCTCCATCAAAAACCTGGAAACACAAGTAGGCCAGTTGGCACAACAGCTTGCTCAAGCAACCCAGCAAGGCGGAACCTTTACCGCCAACACACAAACCAACCCCAAAGACCATGCATCAACATCAAAATGACAATTAAGTCATTTTGATGAAGAAGTCCTTGCATCAAGAGACAATGATAATTGCGAGGCGATTGCTACTCGGAGTGGGAAGGTAATTGGAAGAGGTATAGGGGAAAACCTTGAGGTTGAGAGAAGAGTTGTTGAGAATGAGGAGGAAGATCATGATGAAGGAAATGAGGAGGAAACAGGAGGAGTAAATAGAGAGGACGAAGTCGAAAAAAATAAGGAAGTAGTTGAAAATGAAAACATAGTGTGGAAGAAAGATGTGGTGAAGGAGAAGGGCAAGAATCAAGAAGTAGTGAAGAATGCGCCAACACCACATCTACCGTATCCAACTACTCCAGCCAGAAAGGAGAAAGAAAGGCAGTTTGCTAGGTTCCTTGATATATTCAAACGTTTACAAATCAACATTCCATTCTCGGAAGCCTTAGAGCAAATGCCAACTTATGCCAAGTTTATGAAAGAGATTCTCTCCAAGAAGAGGAGGTATAATGAAGAAGAAACAATTCAGCTAGATGCTAATTGTAGTGCAATCATCCAGAGAACATTGCCAAGGAAGGAAAGAGATCCAGGTAAAGTTACACTACCGGTGTCTATTGGCAATGTTAATGTCGGCAAGGCACTCATTGATTTAGGTTCAAGTATCAACCTAATCCCACTATCCGTTGTCAAAAGGATTGGTGATTTGGTTGTGAAACGAACTAATTTGACCTTGCAATTGGCCGACAAATCCGTCACCCGTCCGTTGGGGATAGCTGAAGACGTGTTGGTGAAAGTCGACAAGTTCTTATTTCCCATCGACTTTGTAGTGATGGACATACCTGAAGATGATGATGTGCCGCTAATTCTTGGGAGAACGTTCATGCAAACGGCAAGGATGATGATTGATCTTGACGGAGGCTTAATGAAAGCCCGTGTGGACGATGAAGAAGTCAATTTCAACATCAATGAAGCGATGAAGTATCCTAGTGATAAAGGTGCCTGTTTCAAGATGTATGCAACGGAAGAATTGATTGTTGATACGAGAGACCAGTTGCATCACTTGACACATCTTGAAAGAGTCTTGACAAATGCACTTAGTATCATAGGAGAAGAAGATGAGAAGGAGATAGAAGAGTGTTTGAAGGAGCTGGATTCGTTGAAGGAAATTCCTCCTCACAAAGCTAAAATTGAGGAATTGACGAATGAAACTAAAGTGGAAGAAGTGAAGCCGGAGATGAAGATTCTACCCTCACATTTGAAGTATGTATTTCTTGATCAAGAGGGTACCAAACCGGTCATTATTAGTAGCTCTTTGTCAAACAATGAAGAAACAAAATTGGTAGAAGTTTTGAAGTCCAACAAGGAAGCAATAGGCTGGACATTATCCGACTTGAAAGGGATAAGTCCATCCTATTGCATGCATAAGATCATGATGGAGGAAGATTATAAGCCGGTAGCACAACCTCAAAGACGGCTAAACCCAAACATGAAGGAAGTAGTCCGGAAGGAAGTGGTTAAACTACTTGAAGCCGGCATGATATATCTGATCTCGGATAGCACTTGGGTTAGTCCGGTTCAAGTTGTCCCTAAGAAGGGAGGTATGACGGTAATCACAAATGAGAAGAATGAGCTCATACCGACAAGAACCGTCACCGGTTGGAGGATGTGTATAGATTACCGAAGGCTCAACAAAGCAACAAGGAAGGATCATTTTCCTCTACCATTCATGGATCAAATGCTAGAGAGACTGTCAGGACAAGCTTTTTATTGTTTCCTTGACGGATATTCGGGTTACAATCAGATTTCGGTGAATCCAGACGATCACGAGAAGACCGCCTTTACTTGTCCATTTGGAGTATTTGCATATTGACGCATGCCGTTCGGATTATGTAACGCTCCAGCAACATTTCAACGATGCATGCAAGCCATCTTTGCAGACTTGATAGAAAAGAGCATTGAAGTGTTTATGGACGACTTCTCAGTTTTCGGGTCATCATTCGATTTGTGCTTGAAGAATCTGGACACGGTACTGAAACGGTGCAAGGAAACCAACTTGGTGCTCAATTGGGAGAAGTGTCATTTCATGGTAACCGAGGGTATAGTCCTTGGTCACAAGATTTCCTCCAAGGGTATTGAAGTTGATAAAGCTAAGATTGATGTAATAGGCAAGCTTCCACCACCAGTCAATGTCAAAGGCATCCGAAGTTTCCTAGGCCATGCCGGGTTCTATCGGAGGTTCATCAAAGACTTCTCAAAGATTGCAAAGCCATTGAGCAATTTGCTCAACAAAAATAAGTCTTTTGATTTTGATATTGATTGTTTTAACGCTTTTGAAAGTTTAAAGGATAGTTTGACATCCGCACCCATAATCACCGCACCAAATTGGAATTTTGATTTTGAACTTATGTGCGATGCAAGTGATTATGCGGTAGGAGCGGTGTTAGGTCAACGCAAAAACAAAATTTTGCATGCTATACACTATGCAAGTAAAGTTTTAAATGATGCACAAATCAATTATGCTACCACTGAAAAAGAATTACTTGCTATTGTGTTCGCATTAGAAAAATTTCGTTCGTATCTTATAGGTTCAAAGATTGTTATCTGGATTGACCATGCAGCCATCAAGTACTTAATTACCAAACCCGACTCCAAGCCGAGACTCATCCGTTGTATGTTGCTACTCCAAGAGTTTGATTTGGAGATTAAGGACAAAAAGGGGACTGAGAACCTTGTGGCTGATCATCTGTCAAGATTGGTGAACGATGAGGTAACGAAGAACGAGAGGGATATTCTTGAAGAGTTTCCGGATGAAAAGTTGCTTATGGTGCAAGAAAGACCATGGTTTGCTGACATGGCCAATTACAAAGCAACGGGGTTCATTCCGGAAGATTATACATGGCAAATGAAGAAGAAGTTGATGAGAGACTCAACTCAATTCATATGGGATGACCCATACCTCTTCAAGATTGGAGCAGACCACCTGTTAAGGAGATGTGTTGCAAGAGAAGAAGCCAAAGACATCATGTGGCATTGTCACAATTCGCCATATGGTGGGCATTACAGCGGTGAAAGAACTGGTGCGAAGGTTCTTCAAGCAGGCTTCTATTGGCCCACTTTGTTCAAAGACGCATACGAGCATGTGAAGGAATGCGAGAGTTGCCAGAAAACTGGAGGTATTTCAAAAAGGAATGAGATGCCTCTGCAAAGCATCCTTGAAGTCGAAGTTTTTGACTGTTGGGGGATTGACTTTGTGGGGCCGTTTCCATCCTCCATGTCTAATGAGTACATTTTGGTGGCCGTAGATTATGTGTCAAAGTGGGTAGAAGCAATTGCATCCCCAAAAGCCGATAGTAAGACGGTGGTCAAGTTTCTGAAAAGGGACATCTTTTCCCGTTTTGGAACTCCGCGAGTGCTTATAAGTGATGGAGGTTCTCACTTCTGCAATCAACAATTGGCAAAAGCACTTGAGCATTATGGAGTAAAACACAAGGTAGCTTCACCATACCATCCGCAGACCAACGGTCAAGCCGAGGTATCCAACCGTGAAATCAAAAGGATACTTGAGAAGACCGTGTCATCATCAAGGAAGGATTGGTCAATGAAATTGGACGAAGCATTGTGGGCCTATAGGACCGCATACAAAGCTCCTACGGGTTTCACACCATTTCAGTTGGTGTATGGGAAAGCATGCCACTTGCCGGTCGAGTTGGAGCACAAAGCGTTTTGGGCGCTAAAGTTTTTGAACTTTGATCAAGAGCAAGCGGGGGAGAAGAGAAAGCTTCAAATGAATGAACTTGAAGAAATGCGTGACCAAGCCTATCAATCAAGCAAGCTCTATAAGGAAAAGGTCAAACGGTATCATGACAAGAAGATCATGAAGAGGGAATTCAGACCCGGTCAAATGGTGTTGCTGTTCAATGCAAGGCTAAGGCTATTTCCGGGTAAATTGAAGTCTAAATGGTCTGGTCCGTTCATGATCAAAGAGGTCAAACCTTATGGAGCTGTGGAGCTAGAAGATCCTATCACTAAATCAACGTGGACAGTGAATGGACAAAGGCTGAAGCCGTATTTTGGAGGTGAAGTTGTTAGGCACACGACGACAATTTCACTCATCGATTCATAAGCAAACATGTAACAGGCGTCGATCTAATGACGTTAAACAAGAGCTTGTTGGGAGGCACCCCAATTTTGTAAGTATTTTACTGCTTTGCATTTTAGTTTAGGTCATTTTTACATTCAAATCAAAAACCAGTCCAGAAACACAGAATACCAAATTTTACCTGTCATGGATCGCTGAGCGAAGCAGCCATTCGCTAAGCGACATTTATAGGTCAGTTTGACCATTTTTGACCAGAGTATTTTCGCTTAGCGATGAAACTTTCGCTCAGCGAAAATACGTAGTCAGACAGTTCCTGTTTCCAAAGTCACTTAACCCTCTCACCACCATTAATGTTCCCCAACCGTTCCTCAACCACCCAGTAAACCAAAACCGGTTTTAAAACATTTTTTTCCCATTTTTCTCACAAAAACATCACTAACCTTTTCAAATTCCCCTAACAAAAATCAACCCAAGCTTAGCAAAGCCAGATTTAAGCACCTGTACTTCATTCTTTCCCGTCTTTGTGCATTTTAATCATCAGGTTTGCTTGCTATTCTTGTTTATTATAAATTTTTGAATTTGGGTTAATTTTTGAATTTGATAGTTTAGGTTTTCTGTTGTTGTGTTAGAATGGTTAGATGCTGGTTAGGTTAGAACTTAGTTTAGGTTAGAAATGAAACATAATAACAATACCAATGCCATGCAAAAATCACGAATTTGATTCACTTTTTGAATAAACCCATTTTGTATAAACTTGAAATAAACAAGGGTTTATGATGTTTTGCTTGCCATTATTGTTATTGTACTTCATTTCTGAAATAACTAGGTGTGTTGTTTAGGATTAGAGGTAGTTCAGAGAGATTTTCATAAAAAATTTTCAAATTCTGCGCATTTTCGCTTAGCGAAAATACGATCGCCTAGGCGAAAGTTCATCTGGAAAACCCAGAAATGATGAACATTTTTCGCTTAGCGAAGGTTATGTTCGCTGAGCGATTTTCTCCAGAAATTTTTAAAATTTTATATTTTTTGCTCTGAGTTTTTCAATTTAATTTTATACTAACCTCTATCTATATATTTGTTCTGTGTGCTTTGCCTGATTGTTTTGCAGCATGGCACCTAAAACTAAGGCAACCGGAAGCAAAAGAAAGGCGGGTGAAGCGTCATCTCGTGCAGCTGCACAGTATGATGCGAGTCGCTTCCGGAGTGCGCATCACGCAGCAAGGTACCAGGAGCTGCTCAAGAGGAAGTTCTGGCACGAAAAGGAATTCATCATAAATCCTCAAGGGAAGTACAGCGGAATTGTGGGGATTTTTGAAAGCCGGAAGTGGGAGACGTTGATTAGTCCCCCGACTAAAATCAACGCGGATATTGTGCGGGAGTTCTACGCGAACGCAATCCCGGATGACCCAGAGGACCCATTTGAGTTCCAAACTTTCGTCCGTGGTCATGTAGTGAAATTTCACCGTCCCGCCATCAACGCCTACCTTGGAAACCCAATTCCACCAGTTGAATCTGAGTATTTGTGTGAGTTCCACACTCAGCAAGCTCGTGGCAACTGGGGCCACGAAGAGATCAAGAAAGCCATCTTCAAGGAGAGCAAGGATTATGATTTGAACGCAGCTGGGAAGCCCTTCAGAGCATTGAAGCAGAATATGACAATGCCGGCTCAGGTGATTCTCAATCTGATCTTGCACAATATCCGCCCTAAAAGTCATACCTCTTCAACAACATTGGACGTCACTCCCCTCATCTACTGCATTCTAGCTGGGAAAAAAGTGGATGTTGCCCGCATCATTGCAAGGGAGATCAAAACAGTTGCAATGAGCGGCATCACAACTGGTAAGTGTCCACTTGCTTTCCCTGGATTGATTATGGGCCTGTGCCAATCTGCACGCATTGTCCTCCCGCCACAGATTCATGAGCAGATAGTACATCCGGTGGACGATGCCTATATAGCCCGGCACAATGAGGAGAAGCAACCAAAGAGAGCCCCCCAGCAAACTCAAGATCAGCCTGAATCTTCACATGCACAGGAGCAGCAGCCACAGCAGCCTCAGATTCCACAGTGGGATCCTAGGTATCAGAGTTACACTTGGGATGCTATGGAGGCACACTACAGAGGTCAGCTGGGTATCCAGGAGTCGCTTTTTCGTATGCAGCAGCAGTGGGGTGCTCCATCAGACCCTGCTCAGCAGGTTATGACTCCGGATCAGTACCGTTCCTACGTGAATTACCCTGGGGACAGGCCATTCTTTTATGGAGGGGGCAGTGCAGCTGCAGGTGCTGGTAGTGATGATATAGCAGCTGATGGTTCAGATGAGGAGACGGCGAGTGATGAGGAGATGGAGGACTGAAGAGGGAGTACAAGTTGAAAGAATGCACAAACAGTGACATATTTTTTAATGCTTTCAGTCAGAATTTTTTTTTGGATTGTCTGAAATACCATGGCTTGTATAACTGAATTTCCGTATTTGTTTCTGTATTTTGATTTGTACTTTGCTTCTGTACTTTTAATTCCGTATTTGAATTTTATGTACTTTTGGTACAATTTGCTTAAGTTTATGTTTTATTTCAATTTTGTGTGTTGTATTTATTTATTTAGTATCATATTCTAGTTAGTTTAGTTTAATTTGCAATTGTGTGAACCCTGTTCAAATACTCAAAGCTAAATGCTTGAACTAAGCCAAAGCTGTGAGCAAAAGATCAGGTGAGTGATAATGATAAAAATATAGTGATAAAGCACGCAGCTAAGGTACTCGTTTCTTGTTTTTCTAGGTATATACTTGATTGTGAAATGAGTCCTTTGCACACATTTTTATGTTACTCAGTTTTAAGCAAGCACATATTTACGTTTGAACCAATTAGAACTAGCCGAAATGTGAGGAATCCTCAACCATTGTATATATGCAGGAGACCAGCATTTCATGTTTAACTCAGTTATTTTATGTTAAATCTATTGTTGTTTTAAATTGTATAAAAGCATTGAAATGATCAAGGCAAATTTTTGAAATTGAGTGAAATACTTGACCATATAGCCTACCCTGTGAGAAGTGAGAATCTGTTAACCCCTCTGAGCCTATTGAATCAGAATTGTTAGCCATGAACTGTCAATTTTCATAAGCTCAATTGCTTATTGAAATTGCCGGAGTTTGTAAAAAAATTCAGTTCATAGTTAACTCTTTATTGAATTCTGATATTTGCTTTCTTTTGAACCCTTATCCATCGTGTTTATTGACCTTTGCCAAAATGATAAAGGAACATTCGATTAGGGTATCATTGAACCAAGTTGGGGAGAAAAGGGAGGTTGTGTTTATGTCAAGTATTGGTGAATGATGATAATTGATCTTGACAACAAGAAAAAGAGAAAGAAAAAGAAAAAGAAAAGAAAAAAGAAAGAAAAGCAAACCAAGAAAAAGAAAAGAGAAAAATAGAAAGGTTTGCAATAAATCAAAGAAAAGTTGTCAAGATCAATCAAGAAAAGAAAAATTTGTAATTCACCAAGAGTTGTATTGGAATAAGGAGGAAGTATGTAAATAGAACGAATGTTCCTCTTGCTTGGCCATTTGAATTCAATATCCCACATATGACAATTCTTTTGTAACCTAGCCCAATTACAACCTTAAAGAACTTATGATCAATGCCTTTTATGCTTTTAGAAATGATAATTAGATGGACACATAATTTGATTGGAATGTTATCATGTTTGCTGGATGAGTGTTCATAACCCTCACAACTGATTTCAATTTGTTCATCTACTTTTTATATAGAAGTGTGTTAGGTGTGGTTCAAATTTAAATATTTTATTTGCCAAGAATTGTGTGATATGAACTTTGTGCTTAGGACTATGTCACATTCATGGTATGTATTTAGTGGAATGAGAAACTTTACTGCTGCTCGCGCTTATCACAATTGAATCATTTACCTGAAAATCTTTTCTTCCATCATTGAAATTTTTGCCTCATGCTTAACTTTGTCCAAAGCCTTGTTTTTCCAATTATTTTGAATCTTTTGTTTGAGGACAAACAAAGAACTAAGTTGGGGACTATTTGATAAGTGGCAAAATATGATTAAATCCATGTCTTTTACAAAGCTTTTTAGTTACTTGTTGTGCAAGTTACCTTAGGAAAAGCATGGAATTTATGAATAAATGCCAATTATTCTTTATATATCTTATTCTTCCCCATTTGTGTAGGAAAAAGCAAGCCAGGACCTGAAAATATCAAGGATTATTGAAGAATGCATGAAGACTTTCGCTCAGCGAAGTCTTGGCGACAGCTTGGCGAAGTCAGGCAGAGATTTTAAGGAGTTTCTGAAGAGCACTTTCGCTCAGCGAAGCCTTGGCGAGATCTTGGCGAAGGTAGGCAGAGAGTTCATCTGGAACAGTGAAAGACACTTTCGCTCAGCGATTGCTTGGCGAAAGGTTGGCGAAGTGAGGCAGGGAATTTCTGAAACAGGGGAAGCTGTTTTCGCCCAGCGAAATATGGATCGCTCAGCGAAATCATCAAGGCGGTTTAATGCTGAAGATGACGTGGCAGAATTCCATTGGGCAGTTTTGAAAGTTCGCTGAGCGACGTTGCGCATCGCTAAGCGAAAATGTATTTATCAGTCTTAGTATTTAAAGCTTTTTACAGCTTTTAGGTTAAGAACTTACTATTGTATTGCTTTCATTTTGAGCGAAATTCTAGAGATTATTACCAGAGAATAGGGCTAAAAGAAGGGCACTTCAAGGGACAAACAAGGAATCAAAGTTTGGATCATTCAAGGGTTTTTGAGAAATCAAAACCATCATTGATCTTCATCTTTACTCCTACTTTTGTACAGTTGACATGAGAATGATCAACTAAACATCCTTTGTTGGGATTAGAGGTAATAAATCTAGCTAGATATAGTCTATTTGATCATGTAAATATTTGATTCTAGTATTTTATAATATATTGAAAGTTGTTCTTGATATTCAATCTTATTTATGGTTTAATGCTATTGACAAATACATTTAAATCTAAGTTTAGAATTCCTTTCTATTAAAACAAGTGTTTTAGACATAGAACTATGTTTTGATAATCACTTAATACATCAATGCTTACTGCTTTTGGATCGTTTAATAGATTGGGAAATCGTCCATTAAACGATACAATCGATCTCACAACTTTATTTGGACACGAATAAGATTGTCGAGTGATGTGTGATAATATCGTTAAAACGAGGTTAAAACTAGAATCCTTTTTATCATGATCATTAGACCATTATCGATGCTTGATTTATGACTTTGATACCAACGCTTTTATGCCCTATTACTCGTAGCATTTATTTATATTTTTAAAGTCGAGTAGTGTTAGTAAAATGAAAAAGATTAAACCCTAACTTAAGACGATAATCGACGTTAAACGGTTTATGGTATCGCAATAATCCCTGTGGAACGATATAAAACTTATACTTACTTTTGTGCTTTAACAGTTAACAAATCACATGTGTTCTTTACTTTCTGTCTTTTATTTTGCTGCTTCTGAACCACTGTTATACGTACTCTGTTCAGCTCTGTTTTACGGTTCAGTAACAAGTTCTGCCAGAATTTCAATTGGCATCAGAGCAGGCACCCTGCCTGTTTTAGGGTGAGCTCCAGGGAAGGTTTTTCTGGCATAATGGACAAGGAAGGAGGATTTGTGAACAGACCACCTCTGTTGGATGGTTCCAACTATGAGTATTGGAAATCTCGTATGAGTGCTTTCCTTAAATCAATAGACAGTAAAACCTGGAAAGCAGTTCTGAAGGGTTGGGAACATCTTGTTGTGTCTGGCTGGAACTTAACAATTACGAAAAACAGGGCACGATGATAGTAAAACAGAGCACAATCAAAAGTATCAGAAGCAGCAATTTAAAAGTGCAAAAAAGTAAAATGGCACAAATATTTGTTAACCCAGTTCGGTGTAAATACCACCTACGTCTGGAGTATACCAATCCAGGAAGGAAATCCACTATTGGAATTAATCCTAAGACTCAAGACACAGACCCCATGTTCCTAGTCTTCTGACTTAATCTCCTATAGTTCTGATTTCTACCCAACACCTGAGTATAAGAAACCCCCTTCTTACTTCCTAATCAAGTAACAGCCCAGTTACTAAACAGTTTCTGAAAAACTACCCAGATTATGAAGAAACACTTCAAACTAACAAAGACTTCATTCGTACCTAAAGGCTTAGAATGAATTACAACTCAAAAACTCTAAACCAACTCAGATGAGTGTGTACAAATAAAACCTAAGTTTAAAACACAAAGACTCAAACTCTCTGATTTTTAATCTATGACTCGTAGTCTTCAAAGATAGCAGCACATCTCCTTAAATAGGCTTCAGCAGCTTTCTTAATTCTGAATCCAATCTTCTGCAATTGATATGTTTCTGAATTATGAAAGGCTTGAAAAAGGAAACAAATATTATTGAATTCAATCTTGCAAAGATTCTTCAACAATTAAATTCAATCATAAACACGAAGCAAATCTTCTTAAGATCTTCAACAATTTCATCAGTCTTCTAGAAATACTTCAGCCAATATAAATCTTCAGTAAATCTCCAACAGATACGCCCAGCATTAATGCATAAAAACCCAGCTTCTGAAATCTGCTTCTGAAGTCCAGCTTCTGAAGGTCAACGCTAGTCAACTGGTGAACAGTGCGTCTGAAGTACTATAGTACGTCTGAAGGAGTCAACGATGGTCAACGTCTGAAGTACTGTTCAGCATCTGAAGGTCCATTCAGCGTCTAATGCACTGTTTCAGAGTCTGAAGGCCCAAAACTGCGTCTGAAGGTCCAAACTGCTTCGGAAGGCCATTTCAGCTTCTGAACCCCCTCAAATTCGATTTCTTGCTTCTGCTGACTTCTTAACCACAAGGAGATGCTTTGCTTGAACACTTTGATTTTACCAAAACATGTAGCCAACATCTAAATACTCAACATTAACAAAGATGGAGAGAAGACAACTGTGTTAAAACCAGAGGAAGAGTGGTCCAAGGAAGAAGATGAATTAGCTCTTGGAAACTCCAAAGCCTTGAATGCTCTATTCAATGGAGTGGACAAGAACATGTTCAGACTAATCTAGCAGTGCACTGTAGCCAAGGATGCCTGGGAGATTCTCAAGACTACTCATGAAGGCACATCCAAGGTAAAATTGTCCAGACTTCAACTTATCATTGTGCGCACCTCGTTTTTAAAAAACGCGCAAATCCTCCGAGGACGTCCTCGAACGCTCGGAGGGCCTTTGTGAAGTCGCCACCAAAGTTTTTGTGTAAAGGGAACGTTGATAAACCCTTAAGTTTTTTTTTGTTTAAAGGGAAACGATAATAAAACCCTTTGACGATGAGGAAAAGGATGGTCATCGCAACCATTGTCGGGTTCGGGAGTCGATTACGCAAGGGGAAGGTATTAGCACCCCTCACGTCCGTTGTACTCAACGGGAAACTTCTATTTGGCTAAAGCTTAAATTGTTTTTAAATGTTTTGCGCGCATGCTTTATCTATGTCAAAAGAAAATATACTAAAAGGGGGGGAAAAGAGATGAAAACAAACGAAAGGAAAAAAGGTTTTTTTATTATTGCGCTTGACAAGATGTCGATCTTGCTCCTACGTATCTCCCGGTAGTCGGAGAATTCAAAGCGTACGTAGTTCTTTGGTAGAAAAAACGTACATATGTTGGTTAATTTTAAATGGACGATGTTTTAACCGAATTCTAGCGATTCAACGTAGCTTGTATGCTCGCGCTCGGGAGACTTATTAAGCGTATAGCTTGTATGCTCGCGCTTGGGAGACTTATTAAGCGTTTGTTTACGAATCGCGCTAGAATGTTAAAAGGTACGTCCGTTAGGTTAAAAGGGTTTGAATTGGTCGCTATGGGACCAAAAGAGGTGCAATGGACTCAAACGAGTCGATCATTGACCGAGGGGACTCCAACGAGTCGAGGTATTGTTCGATTGATCCACTGGGATCAAGAACGGGTACAATGGACTCGGACGAGTCGAACATTGACCGAGTGACTCAAACGAGTCGAGGGATCGAATCTAGTGGCCACGGGGGACCAAAAGGTTCAGATTGACCACAAGGGGCCAAGATTTGGTTTGGTTATGGTTGGATACGTTGAAAAAAGGAATGACGATTGTCCGAACGACGAGACATACGTCACGCATTCGTACAATCGGGGCAATGGAGAGACATACGTCACACCATCCCTTTTTCATTCAAATTTTTGGTAGAATTCTTTTTAGAAATCCCAAGGTTTATCAAAACATTTGGTTTGAAACCCAAAATGAAGGATTTTAGCAAATTGTTAGAAAACGCACAAGTTCGGCTCATTTTGCGAATTGTCTTGAAAAGCGAACAAATTCGGCGTATGTTCACGCTTGGGTTTTGAAAATCATGAACAATATCTATTGCTCAAGTTTGGATTTGAAATGATGAACATAGCTGGTTTGTTCATGTTGTTTTGAAAGATTGAGAACATAACTTGTTTTGCAAGTTATCCTCAAAATGTCACCCGAACTTGCGAATTTTCCAAGATTATGCAAAATCCTTGAACAGGTGATAAGTGCCTGAAAGTGGTTAAAATGTTCATTTAATTAAGGCACTTATGTTACTTATTTCACAAGTTATCATAGGATAAGCCCATATTTATGGTTCAAAATGCTATATTTGTGATCCTATGCCTTACCCCATGTTATTATTGTAGGAAATTTATGATTGATCATGCTGAGCAAGGAAATGAAGTTTTTATCAAAGTCATCGCTTCAAGCGCACACTTCCTCGCTACAAGCGAGGATAGGCAGGGAATTTGAAGGTTTCATCGCTTCAAGCGCCAGATGCCACGCTACAAGCGAGGATAGGCAGGGATTTTCAGAGGTTCATCGCTACAAGCGATGGACTGGTCGCTTCAAGCGACCAAGGGCGGTTTAAGGCTCCATGCTGACGTGGAGGATCCCCATTGGCCATTAAACTTCCTCGCTACAAGCGACCAGCTCATCGCTTGTAGCGAGCGTGCAAAAATTCAGATATTAAAAGCATTTTTGGCTCATTTTCATATATACAGTTGGAGAACTTTGAGTACTTTTTCTTCCAATTGTTAGGATTGCTTTAGTAGTAGTTTAGGACTTAGTAAATAGGGCTAGAAGTAGTGATCTTCAAAGATCAAAATTGATTGAGTAGTGGAAATCAACCAAAGGCTTTGGGAAATCAAGACTTGGGTTTGTATCTTCACCTTTTCTCTTCACTTTTGTATAGTTGTCATGAAAATGAACAACTAACATCCCTTTGTTGGGATTAGAGGTAATCTTTCTAGCTTTGATGTAATGAATGATTATGTGAATATATGATTTAGCAATTTAAGTGTTTATGAAGTTATTCTTGCTTTTCACTCTCATGATTGATTCAAATGATATTGACAAATACTTTTGGATCTATGTTTAAGAATATTCTTCTATCAAAATAAGAAAATCTAGAAATGGATTTGGGTTTTGATAATTGCACTAAGTTTCGGATCGTAATGCTTTCGGATCGTTTGATTGATTGGGAAATCGTCGATTAAACGATACGATCGATCTCACGATGTCATTTGGGAAATCAATGATATTGTAGAGCGATATGTGATATTTACGCTAAAACGCTAAATTCATATGCATGATTCATGAATTATATTCTTTGCAAGATTGATGAACTCTAATCTCAATACTTTTATTCCCTATTACTTGTCGTTTTAATTCCCACATTTACATTCCGTTAGTTTATGAAACCAGTTGTACAAACCCTTAACTCAAAACAATACCGATTGTTGAACGGTTCGAAGTAACGCACCTAATCCCTGAGGAGACGATAATAGAAAATACTTACTTTTGTTGTATGAAATACTGCAACAACAAAATGGCGCCGCTGCCGGGGATTAGTGTTTCATTATTTTGAGCATCACAATGATTGATAGTGTTTTGAGCTTTTGTAAATATCTTGTAAATATATTTTGTATATTAAACTGTTTGGCATTAACCCTCTTTGTTATGCAAAGAAAAGTTTCTTGTTAGTTAATTGTGTTTCAGATTCTCATTGAAAGAAATCATGGCTGATCATCATGATTATTTCAACTACTATGATCCATACGAGTATGAAGCTTATCAACAATATCAACAATATCCGTCTGAAGATGAACAAATGGCAAGAACGGAGAATATTCTGAATATGTTCATGCAACAATCAATGATCAACATGCAAAACACCAACCATAGATTAAGAGCGTTGTCATGCCAATTGGAGGTTTTGCAAGTTCAAATGAATTATCTACCAAGAATCATGGATGTTCAGACCAACAATCAATCCACTTTGGAATGTGGAGAGATTGTTCAAGATGATGTTGATGAGAGTGAGGAAGAACCAATGTTTAAAGGATGTGGTATAGAGTCATTAGTGGAAGAATTAGAGATACCACACAAAGATGAACCTCCTCAAGAAAGGTCAGATACTGAAGAGGCCAGAGTTGTTGATAGTGAAGAAAATATGGAGATTGAGAACCCGGAACCGTTACTTAACAAGGAACAAACTTCTAAGGATGAGGGGATGAAAGTGAGCAAGGCGGAGCTTGAACTTCTACAAGATTGTGTTTGTTCCTTGCTCAGCTTACTTTGGATAGGGAGGTTATGGACTCCACATCAGCGGTTCTTCAAGTTCATGGAATTCCTCCCGCTGCAAAGGAATACTAAAGCTGATGTGATCTCCGTCTCATTCTGGCCACCCTAACGAAAAAGGCGTCGAGCTAACGACGTAAAACAAGCGCTTGTTGGGAGGCAACCCAACTGTTTAGGTTTGTTTTAATTAGTATTTTGATTTTTAACATTCATCCATGCATGTAGGGATAGTGGCAAGAACTCAAAAATTTTATTTTTCTGTTTCCTGTCATGGTCGCTACAGCGACCAATTCATCGCTGTAGCGATGGAATTTACACTACATCGCTGTAGCGACGCACTTGTCGCTTGTAGCGATGGAATTTGCACTTGCGCTTGTAGCGCCATTCCACGCTTGTAGCGATGGGCTTTTTGCCTGTCGCTGTAGCGACAGGTCGCGCGCTTGTAGCGAGCGTATCAGAAAACAGTTTTATATTACCCAGGCCACTACTGTCGCTTCAGTAACCTCCCAACCACCTCATTAAGTATTCTAGCCGTTTTCTTTTATAGTTTCGAATCCTATAACATCTGAACATACTCCATTCCCATTCTGTTTCATTTCTGCATAAATTCTGCAAATCCATCTCTGTACCTGTTTAATCTCACTCAACAACACTTCAGGTATGTATATCGTCCTTGTCTGTTACTATTTAGAAGCTTAATACTGCTTATATGTGCCTGCATGCTGATTTGGGATTTAGGGTTTTAGGGTTTTAAAATTTTTGAACTTAATCTTATACCCTGTTGATTACCCATGATTAGATAGAGTTTAAGCTGTTATAAATGACCTAGAATCACTAGGAAAACTCCCCTTTAATCCTCTTGTTCATAGGGTTCGTATTTTGAAAAAAACCTATGTAAAAATTCAAATAAATTAGGGTTTTTGAGGATTTAGGAAGTTTAAGTGATTTCTGTTCCTTTATACTAGCTTTAATCTTAATTTCGCATGCTACAAGTAGGTTAAAATCAGAAAAATCATGAATTTTGAAATTGGGTCTTCCTCGCTACAGGTCGCTTGTAGCGCAGGAATCCAGCAATTTCTGGGTTCGCTCGCTACAAGCGACCAATCTGTCGCTGTAGCGACGAAACCAGAAACTTGTTTTATTTTTCTTTTGTTCTGATCCTAACTTGTACCCTACCTAATTTTTGTCTGTTTTGATACTTTTGTAGGTATGGCACCCAAAACCTCGTCCAAACGACAAAGGAACGTTGAGAGCTCGTCGTCACGACCAAGAGCAAACATTCAACCACACGACACGAGCCGTTTCTTAAGCTTCAGAAATCAAGAAAGGTACGAGGAGCTAAAAACAAGACGAATTTGGTCTGAGAAGCGGTTCCAAATTTCTGAAGAGGGGGAGTATGGAGGCATAGCAGCCATGATTAACGAAAGGAAATGGGGGATTCTATGCACGCCACCCAGGAAGATTAATTACGAGATCGTGCGCGAATTCTACGCGAATGCGATCCCAGCTGACCCATCTGACGAGTTTACATGGACTACCTACGTGCGAGGGCGCACCATCACCTTTGATCGCATGTCCATCAATGCATACTTGGGCAGACCTCTGGAGCTAGTTGAAGAGGATAATCCACTAGCGCCTACTGCGCTATGTGATTTTTGTGAGCATCAGAGGAGCGGCAATTGGGATCACGAGAGTATTGCACGAGACATTTTCCAGGAGGGGAAGAGCTATGATTTGAGTAGGGCTTCGGGTAAGCCTTTCCGAGCATTCAGGGACGATATGACCACTCCGGCTCAGGTAGTCCTTACCCTTATCTTGTATAACATCCGCCCTAAATCTCATACCTCTTCTACCACCCTAGACGTTACACCTCTTGTTCATTATATCCTTACTCAACGTCAAGTTGACGTTGCTAGGCTGATAGCTAATGAGATGAGGGTAGTAGCTGAGAGCGGCATTTTACCCCCGGGCAAACCCAAATGCCCACTGACTTTTCCCGGATTGATTATGGGACTCTGTAGACGTGCTAGGGTACACATGCCAAACCAGGTAGATGAAGAAATTAAGAACCCTATTGATGACAGGTACATCAATAGGTACTGCTCTACCCCTGCACCTATAGCCCCACCTCCTACCTCAGCTGGACCATCCACTTCAGCCGGTCCTTCTCATGTACCACCACCACCACATCATACTAGCCACCCTAGCCACCCGACCATTCCACCACTGGACTTCTCGAGTTGGGACTCTGCTATGGTGAGCTCTTTTCTGTTGGCGCAGAATGCGTCAAATCACCGGGCTCTAACGACTATTCAGAGCCATCTGCATGATAGTGGCCAAAGCCCATGGACGCCTGCTTTCTTCTCTGAGCACATAGCTTGGCCTGGGGACAGGCCTTTCTTTCCAGGAGGGGCAGCTGCAGCTGATGCTGGTGATCAGGATGCCGGTGATGAGGGTGACGACGACGCTGATGTTGATGATGATCTGGGTGATGACTCCTCAGCAGCTACAAACAGCATTGACCGCATGGCAGCAGACCTGATAGACTCTGAGGACATGACAGATTCAGACTGATGATGCAGAGCTGCAGATTTTGATTTGTCATCTCTTTCATTTTATTTATAAAGCTTTGTACTTCTATAACATTTTTATTATGCTTTGTACTCTGTTTTGATTATGTTTTGTATCATGGATGATGTACCCTTTTTGGTTTATGTTATTTATTTTGATTATAACATGTTTAGTATAGTTTATATTCTATTTATGTTTTGTTATTTATTTATGGTAAAATTTTTTGAAAATATCCCAACAATTTGGAAAGAAAGATTCAAAAGCCAGTGCTTGAGCTTAGAATCAATTGAGTGATAATGATAGAATGAGTGTTAAAGTGCGCAGCTAAGGTACTCGTTTTCTTGTTTTTCTAGGTATATTCTTGAATGTGAATAAGTTCTTTACACACACAAGTTAATTTATTCAGTTTTTAAGCAAGCATTTGTTTAGTTTTGAACCAATATAGAACTAGCCAAAATGTGAGGAATCCTCAACCATTGTATATATATGCAGGAGACCAATATCATGTTTAACTCAGTCATTTTATGTTAAATCTGTTGTTGTTTTAATTTGTATAAAAGCATTGAAGTGATCAAGGCAATTTTTTGAAATTGAGTGAAATACTTGACCAAATGAACCTACCCTGTGAGATGTGTGAGTATCTGTTAACCCATCTGAGCCTATTTGAATCAGAATTGTTAACTGTGGACTGTCAATTTTAATAAGCTCATCTGCTTATTTAAATTGCCGGAGTTTGTAAAAAAATTCAGTTCATAGTTAACTCTTGATTGAATTCTGATAGTTGTTTTCTTATGAACCCTTATCCATCGTTTTTATTGACCTTTGCCATAATGATAAAGGAACATTCGATTAGGGTATCATTGAAATAAGTTGGGGAGAAAGGGAGGTTATATTTAAGTCAATGTAAGGGTGAATGATGTTATTTGATCTTGACAACAAGAAAAAGAAAAGAAAAAAAAGAAAGAAAAGCAAACCAAGAAAAAGAAAAGAGAAAAATGATGAAAAGGTTTGCAAGAATTCAAAGAAAAAGTTGTCAAGATCAATCAAGAAAAGAAATGTATGAAATTCACCAAGTGTTGTATTGGAAAAAGAAGGATTTGTAATTAGATTGAATGTTCCTTTTGCTTGGCCATTTGAATTCAAATATCCCACATATGACAATTCTTTTGTAACCGAGCCCAATTACAACCCTTAAAGACCTTTTGATCAATGCCTTTTATGCTTTTGGAAATAATAATTAGATGGACACATAATTTAATTGGAATGTTATCATGTTTGTTGGATGAGTGTTCATACCCTCACAATAGATTTCAAGTTGTTCATATACTTTATTTAGAAGTGTGTTAGGTTTGGTTCAATTTTAAACATGTTGCTTGTTAAGAATTGTGTGATTAGATGCTTTGTGTTTAGAACTAGTTCACATTCATAGTATGTATCTCGTTTTATGAGAAACTTAACCCTAGTTTGCGCAATCATGTTGAATCATTCATCTGTCACTTATTTGCTTCAAACTTTTGATTCTTTTGCATTCTTGCTCAAAGCCATGATTAAAGCTTGTTTCCTTATTTGTTGTGTCCTTTGTTTGAGGACAAACAAAGATTCAAGTTGGGGAGTGTGATAAGTGCCTGAAAGTGGTTAAAATGTTCATTTAATTAAGGCACTTATGTTACTTATTTCACAAGTTATCATAGGATAAGCCCATATTTATGGTTCAAAATGCTATATTTGTGATCCTATGCCTTACCCCATGTTATTATTGTAGGAAATTTATGATTGATCATGCTGAGCAAGGAAATGAAGTTTTTATCAAAGCCATCGCTTCAAGCGCACACTTCCTCGCTACAAGCGAGGATAGGCAGGGAATTTGAAGGTTTCATCGCTTCAAGCGCCAGATGCCACGCTACAAGCGAGGATAGGCAGGGATTTTCAAAGGTTCATCGCTACAAGCGATGGACTGGTCGCTTCAAGCGACCAAGGGCGGTTTAAGGCTCCATGCTGACGTGGAGGATCCCCATTGGCCATTAAACTTCCTCGCTACAAGCGACCAGCTCATCGCTTGTAGCGAGCGTGCAAAAATTCAGATATTAAAAGCATTTTTGGCTCATTTTCATATATACAGTTGGAGAACTTTGAGTACTTTTTCTTCCAATTGTTAGGATTGCTTTAGTAGTAGTTTAGGACTTAGTAAATAGGGCTAGAAGTAGTGATCTTCAAAGATCAAAATTGATTGAGTAGTGGAAATCAACCAAAGGCTTTGGGAAATCAAGACTTGGGTTTGTATCTTCACCTTTTCTCTTCACTTTTGTATAGTTGTCATGAAAATGAACGACTAACATCCCTTTGTTGGGATTAGAGGTAATCTTTCTAGCTTTGATGTAATGAATGATTATGTGAATATATGATTTAGCAATTTAAGTGTTTATGAAGTTATTCTTGCTTTTCACTCTCATGATTGATTCAAATGATATTGACAAATACTTTTGGATCTATGTTTAAGAATATTCTTCTATCAAAATAAGAAAATCTAGAAATGGATTTGGGTTTTGATAATTGCACTAAGTTTCGGATCGTAATTCTTTCGGATCGTTTGATTGATTGGGAAATCGTCGATTAAACGATACGATCGATCTCACGATGTCATTTGGGAAATCAATGATATTGTAGAGCGATATGTGATATTTACGCTAAAACGCTAAATTCATATGCATGATTCATGAATTATATTCTTTGCAAGATTGATGAACTCTAATCTCAATACTTTTATTCCCTATTACTTGTCGTTTTAATTCCCACATTTACATTCCGTTAGTTTATGAAACCAGTTGTACAAACCCTTAACTCAAAACAATACCGATTGTTGAACGGTTCGAAGTAACGCATCTAATCTCTGAGGAGACGATAATAGAAAATACTTACTTTTGTTGTATGAAATACTGCAACAACAACAGGTTTGAAAAACATGAGTATTAAAACTCCTAGGTTCTGAGCTCTTGGGCTAGATCCTCAAAAATTGGCCATTTGGGCACCTAAACTCAGATTCTGAGTTCTGTCATGGTCGCTCTGCGACCATGACTTCGCACTGCGAACAATGCGAATTTTTGAGTTCAGAAGCTGTTTCTGAACTTTTGTTCAGAAACAACTTCTGAACACACTCAGGACCTTTTAGGAGGGTGAAAAACTTTGAGTTTTTGGGATGAAAAAGGCTGGACAAACCAGTTTTGATGTTTTGAAAACCTTGGGATTTCTTTGAAATTCAAAAGGGGTTTTTTAGAACCAAAAGGTTTTGAAACAAAATTGCGATGCAAACACAATTGTAAATGCAAAACAAAAGCTTAGAAACTTATAGAGATCCTTAGCAAAGCTCCAGCTGCAATGGATTTGAATTGGTTAAAGGTTCTTGCAAAGGTTTTGGATGTTGGTGATGAGCAATGAACTTTGTGCAAAGCTTTTGTGTTTGATTGGTTTTTTGCTAGTGTTTTGGCTGGTTTTCTGGTTGTTTGAGTAGTGTTTCTTTGTGTGTATAATGCTCTTAGAATTGCTGTATTGACTGATGCATTTGCCCTTGCCTTGCATCTCTATTTATAGGCCAAAACCAAATCAATTTCATCATTATAAATCCCCAAAATCCAGCTGATTTGTGGGCTAGGATCAGGCTGAATCCCTTTGGATTTAATGCTAATGGATAGAGGTAACCTTGCCTTGTGCCAAGGGTCAAGACTCAGCCTGATTTCAGCCACAAATTCAAAGGTTTTTGGATAGAAATGATGATGAAATAGGGCTGGATTGCAATTGGCCAAGCTTGGGGATCAATCCTTGCAATCTCAATGGTTGATCAATAAAAACGTGCACTGTGATGTGCAGAGATTGGGGGATGCAAAAGGCTATAATTGGCTGGTGTGAGAGGGTGAAAAGCTGTTGCAAAACAGGGTAGGCACTCATGGCTTTTTCAAGTGAAAAATCGAGCTGGTTTGACTGGTTTTGGGGGAAGCAAGCAGGAGGAAAGTCTTCAAGCAGGTGGCTGGCAACCTTGGGGTGGTCAACAGGTCACTTGGGAGGGACAAGAGCTGCCCAAGGGCAAGCCCACTTGCTTGTCACATGCTAGGTTGGAAGAAAAAGCTTCCAACCTTGGCATTAATGGCAAGTCTCTCATTTCAGGTTTTGCTTGGCCCAATTAGCCATGAATGCTGATTAAAATAAATATGCAAATGATGTGCAACAAAATCTGGAATTAAATCAAAAACACCAAAAATCTGCAGAAAAATCGCAGACTTCGCAGTGCGAAGGGAGATTCGCAGTGCGAAGTCCTCATTTTTGAAATGTTGACTTTTCTGTTGACTTTTGTTGACTTTGACTTTTTCTCCCTCTTTGATTTTTTTTGATTTTTTGTTTTAAAAGGCTTAGGACAAAATTGGGGTACTACAATCATCACCAAATTTAAAAATCTCAAAATGTTGGAGGATGAGAACATACAAGACTTTTATATGAATGTTCTGAACATGGCTAACTCTTTTGATTCTCTTGGAGAGAAAATGTCTGATGAGAAAATTGTGAGAAAAATACTCAGGTCTCTTCCTAAGAGATTTGACATGAAAGTAACTGTCATTGAGGAAGCACATGACATCTCCAGTATGAAGGTTGAGGAATTAATAGGGTCCTTACTGAATTTTGAGATAGCCTTCAGTAACCGTACTGATAAGAAAGGGAAAGGAGTTGCTTTTGCAGCAAATACTGATGCTGAGGATCAACAAGGAAATAATGAGGATGATGAAGGCTTATCATAGGCACTTGTATTGCTAGGGAGACAGTTTAACAAGATTCTGAAACATGTTGACAGGAGATCCAAATCAAATGGTCAAAACAACATATTCAACATCAGCAAGCAACAAAATGATTTGAAGAAGACAAAGACTGATGAGAAGAGCAATTAATCAAGGGGAGTTCAGTGCTATGAGTGTGAAGGATATGGTCATATTAGGACAGAATGTGGCACAAATCTCAAGAAATAGAAGAAAAGCTTGGTTGTTTCCTGATCTGATGAAGATGACTCAGAAGGAGGAGTAGAGAGTGAGTCTGTTAAGCATGTTGTTGCCTTAACTGGAAGATACAAGTCTGATGTTAAAGTTAAAGCCTCAGAAGCACTTTCAGAGTCTGAAGCAATATCAGAGCCTGAAACACTATCAGAGTTTGAAGCACTATCAGAGTCTGAAGCTCCATCAGAGTCTGAAGCCAGTGTTGAAAAATCATCTTATGAAGAACTGGATAACAATTACAAAGATCTATACATCAGAAGTGTAGAAGTTTGCAAGCAACTAGTGGATCAGAAGAAGACCATCAGTCAACTGCATGCTGAAAGAAGTGACCATCTAGCACAAATTTCTGATTTCAAAGATGAGGTAACTCAACTGAACTCTCAACTTGATCATATGAAGAAGCAAGTCAGAATGATGAACTCTGCTACTGATGTGCTAGAAGAGATACTGGAGAGTCAGAACCAAGGAAAACCAAATGGTATAGGATTTGATGATAGGATCTTGAACAAATAGCAAAATCCAGCTAAAAAATTCATTGCAGCTGTTAAAACATATGATCCAATGATAGACAAATCTAAGATGGAACATCAGAAGGAACCTCAGGGATCTAAGAGGAGGAGGGAATCTCGTCCTTGGGTATGTCATCACTGTGGTAAGAAGGGGCATATAAAGCCATTATGTTTCAAGCTGTATGGATACCCCAAGCACTTTCAACATAGAAAAGTGGAACCTATTGTGAACAGAATCAATGTCAAGAAGGAATAGAGACCCAAAAATAATAATGTTGGCCTCATAGCTCATACATCTTTGAGAGCCTCCTCTAGGGAAGATTGGTATTTTGATAGTGGTTGCTTCAGACACATGACTGGTGTCAAGAAGTACTTAAGTAATTTAAAACCATACTCCAGCAGCTATGTAACTTTTGGTGATGGAGCTAAAGGAGAAATTCTTGGAATTTGAGACTTGATCAGTGATGGACTACCAAGGCTAGACAATGTGCTATTAGTAAAAGGACTAACTTCAAATCTGATCAGCATAAGTCAGTTGTGTGATCAAGAGTTGAAAGTGAACTTTAATAAGGAGGAATGTCTGGTAACTGGTAAAGAAGGTGAAGTGCTGATGAGGGGCAGTAGATCAAAGGACAATTGTTACTTATGGTTGCCTCAAGAAGAAACAAGCCTATCCACATGCCTGATAAGTTCAGAAGAAGAAGTCAGACTCTGGCACCAGAAACTTGGGCACTTAAATCTGAGGGGTATGAAGAAAGTCATGTCAGTGGAAGCCATCAGAGGTCTACCTAAACTTAAGATCAATGAAGACAACATTTGTGGTGAATGTCAGATTGGGAAACAAACATGTATGTCTCATCCAAGGTTGGAGCATCAGGTAACAACAAAAGTTCTTGAACTGTTACATATGGACTTAATGGGACCTATGCAAGTTGAGAGCATTGGAGGAAAGAAGTATGCTTTTGTGGTTGTTGATGATTTTTCAAGATTCACTTGGGTAAGCTTCATTAGAGAAAAATCAGACACTTTTGATGTGTTTAAAGATCTGTGCACTCAATTACAAAGAGAAAAGGGAAGTGTTATTGTCAGGATCAGAAGTGATCATGGGAAGGAATTTGAAAATAGTAAGTTCTCTGAATTCTGTTCTTCTGAAGGAATCAAGCATGAATTTTCAGCTCCCATAACACCCCAACAAAATGGTGTTGTTGAAAGGAAGAACATAACCTTGCAAGAATCAGCCAGAGTTATGATGCATGCAAAACACTTACCTCATCATTTTTGGGTAGAAGCAATGAGTACAGCATGCTATGTTCACAATAGGGTGACTCTGAAGACAGGCACTACAACTACTCTGTATGAGTTATGGAAAGGAAGAAAGCCTACTGTCAAGTACTTTCATGTATTTGGAAGCAAGTGCTACATTCTTGCTGATAGAGAAAACAGGAGGAAAATGGATCCAAAGAGTGATGAAGGGATCTTTCTTGGTTACTCAACAAACAGCAGAGCATATAGAGTTTTTAACTCCAGAACCAAGGTAGTAATGGAATCTATCAATGTTGTGATAGATGATTTACCTGCTGAAAAGGTGACTGATGTGGAACCAGATGTTGTAACTTCAGAAGAACAGTAGTGTCTGAAAAAGGAGAAAATGATCCAGATCATGCTTCAACAAGTAAAGGACCTTCAATCAGAATTCAGAAGGATCATCCCAAAGAACTAATCATTGGGAACCTTGATCAAGGAGTCAGAACCAGAAGATCAGATGAAGTGACTACTGATTCGTGCTTTGTGTCCAAGTTTGAACCCAAGAATATTAAAGAAGCACTTACTAATGAATTCTGGATTGATGCAATGCAAGAGGAACTGAATCAATTCAAAAGAAGTGAAGTATGGGACCTTGTTCCAAGACCAGTAGGCATGAATGTCATTGGAACTAAATGGATTTACAAAAATAAATCAGATGAACATGGAACTGTGACCAGAAACAAGGCAAGGCTAGTTGCTCAAAGGTACACTCAGGTGGAGGGACTTGATTTTGATGAAACCTTTGCACCTGTGGCCAGATTAGAATCCATAAGATTACTTTTGGGTGTAGCATGTATTCTTAAATTCAAACTATTTCAGATGGATGTGAAGAGTGCCTTCCTAAATGGGTACTTACAGGAGAAGGTTTATGTTGAACAGCCAAAGGGATTTGTGGATCCTAATTTTTCCTAACCATGTTTACAAGTTGAAGAAAGCCCTGTATGGATTGAAACAGGCACCTAGAGCATGGTATGAGAGACTCACACAGTTTCTGGTTACTCAAGGTTACAGAAAAGGAGGAACTGACAAGACATTGTTTGTTAAAGAAGATGGAAGTTTAATGATAGCACAAATCTATGTTGATGACATTGTTTTTGGTGCGATGTCAAACCAGATGGTTCAACTTTTTGTTCAGCAGATGTAGTCTGAGTTTGAGATGAGTCTTGTGGGTGAACTAACCTATTTTCTTGTTCTTCAAATCAAGCAGATGGAAGATACCATATTCATTTCACATAGCAAATATGCAAAGAATATAGTCAAGAAGTTTGGGATGGAGAATGCAAGCCATAAAAGAACACCTGCAGCCACTTACTTGAAGTTGACCAAAGATGAACAAGGTGTTGCTGTTGATCAAAGCCTGTATAGGAGCATGATTGGAAGTCTGTTATATCTAACTGCAAGCAGACCAGATCTAACCTTTGATGTTGAAGTCTGTGCTAGATACCAGGCTGAGCCAAAAAATGAGTCATTTGACTCAAGTGAAGAGAATTCTGAAGTATGTCAATAGTACCAGTGACTATGGTATTATGTATTCTCATAGTGGAAGTCCTATGTTAGTTGGGTATTGTGATGCTGACTGGGCAGGTAGTGCAGATGATAGAAAAAGTACTTTTGGTGGATGCTTCTTTCTGGGAAACAATCTGATTTCATGGTTCAACAAGAAGCAGAATTGTGTATCCTTATCTACAGCTAAAGCTGAGTATATAGCAGCTGGTAGCAGTTGTTCCCAATTGGTGTGGATGAAGCAAATGCTGAAGGAATATAATATTGAACAGGATGTTATATCATTGTATTGTGACAATCTAAGTGCTATCAATATTTCAAAAAATCCCATACAGCATAGCAGGACTAAGCATATTGATATACGTCATTATTTCATCAGAAACCTTGTAGAGGAGAAGGTTGTGCAGCTTGAACATGTTGACACAGAAGAACAGCTTGCTGATATATTTACAAAAGACTTGGATGCCAAGCAATTTGAAATTTGAGGAGTAAACTGGGAGTTTGTCTGCATGAAGAGTTATAGCAATCACAAATTGCTGAGGGTGAGCAAGCAGGAATTGAGGGTGATGAAGATGATACTGATCTTAATGCAAAAACTGTGTCTGATGCAGAGTCTGATGTTAAGTCAGTTTTTGTTTCCTGTGTGAAGACTGTGTTTTGTCAAGATTGTTTGGCTAAAAAGGGATAAGATAAATAAGTGTTTGATTGTTTCAGAAGTTTCAGAAGCATTACAGTTCAGAAACCAGTTTGACTCTGAAGCAATACAGAAGAGTTGATGAGATATGTTTCAGGGGGAGTATATGTGAAGCTGATCTGTTTCAGGAGCTGTGTGTTTCAGGGGGGTGTATGTCCTCAGAAGCTACTGCTGTATGAGTGAATACGTAGTATGTTTGTTCTTTTCCGCTACTGACTATGTTGCTGTTACTTTGCTGATTGCTATGTTTTGTGTTCTTCATGGTTGAGTACTTTGTTGTGTGAAGAAGCTTGTACTTTGTTGTCTCTCTGATTCTCTAATTGATTTTAGCCAAAAAATTTCCAAAGGGGGAGATTGTTGGATATTTGGTTGTTGGCTTCATGTTTGCTAAAATCAAATATACAAGCAGTTGTGCGTCTTTAGAAGCTGAAATCTCAATATGTGCGTCTTCAGAAGCTGGGTCAGAAGCTGGGTCTTCAGAAGCTGAACAGTTCTTCAGAAGCTGAACAGTACTTCAGACGCCGAACCTTCAGAAGCTGATGTTCAGACGCTGAACAGTACTTCAGAAGCAACCTTTCAGAAGCAACCTTCAGAAGCTGAAATGTTCAGACGCAGACTTCAGAAGTTCCTTCAAAAGCTGGTTTTTTGCGTTCTGTTTTCACGCCTTGGGTGTTTATTTTCTCGTGTGATCTGTTGAAGATTTGTCTTAAGAATTCTCTTGGATTTGTTTCTAGAAGGAAGATTAATTTGCGTGAAGATATTTGTTAAAGATTGGTTTCTTTTATTTGTGAATATATTTTCAAAGTAATCTTTGGAAAATATATTTCTGAAAAATAATTGCCTTCTATTTGCTTCTAAAAGAATTTTGGAACAACATCTTTTGAAGATAATTTGGTTCAGAATTATGTTGCTGCTGAAGACTATAAATAGAGGACGCTGCTATTGAAGAAATTCATTCAAAATAGAAGTGATTATAGAGAGAGTCTTAGTTTTTGAGTCTGTAAGCTTTGTGCTGTGTTTTTGTACACCACTCAATTGTTAGAGTTGGTTTAGTTTTATTGAGTTGTAATCACTTAAAGCTTTTAAGCAAAAGTGACTGATTGTGTTTTGAAGTGTGTCTTCATTCTTTGATTGTCTTAGAGTTTAAGATCACTGGGGCAGTGATTACTTGAGTAGGAAGTAAGAGGGGTCTTATATCTAGGAGTTTCTAGGTAGAAATACCACGGGTAGTGATTAAGTGAGAAAGGTTGTGAAACAGTGGCTGTTGTCATAGGACTTCGAATTGATACTATTATAGTGGATTTCTTTCCTGGCTTGGTAGCCTCCAGACGTAGGTGTGTTTGTCACCGAACTGGGTTAACAAATCACCTGTAGTTCTTTACTTTATGTCTTTTATTTTGCTGCTTCTCAACCACTGTTATACGTACTCTGTTCAGCTCTGTTTTACGGTTCAGTAACAGGTTCTGCCAGAATTTCAATTGGCATCAGAGCAGGCACCCTGCCTGTTTTAGGGTGAGCTCCAGGGAAGGTTTTTCTGGCATAATGGACAAGGAAGGAGGATTTGTGAACATACCACCTCTGTTGGATGGTTCCAACTATGAGTATTGGAAATCTCGTATGAGTGCTTTCCTTAAATCAATAGATAGTAAAACCTGGAAAGCAGTTCTGAAGGGTTGGGAACATCCTGTTGTGCTTGACAAAGATGGAGAGAAGACAACTGTGTTAAAACCAGAGGAAGAGTGGTCCAAGGAAGAAGATGAATTAGATCTTGGAAACTCCAAAGCCTTGAATGCTCTATTCAATGGAGTGGACAAGAACATGTTCAGACTAATCAAGCAGTGCACTGTAGCCAAGGATGCCTGGGAGATTCTCAAGACTATTCATGAAGGCACATCCAAAGTAAAATTGTCCAGACTTCAACTTCTCACCACCAAATTTGAAAATCTCAAAATGTTTGAGGATGAGAACATACAAGACTTTTATATGAATGTTCTGGACATGGCTAACTCATTTGATTCTCTTGGAGAGAAAATGTCTGATGAGAAAATTGTGAGAAAAATACTCAGGTCTCTTCCTAAGAGATTTGACATGAAAGTAACTGCCATTGAGGTAATTTTATATTAGCTCTTCCGGAGCTTTCAATTATTTTTGAACTTCCAGATATAGTACTAACATCGGTTTCTTGCTTTACTAAATAAGAGAAATATTTTTTATCCTTGAAAATTGTATGAGTAGTTGCACTATCAGCGAGACACATATCTCCATTATTGAGGTTAATGTTAATACTCATTCTATCTAAAAAATTAACAAACAAAAGATAAGTATAAAAACAAAATTATATAAACGTCATATTTATCATGACTAGCATTGGACAGGGATGGAAATGGGTACCCTATGGGTATGGTACTATTGTGCACTTCCTCATACCCGCGTTTGTAAAAAATACCCTTACCCGAATGGGCAACAGCTTTAGTGCCCTTCCCCATACCATATGGTCACCTAAGTGCCCATACCCGCACTCATTACTCGCACTTTAATTATGAAAAGACAATAAAAACATCACAATTGAAATAAAACTATGGTCCAAATGTTTTCTAATCAACTCATAAAATAGTATGAATCATAGTAATTAGCCAAATAAAAACATCCAAAATATCCCTAAAAAGTTGTACACCACTAAGAGGGAGCGGTTACTGTATTAAGTAGTTTTTAGATTTAGGTTTAAGTTTAAATAGCTGAATAAATTAATTAATTATACACCAAAAATAAATAAGTTATTTATCATATTATATAAATATGTATATGCGGGTTGCGAGGCTGGGCAGAATAATACCCTTACCCACGCCCATACCCATTTAAATTTACGAGTAATTACCCGGACTCAAGTCTGTACCCACGAAAGCGGGGTTTTACCCTACCCATTGCCGATTTTTTTGCGGGTACTCATCGGGCATGGGTCCAATTGCCATCCCTAGCATTGGAGGTTGAAAACACACTTAGAAATAAGACTTTATTATCATTAACATAGGAAAGTTAAAACATAACATAAAAATTTTATTATCATAGGAAATTCAAAAGCATTCGTAAACATGATTATTTATTGCTAGGTTTTATTTCTTGACACTTCCATCTCCAATGAGATGATCAATCTTTCCATCAGGATCAACAAAGAAATCAGCAACAGTCTAAGTGAGTAACATCCATATTACCATAATCATAATCACCATCTTCACATGCAAAATGTGTCTCAGCCTTTTTATCTTTATTTTTAAGTGATTGCTGGTAAAGATCAACTAAGATGCCTTGGTGTACGACAGGTACTACTCCAATGGCCTTTTCCTCCACAACGATAGCAAATATTCTCATTGTTTTTGCTATTCTGACCACCCTTTTCATTCTTTCCAACATTTTTCAACTTCTGGTGAAAATGTGTTTTTGTAATCTCTACTGTGATTATGATTAAGACTACGACCACGTCCACGACCATGACCTTGCCCACGACCACGAGTTTTCCCATAGTGATTGTGCGTTGCTACATTCACTTCTAGGAATGGAGCACTACCAGTGGGACGGGCCTCATGATTTTTCATCAAAAGCTCATTATTTTGTTCTGCCACAAGCAGACAAGATATCAAGTCAGAATATTTTGTAAATCCTTTTTCGCGATATTGCTACTGCAGGAGCACATTAGACGTATGAAAAATGGAGAATTATTTTTTCTAACATATCTTCATCGGTCACTTTTTCTCCACACAATTTCAATTGAGAAGTAATTCTAAATATAGCCGAGTTATACGCGGTTACAGATTTAAAGTCTTGTAAACGCAAATGCATCCATTCGTAACGAGCTTTAGGAAGAATGATAGTTTTTTGATGATCATATCTTTCTTTTAAACTGTTCCAAAGAACTTGTGGAACTTTTACGATAAGGTATTCGTTTTTCACATCCTCATGAAGATGACGACGAAGGAATATCATGGTTTTTGCCTTATGTTGATCAGATGATCTGTTTCCTTCTTTAATATTATCTCCATGACCTTCTGCATTTAAATGAATTTCAGCATCTAGAGCCCAAGACATATAATTTTTTCCCGAAATATCAAGAGCCTCAAAATCAAGTTTTGTAAGGTTCGACATAATGAGTACTATGATAAAAGTTTAAACAAGTTAGATAATATAAAAATAATTGATAAAATTTGAATTAATCATTTCTAACTCGGTCTCAAATTGAATCAATTTGGATAATTGGGTATATAATATATGAAAAATGTGAGAAACATACATAGAGGTCGAAGTTAAGATTTATATATATCAACAGAAACAACACAGAAACATACAAATATAACAGAAACAAATTAATAAGCAATATAAATCAATTTTTCCTATTGCTTTGAGCATGATTGTTGAGGTAAGGAAATAATCCCTTAGCATGTGCATGTGAAGTGACAGAGACATATAAATATTGAGCAGAAAAGAATGAATTTTTGGATCGGAAGAACAAAACAACCACATGATGATGAAATTTAAAGGTCGTATATTTTCAATTAAAATATGAATTCATTTTCATGAATGAATCAAGATGAAATCTGATTTGATACTAATTCGATATTAGTTTGATAGTAAGAAGTAAAGACTTAAAACTAACCCCTATTTATAATATACGAGACTCCTAATCCTAAATGAATAAGAAAATTAGAAACAATTCATTGATAACAATTATGTAACGTGGAATCTAATCCTAGGAGATAATTTTAGGTACTCTAAGATTAGAAATGGATATCTAACCAACGTAACATCTATAGAATGACAGCCACACCAAAAATAAGAAGAATCAATATTACCTCTATTGGTTAGAACCCCGTGTTTTAGGATGTTAGAGCTTCGTGCTGATAACGTGTTATGAAAATAAAGTAAAAGCACAAGATCAAAGATGAAGAAGATGAAAACCTTTTGTATTATTCTCTTCACAAGTGTGTCTTTACACTAAAATATGAGTCCTATTTATATGACACAAAATGTGTAAGTGAATGATCAAAGTAGTTAAGGACCACTAACCATCCATTCACTTATGGGAGTTAGGAATGTGAAAGAGTAAGGATGGACATTCACTGACTTAATTATTCATAACAAGAACAGTATTGTATAATTGTTCAAAGAGGAAACATTGTGTGCTAATTACATTATAAAAAACTATAGTTAATTTACTAAAAAAAACTAGTTAATTTAATGGTATCACTTTTTCGATTACAAAGCGAGGCCGAGAGACAATATTAAAATAGGTTTTAAGTTAGTTTTTTTTTTTTTTGTTACAAAGGTTTTAGGTTAGTTAACCACAATGAAATGGTAGATTATCTGAAGATTCGGAGTTACGTAGATGAACATCCCATGCATACCCATTAATTTTGGAATAAAATTTGATAAATTTTACGGGGGAGTACGTGGCAACAAGCCAAGGACATTGGTCGCCATTTGATTAGACATATATTATTTGAACAATTATTTTTTCAGACAATCAAAATATACGAAGAAATTTAGATATTGACACACAAACTAAAACAGTATAGAGTGAATAAGAATACAATGTGAGTATAAGCGAAAAATTGTAACAAAAATTGTCACAAAATATTTGTAGGAATATCATTTCTCTCTGATTAAGATTGGATGGTTTAGGTTTAAGTTGATCGGTATGTTAAATTATAAAATTAAAATATTTTTTTTTAACTGTTTGATCTTGATTGAGCGATCACCGATGTTCCGTATGCATGAATGTGGATTCTGATGACTACCATGAATCCAATTTCCAAACCAAGGGTAGGAAGTGAGACATTTTTATTGGGACTCACATTTTGTTACCTTAAATTTATTATTTTAATTTTAACTAATAGTATTAGTTTTTTTATTATTATTATTTTAGGTCACACATTATATATTTTACTCATTAATTTTGCTGCTAACTTTTTTTATTTAAAAGAAAATTTGGAAGTAAATTCATAGTACATAACGGTGGTATTAATGATCCTTTTATAAATATCTCTGATAATATTTAAACCACATCCCTTAAAATTATGAAGTTAAGCTCTTACCACAAATCCGACACCTCTTGAACAATTTGTTGTTAATTGATTTACTAAAAAGTTAATGAATATTGTGAATTTATTTAATATTTATTTTTTGTGTTGTTTACTATGATAAAAATGAATTAGACTTAAAAAAAGACTTAATTGTATTGTTGTTGATTGATTTACACAGTCACAACCTCAAATTAAAAATATTTGGGCACACACAAATGAAAAAAATTAAAAGAGAAATAAATTAGTAACATCATCTTTTACTTTTATCTTTAAATTTATTTTATCTATATGTGTGCGCCTAAGTATATTTTATTTGTGTTTATGACTAACTAGGAGTTTCTCTTTAATATGATCTCATTCATGTCTCTTGATTTGTAGGCGGACCTCCATCAAGCTGGATGACATGTAAGGTGTGTTTGGTTGTGAGAAGAAAGTGAGAAGAGAGAAATATGTGAGAGAGAGTATAAGAAGAGATAAATAGATGAGAAATAGAATAAATTTTATGGGTTGTTTGGTATAAAAGAAATAATAGAGAAATAGAAGAGAAAGAGATGCTACTATTTTTTTGAAAAGACAAAAATATCCTTTAATAAAAACAACATATAAATTATGATTAATTAAATTTTTTTGTACTGATTAAATTAATTTATTAGTTAATTTAATTTAATCTAACAACTAACTATTATTTCAGCTAGAAAAAAAATATTATTTTTATATTAGATCAACATTGGAAATAGTAGATATGGGAAAAACATAACCAACATGAATATAACCTGTAAAACCATTTTCTTGTTTTTATGACACAATTGGAAAATCCATAATAAGATGCATCTCTCCCGTGTTTCTTCGCTCATGTGTGAAGACTCTAAAAAGTGTGGGGGCCCACATGTTCTAACTCTCTCTTCTCTCTTTCTCACCCCTACCAAACAAGAGAAGTGTTGGATTTCTCTTCAACCTCTCTCTCCCCCTTTTCTCCTCTACCAAACAGAGTGGTAATGTACATTGCAGTCTCTATCGTTCCAAGATGGATATATTCTTTGATTTGATACATGCATATATACAGAAGTAGATAAAATTCCCGAATAGAGATATTCTTATTATTATATCAACAACAGAAAAAAATAATATTCTTATTTTAGAGCTGTTCTATCAACATGTAGTGTGGCCCTTCATTATGCTTTTGGGTTACTGTAATTAGACAAACAAAATTTGTCAGCACAAGTATTAATGCAACGTCTAGGAAAGGTAATTTAGTGATTATGCATATCCAATAGGATTGTATTTCTCTCGATGTTGGGTCTCGAACCGAGTTCCTCAAGACGCAAGAACAAATCCGCAACTAAGTGACCTCACAGGCGACATGTTAATTTAACTGACAAATCCTCAATAGGATTGTATTTGATTTGATACTATATACATTTAAGATGATTGTTGTATATTTGATGCCTACTAACAGACAAACCTTGAATAAAATTGTCACTATTGGAGGAGTATATGGAGGAAAAAAGAATTACTCCCTCCGGTCCTATATATAAGAAAATTTTCAAAAAAATTATTGGTCCTATTTATAAGAAAATATCACAACTTTTAAGGTGTAGTTATTGTTTAAAAGACTTTTATACCCTTTATTTAATGTTTGTCTTTTTAAAATTAGTGGGTATATTTAATGCTTCACAATTTTTTATGAGGGTATATTTGTAAAAATAGTTAAAAAGTTACACTAATTAATGAATGTATTGGTTTTGATGTTTTTTGGTTTTTCTTCTTATAATAAGGACCGGAGTATAACATAATAATATGTTTCCTTCAAAAAACGTAATAATTTTTGTGCGCTGCCAAAAAAATGAATTGCCTATTAATTTAAATAAATTAAAAGTAAAGTCTTTTCGACAATATTTTTTTTTGCTCTCAAAAAAAAATCTTTAACTTATTTTTCATTCCAAATAATTGCATTGATGGAGAGTAATAGGCATTCACATCTTATGAATTTAGCTATCATATCTTCAATATCATTTGATATATATATATATATATATATAGGGGGCATATCAAGTAAGAATGGATATGTTATGTGAGAATGATAGAAATAATTATCCACCCTTGGATTAAAATGAATGGCTCAGATTAAAAGGCTCCAATTTAATACTACCGTGTTTCTCCCCCTTTCAATCTCTCTATCGTCTAATATCCTTTCTCCTTCTCAATTCCACTCAACTCATGGTGAATTTAGTTAAGAACCATACGAAAAGCACCTAAGGAATTGTACCTAAGTTTTTTCCAAAAGAAAATCAACTTTTGTTCCTACCTTCCCTGCAAATAAGCCAACATCAGAATAATTGTTTAATTTGATCAAACATCTCCAAACAATTAGCCACTTTCAAATTGAATCAAATATCATTTCGCTCCAACCAAATACATCAAGCCGTTGTTAACCATAAAAGACGAGACACATTTTTCCTTTCTTACATTCTCAATTAAAGAGTAGAAAATGATTCACCACTTCACAACCTCACCCTATGACTTGCAAGCAGCAAGTCCAGCCATTTAAAAACCAAATTCCAAACCTCCAAAGTCTTTGTGAACGAAGCAAACCATATTCATTGTTATTAAAACAACAAACGCAACTTTACATGCCTTGTCACAAACATCATTCAAACACAATTTCACTCTGGTTGGTAATCGATCTTGTAACAAACATCATTCAAACATTGATTTTCCATAGACACTTAGTACCTGCAACTAAGGCACTATCAAATTATGTAGTAAAACAAATTGGCTAGCACCGAATAGCATGCCTTTACAGAGAACCTGGTCTCCTTATGGGACAGCTAGCCAAACTTGTACAACAGGTTGTAGCTAGCATGTGCAAGTTGTAGTTGCAGTTGCTTCTTAAAATTATTTTGATACTCTCCAACAAAATTGTGTCATCTGCATATTGAAAAATGTCGAAGTTTAAATCCGCTTTCAACATAAAACTTTTGTAAGAACCATTTGCCACTGTCTTTTACATCAACATGTAGTCCTTCAGCTGCTGTTAAAAAGAGGAACGAAGCCAAAGGACCCCGACCTCAAACCCTTACCAACCTTATCTTCATACAAGACAAGATGCAAGCTTGCGTCACAAAAATCTCTTTCCTGAAAGCAAAGCATAAATCCATAATACTCCCAATTAACTTAGTCATCGTTTTTTTTTAATCCATTTTAACAATGAACAATTATCTTTCCTTCATTTAGCCAAATCTATAAGCTCATTTCCTACCACTACTCCATCAAGTAGTTGTTTCTTAGGGGCAAAATTAAATCAGTTTGGCTAGCTAAATGAAATCAGCTTCCAAAGAACTATCTTCAACATGTTTGCAAGAATTTTTTATATGATATTGTACATGTAACCTACCAAAGAAATTGACTTGTAATCTCTCAAATGATCAACTTTCTGAATTAACGCAAAAAAGGAAGTTGTTGGTGATTTCGGTAATACTGGATTATTATGAAATTATGTTACGAAACTCATCATAGTATACCGACTTTGATAAAGCTCCAGTAATCCTTGATGAAATTGAAATTGAACTCATCAGAAGTCTAGAAGATCACATCTTTATCCAAAATCTAAAAACATTAGGTATATGGGTCTTTTCGCTAACATGTTACTCAACCTCCACTTTTTCATTCAACGTGAAAATTTTAACTCACAACTAACACATTAATATTTGTGTATCTTATATATGTGGATACTGAAACCCTACTTGTGTTTGTACCGATGAATGGTATCCCATTCGGCTAGCTATCCTCCTTTTAGTGTCGAGTAGTTTGAACTTTCTGATGGTTGTCTTTTTCCTTTGGCATTGGTTTGGTTGTTTTGTTTTTAGAAGTTTGTTGTTTCTCTTCTAACTTTTACCATCTTTTCAATTAGTGAGTTTGAGTATTCTTTATTCTCTGGTTTTTTAATATTATTTTGTCATTGAAAAAAAATTATATACATACATTTTAAGCGATTGAAAGCATATAATGAAACCTTGACTAAAATGTACGTTTAGGGGAAATTTGGAATTACCAAGCTTGGTGTAACAAAACAACATGCAGAAATTCAGGAATAGAATCATAATATACGAATATAAAGTGGAAAACTTTATAACAAAACAAAAATAAAGTTTGTTGTCTTCTAGCAACCATAGAATAATACAATGTGAATTTTTTTTATAACATATAGACTTCTATCAACACCTTATAACATCCTCCAATAAACTCACACTCTTCAAAGTATATAAGCTGAATACAAATTTAAAATGTTTCTGACGGATGCATCTTATAACGAAGAACTAGAACCAATTGTCCTTTCTTTAATACTAGGTGATGTCAAACTTGTTTAAGGTGTTTCACTTCAACCAACTCCAACATACAACATGTAAAATTTGTTATGTAAGGCAATTGTTTATTAGTACAAATGTGATTTATTTTCCCACTATTTTAATTATTAAAGCAAAAAATTCGATTATATGATGATGACCTTATAACAGAATACATGATAATGTGAATCATTTTCCCACTATTATAATTAAAGAAAAAAATTTCATTATATTTAACGAAAACTAACCTGTTTGCATGACTGGTCAAGTAGTTATCAAGGAAATGATTCTTCAAAACCAACTATAATACTATTCTATTCCATGTAGCAATAAACATACGTAGAGGGTTGACTCTGTCTTACGTGCTTTGATTGTTACTTCTCCAGGAATCCCTTATAAGTTATTATTGCCATCTCTTTTAAGCACAATTTTCTCTTTTTTGTTGAGCATATGGTAAAAAGAAGATGGCGAAACTCATTAAGAGTTCAGCCAATTATTTGGGTTCTGCTTTTATTTAATTTTTTATCGCCCATTCATTTATTTGTTTCTTTCTCAATTTATGAGAGTTTCGACTCTTTAACTAATTTCATTGTAGTTTTAAAAAATGTTGAGAAATATTTTGTGGGCACTCTTACATCCATTCTACATCTCGAGTGGGGTCCACATTCACACTCAAGAAGCGTAACAAGGAAAAAAGGTGGGAAATGACTGCTTATTCAAGGTGTAGGATTAATCATGTGTCCATCAAACATTACTTGAAAATGTTAAGAGTTGAATGGGCAAACATCGATAGTATAAAATGGTTTTACATTTTCATATAATAAGAAATCATTGGTTTTCATGTCTAACAACTAAGTTTATATATATTCCTTCCAGTCTCGAATGTAAGAAACAAAAAAAAAATTAGTGGTCTTAAATGTAAGCAAAAGTATAGTAAAATCAACATATTAAATGTCACTATTCCAATTTTAACCTCATTAAATGTCACTATATCCAATTTGTTTCACATTCCCATGTTGAGTTCAAGAGTCAAATTTATTTCCAAGACAATGGCAAAATAGGAAAGGTGTAACTTTTTATCATGAGTTAAATGTAGTCAATCAACTTTCTTAATAAGTGTGATTTTTTTGTTTCTTACATTTAAGACCGGAGAGAGTATATCCATTAGATCATAATGTAAAATTATTTTACAACGACAATACATCTTCTATTTTATTAAAAAGTTACACAATATATATATAGGGAAAGGATCAAATGACACTAAATTTGACACCAAATCCTATTCATTAATACAGTTTTAATCTAACGGCTCTCATCAATTCATTAGATGCTCACATACTTGATCAAATGACCCACCTCTTAATTTTAGAAATAATGTATTCTTTATTCTCTTGGTTAATTACTTTCCGAAAATTCTCTAATTTTATATCTCTTATTATTATGGCTCTCCTGCAGATGCTTCATCTCTATTTCAATACTCCAAACAACCTTTATTTGTATGACTCGAAGTCTTCTTTTTTTTTTTCTTTCTCGTAGCGAATATCCACTACTTTGTCAAACTTTACTACGAGATCTCACAGTGTGGTTGAAGAATCAACAAAAGAATCAAAAAATGCATTTATGTTCTTAGTTCTCTGCGTTGTATTCATCCCAGCGAAAAAGGTCCTCATATTATAAATAGGAATCCATGACTCTAATATTATACAAACCTTGGAGCCATTCATTTTTTCCAAATCATATTTAACCATAATGTGGTGCCAATCTTCCTCAAAATCTTTAATGCATAATGAATCACGTATACACTTTTTCAACTCACGCTTGAAATTTAAACTTTTATGGTATATGTATGAAGAAATATATAAAAGACATAAAACAAATGTAATTGAGAGAATTAATTTATAATACCTCTATGTTATGACCATCTTCTTTGGCATTTGATTTTGAACTAACTTTTCTTAAAAAAAAAGTGGCATGGAAGTGGTGTAGGGGAAGATAGAGTCGACTTTTCTCTCTCTTGATTGTGATGGTGAATAGCTAAGGAAGTGAAGCAAAAAATACTGGTATAGGAAAAACAAAACGGCTATTAGGTTTTGAGGGTTAATTGGAGTAATGAAATAAGAATGAAGCATGTGCAAGGGAGCCATAATAATAAGAGATTTTTTTTTTTTTGAAGAAGAGATTTAGAATCAGATTCGGAAAGTAATTAACCAAGACAATAAATTATTTCTAAAATTAAAATGTGGGTCATTTGATCAAGCATGTGAGCACTTGATGAATTGATGGGAACCGTTAGATTAAAACTGTATTAATGGCTAGGATTTGGTGTCATTTGATCATATTCCATATATAACATAAGTCTTATTCAGTAAAACAAAATATAAGTCTTATTAATTGTCAATTTTATTCTACACATTTTCAATAAGTTTAATTTCTATACATCATCATTGCAAAAAAAAATTACATTGTCGATGAATCGCAATCAATTATATGTGAGACATTAGAAGTAATTATGATTAAAATTAAACATGTTTTACGATTGATTGATTTTGTAAAAGATTTTTATACCTACAGAGTATAAAAAGCAGTACCTTCTTTTTTATTAATTTAGCGAGAAAAGAGATGTTGAGATGAATCATAAAAGTGTAACTTATAAGTCTTATTATTTGAGTTTTTTTATAACTGTAAATTTGAATATTTTCTAAAAAAAGTCGTACAATTGAAAAAGTGAAAAGGTAAGTTGAGTTTGTGTAAAATAAAAAAAGAGTATTTTGGGGATTTTGAAAAGATTTTTTTTTTGGAGTGCAATACTGATTATTGGGGAATACAATTAGTAATTTTCCAAACAAATTCATTCATAAAAGTGTAACTTATAAGTTAGTTTTCGTTGAATGTTGGCTCCTTTTCAAAAGACTTTTCTACCTTGTACCCCTTACCTAAACCCCCTATCCAAGCAATTCTTTTAAAAAAAAATAAAAACTATTTTACTCTTTTGAATTTTAATTATTTTCTTATCATAATATTTTGAATATTTTGAAAAATCAAAATGCACAACTCTAAATTAAAAATAAAAATAAAAAATTGTCCGCAACAGTTAGCCGCCGTTGAAACATGGTTCAGTTCGGTGTTAAAATTGAAAACAAAATCACCTTAACAGTGTTTACTCTTTTAAATTTTAACACTTAGCCACAAGGTGTGTAACCTTTTTTTTAAGAAAAAAAACAATTTTCTAGTCATAATTATATTTTGAAAGACATAAAAAAAATTGACAAATTTAAATTTACCACACATAATTAAATAAATTAAAATATTTGAAAGTTGTTAACAATAATAAAGAAGAAATTTAAGAGTATCATAAACTTTTTTGGGGGGTTTGTAGTTTCAATTTGTTAACCAAACCAGAACATAATAAAAAAAATACTCATCAAACAATGGTAAAAGAGTATAAGAACTTTTATTATGTAGGATTGTGGTTTGAATCCGCAATGTCTTACTTTGTATTTAATATGTGTGAATTTCGTCACTATATATAGATTAATGGGAGAATTGTGTTTACATGAAGGGCTACAACAAGGTTTATATAGGTAGTAAGAACGACTAACTTAACTAATTAGTATAGCTAATTATTGTAAACTTTTTGTTACGTCTAATATCTCCTCATAAGGTGGAATGTGTTTACTACATTTCCACCTTGCAAAATACCAAACAAAAAATGTAGAAAAATCTCTCCGCTGTTATCATAATCAACTAAATATGTATGTTCAATTCATCTAAAGTTCCACGTTTTAACACGTCATCTTAAAAGCAACTCAAGCCCACGTCTTGACATTAATTTTTCTTCTTCTTCACACAATATTCTATCTTCTCCCTCTTACTTGTCATGTTTTTTTTTTCTTTAAAACGAACTTATCTCTTTCATTTCAAAGTCTAAAATTGCAAAAAAAAATAAAATAAGCTAGAGAGGATATAATATTATGTGAGGAAAAAAAATTGTATATTAAATGTTGGTTGTTTTTTAGATGATGTAGATCTTTGGATGAATTGAACAGATAGATTTGAGAATTGTAAAAAGAGCAGTCACCCAAATTCATGTTGTGAATATTTTCTATTGCCATTCGCGAATCTTTAGTAGAATATTTTTCATTAGATTAATCATTTCCCCTGCAAAAATTGCAATTAATCATTTATTAATCAGATTAATAAATCAATATCTGACTTACATGGTAAATTGGCATAAAGAAAAGGTAAAAGTGTAAACTTAATGACAACTTTATATTTACTAGGTTGCCGACCCGTGCGCACGGGTCTTATGTTTTAATATATATTACAATAAATAAACTTTTAAAACGTATAAGCACTAAAAAAAGTAAATTAACAATTGGAAAAAATAATTATTATCTGAATTCTCAAAACAAAAATATTTGCCAAATATATAACATCATTGCTTAGTATAAATTTCTAAAAAGTAAAAGACAAAGTTAGTCATAATTAGTACAACATATTTATATTGATAAGCATAAGAGACAAAGTAATCATGATTAAATCTGCAACTATACTCTTGGACATTATTATTATTATTATTAAGGACGCTCACTTTTCAATTTGACAGCCATTTCAATTAGATAGGAAGAAAATATCAGTCATTTATTATTATCAACATCTTTCTCTAATATTTTCATCATCAATTTGAATTTGACAGCCGTTTCAATTAGGTAGGAAGAAATTATCGGCGATTTCAATTTCATTTGACAATTTGATTTTTATTATTAGTAGCCTCTACGATTCATTAAGCAAGGAATTAAAAAAAAGTAATCAATTAGCCTTTGAGTGATTGGGATGAATGATTTCAAAAAAACTAACAACTAAGATAAATGAATGATTTCAAAAGAGTAATGCTAAGGTATAATGACTATAATTGATTTAATCATTAGCCTTTGATTTCATTTATTTAATTCCGCATGCACACTACTGTTTTTTTACGTTATGTGTTTTAGTAAAAAAATAGCTAAACGTAAAAATGATTTTTAAGCTATTAAGTCCTCATGAGATATCTTTACATAAAGAACGAGTTTATAGAATTAGAATAGATTGAAATCTATTGAGATATCATTTAACTTTACATAAAAATTGGATCATATAGACTACAATTTAAATAAATAAAATCTGAAAAGCACATATGCAACATCCTTGTGATCAAAGTGGCACATCTATTAAGGTGGGAAAGCACAAAATCAGCCTGAGTTTTTGCAACAATTAAATGACAATGGAATTATAGAGAAAAAAAGAAAGTAGAGAACAAAATTGCACCTTATATATGAAAAAATATAGACGGCTAGAATATTTGGGTTCAAAAAGAAACAAAGTAAATCAATTAGGAGTAATAGATCTAAAATAAAAGTGACAAATAAAAAGCTTAATTTTAAGTGTCGAGTGGACACATCAAAAGAAGCCCCTATCTTGAAATCATGGTACAAAATAAAATGATTGTCGATGAATAAGTGTAGGGACTTAAAAATACTTACCCAACCCGTTCTTGAGAAAAAAGAGAAACAACCTGAAACGTGATGACGGCGTGACTATTCAACAACAAAGAAAACCTCACCCCTTCATGAATAATCCCAACCTGCAACAAAACATCACAATTTCAAAATCCCTAATTGTTTTTTTTCTTTTGAAAAATGGAATTTGTTATGTAAAATAGCAATCCTGACCGAGAATTTCGGCTTGTTCATAATTAAGTTCAACAACAAAATAAAAAAAAAAGTAAGGTAAAGAGTGAGAGAAGAAAAAAAAAATTCAGAAAAAGAAATGAGGAAAGAAAGATGTGAAACATAAGAAAGGGGGTGTAGTAAAAAATTGGGAGGAAAAAAATAAGAGAGATGATTAGATTAGAGAGAGTGAAACCGAATTGATGTGAGGAGACTGAAGAGAGAGAGAAACTAAATTAAAATTTCTTGAAATGGATTGATATGTCAAACGATTTGGTAGAGTAATATGCAAGTGTAAATTTAATGACAACTTTATACTTAAAATGAAAACCTCATAAATATGAGGATTGTGTAAAGTAATTTTTTCTTTAAAAAATTAATTGTCGTTTGTCAACCCAGATCTTAATCTTAAAATTAAACTCGTTGATTTACGGGAATTAAATTCAAGTTTTTTCTTCAATTGAACCAAGTTAATATTTATAAAGTTTAAAATTCTAATAGTTTTAGTTAAATAAATCTTATTTAGGTTTAAGTCACGCAGTTAATTCTTTGGCTAAATTGCTCTTTTGGTCCCTTAATTATTTATTTGGTATCGCTTTGTTCCCTTAAGTAATAAAAAGTATGTTCAAGTCCTTTAACTTTATCTCCGTCACATGTTTTAGTCTTTTCTGTTAGGTTAATTAAAAAAACGTTAAGTCTGTGATGAGCTTGCTATTGAGGGCTGATTTGGCTTATATATGTTGATGACATGGCAAAGGCTAGGTTTTAGAGAGAAGAGGTATACAAATTAGAGAGAGAAACACACACACACACACACACACACAGAAAACCGAGAAAACGAAGAGAAGAAGAAGAATTTGTTGCTGGGATTGGAAGAAGAAGAACACACACAAAGCAAAACGAAACGAATCGCGAATCGCTCATTGAATCCAGGTTTCATCTACATCCCTTACCTTATTTTTTATGAAGAAATCTTTGTTTCTGGTTTTAGGGTTTCTATTTCTGGTTTTAGGGTTTTTGTTTGTGATATCTGGTTTAGGATTCGTGAGTGGTTTCTGGTTTAGGGTTTCAATAAATGCAATTTTTTTAACCTTGTCTGTATGTGGTTTTGGGTTTAGGGTTTCATTTTCTGAATATTAAATTGTACGTGGTCCATATATGTTGATTTCTATGCATACTTGTTTATTAGGATTCGTGAGTGGTTATGGAGGACAAATTTGAAGTGATTGTGCATCATATGGGGTGTTTAAAGATTTTGTGCATAATGGTTATGAGAGTGAAGAGATTACTTGGTTGTGTGACCCTGATTTCTGGTCTTACTTTGAAGTAATGGGAAATCTAAAGGTGTTAGGGTATACTGAAATTGACAATATGTGGTTTTATGACCCTTACTTTGCTCCTCAACTTCATCCCTTGAAGGATGACAACAGTACTAGGAGGGTTAAGAATATAGCACTGACTGATGGTAAAGCACAAATTTATGTTGTTCACAAAGTATCAGAACCTAAAATTATTGAGGTGATAGAGTATAATGTAGATGCAAATGAAGGGGTAGGTCCCACTGAGATTGAGTTGGATAGTGAAAAAGATGGACCCACTGTGGTTGATGTAGAAAGTGTAAATGATGTCCCCAATGTGGTTGAGATGGAAAGTGGAAAATCGGGGCCCACTGAAGTTGAAGTGGAGAGTGAACAAAATGGTCTCACTGAAGTTGAATTGGAGAGTGAAAAACATAGGCCCACTGAGGTTGGAGTGGAGAGAGAAAAACATGGTCCCACTGAATTTGAAGTGGAGAGTGAAAAACATGCTGAGAATGAAATTGCTAGGACCACTACTAATTGTGAGGTTGAAGCTGGGCTAGGTAAGGGAGTGGAAAGTGAACAAGATGGACCAACTGATTGTGCTCATGCTGAGAATGAAATTGCTGGGACCACTACTAATTGTGAGGTTGAAGTTGGGCTAGGTAAGGGAGTGGAAACTGAAGTTGAAGCTGGGCTAGGTAAGGGAGTGGAAACTGATGGTGTTGTGTTTGAGGATGAATATGTTGAGCTCCATGAAGACAGTGATGATAATGCTTTAGGGATTCATTTTAAGGACTCAGATGATGATTTAATGTTGAATGATAATTTTGACTGGGGTGGTATTGGTGATGAAGAACCTGCTGGAGATGGGAATGGTGAGGGAGATGGGAATGGTGAGGCAACTGTTGCTGCAGAACCTGTTGCAGAACGAGCCAAAAAGAAGAGGGGCAGACCTAGGAAAATACATTTTGCTGATCCAGTTAGTGAGCCAAATATGACATAAACGAATGTGGATGAAGAAGCTCATGTGAACCCTAATAATGTGGAAGAAGAAAACAATGATGACATTGCCTTTGTGAATGTGTCTGGTCAGTCAAGTAAGGATGCTGTAAAAGGATTGAGTGATAGTGAGGAGTATGACTCTGATGAATTGGATAGTGGAAGTGATAGTGAGGATGATGGTTCTACAAAGAGCAAGTTTCCAACATTTAAGTTACCAAGCAAGATGATAGATTACAATTGGGAAATTGGCACATATTTTGCAACAAAACAAGACTTTCAAGAAGCAATAAGGACATATGCAATTCATTCTGGGAGCAGATTAAGTTCAAGAAGAATGACAAGGTCAGGATGAGGCTTGTTTGTAAGGAAGGTTGTCCATGGAATGCTTACTATGCAAAAATACCAAATGAGGAGACTTGGCAGTTAAGGAAGGTTTGGAAGGGTAAGCATATATGCAGTAGGGATTTCAGGGTGAAGATGTTAAATTCTTAGTGGTTAGGTAATAAGCTGCAACAAAGTGTCAGAGAGAATCCTAATATGAAGATCACTGACATTCAGAACAAAACACAAGAGAAATGGAAAACTGGAGTCACAAAGACAAAGGCTATCAGAGCAAGAGGCTTAGCTTTTGATGCAGTTGATGGTTCATTTAGAGAACAGTACACTAGGTTGCATGACTACTGTCATGAGTTGTTGAGATCTAATACAAGATCAACAGTGAAGATCACTAGCCAACCTTTTGAAGGAACTGAATCTGATTTAGAAGATCCTAATGTAAATTTGTGTCCCCATTTCCAAAGGTTGTGTATATGCTTTAATGCATGCAAAGAAAGTTTCTTTAAGTCCAGGCCTATCATTGGATTAGATGGGTGTTTCTTGAAAGGTTACTTTGGTGGGCATCTTCTAACAGCTATTGGTACAGATCCAAATGATCAAATGCTACCCATTGCCTTTGTTGTTGGAGGAGTAGAGACAAAAGATACTTGGGCTTGGTTTTTAGATATGTTGGTTAATGATTTGGGAGGGCCAAGAATATGTAGAACATATACTTTCATCAGGTATTAATGTCTAAGTTTTATACTTTACATGCTTTCTTGAAAACACTATAATATGAACACTTTTTACATGTTATATGTATATTGTAGGGACTGTTACCAGCCCTTGAGGAATTACTCCCAAATGTTGATCACAGATTTTGTGTGAGGCATTTATACAACAACTTCAGAAAACAATATCCTGGTAAGAAGCTGAAAGAACTGATGTGGAAAGCAGCAAAAGCTACTTATCCAAATGCATGGATGGATGCTATGAAGGAAATCAAAGCTATTAATGAGGAGGCATTCAAGTATCTTCTCAAAATACCAGTAAGGCATTAGAGCAAATCATATTTCAAGGCTGATGCAAAGTGTGACACTTTGGTTAACAATATGTCTGAAAGTTTTAACTCTGTGATTGTGGCTCCAAGAACAAAGCCAGTTATGACCATGCTTAAGGAGATTAGAGTGTACATTATGGAAAGGTGGGAGAAGAATAGACAGAAAATCCAGAGGTACCCTGATAGTGTCTTGCCAAACATAAAGAAGAAGCTTGAAAAGGAGGCTGCATATACCAGCAAGTGGCTTGTCAGGTATTCTAAGTATTATAATTAATATTAAAATGGTCCCTTAAGTCTTTTTAGTTATATTAAAATGGTCCCTTAAGTATTTAAGTTGGTATTAAAATGGTCCATTAAGTCTTTTATTTGTTTCTAATTTGATCCCTAATCAAATTGTATATATGTTGGCTGTGTATGTGAACATGCGTTGTAATGAAGAATTCTTTGAGGTCAGAAACATCTCTCAAACTGGGGAAACTTTGTCAGTCAGTTTAAGAACAAAGGAGTGTTCTTGTAGGAAGTGGCTCTTGACTGGATTACCTTGTGTTTATGTTATTGCTGCTATGAGGGAGATGAAGCTTGACATTTACCAGTTTGTACCTGACTACTATAGGAGAGAAAAATATGAAGAATGTTACAGACCCATTGTGTATCCTATTAATGGTAAGTCTCTTTGGGAACGAACTGCATACACTGACTTGCAACCACCCCATATAAAAAGACAACCAGGAAGGCCCAAGAAAAAAAGAAACAAGGATCCAAGTGAATTGAAGAGAGATGAAGGACAGTTGAAGAGAGCTTCATATGGAACCAAGTGTAGCAGATGTCATCAGCCTGGTCACAATAAGTCTACATGTAAGTTGCCACCACCACCACCTGCTGAAAACCATACTGATGCAAACCCACCACCACCTGCTGAAAACCAAACTGGTTCAAACCCACCTCCACCTGCTGAAAACCAAACTAGTGCAAACCCACCACCACCTACTGAAAACCAAACTGGTTCAAACCCACCTCATGCCATTAGTCAACCTAGCAGTCAACAACAAGCTGCAACACAAGCTTCATCCAATTCTCAACCAGTTGTTGCTACACAAGGTTCATCTATTACTCAACCATCAAGTAACACTCATGCCAAGAAACAAGCTGCCAAGACAAAGAAAAAAGTTGCCAATACACAATCTGGTTCCAACTCACAATCAAGCAAAAAAAGAGGTGCAGCCAGCATTGCAAACCCACCACCATCAGTTGACAACACCAAAAGACATAAGTTGCCATTCACCAGGGGTCAAGAAGGTGCAGCAGGACCACAATCCAAATGAAGTCATCTTCATATTATTAGCCAAATATTAATTATTATGTTTTAGTATTTTGAAATGATGTAATGATAATGGTTTGATACCATTTTTTTGTATGTTTATGCAATGAGAACCTATGATATTGTGTAATACCTTTTTGAGCGTGGTCTCATTTTTAGAATTGGTCTCACCTTTATCATTCATGTTAATGGAACTGAGAACCTATGGTATTGTGTAATACCTTTTTGACTATGGTCTCAATCCTTTGAATTAAAGTTATATGCCTTATTTGTTCCATTTGATTGTATCTTTTGAATTTGTCTCGCACCTATTTATTTACTTAAAGTTATCTTTTGATTATGTCCATTTGTGAATGTGACTATCATTGTATTATAATTAGTATTAACATGGTCCCTTAAGTCTTTTTAGTAGTATTAAAATGGTCCCTTAAGTCTTTTTAGTGCTATTAAAATGGTCCCTTAAATATTTAAGTTGTATTGTTTTGGTCCCTTAAGTATTTAAATTGATATTAAAATGGTCCCTTTCAAAATGTCCATTTGTTAATGTTACAGGCATTGTAGTAACAGAAATAACATTGCAGTAACAGAAATAAAGTAACAAAATTATGTTCACAAATTAACCATTCCATTCATTCAATAAGTTAAACATTACATTCAAGATTCACATGAGACATATTACATCAACAACAAAATGACAAAAGGGAATGCACTCACATATTACCTAGCAACGTCAAAAATCACTTTAAATACATTAACAACATCACTGACATAAACAGCATGTTAAACCCAAAACATACAATGCCAAATGCTATAGCAATCTTGCAACATTTCCTACTATGTAACAACTCCTCCTTTAGACAACAATTTTCGTTCTTCAGCTTGCCATTTTTCTTCTTCAGCTTTGCAATAATCAAATCATGGTCATCAACAACATCATCTTCATCGCAAGCCATTGGAAATGGTTGCAACCATTGTCAATTCGGTTCCTCCAATTTCTACAGCCCCAAAACTTTTCACCATAGTTAGGGTTAGTTTCATCAGTGACAGTTCTCAAGACTAAAAACTCACCACATCTGCATTTTTGAATTCGTCTTCTAACCCCATAACCCACAAATCCAGATATGCCCCTTTCACTTTTGAACCCACTTTCGTTGCTTCTGTGATTAAAACGAGATGCTGCACTTGACATGGCTCCAGATACGAACAAAATACGGAACTGGAAGAATGGAATTGAGTGATGGAGGAATTGAATTGAATTAGAGATGAAGAAGAAACCCTAATTTTTGGGGAGAAGATGAACAAGTATGAGACCAAACAAAATATACAAGCCTTATATACTGCTGACTCATATATTAGCCAAATCAGCCCTCAATAGCCAGCTCATCACAGACTTAACGTTTTTTTTAATTAACCTAACAGAAAGGACCAAAACATGTGACAAAGATAAAGTTAAAGGACTGAAACAGATTTTTTATTACTTAAGGGACCAAAGCGATACCAAATAAATAATTAAGGGACCAAAAGAGCAATTTAGCCTAATTCTTTTTACTTTTCTCATAATGAATTTCTAGCTTATGAAACTAATATTTAAATTTATTTTTTATCCTTTAAAAAAATTATTTAATAATTTTTAAATTGGATAATAATTGTTAAATATTTTAATAATATTAATTTTTCAAAAAATAACATGAAATTGTTGGTAATGAATAGGTCTGAATGTTAATGAGTTAGTCGATCTAACTCAAATTTTTATTTTGACTAATCAGACATAATGTAGGTTTATATTTCTACTATCCAACCATGCTAAAATGTGAGTCAATCATGCTGATCATTTCATCAATTTTACTCATATGTATATATGTTTGTAATTACAATTGCAATGACTTAAAGAGTAAATTTACTTAAAGAAATCAACCAAAAGAAATAATTACTTAAAGAAAAGATGAAAGTTTAAACTTCATACCAACTTTCTAATTACTACAAATGAAAACCTCATGAATATAAAGATTGAGCAAAGCAAATTTTTCTTTATAAAAATTAATTACCATTTAGTCAACCAAGATTTCCGTCTAAAAAATTAATCCCATTGATTTTTCCACTTAAAAAATTATCCTCTTCTAATTTGATTCTACCAAAAAAAACAAAAAAAATCATATTTCAAAATTCTTACCACGTTTTATTTATTTAATTTTATTCTTACCTTTTTCATTATTCTTCTATATTATTTATTTATTATTTTTTCTTCCTTTACCTTCTTTGTCTTTCAGTTTTCTTCAATTGGTTGATCTGCTTCTCCACCACCCTACTCTCGATCTTCCTCTTTAATGGCCGATGAAGATCACCGTCAACTGTAACTTTAGAGAGAGAGAGAGAGAGAATTTTTTAGTGTGAGAAAAAAAGTTTTGATTTTTAGTGAAAATTTTGATATGGGTCTGTGTTTTTGACTGTGTCTTGAAGCTGAATATATTAGGGTTTGTTTATGAGTGTTAATTATTGTTGGATTTTGTAAAAAGTTTTGATTTTGATATTGATTTTGACATGGGTGGTTGTTTTCCTTGTTTTGGATCATCCAACAAGGAGGACACTAATGCTGTGAAGGAAGTTTCTAAGAAAGAGTCTTTTAAGGAAGCTTCTCTTCCTCAATCTCATCACCCCACTAGGGTTAGCTCAGGTTTGATGCTAAATTTTGTATCTTTTTTTGGTTTTTTTTTAATTTGCCCTCTTTTGTTGATTGTTGTTTTGTGTTGAATTCTGTTCAATTTTGTGTTTTTGTTTGTTTATGTGACTTAATTTCTGTGCCCATGTTGTTTGTTTGTTTGATCTGGTTCATTTGAAGTGTTGGTGCTGTTGATTTGATGGTAGGTGTGAATGGTGATAGGTTTTGGTTTCACTGAATTCTATAATTGAATTTTGGTCCTAATAAGTGCTTCTAGTAACATTGTTGATGATCTGCTACTTGGTAAAATATGCATATCATATGACCAATCATATCACATTGTTTTTTAATGTTTACAAATTTTTTGTTGACGATTCTAGCATGCAAAACAGATTCAGGGTAAGATAGCTGCATTTTCAGCGAAGTGTTCTTCAATGTAGTAGATAGCTATGTAATATTAACCTAGATTATTTTGGTGTTGTCAAATAGTGGCTACAGTGGTGCTATGGCGCTACAGTGTAGTGGAATCTGAACAAATCACTATTGTTTTGCAATACGCTATTTAATACAAAGTGATGTCAAATAGCAGCGCTATATCAATGTAGCATTTAGGTTATTAGGTAGTTGTGCTGCTGGGAGTATTTAGGTTCGTTAAAACTAGTTGAACAACATTGTTGTGATATATGATTTAAGGATGAAAACCCGCATATGGTCCTAAGGCTGTTTTTAATGTGTAATTACATCTTATGTGACTGCACATAGTGATTAGGAGCATCACCTTCTTTTATGTTTTTTCTGTTATCTAATTTATCCAATATGTTCTGTTATTGCTTCCACTCCTACTTATCTTTAATTTCTCACGTAGATAAATCAAAATCAAAAAGTGTCTCAGATTCTAAGAAGGAAAAGGAAGCACCAGTTCCAAAGGATGGCGCAACGGCACATATTGCTGCACAAACATTTACATTCCGAGAGCTTGCAGCTGCTACAAAGAATTTTAGGCCAGAGTGCTTATTAGGTGAAGGAGGTTTTGGACGTGTTTACAAAGGTTGCCTCGAGAGCACGAAACAGGTAAGTTGTGGCTGATGCCTTTTCTATGATGAATGGTTTTTCAGTTTTCACTTTATAGTTAACATTTTGGGCTTGGAAAATTTATTGCTCAAACACCAGTTTTCAATTTGATTATTAATTTATTACCTTTTCTTCCGTCCCTATATGTAAGACGTCATTGACCAAAGCACAAGAATTAAGAAAAGTCTATATTAGTTTTGCTAGGAATGTACATTCTCTTTTCAAAATTATCCTTTAATTATTAAAAGGTAGAATTGGTTGGTCTTTAATTCTCTTCATTTAATTAGGGATATTTTGTTAAAAAATATGCATCTTGTAATTGAAGAGTTTTATAAGAAGGGACGATAAAATTTTACAAAAGGGTCATACAGGGACGGAGGTAATATAACTCTACATTTCCCTTTTTATCTTTTGTGGATGAATCATTTTCTTTGCAGGTAGTTGCTGTAAAACAGCTTGACCGGAATGGACTTCAAGGAAATCGAGAGTTTTTGGTGGAAGTTCTCATGCTCAGCCTCTTACATCACCCAAATCTTGTGAATTTGATTGGTTATTGCGCTGACGGTGATCAGAGGCTGCTCGTTTATGAATTTATGCCATTGGGATCTTTGGAGGATCATTTACATGGTCAGATTGCAGTCCCTCTTAACTGAAACCTCTTGAATGCTTCATGAATAAATGCATTTTCATATAACGTGGCTATAAAATATTAAATTTCATGTTGTTCGGAATTTAAAATACTGAAATACTGAAATATATTGTTCCAGAGGCGTCAAATAATGAGAATACATCGTACAAAATCATACGGTCTTCGGATAAAAATCATAGGTTCCCATTATTAAATAATAAAAGTTCCTTTGAAAATATATCAGATTATCCGTGGTTACTTTGAACTATTGGATGATAGATGTCTTTCTATTTAATTGTTTATGCTTTAGACTGTTCAAAAAATTTAGCTTGTTTATATTGATTTGGCGTTGTTCAAAACATCAAATAGCACTCGATTGTTTTTGCTTCTAGGATTCAACGAGTAACATGAATATTTTTTAGATCCTCACAATGGAGTAGTCATTTTATGACTATGGAAAACCTAGATTATTCTTGTGCACGCCTAACTGCGTAGATTGGAGCAGTCATTTGGTGATTATGAAAAATAATTGTCTAACCTTGCTAGGCGGTAGATTAACATGGTTTACCTCAAACAAGGAAACTATTACTTGTTTGCTGATCTATTTAATTATTAAAAGGGGAGGAAGATATTTTTGTTCCAGATTCAGAAAAGTACATTTTTCGTTTGTACAATTAAATAAGACAATAAACATTGTAGCTAGTTATTTCATGCTGGGTTTAGTTGTGCTTGCATAACTTAATGGCGTCAATTGATCCATGTAGTTGGCTCCGTGCAGTGGTAAAAGTAAAACACTTCATTATCATTAATGTTGTTGTTTTAATCCTGGTTGAGGGTTCTGGGAGTTTGCTGTCCTACATAGTACAAAAGCATTTGTTAGGGTTCCTAAATAACTTGTTAGGCTGTATAGCTTCATGAGACATGCACGTTTGGGTGTCTGAGTAATTTGCTTTTGGGCATTACCAATCATGGTTTCAGCTAAATACATGTAGTTTATATTTCTGTTCAGCAAAATCTTGTATTGAAATGAGAAAGCTATATGACTCTATGCTTTTCGCATTGCCAAGCAAAAATGTTGTATGAATGGTACTCTTTCTAGAGTCTGATTATTGATGTGGAATTCATATAGTGACGATGCTAGTGTAGTAGTTAGAAGCAAAATATTAAACTGCGACATAGAACTGTAGGATTGATGAATATTTTTAGCTAAATTTGGTTTCAGTGCTGGTAGTAGTGAACTTTCCAAATAGAATATGCTTATGCTTGACTAGCACATTAGATTAACAAGGATGGAAGTTCTTTTCCGTGTGTCAACTTTATTAATCGTTCAATCAATCTTCTTTGAATTGATTAGATAAGCCTTAAATATTGTGCATGGTCATAGTAATTTAGTGTCATTTTCTTGACTTAAATTAGTCCTCAACTGGTTAAGGAGAAGAGCAAAAGATTATTTCGATTTTACATTTCTGGTAAATTAATATTATTAATGGATACAATTTTATGCATAAAATGACATATATTGGCATCATTGACAGGCATTTCTGTCAATCATGCTAGAAATTATTGCTAGCTACCTACATCTATGGCTACCTTTTCATTTTCATTATTTTAAATGTACAGGTCATGTTAGGTTTGCCATCTGAAATTTAAATTTGAACTACTGATTGCGATTTCAAGAAATTTAAAAATGAAAAATAAAATCATTCACAGGTCTTAAACAAGATATTTCGAATTTCTGAAAACAAATCATTAACAAGATGACTCTGTAGCGAACACACTATTTAGTAGTAACTTTAGCATGATATCCAGCTTTATCACCATTCTGACTCTGAATATCTTTCCAGATCTTCCTCCGGAAAAGGAACCTCTAGACTGGAACACAAGGATGAAAATAGCAGCTGGGGCAGCAAAGGGATTGGAATACTTGCATGACAAGGCAAATCCCCCTGTGATATATAGAGACTTAAAATCATCTAACATCCTCCTAGACGAAGGTTTTCATCCCAAGTTATCAGATTTTGGGCTGGCAAAACTTGGTCCAGTTGGTGACAAGACTCATGTATCCACACGTGTAATGGGAACATATGGCTATTGTGCTCCAGAATATGCTATGACTGGTCAACTAACTCTGAAATCAGACGTCTATAGTTTCGGAGTTGTCTTCCTTGAACTCATTACCGGGCGCAAAGCTATTGATAACACGCGTGGGCATGGAGAGCATAATCTTGTGGCATGGGTGAGTACCTTACCTGCTCATCCTTGTGTATTTTTTCTTGGTCATGTATTTTTTCTAGGTCATACATCACACGTAAATTGTTTATGTTAATATTTTGACCAATTTATAAATTAACATGTACGGGTCTGTTTGTTACAGAAGTGATTTTTACATTCAATAATGTATAGATTATTTTTAGATATTTTTAAGAAAACCAGAAGTTATTTTGTGTTTGTTTATTGTAAATAATTTAAAAAAAAATAAAAAATCACCCAAAATTTATTTTCAAGAGAAGTCTGTAACAAACAGATGAAAACTCTTAAAAGTTATTTTAAAAATTATGATTTTTTATGAAAAAGCTGTAACACAAACGGACCCGTAATAAAAAAATTGACCCCCATTTGACTTCATATTCTTGGGGCATGGAACTATGCAGGCACGACCTCTTTTTAAAGACCGCAGGAAGTTTCCCAAAATGGCTGATCCACTTCTTCAAGGTCGATATCCAATGCGGGGACTGTACCAAGCACTTGCAGTTGCAGCGATGTGTTTGCAGGAACAAGCTGCTACAAGGCCTCTTATTGGAGATGTTGTGACTGCTCTCACATATCTAGCCTCCCAGGCATTTGACCCAAATGCAGCCAATCAGTCGAACAGGGTCGGTCCATCAACCCCTAGAATGAGGGACGACAGAAGGAGCATGGCAGATAGTGTGGATAGCCCTGACCGCGCACGGCTCGGTTCCCCTTCTACCCGTAGGAACTCACCTGACCTCAGGAAGAGAGACGGTAGGGATCCAAGTGAGTTGAGCAGAATTGACACTGGCGGCAGCTCTGGAAGAAAATGGGGAGTGGATGATTTGGAAAGGCTTGATTCTCAGAGAGATAGCCCTGTAAATACCGGAAGAGCTAGAGAGACTCCAAGGAACCGCGACTTGGATAGAGAACGCGCAGTTGCGGAAGCAAGAGTGTGGGGAAAGAATTGGAGAGAGAAGAAAAGAGGAAATGCAGTGGGTAGCTTTGATGGTACAAATGAGTGAGAAAAAACATCACATCACATCACCAAACTAGCTTTTGCTTATTCATCTTTGAGTCAGAGGAGAATTTGTGTTGGTTTTTCTCCCACATCATTTTAGTAGTTAGTCATGTGAAGGAAACAGTTCACAGTTTAAAAACAAAACAAAAAAAGGGTTGGGGGAGAAGTTTAAGTTAGTGTGGATTTGGGGTATTAAAAATGTAATCATGCTGCATTATGTGAATTCAACATCCTTGTCTATTTACTGAAGATTTCTAGGTTCATGTTGCATAGAGCATCGTCAAAGGCATCTAATTTTTTGGCTTATTGGATTTGGTTGTGGGTCTCATTGCTGTCACATGTTATTATCTCGTACAGTTATATCTATCTGTTATAATCGAATGTCTGAGTCTCTATGTTTTCGGCTTATATATATATATATACAGCAAAAAAATGTTCATTGTATCATATATTATTATTTTCCACATTACTAAATTCAAATCGCACATGCACAATGCCGAATGTTTGTGTGTACACTTAAGTTGATTAGTATTATTAACTTTTCTTATATCATCATGAATCAAACTCGGTACATCAAGATTTACAACTCTTGCATATTTTGTACACCAACCACTTGTGTTAGGTTCTGATAATGTCGAGTCGTATTAACTAAATATGGTTCATTATGATTGAAATTCTGGCAGATAACTGGTTCTGAACTAAAAACAGAGTATGAAAATTGATGTTCAGAAGCAGAAATAAAAAGGTGCAGAAAGATAAATAACACAGCAATTTGTTAACCCAGTTCGGTGCGAACTTCACCTACTCTGGAGGATACCAATCCAGGAAGGAAATCTACTAATAGGAATTAATCCTAAGACTCAAGACACAAACCCCCTGTTCCTAGTCTTCTGACTTAATCTCCACTAGTCTGATTTCTACCCAACACATGAGTATAAGAAACCCCATTCTTACTTCCTATTCAAGTAACAACCCCGTTACTAACAGACCTTGTAAACAACCCAGTTTTGAAGACAACTTCAATACATCAAAGACAACACTCGTACCTAAAGGCTTAGAGTGAATTACAACTCAATCAATCTAAACCAACTCAGAACATATGAGTGGTGTACAAAAACAAAGCCTAAGCTTACACATACTCTTAATTCTAATATATGAATTTTGACTCAATTAATTAATAAGCAGCAACACGTCTTCCTTTATATAATCTTCAGCAGGGACTCATAAATCTGAACCAAATCTTCTTTGAAATATAATTCTGAAATTCAGCAAGGCTCAAAAAGGAAACATATATTTCTGAATTCTATCTTGTAAATATTCTTCAGCAAATATATTTAAACATAAACACGAAGCCAATCTTCATAAGATTTTCACCAAATCAATCAGCCTTCTAGAAAACAAAAGCCTGAATAAACTTCAGTAAATCTCCAAGAGATACGCGCAGAATTAATCCAAAAGAATGCAGAAATCCAGCTTCTGAAAACAGCTTCTGAAGTTCAGCTTCTGAAGGTCAACGCCAGTCAACGTCTGAAGGCAGCTTCTGAAGGTCAACAGAAGTCAACGTCTGAACAGTGCGTCTGAAGACCCTCCCAGCGTCTGATGAACAGTTCCTGCGTCTGAAGGTCATTTCTACGTCTGAAGGCCATTTCAGCTTCTGATGAACAGTAAATCCAGTTTTCAGCTTCTGATACTTCTCAAAACCAATTTCCAGGTTCTGAAGGACCAAATTAACATCTGAGGACGCTTGCTTGCATACTTTGATTTTACCAAACATTTAGCCAACCTTCAAATAACCAACAATCTCCCCCTTTGGCAAATTTTTGGCTAAAATCAAATAAACCACAAAGATAAGTTCTTCACTCTTCAAAATAAAACAACCATGAATTAACCATAGCACCAGAGTCAGCAGCAGTTAAAATGCTATGTTAAACCAACCAGCTTCAGTTTTTGAAATACCACAACAGTTCTGAAGCACACAAACACATCCTGAAGCACACACACAACTTCTCAGTTTCTGAAGTACACAAACACTCCCCCTGCAACACATCACTCAGGAACTCCCCCTGAAACACACAGCTCCTGACAGAGACACAAAGAAATACTCTCCCCCTGAACCAGAGTCAGCAGAGAACAAAACACAGGCAGAAACTCTCCCCCTGAAGTAAACAGATCAGCAGTAGCATCTGACCACACAGATTTCTCCCCCTTTTTAGCCAAACAAATTTGACAAAACACCAGCAAATACCAGGAGCAAAAAACACAACACAGACCAGCAACAAAACTAACAGTTCAGACCTCAGCACAACACCAGCAAGGATCAGAACCATATAGAATCCACACACAGAAGAACAACCAAAACTGTAGAGAACAGCACAACTGCTAACCAGAAACACAAGCAGAAAATTAAGACATCAGTCACAAACTTGACAGTCTTCAGACTCAGCATCAGAAGTTGCTTAGTCTTCATTAGACACAATCATCAGATGCTGCTCAATTGATGTGTGCCTCAGACACATTCAGAACCTTTTTCCCAGTTATCTTCTTCTCAAAATCAGCAACTCTTTTCTGAACACAGGACATAACATCTTCAGACTCACAAGAAACAAGTGCCTTTTGAACAGGAATAAGAACTAACACTTTGCTCCTGATTTTAGATGAACCAGCACCAGAACTCATCTGTGCTACAGGAATGGGTTTGCTGTCATCAGCAACAGCCTTTCCTTTTCCTTTGTTCAGCCTCTGAGCAACACCAACACACTTTGGTCTCCATTCTTTCTTGATTTTGCTTTTATTCACAGTTGGTTCAGTTTTTCTGTGTTGAAAATGCTTGGGATAACCATGCAACTTGTAACAAAAAGGTTTAATGTGACCCTTTTTCCCACAATGATGACAAACCCAAGGATGAGTAGCCTTCTTGTCTTTGGATTCTTGAGGTTTGTTCTTAGGTTTCCTCATCAGTGGAACATGAGAATCAGCAGCAGGTATGCATCTCTTAGCAGGATTTTGCTTTTTGATGTTCAGGTTCTGATCAACAAATCCAATGCTATTTGGTTTTCCTTGATTTTGATTCTCCAGAATCTCTTCCAGCACATCAGTAGCAGAATTCAACATTCTAACTTGCTTTTTCATCTGATCAAGTTGAGAATTGAGTTGGATTACCTCATTACTGAGAACAGAAATCTTCTCTAAGTGTTCACCCCTTTCAATCTGAAGTTGAGTGTTAATTTTCTTCTGTTCTTCCATCTACTTGCACACTTCATCAAATTGACATTGCAACTTCCTGCAAAACTCAGCAGGATTTTTGTGATAAGCAGTCAGAACTTCACAAGATGATTCTTCATCACTTGATTCTGATTCTGATGAAGTTTCTGAACCCATAACTCCATCATCAGGGAAGCATCTTCCAGCAAAAGCAGCAACATGTCTGGCTGACTTACTCCCCACTTCTCCTTCTGAGTCCTCTTCATCAGACCAAGACATAGTCAGACTCTTCTTTTGTTTCTTGAGATAAGTAGGACATTCTGACTTGACATGTCCATATCCCTCACATTCAAAGCACTGAACTTTCTTTGACTGATTGCTCTTGTCATCAGTTCTTGTTTTCTGCTTTAGAAACTTCTTGAATTGTTTACTCAGCAACACAAGAGCTTCTGATGAGCTATCATCATCCACACATTCAGTATCAGCAGCAAATGCAACACTTTTACCCTTCTGAACAGTTCTGCTTATTTCAAAGTTTTGATGGGAACCTATCAATTCTTCAACTTTCATGCTGGATATGTCATGTGCTTCTTCAATAGCAGTCACCTTCATAGCAAACCTCTTGGGTAGGGATCTGAGAATTTTCCTAACAAGCTTCTCATCTGAAACTTTTTCTCCAAGAGATTCAAAAGAGTTTGCCATGTCCAGAATGTTCATGTAAAAGCTTTGTATGCTCTCATCTTCCAGCATTCTGAGATTTTCAAATTTAGTGGTCAGAAGCTGAAGTCTGGACAGCTTTACTTTTGAGGTGCCTTCATGAGTAGTCTTGAGTATCTCCCAGGCATCCTTGGCAATTGTACACTGCTTGATCATCCTGAATACATTCTTGTCCACTCCATTGAATATTGCATTCAGGGCTTTGGAGTTTGCAAGTGACAGAGCATCTTCATCATTGGTCCAATCTTCTTCTGGTTTTAACACACCTGTCTTGTTACCATCTTTGTCAGTCACAACTGGATGTTCCCAACCCTTCAGAACAACTTTCCAGGTCTTGCTATCAATAGATTTAAGGAAAGCACTCATGCGTGATTTCCAATAATCATAATTGGTCCCATCCAGCAGGGGTGGCCTGTTAACAAATCCTCATTCTCTCTCCATAAAGCCAGAAATTATCTTCCCTGGAGCTCACCCAAATACAGGTAGGGTGCCTGCTCTGATGTCAATTGAAATTCTGGCAGATAACTGATTCTGAACTAAAAACAGAGTATGAAAATTGATGTTCAGAAGCAGAAATAAAAAGGTGCAGAAAGATAAATAACACAGCGATTTGTTAACCCAGTTCGGTGCAAACTTCACCTACTCTGGGGGATACCAATCCAGGAAGGAAATCTACTAAGAGGAATTAATCCTAAGACTCAAGACACAGACCCCATGTTCCTAGTCTTCTGACTTAATCTCCACTAGTCTGATTTCTACCCAACACCTGGGTATAAGAAACCCCCTTCTTACTTCCTATTCAAGTAACAACCCCGTTACTAACAGACCTTGTAAACAACCCAGTTTTGAAGACAACTTCAATACATCAAAGACAACACTCGTACCTAAAGGCTTAGAGTGAATTACAACTCAATCAATCTAAACCAACTCAGAACATATGAATGGTGTACAAAAACAAAGCCTAAGCTTACACAGACTCTTAATTCTAATATCTGAATTTGACTCAATTAATTAATAAGCAGCAACACGTCTTCCTTTATATAATCTTCAGCAGGGACTCATAAATCTGAACCAAATCTTCTTTGAAATATAATTCTGAAATTCAGCAAGGCTCAAAAAGGAAACATATATTTCTGAATTCTATCTTGTAAAGATTCTTCAGCAAATATATTTAAACATAAACACGAAGCCAATCTTCATAAGATTTTCACCAAATCAATCAGCCTTCTAGAAAACAAAAGCCTGAATAAAACTTCAATAAATCTCCAAGAGATACGCGCAGAATTAATCCAAAAGAATGCAGAAATCCAGCTTCTGAAAACAGCTTCTGAAGGTCAACGCCAGTCAACGTCTGAAGGCAGCTTCTGAGGTCAACAGAAGTCAACGTCTGAACAGTGCGTCTGAAGACCCTCCCAACGTTTGATGAACAGTTCCTGCGTCTGAAGGTCATTTCTACGTCTAAAGACCATTTCAGCTTCTGATGAACAGTAAATCCAGTTTTCAGCTTCTGATACTTCTCAAAACCAATTTCCAGCTTCGGAAGGACCAAATTAACATCTGAGGACGCTTGCTTGCATACTTTGATTTTTACCAAACATTTAGCCAACCTTCAAATAACCAACAATGATTTATGTAGATGGCTTATATGGTAACAAAACAGATGAACATCTTCAGTTTATAATGAGTTGTCACGCTAATCTTTGTTGTCTACTCGGCCTCAATACATAATCCTAAGTTCAATGATGGATCACACTTTGGTTTTTGGATTGAATTTAATTCATTTTTACAAAACTGACTTTTAAGGAGAGACGTCTCTAATTTATAAATCCTTTAAGATCTTATCAATTTTTAACATGAGATCGTTATTTCACAAAAAAAAAAAAAACAAGCCTAGACATTCCAATACAAGGATAAATTTGTCTTAGCTTATAAGTTATAAGAGTCTCTTTGTTTGTAGTCTAAGTAATCACGTGTTTGTTCTGTGTCTGTTCTAGTTTTTGAGTTGTCAATATATATGGCCTTAGTGATGATCATTGTCACGTCATGGGAAGATAATGTTGTTTTTTGTTGCTTTGCTGGAAATTGCCCCATCATGGAGCACTTGAGAGTGGGACATTGGGGGTAAAAACGCAAGTTGCTTTAGATGGATGACTCCCCTTTTATACCCTAGTATCCTACAAAAGCTGAGACATGGTAAGGGGGGAAACTTTCCCGCGCCACATTTCTAACAAACCATGCATAATTGTGGTTTCAGAATTTGTCTGAAAGTATATATCTGAACGACATAATTTTTTTTTTAAATGTGTACATATTAATAATGTTGGAGAGTGTTGGAACAATGACCCTTCCTTTTGGTCCCAGTCAAGATAAACCCAACAATTAAGACTAAGGAGTTTCAAGTAAGCTGGTTTTGGTTTCTACGGAATGAAGTGAAAGTTTCCCCAAATGTTTGATAAACGGAGTATTGAACATTGCCTTTATTAAACAGTTGAATGAATCAGTAGCAATTGTATCCTTTGACAAATTCAAGAATGTGGTGGCACAGCAAAGTTGAAATAGTCTAATTAGATACAGACCAACCAATATAGTTTGAAATTGAATGAAAAATGTTGAGATAGATGACAATAAACTTTGTGAGTTAAATAATAAGAGAGAATTAGCCTCACATTAAAATGTGAAAACTCGAGTAAGATAGACGTTTTACTTAGTAAATGTGACTTTGAAGATTAGACGCACCAAAACATTAAAGAAAGATGAAATACTCGAATGTCAAATAATAGGTTGCCAACCTGAAATAAACTAGTCTACGAACTGATCATAAATTCCACATTATGCATGTTATCCAAAATTCTAAATGGCTACCCTTGTTTGATAGAAGGATATACCATGTCAGTTTTTTTCAGGAGAGAAAGAGGGCTGAAGCTCAAAAAAAAAATAGACGGAAATCAGTATAAGGATGAAAACTCCCAACAAATCCGTCAAATATAAGGATTTAGTTTGAGAAGGTTTATAAAACATCAAAATAGCCAACACGTGTGCGCACGCATTAGCTTCACGGTAGGAATGACAAACTTTGACTTGCCAATCCATATCTAGCAAACTTCTTATCTTTTGAATCAACCTCCAAGCATACACACTTCCCATCCTTCGCTTAAGCGTTACGACAATAATTTTAGAATTCACATTAAGTTCAACTCTAAAGTAACCTCTATCTACAGTCTCCGTAGTTTGGCAACATAGGCATTACAACGACCCAAACATTTAGAGAAACCACACAACCACACATTTACGATATTCTACGTCACTTTTAAACGCATCGATTTCTAAGAATTATAAAACAACTTTGAGAACAAAGAGACTAGTTGGTGCTTTTTGTTTTACATTGTTTTCGTCATAGGAACCAAATATTTAAAAAGTTCAAATATGGTTTTTTGTCCTACCGAATATTGATCTTAAATTCAGAGCCTAGTAAAAATGTAAGACCAAAGTTGATAAAAGCCAAAATGACATACTATCTAAAAGTGAACACATGACACCAATAATGCGACCTACATCATTATCGTCTAAAAACAATAACTTGTCGTCGAGATTAAGGCTGTCTTGGGATTCTGGGAAGTCTATTCTGACTTGCTTACTACGGATTTTAGTAGTTTACAATGTTTTTATTTATCAAAGTGGAATTATTTGGTAAATGACATTGTCTTATTAGTTTACAAAGTATTTACAACGCTTCCTTTACCAAAAAGATTACCGGTAATAAACATGTTTAGATATATCTTACAATAATTTTCTCCAAGAGTTTTACTTACACGAGTACATAATCTCCATATGGCGTCAAAACCTTGACGCTTTTTTCCCCCCTTACAATTTAGACAGCCAACCTTACTTTCAAAACATTAGCCTAGTGCATAATTACTACAGAATAGTGCAGATAAAGGTACGCATTCATTGATCTAGCCCTAAAAATCTAAAAGATTTGTTAGTGGATTTACAAACATTGAACATCAGATCACTGCATGATGTCTTAAACCCTACTCAAACTGATATTTGAAGCCAACACAAAATTAAGAGGGGATCCTATGACTATGGAAGGCAATACTGGTCATCAATATTTATGTCTATGACACGTCAAAATTGCCAAGGCTTTTAAAACCCAACCTCCCCTTTGCAATTTAGGTTATAAGTCCTTATTTTCTCCTTTTCCCCTACAACAATAGCATAAGCTGCTTCAGTAAGAGAGCAGAAAGAAACTTGAGCAAGAAAGAAAGAATACACTGCATATATTTTAGTAAGTATGCATACCGTGCTAGCATAATCATCCATAGTTAACTGCTTCCGCTTCTTAGCAGAAGATGGACTTTCAGTTTGTCTTGCCAAGGCCCGCTTTGTCGGAGTCATGTTCTGAAATATTGTAAAACTTGAGTACAAGAAAAATACGCAATGAATACAATATTAGCAACCAGTTGTTGTGGACAAACAGAGAGAAACTAACCTTGGCAAGTTTCTTCTCTTTGCGAGCTTGTCTCTCCCTCTCATCGTATTCTTGATTTTCCTTTTCTACCAACCGAATGAGGGTGTCACACCTCCTTGCAAGTTCCTGTGTTGTGCGAGACTTGACAAACCAATCAAATCTAAACAAGGGTGATGTTCGAAAAGCTGCCTTCAACTCATCCCAGTTCCCATAGCCAAGTTTGTGAACCATGCATATCTGCAAATTTATAGTAGGAAATATAAGATTTACAAAACCATGGAAGGACGGTGGTGGGCATGAAGAAATAAATCAAATTCCTACCATGAATCGGTCACATTCTTCATTGTATAGCTTCCCTTTGTTTTGCCCATACTGTACCTTCAACTCTAACCAAGGATTTTTGTAGCGGTCCAATTTCTTTCCAATAGCTTTCATGATCTCATCCTTCCGAGAAATTCTAGCCTCCCCCCTCTCGATGTTTTTGATAATTCTATCATAATCTGCAGAAAGCGATTCAAATTGAACAAACATTCTAGTGAGAAACTAATTTCAAGCTACAATTGAAAAATAAAAACCACGCAAGCTGTTGGATATATGAAACAAGCAAATTGAGTTTTGAAAAATTTAACTGCAAATTAATAGATGCACACTGATCTGGATTTAGCAAAGTGTTTTGGTTCCATGTTCAAATATACAACAAAAGCTTGTTTCACAGTCACACTCAAATTGGTTGTAACATACCATTTAATTCCTTGTATCTTTCTTTGAAGACCTTTGCATATCTTTCAACTTCCTCCTCAGTTTTTCCTTCCATCTCAGAGGCAATACTTTGTATATCATTTCGACCATATTTCTCACAGGCCCTGAGGAAGGTGTTGAAGTCTTTCCGGCTCCATGATGAAAATCCCTACATTGACCAAATGACAAAACTCAAAAATACATCGATATGAGAGTCTAGTTTGCAAAAAGGAGGGAATTGTTCACCTCTTCTAGCAGGTGTTCCTTTTCTTCCATCTCTTCAGCAGTCAATTGATCTCCTACCTCTGAACATTCAATACATCATAATTAAAATTAACAGTATAAAAGACAAAAAGGAGTCAAAACATTAGTCTGTCAAATAGTGTGTACCTTCTGGTTCATCGACATCTATCGAGTCCTTTACCTGATTCTTCTGATGGGTTTGCTGAAATTTTATAAAATAATTAAGTACTGAACAGGATATACTCAAAACCTAAAAATCATAAATTAACTTTCATTTTACATACACCTACCATGAGATAGCGTACTTCCTTTTCATACAACTCACTCAATCTCGGTGTGTTGAAAAACTGGAAATCATGCCTGGGGGAAGAACAAAAAAAAAAACTATCAAAATGACAGAAGCTCTACGTTAAAAGGAAAAAATGAAGTGCATAAACTTACAACTGTGGCATCCTAGGAATGCGGGGCTCCTTTGGTTTAGAAGGACCACCTTGGCGCATGGTTTGCTTGAAGTATTCAGACTCCGAATAACTATAAGACCCCCCAAAAATCAGCATATCATGTCATAAAATATGCTTAATAAAACTGGATGCATAAAATTTAAAGGAAAATCCTTACTTGCGCTTCCGCTCCCTTCTTGTTGGTTCAACCCAGTTTTCACTCACAATTTTTTTGAAATCAAACTTGTTCTCATCCTTTATTTCAAGAAAGAAAATTAATTGTTAGTGTTAGTTTAATAGATAAGGGGGCAGGGAGAGTGAGTAGGTTGATATAAAGCTAATTAAAATAGTTGTCAAAAACATAATAAAATGTAACTTTACCTTAGCATCATCAAAATCGTATAACTCAGCAGCTACAAAAAGAAAGTAGAGGTAATTATCAACTCCAAACTAATAAACAGCAGAAAGCATAAAACTTGTAAGCATCAAGCCATTATTGTTTTCAAAGCTAAAATATAATTATAAATTGCATACTGTCATCCATCTTAAATTTGATTGCATCTTCTGTAAATTTCTTCATCTTGGCATCAAGCTCCGCAGTTGCCTCTTCTCCTTTGGCAATAATTCTATCAATATCCTCATCTGTAATTGTACTATCCTTGGAACTGAAAACCATTTCAGCTCCAAATCTAACCATTTGAAGTAACTCATCTTTATTTACCGCTGCATATATAAAACAATGGAACCCATATTAGACGACCATACAGTACACCATGTAGAAAAGAAACAAGAAAGATTGCCCAGCAAGTCCTTACTCTTCTGCTCAGCCAATCGCCCCTGTTGAATCACCAAAGCAGTCAAGTGCAAGCTTTTTGTAAGCTCTTTCAATGACTTTCTCCTCAATTGTATACTGTACCATAACCCCGATGTGGTGAGATACTGACACATACACAGTTAATATAAAATGGAATGATCAGATGAAGTTTAAAATTGCAAACCTCGGTGCAAAAACGGAAAACTTGAACTTCTTTCTTCTGACCTATCCTATGAGCACGATCTTGAGCCTGCAAGTCAACTTGTGGGTTCCTGTTGTGAAACCACAAACCATTAACAAGCCGTAATGATTATGGCACAGGTACAAATCAGATGGCTGCATCCACAACCGTTTGAAATACTAACCAGTCACTATCATACAGAATGACGACATCAGCAGTAGCAAGATTAATACCAAGACCTCCGGCTCGAGTTGATAACAAGAAGACAAACTTCTCACTTCCCGGTTTGTTGAAAGCATCAATGGAGGCATCACGATCATCCCCACCAGTATTGCCATCTATGCGACAATATTGATATCCACGGAACATCAAATAATCTTCAAGTATGTCTAGCAGCCTAGTCATCTGGGGGAAAAAGGAAAAAAATAAATGAGAACTATTGCAAATGGATTGCAGCATACAAGAACTTCACAATCATCAGTGACAGGAGTCATATTCCAACAGAACAAACCTGTGAAAATATAAGGACCCTAGAATCACGCTCTTTCAATTTAGGAAGCAACTTATCCAAAAGAACCATTTTACCTGCAGATGAAATTATTACAACAAAGCACGTACTATATTAATCAATGCAGAAAGAACCTCTGAAGTATCTCTTAAAGTGAGCAGAACTTACCAGCACTGGTAATGAGATGATCTCCTGTTGTATAAGGAGGACCAGGTTCAGCACCTTGGAAAAGATATGGATGATTACAACATTTGCGCAGTTGCATAGCTATATTCAGGAGGCGCTTCCGTTCTCCGCCAGCATTGACAACCTCAAGATCCTTCTGCAGTAATGCTTTATAATATTGTTTCTGCAATTGTGACATGCCCACTTTAAGAATAGTTTCTTTTTTCGGTGGCAACCCTTTCTCAACATCTGACTTCAACCTTCGAAGGAGAAATGGCCGGAGGACCTTGATATACAAAGGAAATGAAAATGTCAATTATGCATCAGACCAAAAGTAAAGACAAGAATCAAACAGAGTTCTATAAGTTACCTTGTGTAATTGCTGCACAACCTCCTGTTGGTCATTTTCACCAGAGATTTGAAACCACTCATCAAAGGTTTCAGCAGAACTAAAAATTTCAGGCAGAAGAAAGTTGAGAAGAGACCAAAGTTCATGAAGATTATTCTGTGCCAATAAAAAAGGTCATGAACAGCAGTAAATACTTGAGTGAGCATATACAATCAAAAAAATAATACTAGAAGGGAAGGGAGTCATAATCCGCAATTATAAATAATCCCGAAAAAACATAATTCAGCAATTGAGCTGCAAGACAGAAGTAAAATCCAACAAGAACACTAAATAACAATACTAAAACTTTAACCAATGCAAAGTTATATATCATCTAACTCTTAGATCATGTTAATCAACCTCATTTGACTGTTAACAAAATCCTCAGCAGCAACACAATGCAAATGCATTGCCTCTAATGAAATCACTATATACAAAAGGTTCCCTGGAGGCTGGAATGCATTGCCTCTAATGAAGTCATCATATACAAAAGGTTTCCTGGAGGTTGGAAGAATAGCCAATAATTTTTAAATAATTTTTTTACTGGAATTTTTAAACTCTCTTCCCTTACTGTAATCACAGTTTCTGTTCTTAATACACTAATGCTCACTCAAATCCGTTTTACCTAAAAATGAAGAAACAAATAATCAAAATTGGTCGGGTCTACTGCAACCTAATGAAGATGTATAAAAATAGCCACAATTAGAAATTTAGCAATGCAGCCACACCCTCCAACACTTCTAACAGTTTCTCCATTTAAAAATTTAATGAGATTGAATAGATGACATCATACCAATAATGATTGCACTGAGAAAATTGGCATGGAACTACTTCCATATTTAGAATGGTTCACTGAATTGAATTAAAAAAAAAAGATATGAAAATACAATTCTTCACATCATTATAATACAATATACCATACCTGAAGCGGTGTACCGGTGATAAGGAGGCGATAGTTTGTATTGTAAATCCTCATTGTTTTAGAGAGCAATGAATTCTCGTTCTTGATTCTATGAGCTTCATCGATAATTATGTAGCGCCAACTAAATCGACGTAAAGTAGACTTCTCCTTGATAGCCATTTCAAAACTTGTAACACAAACGTCAAACTTCCCAGCAACCAACAAGTCCTCTCTTATATGTCTCTGCAGTGATTTAAAACCGTTTACAAAAAAGTGTTATAATTATGCATCAACTGTTACTATTGCCAAAATAATTAAACCCGGCAAAGCAGGTCATACCCTTTCTTCAGGGTTGCCAAGGAATTTTACAGCACGCAGAACAGGACAAAAGCGACGAATCTCATTCATCCAATTTCCAAGAGTTGATTTTGGGGCAACCACCATATGAGGGCCTTTAATTCCTCTGAACTCATGCAAGTAGCCCATTAAAGATATAGTTTGCAATGTTTTACCAAGCCCCTGCAAATCACATTTATTTGTCATGATTTATAAAAATTAACTCACCAATAACATAGACGCCGGTTAAGACATATAAATCAACTCAGTTTATCAAACTACGAACGACAAAGTTAATTCCCATGCAGTTAATGCAATTAAACACATCTGCAAGTCCAAAATCAAACACATACCATCTCATCGGCCAGAATTCCATTTATTCCATTTTCATACAATCGAATGAGCCAGTTTAGTCCTGCCAATTGGTAATCCCTCATCTTCCCTTGAATACCTGTGATGAAGAATACACATTTAGATAAACAAGAAAGCAATCCAGAGGTCAGAGTGTAAAAAATACTAGGAAAATTCCAGAATGCATTTCTAGAACATATGTGGTCCATTGAAGTCTACCCCCAGAAAAAGAATCAAGTAAAATTTTAGCAGATCTAAAATTTCCATGAGAATTTCTCTATTAATGCACACCCTTATCCAACATCATGAGTTATTAAAAAAATGTCTATTGTCACCAATAGATAAATGAAGAGTGCGAGAGAAAAATAAACATGCATCACATATGTAAAAATGGAAAATTAAAATAAATTTGGAAGGCAAATATAATGTGGTGTAAACCATGCAAACAGGCACATAAGCAAAGAGAAAGAACATTTACATGATGGCTGTGTCACCAGACGAGTGTTTGAAACACCGTCTTCTTCTCCTTTCAGGTACTCTTCATCTTCCTCTTCTTCAGTCACTTTTGACGCATGGCGACCACTAAAACAGACAACATTAAATGCCAGATAAGTTTGTTTATACAGGATAAAGTTAAAGCCGGATCAGTCACAACCAAGGTAGTTAAAATCAAGATTTTACTCAAACTCAGTACGGGGTAGTAAAATCCTAACACGAACCATAAGATTCTACATAATTCATAAAACTTAAATAATATCCGTATAAATTAATGCTCATACATGAATAAACATTAGTAAGAGAAGTTAAACCTTTAGTTTCAAATACTTAATTAAAGTCACAACTATAAAGAAGTTAGTAAATAATTTCTTGAATAACCAATAACTCATAATTTCATAAGTCATCAACAAAACAACTTAAGCTAGGCTTGCTTAAATAACCAACAACAGCAGCAGAGTTAGACATTCTAATAAAACGAAGAGAAGAACTCAATAACAAAATCAGTACACGAGTAGGGGCTTCTGGTCACGAGAAACAGAGCACAAAACGACAGAACTCGGTGCCCAAAATAAACACACAACAGAAGATAATTTTGGTTGCGAAAACAGAGCAAGAGAGAGGATGAGTTCTGGTCGCAAAAACAGCGCACGGCAGCAGAAGGTTTTGGTTGAACAAACAGAGCACAGGAAGGCTGAGTTTTGGTCACAAAAATAGAGCACAAGAGAGGATGATGTATGCTCACAAAAACAAAGCATCACAGATTCACCCATGAGACGAAGGGATTAGTGTTTTCAGTAAGTGAAACGACACAATGGGTCCCAATAAATAAAGTGGAAACAGGTTTTATTGTCAGACCAGGTCAGAATTCACCTAGAAAAGCTTTCCAAAACAAACGGGTCAGGATCTGACCTGTTTACTGAAATCGGAAGGAAAAAAACATGTGATTGCACGAAGTTTTTCCGTGGCAATTTCGCATGATCTTACCCAATCCCGATTTTGCATACACACAAAATCGGCCAGCACCCATAAAATTGTAGACTCTTTCAAGTGTGTTTTAAATCGAGATTTTAACTACAATTATCGCAACTCTTTGATGCTTCTCTGAAAATAAAAATATTGACAACGGGCATGGGTAGATAAAAATATTTCTTTTAATTACTACTCAATAGCACTTAAATATTCAACCAGACTTAATGACACATAATAACTCAATTACATAAATTGGACTTGAACAGGAAACTTTTTGACAATTTTATGATATTAAAATAAAAAGATAAACGCCTCTGCATGACAATCTGAATCACTAAATAAATAGCCTAGGAACTCCGCATGGATGTTCAATTATTTAATGCCAGTTTGTTTCTACAATTTCCTTGCCGTATAAACAAAATTTGGTCACACCCTTGAAAACTTAAAAGAACTTGAAACTTTGACGCAATGAAGGTATATTATTTATGATGTAATGTGGATGGTAAATCTAATTAACTCTGAGCAATAACAGAAAAAAGACATTCAATGTTACGACATAGCATAATAGTAGTGATCTTGGGAATGTAAATGTACCTTCCTTTTGACTTTTTTTGAGATGATTGGTCACCTTTTGCAAAATGGGCAAACAGCTCAGTCTGCTGTAATAGATACTTCAACCGCCCCTTTCCTCTATTATTCTGAATTATATTATATTAGGCATGTTAGTATATTATTATATACAAAAAAAAAAATAGTTTAGAAGTGTAAAACAACAACTAAACTCACCATGTCAGCTTCAATGGCCGCATTTTGAGCATCTAATATCTCCTGAATTTTCTGTTTCTTCATTTTTTGCATTTCTCGCAATCTCGCCTTCTCGCGTTTGCTTATTTCAGGACCACCTTCTCCCTGAAGCCACGCAACAAAAAGTAAGTAAAACGTAACCACGCTGTTTACCATACTCTCTATCTCTCTCACTCACTTCAGTACGTCCTACTCGGCTCGAAGGATTAGTAGTAGAGAATACCCAGTTCAGACAAACAAAACAAAAAGTCTATCCCTCTCTCTCTCACAAACACATCCTCTCTCACTTCAGTATGCACTCTCTCTCTCTCTCGCACACACACGCACTCTCACTTCAGCAAATGCACAATTTCACCAAATTTTCAACTCAAGTCAACAAAATTCAACTACAAATCCATCTCAAAATCTCATAACAAAACATGCACAATTAAATCACACCAGAAAATTACAAACCCTAAACTATAAAAAAACCTAAACAACAAAATTGTTCAAAAAACAGAGTAAAACAAAAAATCAAACCTCTCCATCATCATCACCAGCAACATCTGCATCAGAATCCGGAGGATTATCCCCAACGACATCTTCATCATCATCGGAGCTAACAGCACGAGCAACAGCTTCCAACTCCTCTTGATCTTCTTCTTCGTTGATCTCTTCATTCACTTGCTCTTCTTCCTCCGACGAAGAATTCATCGGTTCTTCGTCGGAAGAAGGTTGTTGCTTCGACAGTTTCGCCATGGATTCTTGAATTCAAGGGTTTGTGTTTATGTTTGTGAGCGGTGAAGAATGGAAAAAGATTGTAATAATTAATGTTTGAAGTCACACTATGGTTGTTATAAGAGGTTGTGATTGCGGTTTTTATAGCCGTTCGATTGAGGAAGTAGATGTACGGTTATGACGAGATAGGAAAAGATAATTTCCCGCCATGGGTTTGGAATGTGGTAGATTTTCCCACCATTGTGTGTACACTTAGGCCCACTCTTAATGAACTTCTTGGTTTAAGCCCAAGTCATGAAGCCCGTTAAATATAATAGGAGACAAAAAAGAGATGTCTATTACCATTAGTTCGGATTATATAATCTGAAACAAATTGTTAGATTTTTGGATTATATAAGCTGAAATACGTTTTGCCCAGAATTTTAAAGAGACTGTGGTTTATTTATATTATTTCGATGACATGCATATAAATGTCAAAAACATAAAATAAATGCAAATATAAACAAAATCAAAAGGATAAAATGATACAAACAAAATCTCATTTTATTGTTATATCAATACATTTACAATGAAATCAAGCTTAAGCTTAAAGCTTTTTAAGTTTATTACATAAAATATTCAAACCTAGTGCTAATCTATTAAAAACCCAAAGCTAAACCAATGGTGCAGGCTGATGGAGGGGGAAGCAGGAGGGAAGGGGGAATGAGAAAAAGATGGTGGGGGGAGGGGGCTGGGGTAAGGTTTGTTTCCTTTTTAGGGTGAAAGAGACCTTGATGGTCAACCTTGCACCCAAACAAACCGGCCTCACACCCAGAAAAACCGCGTTTCTTTGCAGCGTGTCACCACCCCCATTCACCGTTCATACAATCCTTGAATTTCCAAAGTAGCATTTTTTTATGAAATGCCAACGATGGAAACACATTGTTGTATAAGGAAGGGGAAGAGAGAGTGCCAGATGAGATGATGGTGTGAGAAATGGTGAAAGTTTGAAGGGTATTTATAGGGAAAATTTGTGAAGATTTTGGTTCATAGAGTGCAACGGCTCTTAATTATGAGTCAAAAAAATGTGTTCAAAGGGTTTTACCAGCCATTAAAGCTGGAAAAAACCCTTTGAAATATGTAACATCCCATACAAATTTCAGGATTGCCAACTGACCCCACAAACCAACACGAGTCTTTTCAGCATGTTTTGTCCTCACTCGCACGCTTTCCAGGAAACTTCCCAAAAGGTCACATGTCGTCTTCCTTCACCCATACAGTCTCATACCTGCACGACTTCAGGATCTCTCTCATTCTGATGTGATTCGGTTTTGCCTAGAAGCTGTCAGGAGCCGGGCCACTCCCCGCCCTCATCAGCCTCGAGCAGGCGTTACATGCCCACCAGCTTCCGCTTAGTTCATCCTCAAACCACGTCGTACTGGGAGAGGTATGCTCTGATACCACTTGTAACATCCCAAATGACTTTCAAGATTGTCAACTGACCCCACAAACCAACACTAGTCTTTTCAACATGTTTTGTCCTCACTCACACGCTTTCCGGGAAACTTCCCATAAGGTCAACCATCCCAAAATTGCTCCAAGTCAAGCACGCTTAACTAAGAAGTTCTTATGGAATGAGCTACCGAAAAGAAGATTCATCTTGTTGATATATGTAGTACCAAACAATTCTTATAAGTCTTCCTTAATCCATACAGTCTCATATCTACACGGCTTCAGGATCCCTCTCATTCTGATACGATTTGGTTTTGCCTAGAAGCTTCCAGGAGCCGGACCACTCCCCACCCTCATCAGTCTCGAGCGTTACATGCCCACCAAGCGGAGGCGTTACAAAAAACGTGTTCCATGAGCTACTCTTGCCGTCCAAAACTCTGACTTGTTTCGGATTATATAATCCGAAAATTATAAAAGTGTTTCAGATTATATAATCTGAAATGCTTCAATAATGGCTGAGAATGAGTCAAACTTCGCACTTTGTAGGGTGAGGGATATTTTGGATTATACAATCCGAAAATATTATGTACATGATTTTTTTGTGTGGTCCACATTACACCGACAGTTTTTGTGGTCCACGACGCACAAAAACTTCTATAAATAAGTGTGTTTGGTTCATTTGCTGTAAAACACAACAAACACTCGGAAAAAAACTTCTGAAAGGTATGAACACCAAGAGGTTGCTATGAGTTAGATCGTGCTGCCTTGGCAATATAAATATGTCAGTTGGCAAGACAGTAGGATCTAACTCAAAACAATCCTCTTGAAACACTTTGTCTTTCATCGTTATGTTGCAGATCTGATTCCAAAGAGATTCTTATACACTTGATCCAGTTGACATGTCGATCAAAATAAGTCAGTTGGCAGGCTAGATGGATCAAGTACAAAAGCACATCTTCGAACACCTTCCAAGAAGATTCATCACTTCTGTTATTGTGTTGTTTTAAGTTGTTTCATTATTTTTGTACCTTTTTTAAAAAAAAATCTTATGTCATTCGCCATGAAAACCTACCAAAAATAAAACTTAAACATAGTCTGGTGCTATTCGGATTGTATAATTCGAAAATATTTAGAAAGTTTCGGATTGTATAATCTGAAACATCTCATACTATGTGGAATGTGGCGTTTCACCCAAGGTTTGGACTGTTTGTGGTGTGTTTAATGCATTTTTGGTCGGTTTGACCATTGAAAACGTTTCCTTTGACCGTAGTTATGGTTTATGACTGGTTTAAGGCTATAAATATCTTTGCATGCTTCAACAATTTCATTCATTCTTCACTTCTCATCTTTTCTTAGTTTTTCTTAAACATTTTCTTACTTTTATAGGAGTGTTTATGATGTCATGGTCACTGCTGACCGTTCATAGAATCCCTGCAATTGCTTTGCAGATTATGCGGGGATTCTACGACGGTCAACAGAGACATTTGACATCAAATTAAACACAAAAAATGTAGTTGGGTTAATTTCGGATTCTAAAATCCGAAAATCCCTAATAATCTGGTTTGGATTTAGAATCCTGACAAAGGGTATTTTCGGAATTTTACAGGGCGTGCGAGAATAGCATAGTGTCACACCCCATTTTTTGACCCAATTTCGACTCGTTTTACTCGCCTTTTAAAGCCGATAATTTTCGTCGTTTCAGACGAAATTTCGGCAGAGAGGTATTTTAAAATACCTCATTTAGGGTTTCAAAAGCGATAGTTTTTTTTAGTTTTATTATCATTTTATTTTTAATTTAGTTTTTTTTATTATTTTGTTAATTCCGTTTTTATTTTTATCGTTGCTATTAATTATATTCTGTTTTTTTATTTTTTATTTTTATTCTTTTGCTTTTATTATTTATTTTATTATTTATTTCATTAATTAAAAAATAAGAAGGGAGTCCAGTGTCAATGGTTTGGATCAGAGGTCCATCTGATCCATCTGATCTATCACTTTCTCCATCTGTTTTTTTGTTCCTTTTGCTTGGTTTCTTGCCTTTTTTTTTATTAAACAAAAGATCCAATCTCAACAGCTCTATGAAGATCTTCTTTTGTACATCCAATTTCAATAAAAACATATCAGAACCAACAGAAAGAGGGGAGTTTTTTTTTTCAAGAACAGGAGAACAAAAAAAAAAGTGAATTCGGCCACCACAACCCTAACCACCAAAACCACCACAAATCAAAATCAGAATCACAAAAAACACAAACCAAGTTTCGGCCAAGCCTCATCAAAATCAAAACCAAGATTCGGCCAAAACTCACCAGAATCAAATAACCACAATTTCATAAACCCAAAACAAACAGAGTCCGAATCATAACCAGCCAAGCCAAAACCACGAGTCCGATTCGGCCAAAACCAAAACAAATCCATCAAAACAGAAACGCATTTAAACCCAACCAAAGAGAGCCAAAACAGAATCTTAGAAACAAGGTAGAACCCTTTTGTTTTTTTTTTAAAACGAACTTTTGAAAGATCTCTAGATCTAGAGTTCTTTGTTCTTCATCTAAAAAAACCAACAACGTTTTCGAAAAGTAGAGAAAAAAGGAAGTCAGAAAATAGTTTTTTTTTTTTTAAAAAAAAGGGCTCCGTTTTGTTTCCGGCACGGCGTCGCCGCCGCCTCTGGCCGACGGCCGCTGCGCCGGAACCCTGCTTGGCCGGCTGAAGCTAAGAGCGAGAGAGAGAAGGATGTTTTCTGAGAGTTAGAGAGAGAAAAGAATGGGACTTATGGCTTGGTGTGTGTTAAATTCCTATCTATATAGCTACCTTAGCCAATGCTCCTGTACACGCGTATCTCTTTTGTTCATGTGGACTATCAGGGTTGGACTGTTAGATCCTAGATCTAACGACCTTTGTTGCTCCCCTGTTATAATCAAGTGTGTTTCTCTCCTGACTCTTCTGTGTTCTTCCCCTCTCTGTGACCCTTGGATTTTGATCTAGTGGCTGAGACTTTGTCTCCCTATGATCAGATCTGGACGCTCTGTTTGATCAGACGATCCAGATCTTATCTGTTAAGCCCAACTTTTTTTTTAGCCCAAGTTCTTTTTTCATTCTCTCTACTGTTTTACTATTTGAGCTCTTCTTTTAATCCTGCACCCCCTTTTCCCTATTATTTCTATTTCTTTGTTTTATTTCTTTTTCTTGCATTTCTTTCTTATTTATTTCATTTCTCATCCTTTATTTATTCCTTATGCATTTTATCTTACTGTTTTTTTTATCATTTTGCATTTTCTTTATTTCTTATTTTATTTTCTTAATTTTGTAGTTTTTTTTGTTTTTTTTTAGTTTATTATTAGGCATTTTCTTTACTTTATTTACTTTAATGTTTTTATATTTCCGCACCTCATGCATTTTTTTTATTATTTTTGCAACATATTTATTTAATGCTTTGCATTTCATGCACTTTTATTTTTTTATCTATTTTTATGGAACATATTTATTTACTGTTTTACATATCATGCATTTTTATTTCTTTATTTATTTTTAGCATATTTATTTTTAATGCAATTTTATTTTTATTTATTATTTTGTTATTTTACTTTGTTAGAATGTGAATATCAATGAGAATTTAAAACGAGAGGTTCCTATAGAATATTTTATTATTTATGAACAATGTAAATATAAATGAGAATATTGCACTGACACACTTTTATTTATTTCGCTTTATGTCTAAAAAAACGATAGAACGCAAAATAACGAACGTATCCGAGGAAAAGACTCTCATTTCGATCCAACGTCATTTTGAGAAATCCGGCGCGTTTTAGACTATCTTAGTACACTTTAGTTTTCGGACCTTAGGAATTAATCAAAGTTTTCAAAAAAAAGTCAAATAGTCAAAATCAAAAAAAACATTTCATATAATCAAAATCCCAAAAAAAATCAACCTCGGATTTCAAACCAAGTGTCTTTTTCCTTAATCAAACTTTAATCAACTTTAATCATTTCAAACTTTTTCTTCAATTTAAAATCAATCCAACTCACACTTTTATTCTTTTATGCCTCCACGGCCTCTTATCATCTCAAAAACATTTTCAAAACTTTAAATCAATCAAAACCAATCACTCGGCTTTTTACCCCGAACTACATGATTTTGATCTCATTCGGGTATGTAGGCAAAAGACTTTGTCTTTTCAAATAAATAAAAATAACAAAAAAACATTTTACCCTTCAATAAAATAACAAAAAACATTTTTCACTTTTAAACTCATCACTTTAATCTTTTGTTTACACTTAGGCATTTATTTTACAAACAAATAATCAATTTAGCATAAAGATAATTTAAAACGAGAGGTTCCTATAGAGTACTATAGACGTTTATGGTGCTAATACCTTCCCTTTGCGTAACCAACCCCCGAACCTTGATCTCTAAAATTTAGGGTTTATACCAACTTTTCCCTTTTTCCTTGGAAAAAAAAAAGATCGGTGGTGAATCTTAAAATTGCGAGTCAACGCTAATTAATAGCTTGATATCCAAAAATCACCGTGACAGAAATGGCGACTTCACTGGGGACAAATTCCTAAGTGGGTTAAACCTACCTCGTTTTGTCTTTATCTTTATGCTTTATTCTTATTTGTTATTGTAAATACGTGCTTAAGTGTTTATCTTTACGTGAGTGGTGAGATAAGTCTCACACCCGGACTTGAGGGAAATCATAAGATAGGATGGTGGTATAATCAAAGTGACATACCAAAAGTAGTCTTGGGTTTTGGTACATGTGATATAACCCCGCTCAATGGAGGTCTCTTAAAGGTAATACCATGCCGACATGAGTAGTCGTGTTTGGCATTGTTATTTTTAAGAGACCTATGAAGTTGAGGACCTTTAGAGTCACCTTTAACCCATCTTGGCCTTTTAGGACGTAGTGCGGTGGCTAATCAAGAGTAGTCTTGAATTGGTTGATACGCGATACTACACTCAAACGAGACTTTCCTACGAACGTCGTTGGACCGGGAGTAGTCCCGTAATCCGACAATATTCGGAAGGGGTCAATGACTTTGGGAACTTGGTAGAACCCGTAATACAGGTACATATGAAACCATAGTCCTTACCAAATGGCGTGTTTACCCTCGGCTCCAACATTATGGACTTAACCTCACGATGTTTTCTCCGTTTTTTAGCATAGTCATGCATACATGCATTCATTCATAAACATTTTTTTCCATCAAATATCGAAGGACTTAGATAAGTTTTTTTGTAAACATCACAGATATGGACTTTGTGAAAAGGAACACTCAGAAATATAATTTCAAAAACCCGGATTTGACGAACTTAAGGAAGCTAGGATCTCTGGTAGCTAGTCCGGAGAACTTCTGAGGTCATTACGGGAATTTACTCAGCATCCTCAAGACAAATGTCGAAGAAGGAATCCTTAATACCCTGGTCCAGTTCTACGATCCTCTCTACCACTGCTTCACGTTCACCAATTACCAGCTTGTCCCCACTTCAGAAGCTGCCTTCAGAAGCACTGTTCAGACGCTGACTTTGGTTGACCATCAGACGCACTGTTCAGACGCTGACTTTTGTTGACCATCAGAAGCACTGTTCAGACGCTGACTTTTGGTTGACCATCAGATGCACTGTTCAGACACTGACTTTTGTTGACCATCAGACGCACTGTTCAGACGCTGACTTTGGTTGACCATCAGATGCACTGTTCAGACTCTGGGGTTCAGAAGCACTGTTCAGAAGCTACTTCTGAAGTATTGTTCAGAAGCTGCTTCTGATTCTGATTTCAGAACCTCATGGGGTAAAAAATGTTTGAAAACAGTAAAAAAAAAAAAGTAATCCACTTCTGTTTTGGTGATTTGTAAACTTTGTGATTTTTTTGGGTTTTTGAATGATGTTTTTAGTGCAAAAATGAGTTAAAGATTACTAAAAATGCAGAAAAATAATGCAGGGATAACAGGAACAGCAGCACAAAATGCAAACAGAATGCAAAAAAGAGATAAGAAGGTTCAAGATACTTACAAATTCCTAGCCAAAGCTTTAGATGCAAGAAAATGAAAGGGGTTTTTGAGTGGTTGTGGTTTCTTGAAGATGGAAGTGATGGAGAAGATGAACAATAACAAAAATGGTGTTTTGCTACTATTCTTCTCTCTTTGTATGGTGTTTCTTGTGATTAGTTGTTGTTTTGATTCTGTTTGATTTGTTTGTGGTGGTTTGTAAAGAAAAACAGAAAAAACAGAGCTTCTTTCTTTTCAAAGGTTTTGATATGTGATTTTGCTATTTCTTGGTTTTCAGATTCTGCTCTAAAAATCCCTTTAAAAATTCCTCTGTTTTTGCTCTCAAAATTGCTCTAAAAATTCCTCCTCCTTCATCTGATTTTTGTGTCTCTTATATAGGCAATTTTGTGATCATTTGTAATCATGAAAATCCCTTAAAAGCTGGACCTTTTTGTGTGCTAAGACCAAGACTTTGGTTAGCATTTAATGAAAAGGGAAGGAAGTGACCTTGCCTTGTGATCTTGGTGAATACTTTGGTTAAATTTTGAACAAATTGGAGCTGGTTCTGACAG